>OZ014525.1:29545212-30206724 GCA_963966055.1 Lathyrus aphaca
GAGCACAACTTTAGTGTTGATCAGCCGAACATCGAAGATAGGCAGCCCGACATCATCCAAAATGGGGTTGTCCAACCGGTCCACACACGTCGAGAGAGTAAAACTCTGGACATAGGCCACTAATTTTTCATAGGCCAATGTGTCCTCGGGCCCCAAATTCTTCGCCTTCATGTAGTAATGGTCATTCTACCACCTGAAATGATTCTGTTTCCACTCAAGGGGAATCCTCGAGACAAGGCGTTACTGCCCCTGGGCATCCCCCTGCGTAGTATAGACACTATTTAAAGCACGCGAGGTGATGGGATTCACTGTGTACCACCTGTCCTTGAAGTTTCAAACAGATTCGTGGTAGGTCTTGAAAAGCCTCATCGGATGTTTGAAAGAAACCCAGCTATGGCGACCATGCACGCCCGACCGCTCCAGGTGGAAGATCCAGAAGAAGAGGGGCAAGGTACAACCGACCTTGAGATGTCGAAATACTAGTTCGAATGCCCGAACGAACACAATTGCATTTGGGTGAAATTGAGAAGGAGCCAGGTTGAGCCTCTTGAAAATGCCCGCCTGAAAAACTGGTGAAGGGAAGACGGATCCCCGCCTCTCTGAAAGCGAACTCATACATTGGGAATCGTTTTCCCCAAAAAGCTGAGCAGATTCTTTGCTCGGGGAGAGGGGCATACTATTCCCAATTGTGAGTTTGATCCGGGTTTAAGTCCTCCACGATTGTATGGGCAATACAGTGATCGTGGACAAAACATGAGCCCGTCTCCAATGACTTTTCCGCGACCAATGATAAATCCTCACCCCCGAAGGTAGTGGGCACATCCCTTTCCATATGATGTTCTTTTTCGTCCACATCTTCCTCGTCCACTTTTATTTCAACGTCCTCCACGGGGATATCTTCAGCTCTTGGATCCACGTTACCTGAAAAGCAGAGGAAACCGGTGAATTCGACATCGCATCAAATTCACACTTCCACCGCAGTTCAAGTGAAAGGGGCAAGGGTCAAAACAATAGAGAGAAATTCCTGACACAATCATCTCAATCCAACGAATGCCTGAGACATTCATCGAGAGATTCCCGAAACATTTAAGGGAAACCCGAAAGGGGCCCGGGACACTCAAAAGGTGCCCTAGAGATTCAAAGAAAACACCTAGGACTGCCCGACACATTCATGACAAACTCAAGATACGCCCCAGGACATTCATCAGAATTCTCCCTAAAAAAGGCCCGAGAAAGGGCCTTTTCGTCTACTCTACCAAAAAAGAGAGGAAAATCGTACTTGGCATGTTGTCTGATGAAGCGACGGTACGACGGAGACGATGACAACAATGATTCTGGTGAGAGAAAGGTGTGCGTCCGCTGAACTGGAGAGGAGAAGTGAAAAGTGTAAAATGGTGAAGGGGTCCCCCCCAATATCCTTTTATAGATGCTGCATGGGAGGGTGTACCTAGGCAATCATTGCCTAGGCTGCCTAGATTCCCTAGGATGATAAGCATTTAATGCACCATCACACAGAAAATGAAACGACGCACATTAAATGCCACTTAAAAGAGGAACGAAAAGACAAGACACATCACTCTTAGGAATTTCAAGGGACACCAGACACACTTATCGATGACACCTTAAAAACGTGTGTACATCCTTGGGCCCATAAGGATGCATGAACGTCCTCGACACCCCACGGATGTTCGCGGACCATCCGAGCAGGTAATTCTCCCCCACAAAGAGGAGTGCCCACGGGGTCCCTCTAACATTGGCTTTAGACGTACCGCAACACCGCCCATTCACGTCCTCGACGCTACAGAAAGACTGAGACCCTTATCATCGACGATAAAAAGCACAAAGGAAGCGTCAGACACGCTTCCACTCGGTTAGGCATCTTTTCCTGACACTCTGAAAAAGCTTTGCGAACGTCGCCAAACATATGCCGACGAATTTCCTCGACATTGACTGAATGCGCCCGACACGCCCCCTCTTAAGTCATCACTCCACTCCAGAGTTGCGACTTGGGGGCTCTTGTTCTGGACTAGGCCGACACAGTCTGCATCGGGCAGATGCCTAGTCCGTCGGGCACGGCCCATGGCCCATTACAGAGACGTGGGTAGAGCATCTCCCCCACGTGATCCACATCACCCCTTCCCAATGACTAAGTCATGTTTGATCAATTTATTCAAGTTCTCCATATGAATGTGAGCGAACCTCTTATGCCATAACCAAGATTCATTGTTACTTGCCAATAGACATCTAACATTCCAAGATAAGTTATCAAAGGAAATCATAAATATGTTATTAACACTTTTACCTTTTAGAGTAACTTCATGTGTAACTTCGTTTTCAATCAAGCATTCATTTTTAGTGAAGTTGACTTTGAAACCTCGGTCACACAATTGGCTAATGCTAAGGAGACTATGTTTTAGACCTTCCACATATAGGACATCTTCTATAGTTGTTGATGGCGGTGAAGTAACGATGCCTACACCAAGGATTCTTCCTATGTTGTTGTCACTAGAAGTAACAAATCCTTTGGCCTTAAGAGTTAGATGTGAAAATTTGCTTAAGTCATTTGTCATGTGCCTCGAACATCCACCATCAAGATACCATTGATTAGAAGAGGTCTTCAAGCATACCTACAAAAAAGAGTTAAGTTTTATTAGGTACCCAAATTGCCTTGGGTCCTTTAAAGTTAGTCCCTTTCTTAACCCATACATAATGGCCTTGAGTAACACTAAAATTTCTAATATAACATGCACTTGGAGTATGAACTTTTATACCACAATAGAAACAAGTGGGCTCAAAGTTACTTTTATATATCGGGGGATAAGATTTCTTCTTATTATAATACTTCTTCTTCTTATTTCTTTTCTATTTATCATATTGATGAACCACTTTATGCTTGTCACCTTTTTCTTTTGGAATTTGTTCTTTAGCTTTTACAAAGATGGTCTTGTTTAAAGTTGGTTTAGAAAATTGAGTAACCAAGACCACTTTTATCATTTGAATATCTTTGATTACTAAGAACACATTCTAATCCAATTTGTCCTTTTCTCATATCTTTCAAGGACTCTTTTTAATTGGACTATTTGAAAAGAAAGTGACTCACATTTAGTGCATGCAAAATTATTAATTAATTATTCTTTTTCATCTTTAAAATTATTTTATATTTTCTCAATATTTTCTTCTAAAATTAATATTTGTTTCTTTTGAGATGAAATAGTTTTATATAGAATTTTGCATTCACTTAAAAGTTCATCTATTGCTCCTTGAGCATCATTATCAAAAATTGAGAAATCACTACTAACCTCATTATCTTCATCTTCAGAATGATGTGATGCCATAAATGCCAAATTTGTGCTTTGATCACTATCGGAGTCCGATGAAGAACTTATTTTGTTGTCATCCCAAGCAATGTAGGCTTTCTTTTTGTAATCCTTCATTCCTTTGTTGTCACGATTCTTTGTGAGTTTAGGACATTTCGGTTTGATGTGACCTTTCTTTCCACATTCGTAACATTTGATGTCTTGGTTGGATGTTGATGTTTCTTTTTCTTTGTTCTTTAAAAATTTCTCCCTTCTCATAAAACTAGAATTTCTAATGTTATTTTATGTACCAAAATACTTTCCTAGCCTTTTTACAAGAAGCATAAAATTTTCATCCTCTTCGGGATTGTCTTCTTTCTCCATTTCTTTGGAATCGACCTTTAAGGCAATGCTCTTGGATTTCTTTTATTGAATCTCATGTTTTTCCAATCGTCCAAGTTCCGTCTCATATTCTTGAAGCTTTCCGAATAAAGTAGCAGATGTCATTGTTAATAGACTTTTCTTTTCGGAAATCGCCGTCACTTTGGGTTGTCATTCTCTTAATAAAGACCTAAGCACTTTAAGATTAAGTTCATCATTAGTTAGTGTTATACTAAGTGCATTCAAGTGATTTGTCAAATGCACGAATCTTTTCTGTAAGTCGAGGATTGATTCTTCAGGTTTCATTCTGAATAACTCGTACTCTTGACTTAACGTGTTTAATCTGGATCTTTTGACTTTGGCGGTTCCTTCGTGAGTTTCTATAAGAGTGTCCCAAATTTTCTTGGCCATTGTACATGTTGAGACGCGGAAGAATTCATCCATTCCAAGTGCACTTTATAAGATATTTGTCGCCTTTTTGTCATAAAGAACCCTTTTCTTATCATCATTATCCCACGATCCTCGCGGCTTTATTGAACTAGTTCCGTTGACAACTATCGTAGGAATAAAAGGACCATTTTGAATAGCTTCCCATATATCACTTCCTTGTGCTTCTAAATATGCCTTCATGTGGATCTTCCAGAAGTCGAAATATTCTCCACAAAACAAACGAGGCTTGTTGCTACTACCACCATCTCTGAATACAAGATTTTTATTTACGGAAGCCATCTGAATCGAGTAGGAACATGTTACCTATCACCTGCTTTGATGTCAATTGTAACTTGTAAATGTGCCTAAGGGGTGGAGGGTGAATTAGGTTATCAAAAATTATCTTCGATCTTTTACTAATTCTTGATTCTTTTTTCGTAAGTTATTAAGGACTTGAAAGTAAAGTGCGGAATGGAAAAATGACCCAAGAGAATTATCCTGGTTCCCCTCACAATCTGAGAGTACGTTCAGTCCCCTTACAATTTGTAAGAGATTTCACTATAGTTTAGAATCATTGTACAAGCCTACTCACACAAAAGGTGAAACCTACTATCTAATTTATAGGTGACTAAAGTGTAGGAAGAATATTCCTCTTCAAACACTCACTTGTTTCCAACAATCCTAGACAACAAGGTAATACACAAGATAATCTTGATACAAGGAGATAAGATGTTTTTGTATGGATGAAAATGATGAAGTCTTGAATTTTCTATCAAACAATGTTGATCTTCTCCTTTGATGAATTTTTCTCACTCACAATAATATATATATATATATATATATATATATATATATAAGTGTTCACTATTTTATGAAATGAAACTTTAAAGATAATATGAAACTATTTGATGTAAAGTTTCACTTTTTGAGGACTTTGAATGATTGTACTCAAACTTGTATTAAAATGTAGAATAAGTGAGTAAGAAATTATTTTTGAAATTTGTAGGAGGTGATTTGAACAAAAATTATAAAGACACACTTTAAATGAAAAATTGCATTTTTTTCAATTCTGAACAGTGGTAACCGATTACTACCCATGGGGTAACCGGTTACGCGCTGTTCACGTAACTTAAAATTTGAATCTGGGTTGAAGTAACCGGTTACTACCCACAAGGTAACCGGTTACTTGAGGAAAAATATGAAAAATCCTCTTTGAAACCAGTATAGCAGCAAAGTAAAAAAATAATAATGTTTTTGTTCCAAATTTAAAACACATATGCACCCTAAAAATGAACACTTATTAATATTATTATTTCATGAGAAAAAAATCTTTATACCTTTCGATTAAAATGCTTGAATCTTCATGAAAATGCTTTCTTTGATTAAACTTCAAATAATCCTTTTTGAGCAATCAAGACTTGATGTTGAGTTGTTATCATTAAAATTAACTTTGAGTAGCTTGCTTTTACAATTTTATGTTTTGTTTATTTTAGACATGTTTATGTTTGATGTATTTGTTAAATAAACTCTAATTCTTTTTACTTTGATGTATATTTCGATCAGTTTTTAATGTGTTTGTGTTGGATTTGGATATTGTGTTATTGATGCAACATTGTGAATTTCTTATTTTGATTTAATTTCATTACATTTTTAATCAGATTTTTAATTCATGGATTCGACAATCCAATGTCGTTATGCCACTGATTTTTATACATCAATTTGGTATTTTCGACGCATTATAACCTTTGCTTATAGGGATGGCAATTGGACTCATCCCTAACGAGTATCCTCAAAATTACCGATAATAGGTAGGGTAAAAACCTGCAAAATAGGTATGGGCTCGGACACAGATAATTATCCATTGAAATAAGCGAGCATGGGCGCAGGTACGGGCACCTTAGTACCCACCCCACCCCATACCCACACAATATATATTTGTGTTTTTTTTATATTTATAATTATTTATACAAGTTAATTTATCAATCTTATTAAATACATCACTATTAAACTTGTATGCATTAGTGTATAAATGTTTGTTTATTTCTTAATTCAACAATAATATTATTGGATTTTTTCCGTATTATTAAAAACATAAAATTATATGATAAATAATAGTTGATCAATTATTTTTATTAGAAATGCGGGTAAACGGGTATGGGTACGAGTACTTAGGTACTCATAGGGTATGGGTACATGTACAAATATTGATGCCCACTCGGGTATGGGCTCGGGTACGAAGATTTTTTTAAGCTGTGGGTATGGGGACGAGTACTATAGTACCTTGCCCATACCCTTCCCATTGCCATCCCTATTTGCGTATGCCATTTTTCTCGTGTTATCGTTACACACAAACCGACTTTGAGCATTCATGGTTTCCTCTTGGTCTTTCATACAATAAGACTTGTTTTTCACTTTACGCTCTTATTTTCATGCATTTGTGTGGTGAATTTAATTTGCTATGGCTTGGTATCATCCCCATTTGAGAAAAATATACCCCCATTTTCATGATGTGTAACTAGTTTTACCGTTTTTCTTCGATTGCTAGTTGCTTAGGTATTCCCTTAATGCAAAAAATAAAACCAATCACCTTTTCAAAAAGAACACAAATAAGCTTGATCTAACGTCATACATTTTTCATAAAAAAAAACAAATTCAATAGGATTTCCACCACCATCAACCCTCAACCAACTGTATTCCATTTTGCATTCACCCTTTGTAGGTTGATTGCTTTTTTCATCACCGCCAACCTTCCCATTAACTAAAACACTTTCTTAATAAACCAACAAACACCTATTTTTACTTCATATTACAGAAGCTCTGATTTCTCATTCCCAAATAACAATACATAGGCACAAGGGCTCCAGTCCTTGGTGAGCACCCTTATAAAGTACCCAACATTTCCCATTAAAGTGTAACTCTTAGATCATGACACCCTTTCACACGTAGACAACTTAGATGGTTCCCATCAAGCGTGATGGATGTTAGGGGGGGGGGGGGCTAATACATTCCTCTTACATAACCGACTTCTGAACCCGACATTAGTTGTGATGACCATGTCATATCCTTTCCATTCGTAGGTTTTATCAATGTTTTTCCCTTTCCCCTTTAGGAATAAATAAACGTTGGTGGCGACTCTCTGTTGGGTCATCCATGACCGTTTGCTAGGATCGTATTTTTCGAGGTATGATAAGTATTGTGATGTTGATGGGTAGGTAGTACTAATGATAGGAAAAACACCTTTTAAGGATGTTTCTTCTTGGAAACAATTTTATATCTTGGTTTTTGTAACACCCTAATTTTTGCCCTAAGATTTCTTCGCATTTCATCTGCATTTTGCATACAAACAAGATCACACTATTTCTGGTTTCTTCTCAGATGTAGGGTCTATGCTTCGCAGGGGATCACCATTGTTTTTACTTCTTTATATTTGTTTATATTTACTAACCTCTAACCAAAATACCAAAAATATGTGCCAGTTTGCTTCTTCTTCTTCTCTGTGTTGCAGGTTTACGAAGATAAGACAGTAATTTCAATTCAGAGGCGGTTGTTCAATTATGATTCGATTCAGAGGGACGTTTGACCTAATATTGGTCAAACTATCAAAAATATTATTTCAACTGCGAGTTATTAGTGCCAATGGTTCATTTCTCAGACAATGCGTATTCAAAAGTTAAGCTGTGTTGCATGCTAGGATCATCGGTTTATCTGGCAACGTTCTGTGTGAAGTTTGGTTCGAATCATCAGTCCACCAGTTCATTAGTGATTCATCTGAGGATTTATTTTCCTCAGCATGGATTCAACTTATCAGGGCAATTTTCAGACGATTTCAGTGATTGTGGTTGAATTGTGTCGCTCCCGATAGGTGGGGAAGGGCCCAAATAAAGGTACAGACGCGAACGGTCGGCGAGAGGGACAATGAGAACACACAGCCGTGAACTCACTGGAGATGAAAAGAGTCGCCAGCTAGGCATTTTTATCCCGGAGGAAAGGCAATGCTGCATAGACCTAGAAAGAGAATGGATAAGACGGTCGCGAACCAGAGAGACTGAGAAAGGGGGTTGGTTACAACCTGGGAAGGTATTAGCACCCAAATTGTCCGCCGTACTCGACGGGATCCACGCTCGAAAGATTTGTGTTTTAAAGGGGTAGTGTCAGTGCAATTTGTGTGTAAAATAGCTGGAAAAGAATGTACAGGTGTCTGTGCAAAACAAGTGTGAAATGTGATATATACAGTGTCGGTGTAAGAACAAGAGCAAGATGCTCAAGATCATGAGGCTAAAGAATGAAGCTGGAAAGAGGGGGGAATATACAGAGACTTTTGTTCGATAACTGTTAAGATATGCCTACGTATCCTCTCGTGCAATGAGGAAGTCAGAACACCGTAGTTCGACCCAAAGAGACTGAAAGATGAATTGACTGTTGAACTGCTTACTTGCCTATGCTCAAGTGTATGATCTGTCTGGCACAGATGCAAACTGTCTTGCATGAGACGGAAGAAGCGAGCTCTCGATAAGTGAGTGAAGATGATGAGAAAAGAATCCCGAAGGAGACGATTATTGCTTGTTTTTGAATTTTCAGTCTTTTATTGTTTTTGGATTTTGTCATAAGTTAATGAGCTTAAGTCTAAACCAATGGATTTAGTAAACTCATCACATCTTCCCTCTGATTAGGGGTAATGAGAATACCTCAAGTGTGAAGTCAGATTCTCACACTTAATCACCTTTGGTATAGGATTAAGATCATTAACCTACTTGTGATTATTTAGATGTTTTTGGTGTTTTTGTTTAGTGTTGAGTAATGAGGTTAAGCCATAATCAAGGATTTAACAGACTCATTACACCATCCTAATAAAAGGATAATAGATGAGAATGTTTAAGCTGAGGAAAGCTCCTCAACTTAATCCATGATTAGGGATTAAACTCATGACCAAACAAGCCTTTGATTAAGTGGATTTTATTCAATGGTATGATGATGAAGTGAATTTTATGATTTGTAAGACAACTTGAGGGGGACTTGTCCATTAACACTAGGGTTAGTCCTTCTTAACCAATTAAGGAAGAATTAGAACCCTAATGCAAGGCCCAAGTTACAAGTGTGGTGTCTTGATGATTATTAGATGGATTGATTAAAGGAGTTAAACACATTAAGGGTTTAACACTTAGGATTAAAGTTATACACTCCATCCTAAGATAAGGATGCAGGCATAAGCTTAATCACAAAGCCTTAAAGCCTTTAGGGTTTAGTCCCTGATTATGAGATAAGAAGAGATGACTCAAAAGATACACAAAGGTAAAACTAAGAGGGGAGACTAATCAAAACCCTAATCATTGTCATGCTTGGTTGTTCCTAAGGTTTGTGAGGTTTTCAAGAGAAGTCTTCAATGGAACCACCAGGAAGCAGATGAAAGGATCAAGAAGCAAAGCAACTTGCTTCATTCAAGAAGTCAAGTCACTTGAAGAAAGAAAGTGGGAAGAAGAAAAATGAGCAAGCTCAAACTCAAACACAAACAAAAATGCAGCAATGGATGCAAGAGAGAGATGAGAAGAAAGTATGAGAAGTGGAGGCAAATCCACTTCTCAGAATCACTTACCACCTGAAATGTTAGAAAAGAAATGCAATACAATGCAAAATGGGATGGGATGACATGATGCAAACCAAAACCAGAATCATGTATGTGATGTTAATGATGCTATGATATGCTACAAACCAGAAACAAAACATGTGGATGATCATACAAGCTTATGAATGCAAATGAAACAAGTTAAGAACCAAGAACATACATGAAAAGTTATGAGATGCATATGGCATATAAAATGCAAGGTGCAATGATCAAACATGCTTTCAATATGTCTTATGATGTTAAATGAATCAAATGGAAGTATGGAATGTCATGGCAAGTCATGTTATGCAAGAAAATGCAAGATGGATGCATATGGAAGCCCAAATTAGGGTTTATGCACAATGCAACAAACAAAAACCAAAACCAGAAGCAAACAACATTATAAAAAATTGAAAATGCACTCAAAGGACCCCTAATCCTATACTAACTCACTGCCCAAAGGAGAGGTTTCAACTCCTAACCAAATTCAAGTTATGATTTTTACAAGTTTTCTAGGGTTTTAGGGTTCCTAAACAAGAAAATTATCAAACAAAATGAAAATGAGAGATCAAATCATGGCCATTTAATCTCACAAACTACATGCTAAACACAATGCAATGCAAAAAGAATCAAGGTCCAACTCTTCATGGTTAGGCAGAAATGATTTTTTGAAGTTTGGATCAAAATAATGCATAAAAATGATTTTAATTCAATGAAAAATTCTCAAAATACATCAAGATCAAAAAATAAATTTGGTTTGAAGGTTGGAAAATGCTTCTAAATGTCTTAGAACATTTCATGAATTTTTTGGTGATTTTTAAATACCTAAAAGTATTTTTAATAAATTAACTTTCATTAATCAATTAAAAATAAACTTTTAAATATTTAAAAATACTTTTTTAATGCTAAAAATGAAAATAAAAATATTTTTGTGTTTTAAAAATTAATGAAACTCTTGACAAAAAGTTTCATAATTTTTAAAACATTTTTGCTATTTTAAATAAATTGTGCAAATTAAATGAGAAAAAATGAAATAAAAATCAAAATAAACTGAAGTATGCCAAATGAGGGGCTGGGATTGAATCTGGAAAAGGAACCATTGACTGCGCGCCAGATCTAGTGGTCTATATTCAAACTTGGCTAAACACAATTAATTAATTAAATTAAACCTAATTAAAACTAATGACATGATCTGAGCCATTGGATGCACGCGGGAAAAGACTTAGTCAACTCATCCAACGCCTGAAATTCAAACTTGAAGCCCTAACCCTAATTACACATTAATGACTCTCAGGTGGCCGGAGAAGACTTCCGGTCATCTTCTCCGGCCAGCATCCTCCCTGAAAAATGCTATCTTTCACCCTAGCTCACTAAAACCTAATCTTTTTGCCCAGAATCCATCCCCAAACATCATAGAGCAAGAATCAACAGCCAAAACACATTTATTTTACACAACAAAGCTGAATCGAAGCAAAAGGGGTTTAGGTCAAAAAAATTTCAGGAACATCATACATGATCAAAACTCAATTATTTTCGAAACAAAACATATCAGCATGACCAGTGGAACATGGAGAATCATTTAAGAACTTAAAAACAAGCTTCTGGAAAAAATGTTCATGAAGCTCACCTGAACTGGAGCTTTGATCTCTGACACTTTCTGGCTAGTTTCCTGCTTGCAAACTACTCCACTTGACCTCCTGAGAAGCTTTCAATGCTTGGAAAGGGTTTGTGGTAGCTGGTTTGAAGGTTTGAGCAGGTTCTGTTCAATGGGGGAGGAAAATCGTATTTAGGATTCTAGAGGTTTTGGGCTATGGTGATGGATGCTTTGTGACCAGGAAGATGAGTTGAGTTGATCTATGAAGTTTGTTTTTGTGTTTGTGAGTTGTGTGATCAGTTTCGAAGGGTTTTGCAAGTGAGGGTGAAAATGTGTATGTTGTCTTGTGGCTTGCTTCAGGCTTGCTGGTTATATGAAATGGCTAGCATTTGATCCACATAAAAAACTCTCATTGGTCAGATGATGTGACCTGCCCTTTATTGATTGGTATGGCCACTTTTGCAAATTGTCAACCTTTGTGTAAGAGAGGCATGGGTTGTGCTCTAGGCTAGTACAAGTGTGTGGGCTGGCGCAACATGGTGAGGGGAAAGGCTATGGCTGGTTCAGCATCCAATGCATCAAGTGGATGGAAGTGTGATGATGATTTTGCAACTTGGTTACTTTTGGTTTTTCATGAAAATCTCTTGCTTTGCAAACCATGAACATGTGATCTTTTGGTTCAAATCTGATTTTAAGAACTTGTGTGATGCTTTCACATTGGTTTGATATGAACTAGAAGTCACAAATGCCTTGATACAAAGTTTTTGCAAGTTTCTCATTTGAGGCATATTTTGAAAATTAGTGATTTTTGCCAACTTTGACACACCATAACTTTTGATCCAAAATGAATTAGGCCATGTTCTTTTACTTTTTGAAAAGGGAAAGATCTAATCTACAACTTTCATGACCAAAGTTTTTCCATTTGAAGCATTTTTGGATCAAAAAGTAAGGGTTGAAAAAGTTGCATAAAATGACATTTTATTAAAAGTCAACCATGTCCTAAAAAGTCAACTTTGAAAAAACTTGTAATTCTTGAATTTTGTGAACTTCAACCTTCTTCCATGATCAAATAAAGATCAAATAAACTCAAAATGATGAAGATCACCCCTTGGTTAGGTCATTGGGGGCCTCAGATGCCCTGATTTTGCACTAACTTGTCCAGAAAGTCAACTCTTGATCAAATGACTTCCCCATGGAATTTCTTCATGAAAATTGATATGCATACTCCCTATACCATATAGAGACCAATAGAAACAATAATGACCAAAAAATTTGGAGTTATGGCCTCTGAAACCAAAACCCTAATTTTAGGTCAACTGTGCAGTCAAACCTGGCTCTGCATCCATACCAATCCCAGTTCTTGTGATTCTTTAGCATTCTTGACTTTGAGAGGATGTAATATGATGCTTGAACACACATAGACCCCTTTGAAGTGATTAATGACCTTTGGAGTGGCTCAAGACGCTCTTGGATTACCCAGATCACAAACCCTAGATGCAGATGACTTAGAACCTATGCAGTGAATCAAAAATGTGGTATGAGATATTATGATTGTGTTTATGAATATGAAATGATCACAAGCCATGGTGTGAATGGGTGAGGGCAAATTTGGGGTGTTTACAGCTGCCCCTATTCAAACATGAGTTAGCTGTGCAGGTTGTAAGCAACAGCTTAACAGGCAAACAAGATAACTTGTGGTTGAATACCAAAGACAATCCAAAATTTGCACTCACAGAATGAAAAAAGAAAAGGGATATAGGTTGTAAAAGAAAACAAAGTATATCGTAAAGTGTGGGCGACGGAGGACGACCGTCGAGCAGAGGACGACTGCTGGGTAACGAGCAATGACGGGGACGGCCGACATGCTAGGAAAAGTGCGGAAAATAAGGCAATGACGGGGACGACCGACATGCGGGGGATAAAAGAATCGTGATGGGGACGGCCATCAAGATAAAGCTGTAAAATTTTCTGGGGATTAATGAAACATGACGGGGACGGCCATCAAGTTCATAAAGTAACCAACGATGGGGACGACCATCGGGTTAAAAAGAAAAGGGACCACGACGGGGACGACCATCGGGTTAAAGAATAAATGAAATAAACAGATGATGGGGTACGGCCATCAAAGGTGAAGGACGATCACCTAGCAGGGGACGGCTGCTCTGTTGGGGATAAGATGAGGGACGGTCATCTAAGGTGGAGGACGACCACCGGGCAGGGTACGGCTGCCGAAAATATCGCGATATAGGACGAATGTCGGATAAAAGGTCAACGATGGGGACGGCCATCGGATGAGCATGATGGAGGACGACCATCAAGAGGTGGAGGACGACCACCTAGCAGGGGACGGCTGCTCTCAAGGTTTGTCATGACATAGGACGAATGTCAGATAACCAAAATCAACAATGGGGACGGCCATTGGATAAAATGATGAAGGACGATCATCAAAAGGTGGAGGACGACCACCTAGCAGGGGACGGCTGCTAAAATATCAACGATGGGGATGGCCATCGGATGAGCATGATGGAGGACGACCATCAAGAGGCGGAGGACGACCACCTAGCAGGGTACGACTGCTCTCAGGGTTTATCATGACACAGGACGAGTGTCAGATAAAAAAGGAAAATTTGTTTTGTTGGCGATCTACTGGGGAATAGTAAACACGGACGAGTGTTTACATCCAAGAAAAAGGTGTAAGTGTTTGGTATTGTGTATAGATTAAAGATGCGGACGAGAATCCCTGAGACCACGATACGGACGAGTATCGGGTAGAAACAAATACTGACGCGTGTTCAGAGATGATGATACGGACGAGTATCAACTGATTAACAGAGAACACGGACGAGTGTTGAATCTGAGAGGATTCTTCTGGGGAATAGTAGACACAGGCGAGTATCTATATTCAAGAAGACAAAAGTGTTTGACACAGTGTATGGATTAAAGATGCGGACGAGCATCCTTAAGACTATGATACGGACGAGTATCATGTAGAAACAAACTCTCGACGCATGTTCTGAGATGATGGTACGGACGAGCACCAACGAGTTAACAAAGAACAAGGACTAGTATTGACTCCGAGGGGATATATAAGTGGTATATACAAGATACGAATGAGTATCTGTATAAGAGTGAGTGGTGTACAGATGGGTGTTTAACTGCTGGGGAGAGTGACACGGACGAGTGTCAAAAGGAGAAGAGTGTAATATAAACAAGTATCTGATATACAAAATGTAGATGACTGTGCTGGGGATATGACACGGACGGGTGTCAAAGGATTATATATGTAAGTATATGTGAGTGCAAAGAGGACGTCTTTGGCTTTCTGCTGGAGTTATGACACAAATGGGTGTCAAAAAGTATCTGTAATACGAGTGGTTTTGTTTGCACAGAGTGTTCGGGCGACTTCTGGGGAAGGATGACACGGACGGGTGTCAAAGGGAGTATACACTGGTGTTTGTGAATATGAGGCAACTGCTTTTGCTGAGGAATCTCCGCTGGGGATACGGGGGAAGTATTCTGTATATTGACGGATTGTCATTATTCACAAGTGTTGATTCGAAACACGGCTTATGATTATGCTATATGTTTGATTTTTGCCGTAATGCTCCGTATTAAACGGAATGCCACGCTTTGTGGGTGATTATGATGTGAATGCCATGATTATGCAAAGATACCAAACCGGGATTCGGATCCCGTTGCCACGAAGATCTTCGATCGATCTGTTGAAATGGACATCCCAGCTGGGGGTGAGATCATTGGTAGATCTGATGAGATGATATCTGCTTGGGGAAATGGGTCAATGATAGACCTATTCCAATAAATGAGAGACCCAGCTGGGGTTTGTAGAAGCTTTCTTCACTCTGTTGTGATCCTTCATGCGTTGCTCTTCTGGATAGAGGCTGGAACTCTGTGGGGAGATGGTTCCCTGACTTGTGTACTCGGCTGAGGGTGAGATGGCAACTTGGCTGGGGAGAAAGAGAGGAATCACTGAAAGGCCTCCCTAGAAATTCTGTTGAGGTAGATCCTTGACTCAGCCGGGGATATGGGCGCCTTCTGTGATGCCTGGCAACTCTGATGGGGAGAAGTAGCAAGTGGCAACTCAGCTGGGGAGAACACACTTCGGGTGCTGAGTGTTGAGTTGTCAGCTTGCTGGAATGAAGCTTGCATGCCCCAAGTTGCATTCCGGATACCTGCAAAGATATAGAAACGCACAAAATAATCCCGTGGTATCCCTTACTGGATTCCGTCATAGGAGTTTAGACACTTCCGAGAGTAAGTATATTTCCTGCAAGCACGTTTTTATTTTTGAAGATAAACATCTGTATTCTATGCAATCAGTTTTTCTATCAGACATTTTTTTGCAAATGAAAGTGTACAAGACGAGACATGACTGAAAATCTGATTTTATTAATTTATACGCCCTGAATTGGCGGGATACAGTCAAAGAAACAAATCCCCTGAAATGAGGAGATCATTACAAATTGAGAAACAAAATGCTGGCAATGTTGATGACGCTTTGAGGAGCTTCCTCTTTTGCTATGACCCGTATGACTTTTGACGCTCTTTTCGTCTTGCTTTCTGAAGAAGGCTGATTCTGATTGAAGCTTGATCCTTTCGAAGCTTACCAAGTTGTAAACGATACGGGCAAATTCAGAATGCAGCTGTTCGCTTATTCCCTTATTTTGCATGGATCGCCCTTTCGGGTTTTCAATCCATCGGGATACCCATTTTTGCCTGAGCTGTCCAATGCGACTTTTCAACTCAGCGGGTGTACATTTTTCATTTATTTTCCCTTATTTTTGCCCGAGTATTTTATTCTGTTTTTGACTCGCCGGGATGCCTATTTTTGCCTGGACTTACATTCTGTTTTTATGTCCAGCGGGTCATTTTTATGCGAAGTATTTTTTAACTACATCTGAATTCACAGGGGACGGGAAATCTTCACCATCCATGGTGCTGAGCATCAGTGCTCCACCAGAGAAAACTTTCTTTACTACAAATGGTCCTTCATAGTTTGGAGTCCATTTGCCCCTGTGGTCTGTATGAGGAGGGAGGATTCTTTTCAGCACAAGATCTCCTACTTGGTACTCTCGGTGCCTGACTTTCTGATCGAAGGCTTTCTTCATTCTCTTCTGATATAACTGCCCATGACAGATTGCAGCCAACCTTTTTTCTTCAATCAGACTCAGTTGTTCGTATCGGGCCCGAACCCATTCTGCTTCACTCAGTTTAACATCCATTAGTACCCGTAGAGAGGGTAATTCAACTTCAACCGGTAGGACTGCTTCCATACCATACATAAGCTGATACGGTGTTGCCCCAGTGGATGTTCTGATTGACGTGCGGTACCCATGTAAGGCAAACGGTAGCATTTCATGCCAGTCTTTGTAAGTGACTACCATCTTCTGCACAATCTTCTTGATATTCTTATTAGCTGCCTCAACAGCGCCATTCATCTTTGGCCTGTAAGGAGAAGAATTGTGGTGTTGAATGTTGAAGTCCCGGCACAGTTCTGCCATCATTTTGTTGTTTAAGTTGGAACCATTATCAGTAATTGTTAATGCTATTATTTTATGATTGGCATTATGTTTGGTAAAACTAATATGGCTGGAAAATGTTGAATAAGAAGTTCCATATTAACATAGTATAGACTCTGGAAGAACATGTCAAACATGATGTCCTGACATGGTGGCACAGATAAATGTGGAAGTTGTCAAAGAAGATGTTGAATTCAGTTCAGAATGTCCTATCAGATGTTGGGACATTATCAAACAGAGTAGAAGAACTTAATTCAGGATGTCCCAACAGATGTTGTCATATGTTACAGTCAGATGTCAAAGAAGATGTTGAAACATCTGCAAATGTCATGACAGAATTACTGTCATATGTTACAGACAGATGTCAAAGAAGATGTTGAAACATCTGCAAATGTCATGACAGAATTACTGTCATATGCTACAGACAGATGTCAAAGAAGATGTTGAAACATCTGCAAATGTCATGACAGATGTCAAAGAGAATGTTGAAACATCTGCAAATGTCATGACAGATGTCAAAGAGAATGTTGAAACATCTGCAACTGTCATGACAACATTACTGTCATATGTTACATATAGATATCAAACAAGAAGTGTTGAACTTAGTTCAGGATGTCACACCAAATGTTGTGACACTGTCAAACAGAGTAACAGTTAATGAACTTAAGTCAAGATATCAGGATGTCACACCAGATGTTAGGACATTGTATCAGTTGATGGAATAAGTTCAGTTTACAGGATGTCACATCAGATGTTGTGACATTGTATCAGTGAATGAAGTAAGTTCAGTTTTTCAGGATGTCCCAACAGATGTTGAGACATCTCAGACCTGTTACCAGAATTAATTAATAACTAACTGATCTGAGATATTTAAGGAGAGTTATCTGGAATTAATTATGGATGGATAAAAACAGAACAAGGCGCATCTGCAGGGAGTTTTGTTATGAAGATTCAGATTAATCAGAAGAACAAAATCACCTAGAATCTAGGAAGTAACAAACCCTAATTCAAGGTGATGACATTGGATTTATCAGATCTGAATTATGCAGAATATTCTGGAGATATTATGCAATCATATGTGGTGCTGATCTAGAAGATCTTAAAGACTCAATTTAAATTGAAGACAAATATTGAAAAATATAGGTTTCTATATTTAGAGATATTTTAGGAGTTGAAGATATTTTGGAATATTTGTAGCAGATATTTCTGCATATTTGTAGCAGATATTTCTGCATATTTGTAGCAACTATTGTTGTGATTGTTTAGGCCCAAATCCAGTTGGGAATAGGTTATAAAAGAAACCTTGTAACCTAGTTTAAATTAACCCAATCAACCGAAAATGTAAACATTATTAGGGTTGTGTCCTTGTGTCAGCCGTGCATAACAAGTAACTCTATTGTGGCTGTTTCACTTGTGATTCTCGAAGCTTGTAAGCAAGAGAAGTTTTGTGACTTGATTGAAACTGTGAAGTAAGATCAAGCTGTATTGTTTGAAGAATGTCTTCAACTTTATTAAACTTGTAAACTTGATCACTGGGTGATTGAGGGGGAGTGAGTAGGGTACTCTTATCTAAGTTGTGTCTTAGGTAGAAATTGCATTGGGTAGTTATTAAGTGATAGATTAAACAGGGTGGTTTAAGTCTAGAATTAATATTACTTATAGTGGATTTCCTCCTGGCTTGGTAGCCTCCAGATGTAAGTGTGGTTATACACTGAACTGGGTTAACAAATTCTGCTGTGTTCTTTATATCTTTTATGTTTTATGCAGTACCTGAACTGAATGTCCTATCAGATGTCCGAACATCCTGAAGCATGTTTGACTCTGATATATCAGAATTATTTAAGTACTGATATGTATGCCTTACCATGTTTATAAGTAACAGATAAGATGTCTCAACATCATATTCGACATCTGAGTCTGTCATACCAGAATTTCAATTGGTATCAGAGCAGGCATCCTGGTTTGTTTCTGGATGAGATCTAAGGGGGATACTTTCTGGTTCATGGTAAAGGAAGAAGGAGGATATAATGAAAAGCTGTTTTGAACTTGAGAGGTTCATATTGGTATTTGAATGGTCCCTAGAAGTGGAGGATGGACTATTCATCATATGGTGTATATTGGACCAGTCTGGTGTTATCAGGGCTGGAAATTTGCTGGTGAATTGTTATGTAGCTATGATGTCAAACAGAATGTCCTGACATCTTGGTTCTGAGAAATCTATATTTGAAGGAGGCTTGTATTTTGTTTTCTGTGAGAACTGGAGAACACTTAGTTCAGAATGTTGTGGTTCTTGATGAAAGAAGAGGTTGGAGCCAAAACAAAAGAGTATAATTATCAAATCTTTCATGCGGGAGTGAAAATCTTGATAAGTTATCTCTTAAGCTTATTTATGGTGACCTAATGAGGATATCCTTCCTGGTTATGGTGTCCTATGTTGTTTAGGTATAGCTGGAGAAAATCTCTCCTGTGAAGATACATGTTTATGATTGTCTAAATCATGAACTGAAGGAAGTTTCATCAAGAAAGAAGCTGAATTGATATGTCAATCCTAATGGCTTGACACAACACTACACATCAACAGTTTATGAACCAAGCTTAGTTTTGTGTTCCAGAAGAAGGAAACTGGTGTGATGATGGATGCTTTGGGTGCTAGACAAATGTGTGATGATCACATATGTTTGGAACCTACTCCTAACCTGGAAGAGGAGGCATCTATGCTACATGTTGAAGACTTAGATAATGACTCTGACACAGAGATCATTGCTTCTGTGGACCCTAGCATAGCCAAAAGGCTTAGGGCTAGAAAGGAAAAGAAGACTGCAGGACATTCAACTCCTGAAAAGAAGCAGCCTACTCCAAAGAAAGACAAGGTCAAAGTGATACTTGGTCCTACTAAACAATGGAGCAAGGTGAATACCCGTAAGAGGAAAACTGTAAATCCACCAGATTCAGATGTTGAAGAGGATGTCCCAACATCCCAACCAAAGAAGAAACCAGCACCCTCAAGGTCCACCTCTGCTGTTCCAGAAGCTCCTCTGGACAATGTTTCATTCCATCATGTGTCAAGTGTGAGCAGATGGAAATTTGTATACCAAAGAAGGGTAGCACTTGAAAGAGAGCTGGGCAGAAATGCACTTGAGTGCACTGAGGTAATTGACCTAATTTCTTCTGCTGGTTTATTCAAGACAGTATCAAACTCTTCACCTTGCTATGAGCTGCTAGTTAAGGAATTCATTGTCAACCTTCAAGAGGACTGTGATGATGGTAAATCAGATGACTTCAGAAAGGTGTATGTAAGAGGGAGATGTGTGGAATTCTCTTCTAGGGTTATCAACCACTATCTAGGAAGAGAATATGATGGACCTAATGAGCTGGGAAAGATAAATAACCATGTGTGCAAGGTCATCACTGCTAATCAATTCAAAGCTTGGCCAGTCAAGGGGAAATTTTCTGTTAGCTTGCTGACAAGGAAGTATGCAATGCTGCATAGGATTGGCACTTCAAATTGGGTCCCTACCAACCATACCTCCTCAATAGCAACTGAATTGAGCAGGTTCATATATGTTGTGGGCACCCAAGCAAAGCTGGACTTTGGGGCTTATATTTTTTTTCCAGACATTGAAGCATGTTGGAACATCTGCAACAAAGCTTCCCATTGCTTTTCCCTCTCTGCTATGTGGAATCATACTAAGCCAGTATCCAGGTATCCTCACTGAGAAGGATTCAGTATGCAAAAGAAAAAGTCCTTTAGCCTTCCATTACAAACTTTTCTTGAGCCATCATGCTGCTGATGTTGAAGCTTCCACTAGGACATCTGCTGGACCTTCAAAAGCAAAGACTCCCATATCCAAAGCTGCCTTGATTGCAGATCTGAAGAACACTTGCAAAAATCTGGATGCCAGGAAGAAAAAGCTTGAAGAAGTATTTCAAAGGCTGGAGCTGGAAGAGGTTGCTCAGAATACTGATGAATCTAATGATGAATCTGAAGATGAAGAAGCTTCTAAATGTATTTACAAATGTGGGTGATAAATGCATGACTTTGGTCATGATTAAAGCTAGCAATGTGACCAACAATTGCTAGAAGCAAGGGAAGAATGTCAGATTGGGAAGTCTGATCAGAATGGTTGTTGAACTGGTAGTCTCTTCCACTACTAGTCATGGATAGTGGCAGTATAAACCCTTTGTAGCAAGCAAACTAAGAGCATCTGTTTTGGAATATAAAATCAAGTGTGGATATTTATCAATTGTGCTTTTTGTATGTTCATCAGGGGTGTGAAATTGAGAATTAGTGGAGTACATGCTCAGCTGGAGTATTATTTATCCATGACATGAGGAGATCTTGCTAATCTTATCTGGAGCTAACCTTAAAATCCTTCAAAAGTAAAAAGTTCAGATTGTGTAGAACTATCTGATAAGGTATTATACAAGGATTTAAGATCAATTGTTGTTTGTGGAATTCACAAATATTTGATTGATTATCCTTGTGATTCAAGATTGGTGATGTTCAAAAAGATGTTGGAACATCTTATCATCAGAGTTTGTGCAGAATCATGGGAGAGGTATTGCATAAGCTGTAACATTGGCTTCAGTCTTGTGTGACAGGAGTTATGTAATTCTGGAAAGTTTCTTGGCAAGAACTTGTCTGGATATTGTTGATGCTAAAGATGGAGATGAAAGACCATGAACATATCATAATCTTGGTAACTACTTGGATTGGTTTATTTCTGATCTAGGTGTAGTCCAGAATGCTCATCATGGAGTTAAGATAGGTGGAGATATCATAAATTTGTTTAGACTGCCTTACTCAAGGAAAGGTGGCATCCTTGGTATAGTTTTGAGGTGTAGTTCTTAACTATTCCTTCTGAATAATCAGACAGTGGCAGGTTTGAAGACTTTGGAGAAACATTGGAAGTTTCTCATCAATATGTGTTATTGGTAAGAACTTCTGCAAAACCAATAGAATGGAGGTTGTTTACTCAAACTTGATGGATAAATCAAGTCTATGAGAGCATGGAACTCTTGTTCTATAAAGGAAGGAGGTTCTTTC
This sequence comes from Lathyrus aphaca, assembly GCA_963966055.1. Taxonomy (NCBI): domain Eukaryota; kingdom Viridiplantae; phylum Streptophyta; class Magnoliopsida; order Fabales; family Fabaceae; genus Lathyrus; species Lathyrus aphaca. The sequence continues at coordinate 29,567,096 of OZ014525.1, forward strand.
AAGTGGCAGAAGAAGGAATTGAATTTAACAGATGGATGTGGGCTAATAATGTTTAAACATCTAGTTCAACATCAGAGTCTAATTGGTGAAGATCAACTTTTTTGATCAGGATATCTTTGGAAGATTTATTATAAACGTGAAGAAGACAAAAGTGGCAATTGGATTTTTCATATGAGGATTCATAAAGAAGGTTATCAAAATGTGGTAATTGGTTGATCTTTAAAGTAGATTCGAAGAATCAAGATAATCAGAGTGTGGCAGCTGGTTGTTCTTGAGGATTGTCTTGGAACAAATTGCTCTTGGGCAGAGGAGTGATAAGTTGAAGACTCAAGAGGATTTATTCTTCTTGAAGGTGGATGAGAGTTTATCACTCTTTCTGGATTTCTGATTCTAACTGGTGGCACAGTGTAGTTGAAGATTTTCAGTTCTTGGATTACTATGCTATAGTAAGTCCAGTTGGTGGAGCACATCTAGGATCATGGTGATAAGGTCTTGGTGTATGAAAAATGTTCTAACTAAGTGTTAGTACATTATTTGGGGTGTTTATCTACATGGTTTCTATTATTAGACTACCTAATCATATGGGAGAATGATGAAGTAGATGATCTATATTGGAAGAAACATGTAGAAGAGACTGGAAGTGTTCCTCGTGCTAAAAAGCCAAGAACTCCAAAAAGATCAAGTTTTCAGCAAGACCAAAGGCATACCTTCACCATTGTACAACACTCCAAAAGCTTCTGAATATGTGGATGATTCCATAAAGGAGTTGGTAACCAAAATCCTATCTGAGCAAAGAGTGGTAAGTGGCATATCTATCCCTCTGAACATTATGCCAGCCCCACAAGAAGATCAACAAACTCAGGCTGCAAAGGACACTCCTGCTCAACAGGATGTCCCAATAGATGTTGAAACATCTGAGGACCAGAAAAAGGCCTTCAATAATTGTGATGAAGAAGCATCTGAGGATCAGCACAAGGCCTCAACTGAATAGCACATCTCTGTTGATCCACCAGAAGTATATCAGGTATTGATTGCTTGGAAGTTTGTTTGTGGACATTCATTCTAATTTCATAATTAGTTTGGATGTGTTTTATCTGGATTGTATGTCCTTTGGTGTGTAAAGGCTTAGTGTCAAGAACCTGTGTGCTAGAAGATGTTCATCTTGTGTAGTCTGTGGTAACTACAAACCCAGAAAGGAATCAGGTATGCTTTGGTACAAGAAGTGAATGTGTTCGATTGGGAATTGAACAGAGAGTGAGCTCTTGAAGACATGAAGATGCGTCTTATGTTTTCCTTTCATCAATGTACAGAGAAGCATGGAGTATCCTAGACAGGGGGAGTGTGTTACAATTATGTGCACTTGATTTTGTGGTGTTAAGGGGGAGTAATACCTTAACCAGATAAGGAGAATCCTAAGAGTCTAAAGGCTATATTACATAAAGCTTCTCTCTGCAGTTTATGTTTGATTCTTGAGGAATTGTGTGTGTTTCAAGCTTATGGAGATTATATACCTCTATTTTTATGGTACCTTTGTCTTTTTATGGCTAAAAAGGGGGAGAAGTAATAGTGTGAGGTCTGATATGAAGATGTGATGTTAAGGAACTTCTACATAAGGCACTACTACACCTGTATGTAAATTAGTTTTAGCCAAAATAAGCCAAAGGGGGAGATTGTTAATGCTATTATTTTATGATTGGCATTATGTTTGGTAAAACTAATATGGCTGGAAAATGTTGAATAAGAAGTTCCATATTAACATAGTATAGACTCTGGAAGAACATGTCAAACATGATGTCCTGACATGGTGGCACAGATAAATGTGGAAGTTGTCAAAGAAGATGTTGAATTCAGTTCAGAATGTCCTATCAGATGTTGGGACATTATCAAACAGAGTAGAAGAACTTAATTCAGGATGTCCCAACAGATGTTGTCATATGTTACAGTCAGATGTCAAAGAAGATGTTGAAACATCTGCAAATGTCATGACAGAATTACTGTCATATGTTACAGACAGATGTCAAAGAAGATGTTGAAACATCTGCAAATGTCATGACAGAATTACTGTCATATGCTACAGACAGATGTCAAAGAAGATGTTGAAACATCTGCAAATGTCATGACAGATGTCAAAGAGAATGTTGAAACATCTGCAAATGTCATGACAGATGTCAAAGAGAATGTTGAAACATCTGCAACTGTCATGACAACATTACTGTCATATGTTACATATAGATATCAAACAAGAAGTGTTGAACTTAGTTCAGGATGTCACACCAAATGTTGTGACACTGTCAAACAGAGTAACAGTTAATGAACTTAAGTCAAGATATCAGGATGTCACACCAGATGTTAGGACATTGTATCAGTTGATGGAATAAGTTCAGTTTACAGGATGTCACATCAGATGTTGTGACATTGTATCAGTGAATGAAGTAAGTTCAGTTTTTCAGGATGTCCCAACAGATGTTGAGACATCTCAGACCTGTTACCAGAATTAATTAATAACTAACTGATCTGAGATATTTAAGGAGAGTTATCTGGAATTAATTATGGATGGATAAAAACAGAACAAGGCGCATCTGCAGGGAGTTTTGTTATGAAGATTCAGATTAATCAGAAGAACAAAATCACCTAGAATCTAGGAAGTAACAAACCCTAATTCAAGGTGATGACATTGGATTTATCAGATCTGAATTATGCAGAATATTCTGGAGATATTATGCAATCATATGTGGTGCTGATCTAGAAGATCTTAAAGACTCAATTTAAATTGAAGACAAATATTGAAAAATATAGGTTTCTATATTTAGAGATATTTTAGGAGTTGAAGATATTTTGGAATATTTGTAGCAGATATTTCTGCATATTTGTAGCAGATATTTCTGCATATTTGTAGCAACTATTGTTGTGATTGTTTAGGCCCAAATCCAGTTGGGAATAGGTTATAAAAGAAACCTTGTAACCTAGTTTAAATTAACCCAATCAACCGAAAATGTAAACATTATTAGGGTTGTGTCCTTGTGTCAGCCGTGCATAACAAGTAACTCTATTGTGGCTGTTTCACTTGTGATTCTCGAAGCTTGTAAGCAAGAGAAGTTTTGTGACTTGATTGAAACTGTGAAGTAAGATCAAGCTGTATTGTTTGAAGAATGTCTTCAACTTTATTAAACTTGTAAACTTGATCACTGGGTGATTGAGGGGGAGTGAGTAGGGTACTCTTATCTAAGTTGTGTCTTAGGTAGAAATTGCATTGGGTAGTTATTAAGTGATAGATTAAACAGGGTGGTTTAAGTCTAGAATTAATATTACTTATAGTGGATTTCCTCCTGGCTTGGTAGCCTCCAGATGTAAGTGTGGTTATACACTGAACTGGGTTAACAAATTCTGCTGTGTTCTTTATATCTTTTATGTTTTATGCAGTACCTGAACTGAATGTCCTATCAGATGTCCCAACATCCTGAAGCATGTTTGACTCTGATATATCAGAATTATTTAAGTACTGATATGTATGCCTTACCATGTTTATAAGTAACAGATAAGATGTCTCAACATCATATTCGACATCTGAGTCTGTCATACCAGAATTTCAGTAATGATTCGCTCGGGCACTCCATATCGACAGATGATGTCTCTTTTCAGAAATCTGGCTACCACTCGTCTTGTAACATTGGCATAGGAAGCTACTTCGACCCACTTGGTGAAATAATCAATGGCGACCAAGATGAATCTGTGGCCATTCGAAGCAGTCGGTTCAATCTTACCGATCATGTCAATGCCCCACATAGCAAAGGGCCAAGGTGAAGACATCACATTCAAAGGATTGGGAGGCACATGCACCTTATCCGCGTAGATCTGGCACTTATGGCATTTTCTGGCGTAGGCACAACAGTCCGCATCCATTGTGATCCAATAATAGCCTGATCTCAACAACTTCTTAGCCATGGCGTGTCCTCCAGCATGGGTACCAAAGGATCCTTCGTGCACTTCACGCATCAACAAATCTGCTTCCGTCTTATCAACGCATCTGAGGAGTACCATATCAAAGTTCCTTTTGTATAGGGAACCATCAGTGTTCAGAAAGAAACTACCAGCAAGCCTTCTCAAAGTCTTCTTATCATTGGAAGATGCCCCAGGTGGGTATGTCTGATCCTCCAAGAAGTACTTAATGTCATGGAACCAAGGCTTATCATCTTTGACAATGTCTGCTGCAAATACATATGCCGGTCTGTCAAGTCTGGATACCGAAATCTGAGGTACAAAGTTGGCAGCTTGAACTTTGATCATGGATGAAATGGTGGCAAGAGCATCTGCAAACTGATTCTTGTCTCGAGGGATATACTCAAGCTTGACTGTTGTAAAGAAAGTCAATAACCTCCTTGTGTAATCCCTGTAAGGTACCAGATGATCCTGATGGGTGTACCATTTGCCGTTGGTCTGATTGATTACCAGAGCTGAATCTCCAAATACGGTCAATGTCTTGATCCTGAGGTCAATGGCTTCCTCAAGACCCATAATGCAAGCTTCGTATTCAGCTTCGTTGTTAGTGCAGTTGAAAGTGAGTTTTGCCGAGAAAGGCATGTGAACTCCTTTAGGTGTAATGAGTACTGCACCAACACCCCGACCATTCATGTTAACAGCCCCATCAAACATCATAGTCCATTCTTCTTCCGGGTTAGGCCCTTCAGTGTGAATAGGCTCTTCATGATCTTTTGCTTTTATGAACATGATGTCTTCATCAGGGAAGTCAAATCTCATAGGCTGGTAATCATCAATAGGTTGCTCAGCAAGATATTCAGACAATACACTGCCTTTGATGGCTTTCTGAGAAGTATATTGAATGTCATATTCTGTAAGGATCATTTGCCATCTTGCAACCCACCCGGTAAGCGCTGGCTTCTCAAATATGTACTTAACTGGGTCCATCTTTGAGATTAACAAAGTAGTGTGGGTCAACATATACTGTCTTAGTCGGCGAGCAGCCCACGCTAAAGCACAACAAGTTTTCTCGAGCAGTGAATAACGTTGTTCACAGTCGGTAAACTTTTTGCTTAGGTAGTATATTGCATACTCTTTTAGACCAGACTCGTCATGCTGGCCCAGCACACACCCCATTGACTCTTCTAATACTGTCAAGTACATGATCAGAGGTCTTCCTTCAAGTGGAGGCATAAGGATTGGAGGCTCTTGTAAGTATTCTTTGATCTTGTCAAATGCCCTCTGGCAGTCTTCATTCCACCTGACCGTCTGTTCTTTTCTCAACAATTTGAACAAGGGTTCACAGGTTGCCGTAAGGTGAGATATGAACCGTGAAATGTAGTTCAATCGACCTAAGAACCCTCGAACTTCTTTCTCTGTCTTTGGTGCAGGCATCTCTTGAATAGCTTTGACTTTATCAGGGTCAACTTCAATCCCTTTCTCACTTACAATAAATCCCAGCAGCTTACCCGATCGCACCCCGAATGTGCACTTATTGGGGTTTAACTTCAGTTGGTACTTCCTCAGACGCTTGAACAGCTTCAGCAGATTTACCAGGTGATCTTCTTCAGTAAGGGACTTGGCAATCATGTCATCCACGTAACACTCGATTTCTTTATGGATCATATCGTGGAATAATGTTACCATAGCCCGTTGATATGTTGCACCAGCATTCTTCAGTCCGAATGGCATCACCTTGTAACAGAACATGCCCCAGGGTGTGATGAAGGTTGTCTTCTCCATGTCTTCAGGTGACATCTTGATCTGATTGTATCCTGAAAATCCATCCATGAAGGAGAATACCGAGAACTGAGCCGTATTATCCACCAATACATCGATGTGAGGTAATGGGAAATCATCTTTCGGGCTGGCTCTCTTCAGATCCCGGTAGTCGACACACATCCTTACTTTGTCGTCTTTCTTAGGCACAGGTACTATATTAGCAACCCACGGTGGATAGCTAGTCACGGCAAGGAACCCGGCGTCCCATTGCTTTTGTACCTCTTCTTTGATTTTCATTGCCATGTCTGGGCGCGTACGGCGCAGTTTCTGTTTAACTGGCGGGCATTCTTCTCTCAAAGGCAGCTTGTGCACAACAATGTCGGTATCCAACCCTGGCATATCTTGATAAGACCAAGCAAACACGTCCACATACTCTCGAAGCAGGTCAATCAGCTGTCCCTTCACTGAGTCTTGTAGGCAGGCCCCGATTTTAACTTCTTTCACATCTTCATCTGTACCAAGATTGATCGCTTCAACCTCCTCCTGGTGAGGAGTAATAACCTTTTCCTCTTGTCTTAACAACCTGGCTAGCTCTTCAGGAAGCTCATATTCTTCTTCAACCCCTTCATCGGCTTGATTGATCGGATTGTCAAAGTCATACGAAGTCATAGCCGTGCTGTTGTCGGTGCTGTCTGGAAGGCACACTCTGCAAGGGTTCAGTTTGTTCATTTTAGTGATTTGATTTTAATCTTGTTTAGAAAAGTGAAATAAAGTTGTCATTTTGAAAACACTGCCATTTATTTTTTTGTACAAAAAGAAAAATGGAAAAAACAGTGAGCGGAAAAGAAAAAGACTCGTTTGCAAAAAGATGTCTGATATTTCATTGATTAATCTTGTTGCACAAAAAGTACAGATGGCCCGATTACAAAATGAGTCTTGTCATCTTGGGCAAGATGCAAGACTTTGATGCATGCTATAAAAATACAGGAAATAATAATTACTCTGCATGAGTAACTCTTATAATTTCCTGGGAAGACCAGTTCGAGATACTGCTCCCCGGGATCTTTGGACGAATCCAGCTTTCCAGGTTGCATTCTTCCTCCAGCTCGTCTTCCAAATTGTTGACAGCATCAGGGGTGAGCATCCCCCCACTAACGAAGTTGGGCTCTTTTGCAGCCTCTGTTTGATCTTGTTGAGTTGGTTTGTAACCCAACCCAAATCTGTCCTCTTTCTTCTCCACCGGTAACAATTTGCCCCAGCCTTGGGCAGTTCATTCCTCAACAACCTTCCGGGCTTGTTGGTATGATGTTATTGAAGTTCCAGGTACAGCAGATGTTTCATTCACGTTCAAGGCCTCGAACCCCTGGCTCATTGTTTCATGGATCTCCCCATCCATCTCAATGTATTTATAGGTAGCCAGGTGGCTGACAAAAATATCCTCCTCTCCACAGATTGTAACGACTTGACCCTCCCACTCGAATTTTAACTTCTGGTGAAGGGTTGAGGTCACGGCGCCAGCGGCGTGAATCCATGGCCTACCCAATAGACAGCTGTAGGCAGGCTGTATATCCATCACGTAGAAGGTCGTTTTGAAAGTTTGCGGGCCAATCGTTATGGGCAACTCAATCTCTCCCAGAACCGATCTCTTAGAACCATCAAAGGCTCTCACCACCAGGTTGCTGGGTCTTAACGCCAATCCGTCATACTCTAGCTTCACAAGGGCCTTTTTAGGTAAGACATTGAGGGATGACCCTGTGTCTACCAGCACATGGGAAAGGACTGCACCTTTACATTCCATGGTTATGTGCAAAGCCTTGTTATAGTTGCGGCCTTCCGTAGTCAAGTCAGTGTTGGTGAACCCTAGTCCATGACTAGCATTAACATTTCCAACTACAGCTTCCAACTGATTGACGGTGATCTCTTCAGGCACATAAGCTGCGTGCAACACTTTCAGTAGTGCGTTCCGATGGGCTTCAGAGCACATGAGCAATGATAGGATTGAGATCTTGGAAGGCGTCTGGTGAAGCTGATCCACTATTTTGTAATCAATTTTCTTGATGATTCTCATGAACTCATCAACTTCTTGATCAAAGGGTGTTTTCAAAGCTTCTTTAACAATCTGCTCTTCCTGCACCAAGCTTTTCCCTTTTGCCTTGGCAGCAGCTTCTGCTTCGGCAGTGGGTCTTTGAATTTGTGGAGCGAAGAGACGTCCGCTTCGAGTGAAGCCTCCGCCTCCTCCCACATTGTCTATTTGTGGTGCAGGGGTTGATGATTCAAAAGTGATTTTTTGTCCTTCGCAGTATAAATCAGAGCCGTAATGCCAGGGGATGGCATTACTGCTTTCATAAGGTACGGGTCCAGGCACTGTGATAGTGACTGGACTGATTGCAGCTGCGGAAGGAACTGTGATAGCCTGTGGATCGTAATATATCGTGACTGGTGCTCTGATGGGAGCAGCACTTTGTGAGTTGTAAGCAGAGTTATTTTCCGGATCGTAATAGATTGTAACGGTTGAGACATCTTCATGGTTTGTTGCTGATGTTGTAGGAGACATTGTTGGAAGAATGGATGTTGTTGTTGTAGGAGTTTCAAAATGAAGTGGTGCTGGAGTTGTAGAAGGAACATTTGTTGATATCTGGTCAGTTGAAATGACAGATGAAACATTTGTTGATGAAGCCGAAGAATTGTCGGGAACAATGGTTGTTGCAGTTGTAGGAGATACCGGAATTGTTGCTGATGAGATTGCTGGATTTGTGGGAAATGATGTGGTGATTTGAAGTTGGCCACTCTGAATGAGGCCATCTATGCCATTCCTCATGTTATCGCACCCATTTACTGAGATATTGCAGTAAGCACAACCCGACTCACACCCCGGGAACATTTGACATTCGAGGAGCTGAGCCTTAATCTCTACCAACGGTGTCCGGATCTGACCCACACTGGTTATTAAATAAGACGACTTGTCTTCTTCAATAGCATTAATTCTGGGACCACCGTGGTTTGGCATGGGGTTCTTATTAACATTGGGTGGTGGTGCGAAATTCAGGGCCTTAGAGTCCACCAGGTCTTGTACCTTCATGTGCAAGGCTCTGCACTTTTCTGTACTGTGGCCAGGTGCATTTGAGTGAAAAGCACATCTGGCATTGGAGTCATAGTTTCTGGGTAGACTATTAGGATCCGGAGGTGCCAACGTCCTTAGCTCAACCAGGTTGAGTTTCAGGAGTTGTGGCAGCAATGTAGCATATGGCATAGGGATCGGATCGATTACCCTATTGGCTTGAGATGGCCTCTGTTGGAATGGCCTTTGCTGATTGTTGTTGTTGGTGTTGTTGTAGTTTCTTAGAGGATACTGAACTTGTTGATGGTACTGAGGTTGTTGTTGATAGTTTTGCTGCGGAGGTTGATAAGCTGGTTGAGGATGAGCTGGAGCGGGAATGGTGACTGCTGCCACAGTCCTGTGAACATATTGGGGTCTGCCCCTGTTGGTGTGGATGGCATTGGTCTCGCCAGTTCTTCTTGGGCCTGCAAAAGGCTTCCTTATATTGCTGGACGAGCTGGCACCATTGTCAGAAATCTTGCCCATTTTTAACAGGCTCTCAATTCTTTCCCCAGCTATGACAACATCTGCAAAGCTAGTGGAAGAGAAAGCAGCCAGCCTGTCAATATATGTTCCCTGGAGGGTGTTCATAAACATATCTGCCATTTCCCTCTCTGACATAGGTGGCTGAACAGCAGCAGCCAATTGCCTCCATCTCTTGGCATATTCTCGGAAACTTTCCCTTGACGACTGTGACATTCCCATTAGGAGGGTCCTGTTGGGCGCCATATCTAAATTGTACTGATACTGTCTGATGAAGGCCTCTGCCAGGTCCTTCCAACACCTGATAGTTGCTCTTGTCAGATGAGAGTACCATTCTCTTGAAGCTCCCGTCAAGCTATCCTCAAAATAGAACATCCAGAGTTTCTCGTCCATGGTGTAGGCCTTCAGCCTCCCCATAAATGATTGTAAATGAGTCCGGGGGCATGAAGTCCCATTGTATTTCTCAAAACAAGGAGGCTTAAACTTATGGGGAATCCTGACCCCGTCTACCAAGCCCATGTCCATAACGTCAAAACCCAAAGAGTTTTGAGACTCTAAGGATCTTAATTTCTCAGCTATCTCGTCCAGCCTTCTGTCATACGCTTCTTCCCCAGCTCCCATTACTGTGAACTGATCCTCCTGGGGGTCTTCTTGCAGTACCCTACCTGCAGTGGCAGTCCCTTGAACATTTGCAGGAATATTAACCTCTGGATGAAGGTGGGGACCAGATACAGGGGGATTGACATGAGGTTGGACCCTTTCATTGTTACTGGTGCCAGCAGTCCCTATATGTGGATCTTCTTGATTCTGCCTTTCCACCATGGCTCTCAATCTTTCTTGGCTCTGAGCCATGTTGTTCATCACTTCCATAAACTGAGTCATCTGCGTTCTCATTTCCAATCTTTCGTTTGCCATTTGATTTCTAACCTCTGCAAGGTCCTACTGTACCTGATCCATTTGTATGCCCGGAAGGTTGTTACGGGTTGGATAACGGTGCGGACGGTTGAGGGGAAATACCCGGCGTCGAGCAATAGTTCCTGAACATCACAACAGAGTTAGCAACAATAAAACAAAAACCTACAAAACAATCAAAGGGTTAGCATGCAATGCAGTATGCTTATTTGTTTTCAAGGTATCCGGCTTGGAATTCAGTTTTGACCCTTCCAGACCCTTGAAGATGCTGCTGATGTTGCTTTCGAAGTGGAACAAACTAATACATATATTACAAAAGGCAAATGGTACATAGTTTGTTTACAAATACAAGCCCTCTGAGGGGTCAAAATACATTAAAAGAAAATGAAAGTACATGGAATGAAAGCAACAACAAGCAAATGGTCAAACACCAAGACCAAACTCATCCTCCCGAACTTCCTTGAGAAGTGCTTCGGTCACAGGATCAGCTGGTCGCTCCGTGAGATTCCGGATGAGGAGATTCCGGGTCGTAACAGCTGCAGTTAGCTTCTTGTGCTGACTTTGGTCCTTTGACCTCTTCACTCCAGCTTTGATCTTCAGCTCCGATATCTCCCTCTGGGCTGCTGCCAGGGCTTCCTGCTGCTCTTTTGCACTAGCTTCCAGTTGCTCTATCTTGTCTTGGACCCTCTTATCCTCCAGAGTACGAGCCTCGGTGATCCGGACCCACCTAGCCTGGCTCTCCTTCAGATACAAGTCTGTCCTTGCTCTCTGGAACTGGGCTTCCTTGCAAGCATTCTTCAGAATTTGTTCCCCAGCTCTAGATTTCTTGATATAATCCTCAGACTTCTCAATTCTAGCCAGATGCTCTACTTTCAACTTATCTAGCCTTTCAATGTCCATCCTACCATCACTCCTCTCCCGGAGGGTCTTCTGCAAAGCCTGAGTCAACTTCTCATTTCTTTCTTTCAAGCTCTCAAACTCCTCCAAACTGACAGTGGCAGGGGGTGGTGCTGAGGATGATTCAGGCATATCCTCCATGGTAAAGGGCATTCCAGAGAATTGAGCCCTGGCATGGGACCACTCATAATATAGTGCTGATGCCACATTGTTGCACTTCCCCAGAATGGTTACTCCCTTGGTTTGAACATTGTCCCAGGCCCAGGCTGCCTGCCTAACAATAGCCAGATTAGGCTTGTTCTCACAATAAAGAGTCTCAACCAAGTCCTGTGCCTTAGGAGTGTGGACCAGTGCATAGCCCAGTTGTCTTTTGAACAGCAGAGGGTTGTAATTAATACTACCCTTAACTCCTATTAGGGGCACATTGGGAAAATGCCCACAGCTGGTGATGATATCCCTGCCCTTTGTGCTTTGAGTGCACCACCTAATATCAGCTGAAGTTAGAGCAGTGAGTCTTCTAGCCCAGTTTCTCTGCTGATGAGGGTTCAAAAATGCATCTGTCCTGGGCAAATGCTTGAGACGCCAAGTATGGAACAAAGTAGCACAACACCTCACTAATCTTCCCCTCTGCTTTTCATTCCTCTGATGCACTGAATAGTAGAGATCCCCCAATAAAGTGGGCATTGGGTTCTTCAGGATGAAAAGATGGACTGCATTCTTGCTAATGAATCGAGGCTCATCTGCAAATAATATAATCCCATATATGCTCAGGGCCAGCAAAGCACATACTGCTTTCCACTCTCCTAGAGAAGCTTTCAGGGTAGCTTGAGAGATCAAGAAATCCAGATGCAGGCCAGGGATTCCAGCCTTAGAAGTCATATGCTGCTCAATCAGAACAGGTTCCAGATGCAAAGCCTTTGCTACCTCTTCATTACCAGGAAAGACCATCTCAGGGTTGAAAGGGACTCCACCCCTGATAGGTATACCAACTAATGATGAGTATTCCTCCAATAAAGGGCCCAGCTGAAAGTCCTGAAAAGTGAAGCACCTCAGTGGGGGATCATAAAACTGAAGGCAGGTGTGGATCAGGCTTCTCTGTGAAGGGTCCAAATCCATAACCACATCAAGTATATCTCCACAGTGTTCCCTGAACAGTGGTATATGGTCTGGAGTGATCAGGGTCTGAATCCTCCTGATGTCAGCTAGCTCTGGCTGGAAGAAGTGGTAGGTGATGTTGCTCTTTTTAGGAGCCATGATGTTGAGGATGAGTAGAGACAGGTGCTGATGATAACACGGAAGAAATGGGCCACTGATTGGCTGGTGCAGGTGACTGAAGTGGATAGCTGATAGCTGAAGCAGATGCTGATGAAGATAGGTCAGTACATGAAGATAGGGTCAAAACCAAACCAAAATGAAGGTGGATACCCTGAAACACAAATAAGCAAATGTCAATATGATGCAATGATTATGTATGCAAATGATATGCAAGGGTTTGTGACTGAGCTGGATCTGATCAAATGATCTGATATAGGTCCAAGTATGTTCAAGAATTCCAGATGGAGGTCTATAAATCCAGTAACCAAGGTGGGGGGCTCAAATAAAGAGCCACATGTCCAGGGTTTAGAATCACAAAAACTGTTCCAACATGGAGTATTCTTAATCAACTTAAAGTGACAGGGTATGTTGAGGCCAAGGGTACCTGCAAACCTGTAAACAGCCCAACCCCCTCACAGGTGGTGTTCTAAAACAAGGATCCTCAGACTTGGATCAGTTATGAGAAGTGTAAACACTTCTAACCCGGAGGTACAGTGTTTACAATAACCATAAAAGTTCCTCCTCTAATTCACCTCAGTTTCTGAAGGTCAATACTAAAGGTCATCCAGACTTAGCAGGCTTCCCAGATAGCCCTAGTACTGCAGGAAATCTGCAACACAGAGTTCTCAAGAAGAAACCCATATCTGAACCGTGTTTCATATTCCCGCACCAGACCGAGATGGAATGGGAAAGAATATGAACCACTCTAGCCTAGGTGTCACTTAGATCCCAGGTATAGGATCTTAACTCTCAATAGAACACCCACCCACCAAAGCAAAACCAGATCCAGCCAGACAGCATGACAGTATGATATATGTAAAGCTATAAATAAAGCAAATAAACAACTGTACATAAACAAAATAAATACAAATAAACAAACACAAATAAGCACATAACACCCCAGTAAACACAAATCAAACAAGCGCTAGGAGGAACCCACAAAAAGAACCAGAAGCCCTGGTTGCAGTATGAGGGTCCCCAGCAGAGTCGCCAAGCTGTCGCTCCCGATAGGTGGGGAAGGGCCCAAATAAAGGTACAGACGCGAACGGTCGGCGAGAGGGACAATGAGAACACACAGCCGTGAACTCACTGGAGATGAAAAGAGTCGCCAGCTAGGCTTTTTTATCCCGGAGGAAAGGCAATGCTGCATAGACCTAGAAAGAGAATGGATAAGACGGTCGCGAACCAGAGAGACTGAGAAAGGGGGTTGGTTACAACCTGGGAAGGTATTAGCACCCAGATTGTCCGCCGTACTCGACGGGATCCACGCTCGAAAGATTTGTGTTTTAAAGGGGTAGTGTCAGTGAAATTTGTGTGTAAAATAGATGGAAAAGAATGTACAGGTGTCTGTGCAAAAGAAGTGTGAAATGTGATATATACAGTGTCGGTGTAAGAACAAGAGCAAGATGCTCAAGATCATGAGGCTAAAGAATGAAGCTGGAAAGAGGGGGGAATATACAGAGACTGTTGTTCGATAACTGTTAAGTTATGCCTACGTATCCTCTCGTGCAATGAGGAAGTCAGAACACCGTAGTTCGACCCAAAGAGACTGAAAGATGAATTGACTGTTGAACTACTTACTTGCCTATGCTCAAGTGTATGATCTGTCTGGCACAGATGCAAACTGTCTTGCATGAGACGGAAGAAGCGAGCTCTCGATAAGTGAGTGAAGATGATGAGAAAAGAATCCCGAAGGAGACGATTATTGCTTGTTTTTGAATTTTCAGTCTTTTATTGTTTTTGGATTTTGTCATAAGTTAATGAGCTTAAGTCTAAACCAATGGATTTAGTAAACTCATCACATCTTCCCTCTGATTAGGGGTAATGAGAATACCTCAAGTGTGAAGTCAGATTCTCACACTTAATCACCTTTGGTATAGGATTAAGATCATTAACCTACTTGTGATTATTTAGATGTTTTTGGTGTTTTTGTTTAGTGTTGAGTAATGAGGTTAAGCCATAATCAAGGATTTAACAGACTCATTACACCATCCTAATAAAAGGATAATAGATGAGAATGTTTAAGCTGAGGAAAGCTCCTCAACTTAATCCATGATTAGGGATTAAACTCATGACCAAACAAGCCTTTGATTAAGTGGATTTTATTCAATGGTATGATGATGAAGTGAATTTTATGATTTGTAAGACAACTTGAGGGGGACTTGTCCATTAACACTAGGGTTAGTCCTTCTTAACCAATTAAGGAAGAATTAGAACCCTAATGCAAGGCCCAAGTTACAAGTGTGGTGTCTTGATGATTATTATATGGATTGATTAAAGGAGTTAAACACATTAAGGGTTTAACACTTAGGATTAAAGTTATACACTCCATCCTAAGATAAGGATGCAGGCATAAGATTAATCACAAAGCCTTAAAGCCTTTAGGGTTTAGTCCCTGATTATGAGATAAGAAGAGATGACTCAAAAGAGACACAAAGGTAAAACTAAGAGGGGAGACTAATCAAAACCCTAATCATTGTCATGCTTGGTTGTTCCTAAGGTTTGTGAGGTTTTCAAGAGAAGTCTTCAATGGAACCACCAGGAAGCAGATGAAAGGATCAAGAAGCAAAGCAACTTGCTTCATTCAAGAAGTCAAGTCACTTGAAGAAAGAAAGTGGGAAGAAGAAAAATGAGCAAGCTCAAACTCAAACACAAACAAAAATGCAGCAATGGATGCAAGAGAGAGATGAGAAGAAAGTATGAGAAGTGGAGGCAAATCCACTTCTCAGAATCACTTACCACCTGAAATGTTAGAAAAGAAATGCAATACAATGCAAAATGGGATGGGATGACATGATGCAAACCAAAACCAGAAGCATGTATGTGATGTTAATGATGCTATGAGATGCTACAAACCAGAAACAAAACATGTGGATGATCATACAAGCTTATGAATGCAAATGAAACAAGTTAAGAACCAAGAACATACATGAAAAGTTATGAGATGCATATGGCATATAAAATGCAAGGTGCAATGATCAAACATGCTTTCAATATGTCTTATGATGTTAAATGAATCAAATGGAAGTATGGAATGTCATGGCAAGTCATGTTATGCAAGAAAATGCAAGATGGATGCATATGGAAGCCCAAATTAGGGTTTATGCACAATGCAACAAACAAAAACCAAAACCAGAAGCAAACAACATTATAAAAAATTGAAAATGCACTCAAAGGACCCCTAATCCTATACTAACTCACTGCCCAAAGGAGAGGTTTCAACTCCTAACCAAATTCAAGTTATGATTTTTACAAGTTTTCTAGGGTTTTAGGGTTCCTAAACAAGAAAATTATCAAACAAAATGAAAATGAGAGATCAAATCATGGCCATTTAATCTCACAAACTACATGCTAAACACAATGAAATGTAAAAAGAATCAAGGTCCAACTCTTCATGGTTAGGCAGAAATGATTTTTTGAAGTTTGGATCAAAATAATGCATAAAAATGATTTTAATTCATTGAAAAATTCTCAAAATGCATCAAGATCAAAAAATAAATTTGGTTTGAAGGTTGGACAATGCTTCTAAATGTCTTAGAACATTTCATGAATTTTTTGGTGATTTTTAAATACCTAAAAGTATTTTTAATAAATTAACTTTCATTAATCAATTAAAAATAAACTTTTAAATATTTAAAAATACTTTTTTAATGCTAAAAATGAAAATAAAAATATTTTTGTGTTTTAAAAATTAATGAAACTCTTGACAAAAAGTTTCATAATTTTTAAACCATTTTTGCTATTTTAAATAAATTGTGCAAATTAAATGAGAAAAAATGAAATAAAAATCAAAATAAACTGAAGTATGCCAAATGAGGGGCTGGGATTGAATCTGGAAAAGGAACCATTGACTGCGCGCCAGATCAAGTGGTCTATATTCAAACTTGGCTAAACACAATTAATTAATTAAATTAAACCTAATTAAAACTAATGACATGATCTGAGCCATTGGATGCACGCGGGAAAAGACTTAGTCAACTCATCCAACGCCTGAAATTCAAACTTGAAGCCCTAACCCTAATTACACATTAATGACTCTCAGGTGGCCGGAGAAGACTTCCGGTCATCTTCTCCGGCCAGCATCCTCCCTGAAAAATGCTATCTTTCACCCTAGCTCACTAAAACCTAATCTTTTTGCCCAGAATCCATCCCCAAACATCATAGAGCAAGAATCAACAGCCAAAACACATTTATTTTACACAACAAAGCTGAATCGAAGCAAAAGGGGTTTAGGTCAAAAAAATTTCAGGAACATCATACATGCTCAAAACTCAATTATTTTCGAAACAAAACATATCAGCATGACCAGTGGAACATGGAGAATCATTTAAGAACTTAAAAACAAGCTTCTGGAAAAAATGTTCATGAAGCTCACCTGAACTGGAGCTTTGATCTCTGACACTTTCTGGCTAGTTTCCTGCTTGCAAACTACTCCACTTGACCTCCTGAGAAGCTTTCAATGCTTGGAAAGGGTTTGTGGTAGCTGGTTTGAAGGTTTGAGCAGGTTCTGTTCAATGGGGGAGGAAAATCGTATTTGGGATTCTGGAGGTTTTGGGCTATGGTGATGGATGCTTTGTGACCAGGAAGATGAGTTGAGTTGATCTATGAAGTTTGTTTTTGTGTTTGTGAGTTGTGTGATCAGTTTCGAAGGGTTTTGCAAGTGAGGGTGAAAATGTGTATGTTGTCTTGTGGCTTGCTTCAGGCTTGCTGGTTATATGAAATGGCTAGCATTTGATCCACATAAAAAACTCTCATTGGTCAGATGATGTGACCTGCCCTTTATTGATTGGTATGACCACTTTTGCAAATTGTCAACCTTTGTGTAAGAGAGGCATGGGTTGTGCTCTAGGCTAGTACAAGTGTGTGGGCTGGCGCAGCATGGTGAGGGGAAAGGCTATGGCTGGTTCAGCATCCAAGGCATCAAGTGGATGGAAGTGTGATGATGATTTTGCAACTTGGTTACTTTTGGTTTTTCATGAAAATCTCTTGCTTTGCAAACCATGAACATGTGATCTTTTGGTTCAAATCTGATTTTTAGAACTTGTGTGATGCTTGCACATTGGTTTGATATGAACTAGAAGTCACAAATGCCTTGATACAAAGTTTTTGCAAGTTTCTCATTTGAGGCATATTTTGAAAATTAGTGATTTTTGCCAACTTTGACACACCATAACTTTTGATACAAAATGAATTAGGTCATGTTCTTGTACTTTTTGAAAAGGGAAAGATCTAATCTACAACTTTCATGACCAAAGTTTTTCCATTTGAAGCATTTTTGGATCAAAAAGTAAGGGTTGAAAAAGTTGCATAAAATGACATTTTATTAAAAGTCAACCATGTCCTAAAAAGTCAACTTTGCAAAAACTTGTAATTATTGAATTTTGTGAACTTCAACCTTCTTCCATGATCAAATAAAGATCAAATACACTCAAAATGATGAAGATCACCCCTTGGTTGGGTCATTGGGGGCCTCAGATGCCCTGATTTTGCACTAACTTGTCCAGAAAGTCAACTCTTGATCAAATGACTTCCCCATGGAATTTCTTCATGAAAATTGATATGCATACTCCCTATACCATATAGAGACCAATAGAAACAATAATGACCAAAAAATTTGGAGTTATGGCCTCTGAAACCAAAACCCTAATTTTAGGTCAACTGTGCAGTCAAACCTGGCTCTGCATCCATACCAATCCCAGTTCTTGTGATTCTTTAGCATTCTTGACTTTGAGAGGATGTAATATGATGCTTGAACACACATAGACCCCTTTGAAGTGATTAATGACCTTTGGAGTGGCTCAAGACGCTCTTGGATTGCCCAGATCACAAACCCTAGATGCAGATGACTTAGAACCTATGCAGTGAATCAAAAATGTGGTATGAGATATTATGATTGTGTTTATGCATATGAAATGATCACAAGCCATGGTGTGAATGGGTGAGGGCAAATTTGGGGTGTTTACAAATTGGCAAGTGGTTCATTGGTTCAGATTGACTGTGTTCATCAAGTGGCTTGTGAGAAAAATCGGGAGTTAGTCGTGGAACCTAAAAAATCATCATATCCATTATCCATTTTTTTTATTAAACCATTTTTTTAAACATTACCTTTTTTATTCATTTTTTTTATATATACCTATTTTCTTATCCATTTTCATCCATATCCATTCATATTTTTGACATCCGATTTATCTCGATTATTCTTTTCATTTCTATTCACTTTTAATCCATTTTATATTCAATTCACTGGTTCCATCCATATTCTAATTTTAGTCTCACATCAAATCTTTTTTTTATTTCCATTTATACCTTTTTAAGAATTTCCATTTTTTATTATTTCATATTTCTATCCAAAAAATCATTTTTCTTATCAATATTTTTTTTTTACAACAATCAAGTTCATTTTAACCCATACAACTCTTATGCAAATATTGAAACAAAAAAAAAGAGGCCCATTAGTCATTTTTGCTCTACCAAAATTATACCACAGGAAAATAAAAAAATAGAGAATCAATGCATATGACTTCAGCTCAACACGTGACATAGCTAAGACACAAGTTCGTGACCACTCCAAATACAAGCCGTAAAACATCAAGCAGTCACCCATCAGCTTTCACAACATACACACCGCAACTACAATACAAGCTAACAGCTTCATGCACGTGACAACTTCACAAAAACATCAGCAAACAACAAACGGAATGCAACACTCAAAGCCAAGCAGCTCATCCCGCACACCTTCAAGCCTCAGCCACATCTTGCACACAGCTTCTCCAAAGCCGTACACCAACTTGCTGCAAACCACAAGCCGTACGCCAACTTGCTGCAAACCACATGCCATACACAACAAATGCAGCCACACGCGCAAGCCAGCTTCAATAAGCCACAGCCACCCGAAACAACGCACATCACTTCAAAACGGTAGCAACAAAATAGCAAAACATAGGCCATCACGCTTATTCCACACCTGCAAAACGCAAGGCAAAATCAAATGAAACGCAGCTAAATTTCAAACCAAGCCCGCACGCGGGACACACGCAAGCATTGAAAAATCAGTGAATAAAATGCATATAAACAACAATCAAAACGCAGAAGAACAAAAAGTAAAACGCATCAGAAATTCATATGAAACGCGAGCCAGCACACGCGTTCTTCATGAACGACGAAAACGCGGAAAAATCCTACAAAACGGCAGCCAAAAAACTCAATTCAAAAGCTCCCATCCTTCTATAAATTGGGGGTTCCTCACCTTCATTTTCTCAAGCTTTGAAAGCCCCTAAATTCTCTGCAGAAATCCCAACTTAAAGTTTCAATTTCCTCCGTCATTGCCAAATTCAAACCTCACAAACCTTCAATTCCAATCATCAACAACTTCAATTAGTTCAGATTCCTAACTGAATCAACAACAACAATCTGAATAGAGAGAGAGCTGCGAGTAGAAGAGAGAGGTTCGATGTTTCGAGAAAGAATAACAAGAGATTGGTGAAATCAGCGATTGATTTTGAGAGAGGAAGCCATCGTCTGCTTGTTTCAAAGTAGATTATTGCTGCCGATCGTGTTTTGTAGAGAAGGTGAGGAAGAATCACAGTGCTGGCCCTGTTTTTGCCGCGGCTATGTGAAGAAGAAGAGCATGTTCTTTTTTTTTTTATTTTTCATTGTTTTATTAAAAACCTGATGGTGTGGTTTGGGCCTATGGCCTTATGAATCTGTTTTCCTATCCACACCTTAACCCGCGGATCCCCCTCCCCCTATTTTGATTTCTTTTGTTTTTTTTCATTATTTCCTTTATTTCTAGTTTTAGCTTATTAAAACAATTTGTTTATTCAATTCTATTTTGATATTAAAAAACTAAAAAATATATATATATATAGAAAAGATATTTTAAGAAAAGTTTTTTTTTAGAAAAAAAATATTTCAATTCCTTTATGGATTCTTTTTAGATCTATATTTCTTTTCCATCCTTTTTTTGTTTTGGTCGATGAAAATCTCCGATTCGTAGATTGTTGGTTTTCGAAGATGTTTAATCTTCATTATTTCAAATCTATGGATGGATGATCATTTGGATCATTCTCCATACTTTGAGATCGTGATAGGTTGCCTTCGATAAATTCAACGAAAATCTCGATTAAGATTAGACCGTTCTTTTTCTTTTTGTGCGACATGTTTTCGGAGAATGATCCACTATATCATTTCTCTAACATGTATTAGTACAAATATTTTCCACCTTAATTGGTGGTGGCCGGCCTCATTTGTAGGGTAATTACTTCGTAAATTACTCGGCGATTGCTTAACATAGACCTAAATTTGTCCCGATTCGGAATAAGATCCACTTGGATCCGGTTGCCTCGATTTTTATTATCTTTCGTGGTTGTGATTGATTAAGTTCATCATACCATTTATATGTAAATATTATAATAATATTAATATACTAACCATTTAAATTCAATCTCTCGCACCTTATCCTCTTTATTTCAATTTCTCGCTCCTTATCTCTTTTATTATGCTATTATCATATTATATCATATATCATATTGTTTATGTTTATATTGTTGCTTGTGATTTTTCTTTTGTCCATTTTGGACACTAAAACATTAATAAAGGATTAAACATTAAAAAATATTGGTGACTTTAATTTCGGACTATGGTTACTATCCTTAGCATTGGAGTTTGGACTTAGATTTTAGGATCTCTCCCTTTGCTCAAGTTGTGATTGATTGAAGACCTTGGCCTCGAGTTATTTTCATTTGTCTATGAAGATGGAAGTCCGTTTACTTTGAAGAAATGTTCATAATATGGTTTGATCGCTCTTCTCTTAACTTTTTAATTCAAGTATTAGGATAGTCCCTTCATCTCCTCCCACTTCTTAAATTTTCAAATCTTCTCCCTATTTTCAAATCTTCTTGGTTTTCAAACTTCAAACGCTTTCGCAATCAAACCTTGACTTAGGTCAAGTGATTTTATCCTTTTCACTTTATTTTCTTAATAAATGTTAATCCAATTCTTTTCTTAAATACTTTAAAAAATCCAAAACTCATTCAATTGTTTTTGTGCCTTTTGTGCACTTTTCTTTTCATATGTTTAGATATGATTCATTCTTTCTAGCGGAATTATTCGCTAAAGAATGACGACTTATCTCTACATTTTAAAATCCATTCAACTCATTGTTTCTTTTCAAATTTTGTACCACGAACTACGAGGTTTTGATCTCGCATTGCACTTTGTGGGTACATAGGCATGAGGCGTTAAAACCTCTTCAAACACAAAAATCTTAAAAGACATTCTTCTTCTCATCCCTTCAATCTTTTTCAAGCAAACCAATTTCAAACCAAAAAGCAATAAATATGTCAAAGGGCTCCCGTGGAGTACCACAGACATTTTGGGTGCGTAAAACCTTCCCAATTTGTAACCTATCCACTTACCCATTCTCTGTTTGTTTCTTTTAGCTTTTGCTTTTAGATTCATTAGGTTTTATTCGTTCTTTTTCCTTTTTTCCTTTTGGAAATAAATAAAAGCGCGGTGGCGACTCTGTGTACCTTGAGTTAAGTTAATCAATATCTTACACTCACGATTTTACCGCTACAGAAAAGTGGCGACTCTGCTGGGGAGTAATCTCTAAGTGGATTCGGCCTACTTTGATTTTATTTACTACTTTGGTTTGATTTGTTTGTTATTTGTTTGTTCTGTTTCGGTTTTGGTGATCCTCTGTGTGAGATAGATTCTAACCCGGATCTGAGTGGAACTTATGATAGGACGGCGATATTCGAAGCGATAAGCGATGGA
The DNA here is from genome assembly GCA_963966055.1 of Lathyrus aphaca. Classification (NCBI taxonomy): domain Eukaryota; kingdom Viridiplantae; phylum Streptophyta; class Magnoliopsida; order Fabales; family Fabaceae; genus Lathyrus; species Lathyrus aphaca. The sequence goes on from OZ014525.1 coordinate 29,589,273, forward strand.
GTAGTCCAAAGCTATATCAATTTGATAATCTCCACTCAGTTAGGCTCTCTTGGACTATCAATGTCATGATGAGTAATCATACATGGCATTATTTTCCGACCTTGAGCTGATCATACTGAGGACCGTAGAACCCTTAACCCATCCAAGCCAATTTAGGAACGTAGTGCGGAAACTGTCTGGGTGTAAACCTAAGGTGGTTGTCACGCGATACTACACTCGGACGAGGTCTATTTTAAGAATATTATCGGTTGGGGAGTAATCCAACGTACTGATGATATTCTAAAGATGGTTGTTAACTTTGGGCACCTCTGTTAGCACCCTTTTGGTTTTCTGCAGGTACAATGAAGACAAAACCTTAGTACTTACCTGTGTGGGTTGGTGTTCTGTTACCTTGACTTCATGCTCGTGACTCGGAACCTAAGCCCGTGTGCCTTGTGTGATCTTGTTTGTGGTTGTTGCATACATGCCATCATGCATTCATGAGCATTGTGTTTAAGATTTCAAGGGACTTATAAGGAACTTTTGCAAAATTTCAGATGTCCATGGCTATGAATTTTGAAAGGAGGAACACAAAGAAGTACACCTTCAAGAATCCTAATGTTGTAGAGTTGAGAAAGCTAAGAGCATTGGTTGTTGATACCCAGGAGTTCCGGAAATGTCATGGGATGCTTTTGTTTATGTTGGATACCGATGTGCCAGAGGGGATTCTCCCTACTTTAGCCCAGTTCTATGATCCGTTGCATCATTGTTTCACCTTTCCTGATTATCAGCTTGTGCCGACTTTGGAGGAGTATTCTCATTGGATAGGTTTGCCTATTTTGGACAAGGAATTTCTCTTCACTGGTTTAGAGAAGGAGCTTACTATCAAGGTCATCGCCAAAGTACTTTTTCTTAAGCAGTCCGATCTTAATGGGAAGTTTCTTCCAAAGGGGAGTGTTCGTGGTATTAATGCTAAGTTCTTGATGGGGAAAGCTTCTACTTCACTTACTTTGGGTCATAAGGATGCATTTGAGGCTATTCTTGCTTTTCTCATTTATGGGATTGTCTTGTTTCCCAACTTAGATGGTATTGTGGATGAGAATGCTATTCAGATCTTCTTGAAGAAGAATCTGGTGCCTACGTTGCTTGGAGATATGTATCACATTTTTCACTATAGGACCTCCAAAGGTGATGGAGAGATTGTGTGTTGTGCGCCTCTTCTCTATAGGTGGTTTATTTCGCACCTACCGAAGTCCGATGTCTTCAAGGATAATAGAGAGAATCGAAGATGGTCTCAAAGGATGATGTCACTTTCTCATAAGGATATGACATGGTATTGTTCTCATTATGATATTGGAGTGCTTATTGATAGTTGTGGAGAACTTCCTAATGTAACTCTTCTTGGTACACGTGGGGGAATTAGCTACAACCCTATTCTTTCTTGGCGACAGTTGGGATATTGTTTGAAGGACATACCAAACAATCTTTCCTTATCCCGTTTCTTCTTTCTTAATGGTGCTGATCATGTAGAAATGAAGAAAAGGATTGCTCATTCTTGGCATGCGGTTCATCGGAAAGAGAAGGGTCAATTGGGAAGACAACACCTTGCTCCTTCTGAGTGTTACATCCAATGGGTTCGATCTAGGGCTTCCAAGCTCAAGATGCCTTATCCACCTGAGGAGCCTCTGTTTCCCATATTGCCATTGTCCGCTTTTCTACCTCCCGTTGATGAGAAGGTGGCTCTTCAAGAAGAGTTGGACAAGATGAAGAAAGAGAAAGAAGAATGGCTACTTGAGAAGACTATGATGCAAGAGCAACTGAAGGAGAAAGATGATCTCATTGAGTTACTTGAGCGACGTGTCACGAAGAGGCCAAGAGAGAATTTATCTTCCTCTAGTACTCCATCTACCATTACTCCTACATCCGGTGCTTGGAAGGCCATTGTTGACAAGTTGGTGAAGGATAAGGAAGATATGGAAGATCGGTACAAGAAAGAGATCAAGAGGATTCACATGAAGTATAAGCCAGGATTCAGAACTTCTTCGGATATGATTCCCTAGGCCTAGTTTACTTTTTCTCTCATGTATTAGGATTATTGATGTTTGTACTTCACTTGTAATCCTTACTTTGATTTTAATGAGAATGAGTTTTTTTTAAGTACTTCAAAAAGCGTTTCTTTATGAATATTGCAAGTTATCTTATAGTCCTTTGAAATCTTTGCATTTGCATATGCATACCATGCATCATATCCGCATTTTTCTTGCTTTTTGAGTGTTCTCCAGGGATCTTATGTTGTTTCTTGGTCTTCATTCAGTTCTCCTGTCAAGCTGACTCACTGATTTGATACTCGAGCTAATCGGAAGAAGGTGATGGAAACTTTACAACAAGAGAATCGCGAGCTACGCGAAGAGGTTACATTTCTGAGGGAAAGCTTGGAAAGAGTTTCTACCATGATGGAAAGTTTGGTGGCTGCTTAGAATCAGCCACCTCCTAATTCTCCTGTTCAGAATATTGTCATCTCCGAGATTGTTACCGCATCAATCCCTGTGGAAACTGTCATTTCTCCTCGCTATCATATGCCTGCTAGCACACCTTGGGGCATGCCGGTTGATTTTATTCCCGCTGGTTATCGTCCTCCTCCTCCTGAGACTGCTGCAATTAATACTCTCCCACCAGTGTGGACTACTCTTCCTCCAATTATGACTACTGCACCACCTGTGGTGCACACTATTCTGTACCATGATGAAATGATTTACCATGCTGAGCCCAGTGAAGGCGCTGGAGTGGCTGAAAGACTTGATGATTTCCAGGGACGCTTTGTTTAGATACAGAGGGAGATGAGAGCCTTGAAGCATAAGGATTTGTTCGGAAAAGATGCCTATGATCTTTGTCTGGTCCCTAATGTTAAAGTTCCGTACAAATTCAAGTTGCCTGAGTTTGAGAAGTACAAAGGCAACACTTGTCCGTTGAGTCATTTGACTATGTATGCTAGAAAGATGTCTGCTCAGACTGATAATGATAAGCTGCTGATTCACTATTTCCAGGATAGTTTGACCGGTGCACCCATGAGGTGGTATATGAGTTTGGATAATAGCCAAATCAAGACTTTCAATGATCTGGGAGAAGCTTTTGTGAGGTAGTACAAGTATAATGTTGATATGGCACCAGATAGAGATCAACTTCGTGCTATGTCCCAGAAGGACAAAGAGACTTTTAAAGAATATGCGCAGAGATGGCGCGAGCTGGCAGCCCAGATTGTTCCTCCGCTGGAAGAAAAAGAAATGACGAAGATATTCTTGAAGACTTTAGGTTCTTTTTATTATGAGAGGATGATAGCAAGCGCTCCTTCTGATTTCACTGAAATGGTGAGTATGGGGATGCGTTTAGAAGAAGGTGTCCGTGAGGGACGGTTAAGTCAAGAGAATAGTAATGGCTCAAGCTCTAGAAGGTTCAACTTTGGAAAAAATAAAGAAAATGAGACTAATGCAGTATCTCGTGAAAGTTATAGAAGACCTCATAGTCGTGGGAATCACCATTTGCAGCATGTAGCTTCTGTAACTCCGATGATTAATGTGGCTCCAACTGTGCCAGCGGTTCCAAAGTATCAACCTCGTTATCAACAAACTCCTGTGCAACAGGGTGGTAATCAACAAGTTCGGGCTAAGCCGAGTTTTGATCCTATTCCGATGTTGTATGTGGACTTGCTTCCATCTTTGATTGCAAAGAATCTTGTGCAAACACGTCCTCCACCTCTAGTTCCAGAGACTATTCCATGGTGGTATAAGCCAGAGGCTCGCTGTGCTTTTCATCAAGGTGCCCCGGGGCACGATGTTGAGAATTGTTATCCATTGAAGTTTGAAGTACAGAAGTTGATGAGGAACAATATTCTGTATTTCAATGATGTTAATCCAAATGTGCAGAAAAATCCGCTGCCGAAGCATGGTAATGCGTCTGTGAATATGGTTGATGGTTGTCCTGGTTTGTTCAAGATCTATGAGGTCCGTCATATTCGAAGGTCTTTGGTTGAGATGCATGCTTTCTTAAGTGAATATCACGATATTGATCACGATTATGCTGGATGTTGTATCTGCTCGGTGAATCCTCGTGGTTGCGTGATTGTTAAGAGAGACATTCAAAAGATGATGGATGATAAGTTGATTGAAGTGACAGCAAAAAGAGATGAGTATGAAAATGAAGTGAATGTTATTATGCCTCAGTTCAACATTCCTGAGAGGGTTGTTCCTGAGAGGGTGGTTATTTCTTTTGATAGTCGCAAAAATGTTGTTACTCCATTGGTGATTAATTTTCCTGGTCCAGTGCCATATGAGTCTGATAAAGCTGTTTCGTACCGGTATAATGCTACGATGATAGAAAATGGTAGGGAAGTTCCTATTCCTACTCCAAAGTCTGTAGTTAGCATTGCTGATGTGACAAAGGTTACTCGAAGTGGTAGAGTTTATGCTTCAGACCCTCCGAAGAGAGTTGAAGATACAAGTGCGAATAAGCAGATTATGGATGTTGTTGCCCAATCAGGCGAATCTGGTGACAGTGAGGATGAGGTGCTAAAATTGATAAAGAAGAGTGAGTACAACGTTACTGAGCAGTTGTTGCATACTCCGTCGAAGATATCAGTTTTATCACTCTTGATGTGCTCTGAGGCTCATAGGCAGTCTTTGCAGAAAATTCTTGATCAAGCTTATGTTGACCATGATGTGACTGTTGATCAGTTTGATAGTATTGTGGCTAATATCACATCATGCAACAATGTAAGTTTCTGTGATGATGATTTTCCTGAAGAAGGAAGAAATCATAACTTGGCTCTGCATATTTCAGTAAACTGTCAAGAAGATGCTATGTCCAAAGTGCTAGTCGATACTGGATCTTCTCTGAATGTGATGCCGAAGTCGACTTTGTCAAGACTTGTGTATCAAGGTGCTCCCATGAGGCATAGTGGGATTATTGTGAAAGCGTTTGATGGATCGAAGAAAACAGTGATTGGTGAAGTGGATCTTCCTATTCTTATTGGACCGTTTATATTCAAAATTACTTTTCGAGTAATGGATATACGTCCCACTTACAGTTGTCTCCTCGGAAGACCCTGGATTCATGAGGCAGGAGCTGTGACATCAACTCTTCATCAGAAGTTGAAGTTTGTGAAAAAGGGGAAATTAGTGACCATTGGCGGTGAAAGGGCGATGCTTGTGAGCAATTTATCTTCTTTCTCCTATATTGATGCTGAAGAAGAGGTGGGAACTTCGTTTCAAGCTCTTTCTGTTGTGGATAATGTTGCTAAGAAGAATGCCATGCCTATGTCTTCTTTCAAGGATGCTCTGCGAGTGCTTGAAACTGGTCAGTCTGATGGTTGGGGACGAGTTATTGATGCTGTTGACAACAAGGAAGGATTTGGTATCGACTTTGCACCAGGTGCGGTTCTCAATGACCCGAAGACTATTCAGGAAGGTTTCCGAAGTGCTGGATTTATCAACGATCATTCCGCTGCTGCCATCATTGAAGATGATGAAGATGAAGAAATTCCTGACTTTGTTACGCATGGAAAGATTTTCCAGAATTGGATTGATGTTGATGTTCCTTTTATTGTTCATGCTTCAAAGTAATTTGTTTTATTTTCTTTCAAAAATCCTTTCACCCTGCCCAAGGTGAAAGTGATGTTTGTCGGGCTTTGTTTAAAATTTTATCATCATCAATAAAATGTTATTTTGTTATTTCCATATGTGTTTTTCCTTTTTGCTTTATTCTGAAAAATGGTAACATAAAAAACCCAAAATAATAATAATTGTTTATCTGCATAATGTTTGCACTTTTGTTCATACTCTAAAATAAAAATAAAATCATTATGCAGATTGATTGATAAACCCATTGAAAACAATGATCCTATGCCCTCTCCCAACTTTGAATTCCCTGTGTTTGAATCTGAGGAAGAGGATGTTGAAGAGATTCCTGACGATATTTCTCAGTTGCTTGAGCACGAGGAGAAAGTTATTCAGCCTCATGGAGAGTCTATAGAGATGGTCAACTTGGGTTCTGAAGATGATAAGAAAGAAGTCAAAGTTGGAGCATTGCTTGGTCCTGATGTTAAGAAGAGGATTGTAGAGCTTCTCAGAGAGTATGTTGATGTATTTGCTTGGTCTTATCAAGACATGCCAGGTCTTGATACTGATATTGTGGAGCATAGATTACCGTTGAAGCCTGAATGTCCACCTGTAAAGCAGAAGCTAAGAAGAACTCATCCCGACATGGCAGTAAAGATCAAAGAGGAGGTTCAAAAGCAGATCGATGTAGGTTTTCTTGTGACATCCACTTATCCTGAATGGGTGGCCAATATTGTTCCTGTTCCGAAGAAAGACGGAAAATTCCGAATGTGCGTTGATTACAGAGATTTGAACAAAGCCAGTCCAAAAGATGATTTTCCTTTGCCACACATTGATATGTTGGTAGATAATACGGCTAAGTTTGATGTGTTATCTTTTATGGATGGATTTTACGGTTATAATCAAATAAAGATGGCACCCGAGGACATGGAAAAGACCACATTTATTACACCATGGGGAACATTCTGCTACAGAGTGATGCCCTTTGGATTGAAGAATGCTGGTGCGACGTACCAAAGAGCTATGACCACACTTTTTCATGATATGATGCACAAAGAAATCGAGGTATATGTTGATGATATGATCGTTAAGTCGAAGACTGAAGAGGATCATGTTGAACATTTGCTGAAGTTGTTTCAGAGATTAAGGAAGTTTAAGCTTCGTTTGAATCCGAACAAGTGCACATTTGGTGTACGTTCTGGAAAGTTGTTAGGTTTCATTGTCAGCCAAAGAGGCATTGAAGTTGATCCTGATAAAGTGAAAGCTATTCAGGAAATGCCCGCTCCAAGAACTGAAAAGAAAGTAAGGGAATTCTTGGGCCGTTTGAATTATATTTTGAGGTTTATCTCTCACATGACTGCCACATGTGCTCCGATCTTCAAGTTGCTTCGGAAAGATAAATGTTGTGTCTGGACAGATGATTGTCAGAAGGCTTTTGAGAGTATCAAAGAATATCTGCTTGAACCTCCTATCTTGTCTCCTCCGGTGGAAGGTAGACCAATGATCATGTACTTGACTGTGTTGGAAGATTCCATGGGTTGTGTGCTTGGTCAGCAAGATGAATCTGGAAGAAAAGAATATGCAATTTACTACTTGAGTAAGAAATTCACTGATTGTGAGTCTCGGTACTCCATGCTTGAAAAAACTTGTTGTGCCTTAGCTTGGGCTGCAAAGCGTCTTCGCCAGTATATGATGAATCATACAACTTGGTTGATCTCTAAAATGGATCAAATCAAGTATATCTTTGAAAAGCCTGCTTTGACTGGGAGGATTGCTCGTTGGCAAATGTTGTTGTCAAAATATGATATCGAATACCGAGCTCAAAAATCTATAAAAGGTAGTATCTTGGCTGACCATTTGGCACATCAACCGATTGATGATTACCAACCTATCAAGTTTGATTTTCCAGATGAGGATGTGATGTTTTTGAAAGTGAAAGATTGTGATGAACCTTTGATTGAGGAAGGGCCGAAGCCTAGATCTCAATGGGGTTTAGTTTTTGATGGTGCTGTGAATGCACGCGGAAGAGGATTTGGGGCAATGATCATTACTCCCCATGGTTCGTATATTCCTTTTGCCGCGAGGTTGACTTTTCCTTGTACCGATAATGAAGCTGAGTATGAAGCCTGTATTATAGGTCTTGAGGAAGCTATTGATCTGAGGATTAAGCATCTTGATGTGTATGGAGATTCTGCCTTGGTAATCAATCAAATCCAGGGTACGTGGGTAACCCATCAACCCCACTTGATCCCCTATAGAGATTATGCCAGGAAGATATCAACTTTCTTCACTAAAGTTGAGTTTCATTATGTCCCTCGTGATGAGAATCAGATGGCAGATGCTTTAGCAACTATACCTTCTATGATAAAAGTGCACCAGTGGAATGATGTTCCCATGATCAGTGTGATGCGACTTGAAAGACCAGCTCATGTGTTTACAGTTGAAGAGGTCCATGATGACAAGCCTTGGTATCATGATATTAAATGTTTTCTCCAGAGTCAAGAATACCCACTTGGGGCATCCGATAAAGACAAGAGGACTTTAAGGAGATTGGCAAGCAATTTCTTCTTGAATGGAAATGTGCTTTATAAGAGAAATTTTGACATGGTCTTGCTCAGATGCTTGGATAGACACGAAGCAGACATGTTAATGAAAGAAATTCATGAAGGATCTTTCGGCACTCATGCTAATGGGCATGCAATGGCTAAAAAGATGTTGAGAGCAGGTTACTATTGGCTGACAATGGAATCTGATTGTTGCAAGTATGTGAAAAAGTGCCATAAGTGTCAAGTGTATGCTGATAAGATTCATGTGCCACCAGCTTATCTCAATGTGATTTCTTCCCCATGGCCTTTCTCTATGTGGGGAATTGATATGATTGGTATGATCGAACCCAAGGCTTCGAATGAACATCGTTTTATTCTTGTGGCAATTGATTACTTCACCAAGTGGGTGGAAGCAGCATCGTATATTAATGTGACCAAGCAAGTTGTGGTTCGGTTTATCAAGAATAATATTATCTACAGATATGGTGTTCCGAATAGAATCATTACTGATAATGGTTCGAACTTGAATAATAAGATGATGAAAGAGCTTTGTGAAGAATTCAAGATTCAACACCATAATTCTTCTCCTTATAGACCGAAGATGAATGGGGCTGTTGAAGTTGCGAATAAGAACATTAAGAAGATCATTCAGAAGATGGTTGTGACGTACAAGGATTGGCATGAGATGCTTCCTTTTGCTTTGCATGGATATCGTACATCTGTTCGCACTTCAACAAGGGCAATCCCCTTCTCACTTGTTCATGGTACAGAAGCAGTGCTCCCCATCGAAGTTGAGATCCCATAAATGAGAGTTCTGATGGAAGCCAAGTTGACTGAGGCTGAATGGTGTCAGAGTAGATTTGATCAGTTGAATTTGATTGAGGAAAAGAGAATAACAGCTTTGTGCCATGGTCGGTTGTACCAGCAAAGAATGAAGAAAGCTTTTGACAAGAAGGTCAAACCTCGTGTATTCAGAGAAGGCGACCTCGTGCTCAAAAAGATTCAGTCTTTCCTTAAAGATTCTCGGGGCAAGTGGACTCCGAACTATGATGGCCCATATGTTGTCAAGAAAGCCTTCTCTGGTGGTTCATTAATTCTTGAAACTATGGATGGTGAGGAGATCACTCGCCCTGTGAATGCGGATGCAGTCAAGAAATACTTCGCCTAAAAAAATAAAAGAACAGCTTGCTAAGTTGAAAACCCGAAAGGGCGGCTTAGGCAAAAATGAGCGTCTCGGTGGATTGAAAACCCGAAAGGGCGGTCCAGGCAAAAATTAGAGACATAAACAGAAATAATTATCCCGGTAGATTGAAAACCCGAAAGGGAAATCTAGGAAAAAGTTAGGGATCATGGCATGTAACTGCGTTGACAGACTGGATCACTTGTAGCAACCGAGGATTTCAGATTCTATCCCTCAGAAGAATTTCCCATCAAAGATTCTTATTCACTCATCCTTGACTGAAGTTTCGGACATAGTGGAGTTCAAAGTTGATAGGGAGAATAGTGATCATTGTATCTCAATGTAGCCCTTTTCCATGTATTTACCATTTTTCAAACTTGTAATGATCCATGGAGTCATGCCATTTGCTGACTACCATTCTATCAATAAATTTGAGCTTTTATCCAATTGTTTGCAATTCTTTATATTGTTTTTGTTTACAAAATTTCAATTTATTGTTGATGATGATTTTTGAAACAAATTTAATAAATTTAATCTTTGAAGATTATAAAAACATTTTTCTTTTGATATATGAACAAAGAAAGGATATCAATAGTGCCTCCAAGGATGATAAAGTTTGGATGTGTGAAACTTGTCTCTCCCAAAGCAGGGTTTGATTCGGTTGTGTCCATGCGAAGTTCCTGGATAATCTTGACAGGTTGATGTTAATGATGTTTTGTTCCCCAACAGCAAGTATGAGCGGGAATTGTATGATTGTTCTGAGTTCCCATGTTTTCTCCAGAAGAGTTGTTGGAAGGGATGTTCTTAAGAATCCCTATCTGAGTTTTGACCTCTTCCTCAGTAAGTTATCTTTAAATTGAGAAGCATTGGGAATCCCCAGCCGAGATCTTGTTCCTCAGCTTGAGTTGTTTGTGTCCTTGAATAGAAGTATTGATATAGCAGTCAGTTTAGAGGTTTTCTTTTACCCGATGGTGGGTATTGATTTAAAATCCCTCGTAACTGTGTTTTGGCTATGGTGTTAACTTCTGATATCCCTATATGGATCCCTAGTAGGTCTGCATATGTTTGTTTCCAGCAGGTTCCTATGTGATTTTCAACAGGTCTTACACTCTATCCCCAAGTGGAGCAGGAGTGGTATGACAGTTATTCCTCGTGAAGTTTGATTTTTATCAAGAATACTTCCATCCTCAGCAGATTATTACCTTTCCTCAGCAGGATGATATCCCTAGCAGATGCTGTCTTGTCATGATTTAAGCCTTGTAGTAGGATTTTATTCATTTGATGGCTTATGACAGTCCCCTGCGAGATTTCAAGTTGAATATCCAGCATGTCTCCCTGCATTGTTGCCTTGGGATTAGCCGAGTATCTGATTGTTGTGGTGTTCATGTCACCTGTTTCTTATCCTTATGTCTGTTTTGTCAGCATATTCATACGCATAAGCATAGCATCGTTTGCTTGCATTCTTGCATTTATCATTTTTCTCTGCTCTTTGGTGCGGTTTCTTTCCCCACAGAGTATGTGTGTTGTCTTCCTCTCAAGTTTAGAGTGTCAACCATTAAGCAGAAAGTGTTAATCCTTTCTAATTCCCCACTGAGTTTATTTCTCGTGGATGATTTTGATTCAGCTTCCTTCCTAGTTTATTATCTGGGTGGAATTTTCACCAGTTGAGATATTTCCTCCTCGGGATGAGTCTTGTTTGACCATTTCTCTCCAATTTGTTCTTGGATTGAACTTTGGTCCCCTTTTGTGAGTAATGGTTGCTTTGGAATTAAGCTATCATTGTTTGATAGTGGGCAACATTTTCTCCAGCTTGAGTATATTACTTTGGAATTAAGCTATCAGTTAATCGATAGTGGGTAATATTACCAAATTGATCAAGTTCTTTTACTTGTACTCCTACCCAGTAAATCCGGTAGTTGAGATTTCTTCTTACCCAGTAAAAAGGTAATAGAAGCTTTTTCCCTTTGATTGAGTTCCTACCCAGTAAATCAGGTAGTTGAGAATTTTTCTGCCCAGTAAAAAGGTAGTGGAGGTTATCCCTCTTTATTTTGCTCCTATCCAGTAAATCGATAGTCGAGTCCTTTATATTTCTTACCCAGTAAACAGGTAGTTGATGATTCTTATCCAACTCAGTATTTCTCCATTTTTGGATTCGAATATTTTGTTTGGTTGTTAATTCCTGGCAGGGTGTTTACTTTCCCTGGTTGAATCTTGTACCTTGATTATATCATACCTTTTCCCAAGTGGAGTCAGCTATCCAGTGAGTTATTTTCCTGGTAAACTCTTTGGTTGTCTGTTGTTGTTTCCCCAGCGGGATTTTCTTCTGTGTCCCCAAGTTTTTGCTTTCCTCTGATGGTCATATTTTCCCCACAGAGATCTTGGGTTTGCATATCATATTCATCTCATATCATGTTCTCTTAGGACAAAAATTGGGTATTATGTATTTAAGTCTCTCCTATCTTGTAGAGACGAAGATGTTAATCTTCATATCTACGGATTGAAGAAACTTAAATAGGGGCAGCTGTAACACCCTAATTTTTGCCTTAAGATTTCTTCGTATTTCATCTGCATTTTGCATACAAACAAGATCACACTATTTCTGGTTTCTTCTCAGATGTAGGGTCTATGCTTCGCAGGGGATCACCATTGTTTTTACTTCCTTATATTTGTTTATATTTACTAACCTCTAACCAAAATACCAACAATATGTGGCAGTTTGCTTCTTCTTCTTCTCTGTGTTGCAGGTTTGCGAAGATAAGACAGTAATTTCAATTCAGAGGCGGTTGTTCAATTATGATTCGATTCAAAGGGACGTTTGACCTAATATTGGTCAAACTATCAAAAAAATTTGTTTCAACTGCGAGTTATTAGTGCCAGTGGTTCATTTCTCAGACAGTGCGTATTCAAAAGTTAAGCTGTGTTGTGTGCTAGGATCATCGGTTTATCAGGCAACGTTCTGTGTGAAGTTTGGTTCGAATCATCAGTCCACCAGTTCATTAGTGATTCATCTGAGGATTTATTTTCCTCAGCATGGATTCAACTTATCAAGGGAATTTTCAGACGATTTCAGTTATTGTGGTTAAATTGGCAAGTGGTTCATTGGTTTAGATTGACTGTGTTCATCAAGTGCCTTGTGAGAAAAATCGGGAGTTGGTCGTGGAACCTAAAAAATTATCATATCCATTATCCATTTTTTTATTAAACCATTTTTTAACCATTACCTTTTTTATTCATTTTTTTATATATATACCTATTTTCTTATCCATTTTCATCCATATCCATTCATATTTTTGACATCCGATTTATCTCGATTATTCTTTTCATTTCTATTCACTTTTAATCCATTTTATATTCAATTCACTGGTTCCATCCATATTCTAATTTTAGTCTCACATCAAATCTTTTTTTTTTATTTCCATTTATACCTTTTTAAGAATTTCCATTTTTTATTATTTCATATTTCTATCCAAAAAATCATTTTTCTTATCAATATTTTTTTTACAACAATCAAGTTCATTTTAACCCATACAACTCTTATGCAAATATTGAAACAAAAAAAAAGAGGCCCATTAGTCATTTTTGCTCTACCAAAATTATACCACAGGAAAATAAAAAAATAGAGAATCAATGCATATGACTTCAGCTCAACACGTGACATAGCTAAGACACAAGTTCGTGACCACTCCAAATACAAGCCGTAAAACATCAAGCAGTCACCCATCAGCTTTCACAACATACACGCCGCAACTACAATACAAGCTAACAGCTTCACGCACGTGACAACTTCACAAAAACATCAACAAACAACACACGGAACGCAACACTCAAAGCCAAGCAGCTCATCCCGCACGCCTTCAAGCCTCAGCCACATCTTGCACACAGCTTCTCCAAAGTCGTACGCCAACTTGCTGCATACCACAAGCCGTACGCCAACTTGCTGCAAACCACATGCCGTACACAACAACTGCAGCCACACGCGCAAGCCAGCTTCAATAAGCCACAACCACCCGAAACAACGCACAACACTTCAAAACGGCAGCAACAAAACAGCAAAACGCAGGCCATCACGCTTATTCCACACCTGCAAAACACAAGGCAAAATCAAATGAAATGCAGATAAATTTCAAACCAAGCCCGCACGCGGGACGCACGCAAGCATTGAAAAATCAGTGAATCAAATGCATATAAACAACAATCAAAATGCAGAAGAACAAAAAGTAAAACGCATCAGAAATTCATATGAAACGTGTGTAAACACCCCAAATTTTCCCTCACCCATTCACACCATGGCTTGTGATCTTTTCATATGCATAAACTCAATCATAGCATCTCATACCACATTTTTGATTCACTGCATAGATTCAAAGTCATCTGCATCTAGGGTTTGTGATCTGAGCAATCCAAGAGCTTCTTGAGCCACTCCAAAGGTCATCAATCACTTCAAAGGGGTCCATGTGTGTTCAAGCATCATATTATATCCTCTCAAAGTCAAGAATGTCAAGGAATCACAAGAACTGAAAATGGTGTGGAAGCAGAGCCAGGTTTAACTACAGATGACCTGAAATTAGGGTTTTGGTTTCAGAGGCCATAACTCCAAATTTTTTGGTAATTCTTGTTTCTATTGGTCTCTATATGGTATAGGGAGTATGCATATCAATTTTCATGAAGAAATTCCATGGGGAAGTCATCTGATCAAGAGTTGACTTTTCAAGCAAGTCAGTGCAAAATCAGGGCATCTGAGGCCCCCAATGACCCAACCAAAGGGCATTCTTCATCATTTTGATTGTATATGATCTTTATTTGATCATGGAAGATGTTAGAAGCTTACAAAATTCAAGAATTTCAAGTTTTTGCAAAGTTGACTTTTTGGGCAAGTTTGACTTTTAATGAAATTGTCATTTTAGGCAACTTTTTCAACCTTTACTTTTTGATTCAAAGAAGCTTCAAATGAAAAAACTTTGGTCATGAAAGTTGTAGAATAGATATTTCCCTTTTCAAAAAGTACAAGAACATGACCTAATTCATTTTGGATCAAAAGTTATGGCTTGTCAAAATTGGCAAAAATCACTAATTTTCAAGTCATGCACCAAAGAGGCAAAGTTGCAAATTCATATGTCAAGGCAAATTGGGCTGTCAAATGCACTTCAAAACTTCACCACATGATCATACAAGTCCAAAAAGTCAGATTGAACCCAAAGAATCACATGTTTTATGGCCCATGGGTCAAGATTTTTTCATAAGGATCAAAGGCAAGGCAAGTTGCAAAACTCATCATAGCTTCTCATCCACTTGCTGGCTAGCTTGCTGATCAATCCTAGGCCTTTCCTCACATCATGCTGCGCAGGACATGCCTTTTGTACTCAGCTAGCAAGTAGCCCATGCCCTTCTTACACAACTTTGACATTTTGGCAAAAGCACCCATACCAATCAATAAAGCACATGTCACTTCTTCTGACCAATGGCAATTGTTTATACAAATCAAATGCAAGCCAAACATAACAAGAGGCAAGCCTGAAACACACCATAAGACAACATTCTCATTTTCACCCTCTTGAGCAAGAGCTTTCGAAACTCATCACACAACTCACAAACACACAAACTAACTTCATAAACCAACTCAACACATCTTCCTGGTCACAAAGCACCCTTCAAAACAGCCTGAAACTCAAAGAATCAAAAACACGATCATCACACCACCTTGAACAGAACTTCTGCAAACTCTCAAACCAGCCCAAATAAATTTGCTCCAAGCCTTTCAGAAGCACAAGGGAAGTCATAGGAGTGATTTTACACAAGAGAGGAGGCCAGAAAGTTCCAAACTGAAAAGCTTCAAACTCAGGTAGCTTCATGAACTTTTTTTCCAGAACGTGTATTTTAAGTTTCTAAATGAATCTACATGCTTTCCTGATCATGAATATGTGATTGTTTTTGAAAATGGTTGAGAAACCAGGGTGTATGCAATGTCTGAAACTTTTGCCCTAAAAACTGTTTGGCTTCGATTCGTTTGATTGATGAAGAATAAATGAGATTTGAGTGGGGGTTTTGATTCAGGGGGATGTGGGGATGATTTCTGGGCTTTTAGTTTTCGTTTTAGTGAGGTTTTGAGGATTTTGGAAATTTTCAGGTGGGGTTCCCACCGGAGAAGACGACCGAAGGTCTTCTCCGGCCACCTGAAAATAATTAGGGTTAACCCCTGTCATTAATTGTAGTTTGAATTTTGAGCGTTGGATGAGTTGACTTAGTCCACTCCCGCGCGTGCTCAATGGTTAAGATCTCTCCACTTAACCCTAATTCAGTTTAATTAGCTTAATTAATTAGGGTTAATTTGAATTTCCCAGAAGCAATCCTGGCCTTCCAATCTCGCGCGAAGTCTTTCCCTCCACTCCAAGTTTAAACCCTGGCCTTAGATTGCGCTGACTTCCCATTTAATTTCATTTTCTTTTTATTTAATTTCATTTGTTTTCTCATATTTATTTAAAATAGTAAAACAATTTTAAAAATTCTGAAATTTTTTGTATAAACTTTTATTTAATTTCAAAAACCAAAAACATTTTTATTTTTATTTTTTGCATTAAAAAATATTTTTAAATCATTTAAAAGTTTATTTTTAATTAATTAATGAGAATTAATTAATTAAAAATGCTTTTAGGTATTTAAAAATCACCAAAAAATTCATGAAACCTTCATAATCATTTAGAAACATTGTTCAACCCTCAAACCAAATTTCTTTTTTGATCTTGATGTCTTTTGAGAATTTTTCATGGAATTAAAATCATTTCAAGGCATTATTTTGATCCAAACTTCAAAAAATCATTTCTGCCTAACCATTGAGAGTTGGACTTTGATTCTTTTTGCATTGCATTTTGCTTAGCATGTAGTTTGTGAGATTAAATTGGCATGATTTGATCTTTCATTTTCAATTTGTTTGGCATTTTTCTTGTTAAGGTACCCTAAAACCCTAGAAAACTTAGAAAATTCATAACCCTAATTAGGTTAAGAGTTGGAACCTCTCCTTTGGGCAGTGAGTTAGTATAGAATTAGGGTCCCTTTGAGTGCATTTTCAATTTTTTATCTTGATGTTTGCTTCTGATTTTGGTTTTGGTTTGATGCATTGTTCATAAACCCTAATTTGGGCTTTCATTTGCATTCACCTTGCATTTGCTTGCATAACATGACTTACCATGACATTTCATGCATCCATTTGATTCATTGAACATCTTAAGACATATTAGAAGCATGTTTGGTCATTGCATCATGTATTTGCCATGTTGTATGTCATTTGCATCTCATAACTTTTCATGTATGTTCATGGTTCTAAACTTGCTCCATTTGCATCCATTTGTTTGTATGATCATTCTCATGCCTTGTTTCATGTTTGTATCATCTCATAGCATCATTATCATCTCATATATGCTTCTGTTTTTGGTTTGCATCATGTCATTTCATCCCATTTTGCATTGCATTGTATCTTTCTCACTAACTTTTTCAGGTGTTAAGTAACTTTGAGAAGTGAATTTGCCTTCACTTCTCACAATTTCTTTTCATCTCTTTCATGCATCCTTGCTGCATTTTGTTATGTGTTTGAGATTGAGCTTGCTCATTCTTCTTCTTCTCACTTTCTTTCTTCAAGTGACTTGACTTCTTAAATGAAGCAAGTTACTTTGCTTCTCCTGATCCTTTCATCTGCTTCCTGGTAGTTCCATTGAAGATTTCTCTTGTTAACTTCACAAACCTTAGGAACAACCAAGCATGACAATGATTAGGGTTTTGATTAGTCTCCCCACTTAGTTTTACCTTTGTGTCTCATTGAGTCTTTTCTTCTCACCTCATAATCAGGGACTAAACCCTAAAGGCTTTAAGGCTTTGTGATTAAGCTTATGCCTGCATCCTTCTATTAGGATGGAGTGTATAACTTTAATCCTAAGTGTTAAACCCTTAATGTGTTTAAATCCTTTAATCAATTCACATAATAATCATCAAGACTTCACACTTGTAACTTGGGCCTTGCATTAGGGTTCTAATTCTTCCTTAACTGGTTAAGAAGGACTAACCCTAGTGTTAATGGACAAGTCCCCCTCAAGTTGTCTTACAAACCCTAAAAAACACTTCATCATCATCTTATCATTAACTAAAATCCACTTAATAAAGGCTTTGTTTTGTCATGAGTTTAATCCCTAATCATGGATTAAGTTGAGGAGTTTTCCTCAGCTTAAACATTCTCATCTATTATCCTTCTATTAGGATGGTGTAATGAGTCTGTTTAATCCCTGATTATGGCTTAATCTCATTACTTAACACTAAACAAAACAACAAAAACATCTAAATAATCACAAGTAGGTTAATGACCTTAATCCTACATCAAAAGGTGATTAAGTGTGAGACTCTGACTTCACACTTAAGGTACTCTCATTACCCCTAATCAGAGGGAGGATGTGATGAGTTTACTAAATCCATTGGTTTAGGCTTAAGCTCATTAACCTATGACAAACATCCAAAAGCAATAAAAGACTGAAAACACAAAAAACAAACAATAATCGTCTCCTCCGGGATTCTTTTCTCATCTCACTCACTCATAAACGAGAACTCGCTTCTTCCGTCTAATGCAAGACAGTTAGCACCTGAGCCAGACAGGTCATACACTTGAGCATAGACAAGTAAGCAGTTCATAGGTCAATTTATCTTTTCAGTCTCTTTGGGTCGAACTACGGTGTCCTGACTTCCTCATTGCACGAGAGGATACGTAGGCATAACTTAACAGTTATCGAACAAAAGTCTCTGTATATTCCCCCTCTTTCTAGCACCATTCTTTAAGCCTCATTATCATGAGCATTTCACTCCTGTCCTTACACTGACACTGTATATATTACACTTCACACTTCTTTTACACTGACACCTGTACATTTTCTTCCAGCCTCCTTATACACAAATTGCACTGACACTACCCCTTTAAAACACAAATCTTTTAAGCGTGGATCCCGTCGAGTACGACGGACAATATGGGTGCTAATACCTTCCCAGGTTGTAACCAACCCCCTTTCTCAGTCTCTCTGGTTCGCAACCGTCTTATCCATATCTTTCTAGGTCTATGCAGCATTACCTTTCCTCTGGGATAAAAATTCCTAGCTGGCGACTCTTTTCATTCCCTGTGAGTTCACTCCTGTGTGTTCTCACATTCATCCTCTCACCGACCGTTCGCGTCTGTACCTCATTCGAGCTCCGTCTCGTCTGGTGGGAGCGACAGCTTGGCGACTCTGCTGGGGATCCTTATACTGCAACCAGGGCTTCTGGTTCTTTTTGTGGGTTCCTCCTAGCGCTTGTTTGATTTGTGTTTACTGGGGTGTTATGTGCTATCAGTGTTTGTATATTTGTATTTATTTTTGCTTTATATACAGTTTGTTTACTGCTTTCTTTATAGCTTTACATATATCATACTGTCATACTGTGCTGGCTGGATCTGTTTTGTTGCTTTGGTGGGTGGGTGTTCTATTGAGAGTTGAGGTCCTATACCTGGGACCTGAGTGACACCTAGGCTAGAGTGGTTCATGTTCTTTCCCATTCCATTTCGGTCTGGTGCGGGAATATGAAACACGGTTCAGATATGGGTTTCTTCTTGAGAACTCTGTGCTGCAGATTTCCTGTAGTACCAGGGCTATCTGGGAAGCCTGCTAAGTCTGGATGACCTTTAGTATTGACCTTCAGAAACTGAGGTGAATTAGAGGAGGATCTTTTATGGTTATTGTAAACACTGTACCTCCGGGTTGGAAGTGTTTACACTTCTCATAACTGATCCAAGTCTGAGGATCTTTGTTTTAGAACACCACCTGTGAGGGGGGTTGGGCTGTTTACAGGTTTGCAGGTACCCTTGACCTCAGCATACCCTGTTACTTTGATTTGATTAAGAGTACTCCATGTTGGAACAGTTCTTGTGATTTTTAACCCTGGACATGTGACTCTTTATTTGAGTCCCCCACCTTGGTTACTAGACTTATGAACCTCAATCTGGATTTCTTGAACATACCTGGACTTATATCAGAGCACTTGATCAGATCCAGCTCAGTCACAAACCCTTGCATATCATTTGCATACATCATCATTGCATCATTTTAACATTTGCTTATTTGTTTTTCAGGGTATCCATACTTTATTTTTGGCTTGGTTTTGACCCCATCATCAGCATAGACCTATCTTCATCAGTATCTACTTCAGCTATCAGCTACCTACTTCAGCCACCAGTCTCAGCCAGTCAGTGGCCCATCATCAGTATCATTCTCCAATATCAACATCTGCCTCAGCTTTTCTTCAGCAACATGGCACCTAAGAAGAGTAACATCTCCTATCATTTCTTTTAGCCTGAGCTAGCTGACATCAGGAAGATTCAGACCCTGATTACTCCAGACCATATACCACTATTCAGAGAACACTATGGAGGCATACTTGATGTGGTTATGGATTTGGACCCTTCACAGAGGAGCCTGATTCATACTTGCCTGCAGTTCTATGATCCCCCTCTGAGGTGTTTCACTTTTTAGGATTTTCAGTTGGGCCCTTTATTAGAGGAGTATTCATCATTGGTTGGTGTACCTATCAGGGGTGGAGTCCCCTTCAACCCTGAGATGGCTTTTCCCAGTAATGAAGAGATAGCAAAGGCATTACATCTGGAACCAGTTCTGATTGGGCAAAATATGACTACTAAGGCTGGAATCTCTGGTCTACATTTGGATTTCTTGATCTCTCAAGCTACCCTGAAGGCTTCTTTGGGAGAGTGGAAGGCAGTCTGTGCTTTATTGGCCTTTAGCATATATGGGGTCATATTATTTGCAGATGAGCCTAAGTTTGTTAGCAAGAATGCAATCCACCTTTTCATCCTGAGGAACCCAGTGCCCACTTTACTGGGAGATTTCTACTACTCTGTTCACCAAAGGAATAAAAAGCAAAGAGGAAGATTGGTGAGGTGCTGTGCTCCCCTTTTCCATACCTGGTTGCTCAAGCATTTGCCCAAGACTGATGCATTTTTGAATCCTCATCAGCAGAGGAACTGGGCTAGGAGACTCACTGCTTTAACTTCAGCTGATATCAGATGGTGCACTCAAAGCACAAAAGGGTTGCATCAACTGATACCAGTTGTGGGCAGTTTCCCAATGTACCCCTGATACCAGTTGTGGGCAGTTTCCCAATGTACCCCTGATAGGAGTTAAGGGTTGCATCAACTACAACCCTCTGCTATTCAAAAGACAACTGGGCTATGCATTGATCCACACTCCTAAGGCACAAGACTTGGCTGAGACTCTTTACTGTGAGATTAAGCCTAATCTGGCTATTGTCAGGCAAGCATCCTGGGCTTGGGACAATGTCCAAACTAAAGGAGTAACCATTCTGGGAAAATGCAACAATGTGGCCTCAGCACAGTACTATGAGTGGTCCCATGCCAGGGCTCAATTTTCTGGGATGCCCTTCACCATGGAAGATATACCTGGACCATCCTCAGCACCACCTCATGTCACTGTCAGCTTAGAGGAGCTTGAGAATTTGAAAGAGAGAAATGAGAAGTTGACTCAGGCTCTGTAGAAGACCCTCTGGGAGAGGAGTGATGGTCGGTTGGACATTGAAAGGTTAGAAAAGCTAAGGGTGGAGCATCTGGCCAGGATTGAAAAGTCAGAGGATTACATCAAGAAGTCTAGGGCTGGAGAGCAGATCTTGAAGAATGCCTGCAAGGAAGCTCAGTTCCAGAAAGCCAGGACTAATTTGTATCTGAAGGAGAGTCAAGCTAGATGGGTCAGGATCACCGAAGCTCGTACTCTGGAAGATAAGAGGACTCAGGACAAAATTGAGCAGTTGGAGGCTAGTGCAAAGGAGCAACAGGAAGCCTTGCTAGCAGCCCAAAGAGAAATCTAAGAGTTGAAGATTAGAGCTGGAGTGAAGAGGTCAAAGGACCAGAGTCACCACAAGAAACTAACTGCAGCTGTTACTACCAGAAATCTCCTTATCAGGAATCTCACAGAGCGTCCAGTTGATCCTGTGACTGAAGCACTTCTCAAGGAAGTTCAGGAGGATGAGTTTGGTCTTGGTGTCTGACTTTTGCTTGTTGTTGCTTTCATTTCATGTACTTTTATTTTCTTGTGTTGTATTTTGACCCCTCAGAGGGCATGATTTGTAAGAAACGAACTATGTATCATTTGCTTTTTTGTAATATATGTATCAGTTTGTTCCATCTGAATTCTTCAAGCAACATCAACAGCATCTTCAAGGGTCTGGAAAGGTCAAAACCAAGTGCCAAGCCGGATACCTTGGAAACAAAGCATACTGCATTGCATGCTAACCTTTGTTTGTTTTGTAGGTTTGTTTTGTTTTTGTTACTAACTCTGTTGTGAACTCAGGAACTATTGCTCGACGTCGGGTGTTCCCACTCAACCATCCACACAGATATCCAACCCGCAACAACCTTCCGGGTATACAGATGGACCAGGTACAATAGGACCTTACAGAGGTCAGGAACCAAATGGCCAATGAAAGATTGGAAATGAGGGCTCAGATGACACAATTTATGGAGGTGATGAATAATATGGCTCAAAGCCAAGAGAGATTAAGAGCAATGGTAGAGAGGCAGAATCAAGAAGACCCCCATCTAGGGACTGGTGGGACAAGCAACAATGAGAGGGTTCAACCTCATATCAATCCGCCTGTATTTGGACCCCACCTTCATCCAGAGATCAACATCCCTGCTAATGTATAAGGGAATGCTACTACAAGTAGAGTGCTGCAAGAAGACCCCCAGGAAGATCAGTTCACAGTAATGGGAGCTGGGGAGGAGGCCTATGACAGAAGGCTGGATGAAATCGCTGAAAAATTAAGGTCCTTGGAGTCTCAAAACTCTTTGGGTTTTGATGTTATGGACATGGGCTTAGTGGACGGGGTCAGGATTCCCCATAAGTTTAAACCACCGTGCTTTGAGAAGTACAACGGGACTTCCTGCCCACGGACCCACTTGCAATCCTTTCTGGGGAGACTGAAGGCATATACCATGGACGAGAAGCTATGGATGTTTTATTTTGAGGATAGCTTAACGGGAGCTTCAAGGGAATGGTACTCTCATCTGACTAGAGCCACCATCAGATGTTGGAAAGACCTGGCTGAGGCCTTTATCAGACAATACCAGTATAATTTAGATATGGCACCCAACAGGACCCTTCTGATGGGAATGTCACGGTCATCCAGAGAAAGCTTCCGAGAGTACGCCCAGAGGTGGAGACAGCTTGCTGCTGCTGTCCAGCCACCCATGTCAGAGAGGGAGATGGCTGATATGTTTATGAACACCCTACAAGGGACATACATTGATAGGCTAGCTGCCTTTTCTTCTACCAGCTTTGCAGATGTCGTTATAGCTGGGGAAAGAATTGAGAGTCTATTAAAGATGGGCAAAATTTCTGACAACGGTGCCAGCTCATCCAGCAACACAAGAAAGCCTTTTGTGGGCCCAAGAAGAACTGGTGAGACCAATGCTATCCACGCCAGCAGGGGCAGACCCCAATATGTTCATAGGTCTGTGGCAGCAGTCACCATTCCCGCTCCAATTCATCCACAACCAACTTATCAACCACAACAGCAAAGTTATCAGCAACAAACTCAGTATCCTCCTCAGAGAAACTACAACAACACCAACAACAACAATCAGCAAAGACCATTCCAACAGAGACCTTCTCAGGCCAATAGGGTGATCGATCCGATCCCTATGCCTTATGCCACATTATTGCCACAACTCCTGAAACTCAACCTGGTTGAGCTAAGGACATTGGCACCTCCAGATCCTGCCAGTCTGCCCAGAAATTATGACGCCAGCGCCAAATGTGATTTTCATTCAAATGCACCTGGCCATAGTACAGAGAAGTGCAGAGCTTTGCACATGAAGGTACAGGACTTGGTAGATTCTAAGGCTCTAAACTTTGCACCACCACCAAATGTTAACAAGAACCCTATGCCAAACCATGGTGGCCCCAGAATCAATGCTATTGAAGAAGACAAGCCGTCTTACTTGATAACCAATGTGGGTCAGATTCGGACACCTTTGGTAGAGATCAAAGCTCAACTCCTTGAATGTCAAATATTCCCGGGATGTGAGCTAGGGTGTGCTTATTGCAACATTTCAGTGAATGGATGTGATAACTTGAGAGATGGCATAGATGGTCTCATCCAGAGTGGCCTGCTTCAAATCACAACATCAATTCCTACCAATCCAGCAATCTCCTTAACAATAGTCCCCGAGTCTTCTACAACTGCAACAACCATTGTTCCAAACAACTTTTCAGTTTCATCAACAAATGCTTCATCTGTTACTTCAACAGAACAAACATCAGCAAATATCCCTTCTACAACTTCAGCACCACTTCATTCAGAATCTCCTACAACAGCAACACTCATCCAGTCTACAGTGTCTCCTACAACATCAACAGCAAACAATGAAAGTGTCTCAACGGTTACGATTTATTATGATCCTGCAAATGATTCTGCCTACAACTCACAAAGTGCCACTCCTGTCAGGGCACCGGTTACAATATACTATGATCCACATACTATCATGGTCCCTTCTGCAGCTGCTATCAGTCCAGTCACTATCACAGTGCCTGGGCCAATACCTTATGAAAGCAGTAATGCCATCCCTTGGCATTACGGCTACGATCTATACTGCGAAGGACAAAAAATCACTTTGGAATCATCAACTTCTTCACCACAAATAGACAATGTGGGAGGAGGCGGGGGCTTCACTCGAAGCGGACGTCTCTTCGCCCCACAAATTCAAAAACCCACTGTTGAGGCAGAAGCTGCTGCCAAGGCAAAAGGGAAGAGCATGGTGCAAGAAGAGCAAATTGTTAAAGAAGCTTTGAAAACACCTTTTGATCAAGAAGTTGATGAATTCATGAGAATCATCAAGAAAAGTGATTACAAGATAGTGGACCAGCTTCACCAGACGCCTTCCAAGATCTCTATTCTATCATTGCTTATATGCTCCGAGGCTCATCGGAACGCACTACTAAAAGTCTTGCACGCAGCTTATGTGCCAGAA
Source organism: Lathyrus aphaca (assembly GCA_963966055.1). Taxonomy (NCBI): domain Eukaryota; kingdom Viridiplantae; phylum Streptophyta; class Magnoliopsida; order Fabales; family Fabaceae; genus Lathyrus; species Lathyrus aphaca. The sequence goes on from OZ014525.1 coordinate 29,613,642, forward strand.
GAGATCACAGTCAATCAGTTGGAAGCTGTGGTTGGGAATGTTAATGCTAGTAATGGACTAGGGTTTACCAACACTGATTTGACTACGGAAGGCCGCAATCACAACAAGGCTTTGCACATTACCATGGAGTGTAAGGGTGCAGTTCTTTCCCATGTACTGGTAGACACAGGGTCATCCCTCAATGTCTTACCTAAAAAGGCCCTTGTGAAGCTGGAGTATGAAGGATTGGCATTACGCCCCAGTAACCTGGTAGTGAGAGCCTTTGACGGTTCTAAGAGATCAGTTCTGGGAGAAATTGAGTTGCCTATAACGATTGGCCCACAAACTTTCAAAACGACCTTCTACGTGATGGACATTCAGCCTGCCTACAACTGTTTGTTGGGTAGACCATGGATTCATGCCGCTGGCGCAGTTACGTCTACCCTTCACCAGAAGTTAAAATTCGAGTGGGAGGGCCAAGTCGTTACTATTTGTGGAGAGGAAGATATTTTTGTTAGCCATCTGGCTACCTACAAATACATTGAGATGGATGGGGAGATCCATGAAACGATGAGTCAAGGGTTTGAGGCCTTGAACATAAATGAAACATCTGCTGTACCTGGAACCTCAATGACATCTTATCAACAAGCCCGGAAGGTTGTTGAAGAAGGGACTGCCCAAGGCTGGGGCAAATTGTTACCTGTGGAGAAGAAAGAGGATAGATTTGGGTTGGGTTACAAACCAACTCAACAAGATCAAGCAGAGGCTGCTAAAGAGCCCAACTTTGTTAGTGGGGGAATGCTCACCCCTGATGCTGTCAACAATTTGGAAGACGAGGATGAAAGCGACTGCAACCTGGAGAGTTGGATCCGTCCAAAGATCCCGGGGAGCAGTATCTCAAACTGGTCTTCCCAGGAAATTATAAGAGTTACTCCTGCAGAGTAAGTATTATTTCCTGTATTTTTAAGCATGCATCAAGTCTTGCATCTTGCCCAAGATGACAAGACTCATTTTGTAATCGGGCCATCTGTAATTTTTGTGCAACAAGATTAATCAATGAAATATCAGACATCTTTTGCAAATGAGTCTTTTTTCTTTTCCGCTCACTGTTTTTCCATTTTTCTTTTTGTACAAAAAATAAATGGCAATGTTTTCAAAATGACGACTTTGTTTCACTTTTCTAAAACAAGATTAAAATCAAATCACTAAAATGAACAAACTGAACCCTTGCAGAGTGTGCCTTCCAGACTGCACCGACAACAACACGGCTATGACTTCGTATGACTTTGACAATCCAATCAATCAAGCTGATGAAGGGGTTGAAGAAGATTACGAGCTTCCTGAAGAGCTAGCCAGATTGTTGAGACAAGAGGAGAAGGTTATCACTCCTCATCAGGAGGAGGTAGAGACGATCAATCTTGGTACAGATGAAGACATGAGAGAAGTTAAAATCGGGGCCTGCTTACAAGACTCAGTGAAGAGACAACTGGTTGACCTGCTTCAAGAATATGTGGATGTGTTTGCTTGGTCTTATCAAGATATTCCAGGGTTGGACACCGACATTGTCGTGCACAAGCTGCCTTTAAGAGAAGAATGCCCGCCGGTTAAACAGAAACTGCGCCGTACTCGTCCAGACATGGCAATGAAAATCAAAGAAGAGGTACAAAAGCAGTGGGACGCCGGGTTCCTTGCTGTAACTAGCTATCCGCCGTGGGTTGCTAATATAGTGCCTGTGCCTAAGAAAGACGGCAAAGTAAGGATGTGTGTTGACTACCGGGATCTGAACAGAGCCAGCCCGAAGGATTATTTGCCATTACCTCACATTGATGTATTGGTGGATAACACGGCTCAGTTTTCGGTATTCTCCTTCATGGACAGATTTTCAGGATACAATCAGATTAAGATGTCACCTGAAGACATGGAGAAGACAACCTTCATCACACCCTGGGGCACGTTCTGTTACAAGGTGATGCCATTCGGATTGAAGAATGCTGGTGCAACATATCAACGGGCTATGGTGACATTATTCCACGATATGATCCATAAAGAAATTGAATGTTATGTGGATGACATGATTGCCAAGTCCCTCACTGAAGAAGACCACCTGGTAAATCTGCTAAAGCTATTCAAGCGTCTGAGGAAGTACCAACTGAAGTTGAACCCCAACAAGTGCACATTCGGGGTGCGATCCGGTAAGCTGCTGGGTTTTATTGTGAGCGAGAAAGGGATTGAAGTTGACCCTGATAAAGTCAAAGCCATTCAAGAAATGCCTGCACCAAAATCTGAAAAGGAAGTCCGAGGGTTTCTAGGTAGATTGAACTACATCTCAAGGTTCATCTCCCACCTTACAGCAACCTGTGAGCCTTTGTTCAAATTGTTGAGAAAAGAACAGACGGTCAGGTGGAACGAAGACTGCCAGAAGGCTTTTGACAAGGTCAAGGAGTACTTGCAAGAACCTCCAATACTTATGCCTCCAGTTGAAGGAAGACCTCTGATCATGTACTTGACAGTATTAGAAGAGTCAATGGGGTGTGTGCTGGGCCAGCATGACGAGTCTGGTCGAAAAGAGTATGCAATATACTACATAAGCAAAAAGTTTACCGACTGTGAACAACGTTATTCACTGCTCGAGAAAACTTGCTGTGCTTTAGCGTGGGCTGCTCGCCGACTGAGACAGTATATGCTGACCCACACTACTTTGTTGATCTCCAAAATGGACCCAGTTAAGTACATATTCGAGAAGCCAGCGCTTACCGGACGGGTTGCAAGATGGCAAATGATCCTCACAGAATATGATATTCAATACACATCTCATAAAGCCATCAAAGGCAGTGTATTGTCTGATTATCTTGCTGAGCAACCCATTGATGATTACCAGCCTATTGTTGCACCCCAAAATTTGCCCTCACAATACAAGACTTTGTGTGCTAAGAAGGTTCACAAGGTTCACAAGATTCACAATGTTTTCAAGACCTTCCATGAGGCTCATGAAGTCTACAAGTCACTTCATGAAGGTTCACAAGGTTCACAAGATTCACAATGATTACAAAGCTCTCCTGAGGTTCATGAGGTCTACAAAGTCACTTCATGAGGTTCACAAGGTTCACAAGCTTCACAATACCTCCCATGAGGTTCACAAGACATTTTATGATGATTCACAAGGTTCACAAAGTTCACAATTGGTCAGAAGAGTTGACAATTCCCTCAGACAATGCACCTCCTAAGCAGTGCACCCAAAACTAGGGTTTTGACTTTAATCAGGCTAAATGGACTTCCAATACCTCAAGTGAGCTTCATAACATCTTATATGTATACAAGAACCCCCATGACAAGTTTCAAGACTTTTCTCAAAAGTTTGCTCAGTCAGATGATCAGATAAGTCAAAACCAGTCAATGCAGTTAAAAAGTCAAACTGAGGTCAACTATGGTCAAACCAAAGTCAAACTTCATGATTTTTTGCCAACATCAAGTATATGAAGTAAAATTCATCATTTGATCAAGGGTTGACCATGATTCATCAAGGAGATTCCAGATCATCAATAATCAGGAGTTTTTAAATTAGGGTTTCCTTAGTAAAAGTCAACTGAACTTTGACCAGCCATAACTTTCACATACTTCATCACCAAGTCTCCATCCAAAGCTCATTTTGAAGAAAATTGAATTCTCTACAACTTTGATCTTGCAAGTTAATCCCAAAAATGCTTCATTTGGAAGATATGAGCTAAGACATTATAGGTCATTTCAAAAGTCAACAAAAAGTCAACAACTTCAAAAGGGAATAACTTGAGATTGGTAAATGATATGGACCTGAAACCAATGGGGTTGTTTAGAGGACTCTTCAAGCTTTCCAAAATGTCCAAGAACACCCTCATACCCTTAAAATTGAGGGAGATATGCCCTTGCAAAGTTGGGAAATTTTGTGATGGTTTATATTGAAAATGGGGGTCTAGGACCAATTCTTTCCAAATGGGCTTGCTAAATTGTGATCCAATCCATACACTAGTACTATGCACGACCCAAACCATGGAAAATCTGATTTTTATTATTTTTATTTCTATTTAATTTGATTTAAATCATTAAAAATCATTTTAAATATAAATAAAATATGAAAATAAGAGATTTTATTTGGATAATGCTTCTAGAAAGTCTTAATTGTTGATTGAAGTTGAAAGAGAAAGAAATCATGTGATTTATCCAAAAATAGCAAGCTTTCATGAGCCAATATTTGAATTTCATGACACCATCTTTTTCAATCTTCAAGTATCAAATCTTCCACACAACTAATCAATATTTTGACCTAGAATGATTCACATATATATACTAAACACAACCCTAGCCCTCATTCACGAATTCCAGCAGCCAAAGGTAAGTTTCATAGCTCAAAAATTCAAGCCAAAACACCAATTCGGATTTTCAAATAGAGGCAATATCAGAAAGATTTGAAGGTTGCAATGCACTCTATGATGCTTATTGAATGTATTTGGATCATTTTCATCATTCAAAACATCACATAGACCCTTAACCGAATCTTCATATGCCATTGAACTTTGATTTTTCGATTTATCATAATTATGCTTTCTAACTTGTTTTTGACTATTGATTATGGTTTAGAATGATCCTTAGATTGATTCTGGGTGTTTTATTGTGAGAATCGAAGCCGCAACCATCCTGTGCCATGTTAGGGTTCTAAGGAAACCACAAATTGGGAACTCATTATACAGTCGATTTCAATTCAAATTAATGACATATTTGAGATCAATGATCATTGTTTAGTTGATCTGGACAATTAGAATGGATTTATTATGCGTATTGTTCATGATTTTAAGTGCAGGTTCTGTAGTGACGACAAAAATCCGTCACTAAAAGCTTTAGTGACGGACAAACCGTAGGTATAGCCTAACTGGACGGCGAGAGCTAGAAGATGACCTTTGGCGCGTTTCCAGAATTCAAATATTACGTAAAATATTTTATGAATTAATTGTTGTTTTATATCACAAACTTGCGTTTGTCCTAGTGGTAAGACTGATACGCGTATGTTGTAAGGACCCTGGTTCGATACTTGGCTGGTGCATTGTTTTTTTGTTATTTTTCAGGTTAAAAGCAAACTTAATATATTATAGTTACTTGCCATTCAACTATCAGAAAGGCTCTCCCAGCCAGGCGGTAAGGCATGCGCATGAAGGAACAAGGGTCCTGGGTTCAACACCACCCCAGGCCCTTTTGTTTTTTTATTATTTTCTGGATTTTTCAAGCAAAGCACAAAACAAATTCTCCTCCCTTCATTGTTGCCTGCGTGTGGGCTAGCCTGGTGGTTATTGTTGTTGCTGGCAAGCATACTGACCTGGGTTCAAATCCCAGTCAGGTAAGTTTTTTTTCATATTTTATTTTCTTCTTTTTATTTTGATTATTCTATTAAACAAATTAAATATATTTTATATATATATGTTTTCTAATTCAAAAAATCATGTTCTTTATTATTTTTTTGTAAATTATAATATATATATTAGTTAAAATAATTTTGTATATAAATTAAAACCCTAATTTATTTTCTAAATACCTATTAAAAAACCTAGTTATTTATTTTCTAATTCTTAATATAAATTATTATGTATATTTATTTATTTATTTAATATGATTATTGTAAATTTTATAAATATGATTAATTTTGTGAATATAATACTTAAAATTTATTTTCTTCATATAATGTATAAATATTGTTTTTTTTAATAAATGTTAATGTAATTATATTATGTTTAAAATTTTTTAATTATTCTTATTATATATCGAAATTAAACTTTGTGTTTATTATTCTAATCATGTTATTATAATATTTTTCTATTTATTTCTATTTACTTTAATTATTGTTACTAACTATATTATTATTCCTTATTTTTATATTTTTACTATTATTTCTCTAATCTTGTTTATTTTTCTAATTATTATTATTCCACTAATTTTTATTATTTATTAACCTCTCTTATTTTATTATTACTAACTTTTTGATTATTATTTAATGTTATTATTATTTTAACTAACCCCTATTTCCTAATTTTTATTACTACTAACCCATTATTTATTTATTGTTAATTTACTATTTTTTGCTTATTATTTATATTTTGCTATTTATTTTGCTTATAATTTTGTAATTGCTTCCCGGATGTAAATTTTGTAAATATTTAATTATTTAATTGTTGCTATGGTTAGTAATTTAGGGAGTGTAAACATGTATTCAATTTAAAATTAACTTAGCTCATTTTAATTAAAGATAAATAAAATTGTACACTCACACACGTAAGTCGATTTTTAATCGCCATCTCACATTTCTAAGGTTATCCCTCAAGTTGCCTAAATCATAAGGTCAAGTGGGGTGTATAAAGCAAGTCCCTTTAAAAGAAAAAATCATCAAGTCCCACATGGTTGCCTTTACGAATCAAGTCCCTTCGAATAATGATGATAGTCCCTCCTATATGCTTATTACACCCCACAGTTGCCTTCATAAAACAGAATGTCCCTCTCATGTCCCTTACATCCAAGGTAATGACTACCTACTCCTTAATAGTAGGGATAGTCTTACCAATTAAAGGATAAAGAACAAGAAAGACTCAAAACTTTAGGGTAGGTTTCTCTTATGTACTTGCTCACTTCAAAAAACTCTTCACACTTAACAAATTTCAAACAAATTTTCAAAAACAAGTTTTTACGCATCCGTACATGGATCATTATTAACTATTATGAAAATTTCTATTCACACACTTCACATTTTCAAAAACAATTTAAAGTGAGCTAAGTAACTAAGAGCCCATGGATAACCATGGATGTAAAGGGTGCTAACACCTTCCCTTTACATAACCTACCCCCCGGACCCAAAAATATTTTAAAGGTCTTTCCTGTTCTTTTATGCCTTTCCTTTGGATAAAATAAAAGTCGGTGGCGACTCTTGCTATCCGCAACATTTAAACTAAAGTCAGTTCTCCCACCGTGTTACACCTATGAGATTTGACTTCCCTGATGAAGACATCATGTTCATAAAAGCAAAAGATCATGAAGAGCCTATTCACACTGAAGGGCCTGACCCGGAAGAAGAATGGACTATGATGTTTGATGGGGCTGTTAATATGAATGGTCGTGGTGTTGGTGCAGTACTCATTACACCCAAAGGAGTTCACATGCCTTTCTCGGCAAAACTCACTTTCAACTGCACTAACAACGAAGCTGAATACGAAGCATGCATTATGGGACTTGAGGAAGCCATTGACCTCAGGATCAAGACATTGACTGTGTTCGGAGATTCGGCTCTGGTAATCAATCAAACCAACGGCAAATGGTACACCCACCAGGATCATCTGATACCTTACAGGGATTATACAAGGAGGTTATTGACTTTCTTTACAACGGTCAAGCTTGAGTATATCCCTCGGGACGAAAATCAGTTTGCAGATGCTCTGGCTACCATTTCATCCATGATCAAAGTTCAAGCTGCCAACTTTGTACCTCAAATTTCAGTGTCCAGACTCAACAGACCAGCATACATATTCGCAGCAGACATTGTCAAAGATGATAAGCCTTGGTTCCATGACATTAAGTGCTTCTTGAAGGAACAAACATACCCACCTGGGGCATCTTCCAATGATAAGAAGACTTTGAGAAGGCTTGCTGGTAGTTTCTTTCTAAACACTGATGGTTCCCTGTACAAAAGAAACTTTGATATGGTACTCCTCAGATGCGTTGATAAGACAGAAGCGGATTTGTTAATGCATGAAGTGCACGAAGGATCCTTTGGAACCCATGCTGGAGGGCATGTCATGGCGAAAAAGTTGCTAAGATCAGGTTATTACTGGATCACAATGGATGCTGACTGTTGTGCCTACGCCAGAAAATGCCATAAATGCCAAATTTATGCAGATAAGGTGCATGTGCCTCCCAATCCTTTGAATGTGATGTCTTCGCCCTGGCCCTTTGCTATGTGGGGGATCGATATGATTGGCAAGATTGAACCGACTGCTTCAAATGGTCACAGATTCATCCTGGTCGCCATTGACTATTTCAGCAAGTGGGTCGAAGCAGCTTCCTATGCAAATGTTACAAGGCAAGTGGTAGCCAGATTTCTGAAGAGAGATATCATCTGTCGATATGGAGTTCCCGAGCGAATCATTACTGATAATGGTTCTAACTTAAACAACAAAATGATGGCAGAGCTATGCCGGGACTTCAAAATTCAACATCACAATTCTTCTCCTTACAGGCCAAAGATGAACGGCGCTGTTGAGGTAGCTAATAAGAATATCAAGAAGATTGTGCAGAAGATGGTAGTCACGTACAAAGATTGGCATGAAATGCTACCGTTTGCTTTGCATGGGTACCGCACATCAATCAGGACATCCACTGGGGCAACGCCGTATCAACTTGTGTATGGTATGGAAGCAGTCCTACCTATTGAAGTTGAATTACCCTCCCTGCGGGTATTGATGGATGTTAAGCTGAACGAAGCAGAGTGGGTCCGATCCCGATACGAGCAACTGAGTCTGATTGAAGAGAAGAGATTGGCTGCAATCTGTCACGGGCAGCTGTATCAGAGAAGAATGAAGAAAGCCTTCGATCAGAAAGTCAGGCACCGAGAGTACCGAGTAGGAGATTATCGCTCCCGATAGATGGGACTGGCCCAAATAAAGGTACAGACGCGAACGGTCGGCGAGAGGGACAGTGAGAACACACAGCCGTGAACTCACTGGAGAATGAAAGAGTCTCCAGCTAGGCATTTTTATCCCGGATGAAAGGCAATGCTGCATAGACCTAGAAAGAGATGGATAAGACGGTTGCGAACCAGAGAGACTGAGAAAGGGGGTTGGTTACAACCTGGGAAGGTATTAGCACCCAAATTGTCCGCCGTACTCGACGGGATCCACGCTTAAAAGATTTGTGTTTCAAAGGGGTAGTGTCAGTGCAATCTGTGTATAAAATAGCTGGAAAAGGATGTACAAGTATAAGTGTAAAAGAAATGTGAAGCGTATAAATGATGTGTCAGTGTAAGAACAAGAATAAAGTGCTCAAGATCATGAGGCTAAAGAATGAGGCTAGAAAGAGGGGGAATATACAGAGACTTTTGTTCGATAACTGTTAAGTTATGCCTACGTATCCTCTTGTGCAATGAGGAAGTCAGAACACCATAGTTCGACCCAAAGAGACTGAAAGATGAATTGACTTGTGAACTGCTTGCTTGTCTATGCTCAAGTGTATGACCTGTCTGGCTCAGGTGCTAACTGTCTTGCATTAGACGGAAGAAGCGAGTTCTCGTTTGTGAATGAAGATGATGAGAAAAGAATCCCGGAGGAGACGATTATTGTTTGTTTTTGAGTTTTCAGTCTTTTATTGCTTTTGAAAATTTGTCATAAGTTAATGAGCTTAAGCCTAAACCAATGGATTTAATAAACTCATCACATCTTCCCTCTGATTAGGGGTAATGAGAATACCTTAAGTGTGAAGTCAGCTTCTCACACTTAATCACCTTTGATGTAGGATTAAGATCATTAACCTATTTGTGATTATTTAGATGTTTTTGTTGTTTTTGTTTAGTGTTAGGTAATGAGATTAAGCCATAATCAGGGATTAAACAGACTCATTACACCATCCTAATAGAAGGATAATAGATGAGAATGTTTAAGCTGAGGAAAACTCCTCAACTTAATCCATGATTAGGGATTAAACTCATGACAAAACAAAGCCTTTATTGAGTGGATTTTAGTTAATGATATGATGATGAAGTGAGTTTTATGGTTTGTAAGACAACTTGAGGGGGACTTGTCCATTAACACTAGGGTTAGTCCTTCTTAACCAATTAAGGAAGAATTAGAACCCTAATGCAAGGCCCAAGTTACAAGCTTGATGTCTTGATAATTATTAAGTGATTTGTTTAAAGGAGTTAAACACATTAAGGGTTTAACACTTAGGATTAAAGTTATACACTCCATCCTAATAGAAGGATGCAGGCATAAACTTAATCACAAAGCCTTAAAGCCTTTATGGTTTAGTCCTTGATTATGAGGTGAGAAGAGAAGACTCAATGAGACACAAAGGTAAAAACTAAGAGGGGAGACTAAACAAAACCCTAATCATTGTCATACATGGTTGTTCCTAAGGTTTGTGAGGTTTTCAAGAGAAGCCTTCAATGGAACCACCAGGAAGCAGATGAAAAGATCAGGAGAGGCAAAGTAACTTGCTTCATTCAAGAAGTCAAGTCACTTGAAGAAAGAAGGTAAGGAGAAAAAGAATGAGAAAGCTCAAACTCAAACACACATGGAAATGCAGCATGGATGCAAGAGAGAGATGAGAAGAAAGTATGAGAAGTGAAGGCAAATCCACTTCTCAAAGTGACTTACCACCTGCAAAGTTAGAAAAGGAATGCAATGCAATGCAAAATGGAATGAAATGGCATGATGAGAAACAAAACCAGAAGCACATACATGATGCTAATGATGCCATGAGATGCTACAAACATGAAACAACACATGGGGATGATCATACAAGCTTATGAATGCAAATGAAGCAAGTTAAGACACATGAACATACATGAAAAGTTATGAAATGCAAATGGCATACAACATGGTAAATGCAAGATGCAATGATCAAACATGCTTTCAATATGTCTTAATATGTTCAATGAATCAAAAGAATGCACAAAATGCTATGGCAAGTCATGTCATGCAAGCAAATGCAAGATGGATGCATATGGAAGCCCAAATTAGGGTTTATGGACAATACATCAAACAAAAACCAAAATCAGAAGCAAACATCAATACAAAAAATTGAAAATGCACTCAAAAGATCCCTAAACCTATACTAACTCACTGCCCAAAGGAGAAGTCTCAACTCTTAACCTAGTTCAAGTTATGATTTTTCTAAGTTTTCTAGGGTTTTAGGGTTCCTTAACAAGAGAATTACCAAACAAATTGAAAATGAAAGATCAAATCATGCCAATTTAATCTCACAAACTACATGCTAAACACAATGCAATGCAAAAAGAATCAAGGTCCAATTCTTTAGGGTTAGGCAGAAATGATTTTTGGAAGTTTGGATCAAAATAATGCATCAAAATGATTTTAATTCCATGGAAAATTCTCAAAATGCATCAAGATCAAAAAATAAATTTGGTTTGAGGGTTGGACAATGTTTCTAAATATTTTTAAAGGTTTCATGAATTTTTTGGTGATTTTTAAATACCTAAAAGTATTTTTAATTAATTAATTCTCATTAATTAATTAAAAAGAAACTTTTAAATATTTAAAAATACTTTTTTAATGCTAAAAATAAAAATAAAAATATTTTTGTGTTCTGAAATTAAATAATAACTAGCATAAAAAATTTCAGAATTTTTAAGGTGTTTTTGCTATTTTTAATAAATTATAGAAAACAAATGAATTAATATGAAAATAAAATGAATTTTTAAACTGAAAAAGAAAAGTAATCAGATCCAATGGCCCTCATTCAAACTCCCATACGCGCGCATTGACTTGGCGCCAGATCCCACGGCCAGCATTCAAACTCACTAACCCTAATTAATTAGCCCTAATCCCACCGTTAATGACTCTCAGGTGACCGGAACAGTGTTCCGGTCATCTTCTCCGATCACCCAAAAATCCAAACTCCTTCTACACGCACCTAAAACGAATTCTAATTGAACAGAAATGATCCCCATCCAAAAACGAATTAAAACCCCCATTCAAACAACATTTATCATTCCTAAACTGGCTGAATCGAATCAAACAAAACCTAGGGCAAAAAGTTTCAGAAACTGATTAAACTCTCATCTCTCCACCATTTTCAAAACCAAGGACATCAGAGTGATCAGTGAACTACAAAGAACAACTTAGGAACTTTAAAAATCATTTCTGGAAAAAAAGTTCTTGAGCTACCTGAGTTTTGAAGCTTTCAACTTTGCAACTTTCTGACCTCTCCTCTTGATGCAATCCACTCCTCTTGGTCCCTTGATGATGTCTGAATGCTTAGAAAGAGTTTATGTTGGCTGGTTTGAGAGTTTGAACAAGTTCTGTTCAAGCTCAGGTGGGAATCGTGTTTATGTTTCAGGCAGTTTCAGGCAAGGGTGAGGGGTTCTTTGTGATCAGGATGATGAGTTGAGAAGGTCTGTGAAGTTTGTTTAAGTGTTTGTGGCTTGTATGGAGAGTTTAGAAGGCTTTTGCTTCAAGGGTGAAAAATGAGAGAGTTGAGTTCTTGCTGGTTTCAGGCTTGCTTGTTGTGATGTTCAGCTTGCATTTTGTTTGTATAAACTAATCCTATTGGTCAGATGACATGACATGTCCTTTATTGATAGGTATGGTTGCTTTTGCCAAAATGTCAACTTTGTGTAAGAAGGGCATGGGCTACTTTTCTAGCTTGGTACAAGGGCTTGTCTTGCGCAGCATGGTGAGGGGAAAGGGCTAGGGTGGTTCAGCATCCAAGGCAGCAAGTGGATGAAGTGTTATGATGGTTTTTGCAACTTGGTTCCCTTTGGTCCTTATGAAAAGATCTTGTTCCAAACACCATAAAACATGTGATCTCTTTGGTTCAATATGAACTTTAGGACTTGTATGATGCTTGTGTAATGGTTTGATATCAATTAGAAGTCACAAATTGCCTTGGTACAAGATTTTGCAAATTTCTCATTTGGTGCATAACTTAAAATTTAGTGATTTTAGCCAACTTTGATGCACCATAACTTTTGATCCAAAATGAATTAGGTCATGTTCTTGTACTTTTTGAAAAGGGAAAGATCTATTCTACAACTTTCATGACCAAAGTTTTTTCATTTGAAGCATTTTTGGATCAAAAAGTAAGGGTTGAAAAAGTTGCATAAAATGACATTTTCATGAAAAGTCAACCTTGCCCTAAAAAGTCAACTTTGCAAAAACTTGAAATTCTTGATTTTTGTGAACTTCCAACTTCTTCTATGATCAAATAAAGGTCATACACACTCAAAATGATGAAGAATTCCCTTTGGTTGGGTCATTGGGGGCCTCAGAAGCCCTGATTTTGCACTGACTTGTCTGAAAAGTCAACTCTTGATCAGATGACTTCCCCATGGAATCTCTTCATGAAAATTGATATGCATACTCCCTATACCATATAGAGACCAATAGAAACAAGAATGACCAAAAAATTTGGAGTTATGGCCTCTGAAACCAAAACCCTAATTTTAGGTCATCTGTGCAGTTAAACCTGGCTCTGCATCCACACCATTTCCAGTCCTTGTGATTCTTTGGTATTCTTGATTTTGAGAGGATATAATATGATGCTTGGACACATTTGGATCCCTTTGAAGTGATTGATGACCTTTAGAGTGGCTCAAGAAGCTCTTGGATTGCTCAGGTCACAAACCCTAGATGCAGATGACTTTGAATCTATGCAGTGAATCAAAACTGTGATATGAGATGCTATGATTGAGTTTATGCATATGAAATGATCACAAGCCATGGTGTGAATGGGTGAGGGAAAATTTGGGGTGTTCACAGCTGCCCCTATTCAAACATGAGTTAGCTGTGCAGGATGTAAGCAACGGCTTAACAGGCCAGCGAGATAACTTGTGGTTGAATATCAAAGACAGTCCAAAATTTGCACTCACTGAATGAAGAAGAAAAGGGATATAAATTGTAAATGAAAATAAAGTATATTGTAAAGTGTGGGCGACGGAGGACGACCGTCGAGCAGAGGACGACTGCTGGGTAAAGAGCAATGACGGGGACGGACGACATGCTGGGAAAAGTGCGGAAAATAAAGCAATGACGGGGACGGCCGACATGCTGGGGATAAAAGAATTATGATGGGGACGACCATCGAGTAAAACTATAAGATTCTCTGGGGACCAATGAAACATGACGGGGACGGCCATCAGGTTCACAAAGTAAAGTAACTAACAATGGGGACGGCCATCGGGCTAATACTGAAAAAGAAAAGGGACCACGACGGGGACGGCCATCGGGTTAAAGAATAAATGGAATAAACAGATGATGAGGTACGATCATCAAAGGTGAAGGACGATCACCTAGCAGGGGACGGCTGCTCTGTTGGGGATAAGATGAGGGACGGTCATCTAAGGTGGAGGACGACCACCTGGCAGGGTACGGCTGCCGGATATCACGACATAGGACGAATGCCGGATAAAGGGTTAACGATGGGGACGGCCATCGGATGAGCATGATGTAGGACAACCATCAAGAGGTGGAGGACGACCACCTAGCAGGGGACGACTGCTCTCAAGGTTTGTCATGACATAGGACGAATGTCAGATAACCAAAATCAACAATGGGGACGGCCATTGGATAAAATGATGAAGGACGATCATCAAAAGGTGGAGGACAACCACCTAGCAGGGGACGGCTGCTAAATATCACGACATAGGACGAATGTCGGATAGAAAATCAACGATGGGGACGGCCATCGGATGAGCATGATGGAGGACGACCATCAAGAGGTGGAGGACGACCACCCAGCAGGGTACGGCTGCTCTCAGGGTTCATCATGACACAGGACGAGTGCCAGATAAAGAAGATGCTTTGTTGGCGATCTACTGGGGAATAGTAAACACGGACGAGTGTTTACATCCAAGAAACAAAAGGTATAATGTGTTTAGATGTTTGTGTATAGATTAAAGACGCGGACGAGCATCCTTAAGACTATGATACGGACGAGTATCGGGTAGAAATAAATACTGACACGTGTTCAGAGATGATGATACGGACGGGTATCAACTGGTTAACAAAGGACACGGATGAGTGTTGAATCTGAGCGGATTCTTCTGGGGAACAGTAGACACAGGCGAGTATCTATATTCAAGAAGACAAAAGTGTTTGACACAGTGTATGGATTAAAGATGCGGACGAGCATCCTTAAGACTATGATACGGACGAGTATCATGTAGAAACAAACTCTTGACGCATGTTCTGAGATGATGGTACGGACGAGTACCAACGAGTTAACAAAGAACAAGGACTAGTGTTGAATCTGTGGGGATATAAGTGGTATATACAAGATACAGACGAGTATTTGTATAAGTAGCATGAATAGGTGTGAGTGATGAATGGTGTATAGATGAGTGTTTAACTGTTGGGGAGGGTGACACGGATGAGTGTCGAAAGGAGAAAAGTGTGATATGAACAAGTATCTGATATACAAAGTGTAGGCGACTGCGCTGGGGATTTGACACGGACGGGTGTCAAAGGATTGTCATATGTGAGTATATGTGAGTGCAAAGAGGACGTCTTTGGCTTTCTGCTGGAGTTATGACACAGACAGGTGTCAAAAAGTATCTGTAATACGAGTGGTACCGTTTGCACAGAGTGTTTAGGTGACCTTACTGGGGAGTATTGACACTGACGGGTGCCAAAGAGAGTATATACTGGTGTTTGTGAATGTGAGGCAACTGATTTTGCTGGGGAATCTCCGCTGGGGATTTGGGGGAAGTATTCTGTATATTGTTGAAATGTCATTATTCACAAGTGTTTGATCCAGAGACATGACTTATGATTATGCAATATGTTGGATTTTTGCCGTAATGCTCCGTTTTAGACGGAATGCTACGCTTTGCGGGTGAATATGATGCGAATGCTATGATTATGCAAAGATACCAAACCAGGATTCGGATCCCGTCACCACGAAGATCTCCGGCCAATCCGCTTGAGATGGACATCCCAGCTGGGGATAAGGTCATTTGATAGATCTGATGAGATGATATCTGCTTGGGGATATGGGTCAATGATAGACCTATCTCGGTAATGAGGGGACCCAGTTGGGGTTCGAAGAGGCTTTCTTCACTCTGTTGTAATCCTTCATGCGCTGCTCTTCTGGATAGAGGCTGGAGCTCTGTGGGGAGATGGTTCCCTGACTTTCATTTGGACGAGGACGAAATGGCAACTCAGCTGGGGAGAAAGAGAGATCACTGAAAGGCCTCCCTAGAGATTCTGTTGAGGAGGATCTTTGACTCAGCCGGGGACATGGGCGCCTTCTGTGATGCCTGGCAACTCTGATGGGGATAAGCAACAAGTGGCAACTCAGCTGGGGAGAAGTCACTTTGGGTGCTAAAGCTGAGTGTTTGATTTGTCAGCTTGCTGGGATGAAGCTTACATGCCCCAAGTTGCGTTCTGGATACCTGCAATCCTGCAAAGATAGGGAAACGCACAAGTAATCCCGGGGTATCCCTTACTGGATTCCGTCATGGGAGTTTGGACACCTCTGAGAGTAAGTATATTTCCTGTAAGCACGTATTTTTATTTTTGAAAATAAACATCTGTATTTATGCGATCAGTTTTTCTTAAAACATCAGACATTTTTGCAAATAAAAATGTACAAGACGAAACATGACTGAAAATCTGCTTTTATTAATTTAGACGCCCTGAATTGGCATGATACATCAAAGGAACATATCCCCTGAAATGAGGAGATTGTTACAAATTGAGAAACAAAATGCTGGCAATGTTGATGACGCTTTAAGGAGCTTCCTCTTTTGCTATGACTCGTATGACTTTTGACGTTCTTCTCATCTTGCTTTCTGAAGAAGGCTGATTCTGATTGAAGTTTGATCCTTTCGAAGCCTACCAATTTGTAAATGATACAGACGAATTCAGAATGCAGTTGTTCGCTTATTCCCCTATTTTGCATGGATCGCCCTTTCGGGTTTTCAATCCATCGGGATACCCATTTTTGCCTGAGTTGTCCAATGCGGCTTTTCAACTCAGCGGGTGTACATTTTTTTTGTTTATTTTCCCTTATTTTTGCCCGAGTCTTTTATTCTGTTTTTGACTCGCCAGGATGCCCTATTTTTGCCTGGACTTACATTCTGTTTTTATGTCCAGCGGGTCATTTTATGCGAAGTATTTTTTAACTGCATCTGAATTCACAGGGGACGGGAAGTCTTCACCATCCATGGTGCTGAGCATCAGTGCTCCACCAGAGAAAACTTTCTTTACCACGAATGGTCCTTCGTAATTTGGAGTCCACTTGCCCCTGTGGTCTGTATGAGGAGGGAGGATTCTCTTCAGCACAAGATCTCCTACTTGGTACTCTCGATGCCTGACTTTCTGATCGAAGGCTCTCTTCATTCTTTTCTGATACAACTGCCCATGACAGATTGCAACCAATCTTTTCTCTTCAATCAGACTCAGCTGTTCGTATCGGGCCCGAACCCATTCTGCTTCACTCAGTTTGACATCCATCAATACCCGTAGGGAGGGTAATTCGACTTCGACAGGTAGGACTGCTTCCATACCATATACAAGCTGATACGGTGTTGCCCCAGTGGATGTTCTGATTGACGTGCGGTACCCATGCAAGGCAAACGGTAGCATTTCATGCCAGTCCTTGTAGGTAACTACCATCTTCTGCACAATCTTCTTGATATTCTTATTAGCTGCCTCAACAGCGCTGTTCATCTTTGGCCTGTAAGGAGGAGAATTGTGATGCTGAATCTTGAAGTCCCGACACAGCTCTGCCATCATTTTGTTGTTCAAGTTGGAACCATTATCAGTAATGATTCGCTCGGGAACTCCGTATCGACATATGATATCTCTCTTCAAAAATCTGGCTACCACTTGTCTTGTAACATTTGCATACGAGGCTGCTTCGACCCACTTGGTGAAATAGTCAATGGCAACCAGGATGAATCTGTGACCATTCGAGGCAGTTGGCTCAATCTTGCCAATCATGTCAATGCCCCACATTGCAAAGGGCCAGGGTGAAGACATCACATTCAGAGGATTGGGAGGCACATGCACCTTATCCGCATAAATCTGGCATTTATGGCATTTTCTGGCGTAGGCACAACAGTCAGCATCCATTGTGATCCAGTAATAACCTGATCTTAACAACTTTTTAGCCATGACATGCCCTCCCGCATGGGTACCAAAGGATCCTTCGTGCACTTCATGCATTAGCAGCTCTGCTTCTGTCCTGTCAACACACCTGAGGAGTACCATATCAAAGTTTCTCTTGTACAGGGAACCATCAGTGTTCAGAAAGAAACTACCAGCAAGCCTTCTCAAAGTCTTCTTATCATTGGAAGATGCCCCAGGTGGGTATGTTTGATCCTCCAAGAAGCACTTAATGTCATAGAACCAAGGCTTATCATCTTTGACAACATCTGCTGCAAATACATATGCTGGTCTGTCAAGTCTGGACACTGAGATCTGAGGTACAAAGTTGGCAGCCTGAACTTTGATCATGGACGAAATGGTAGCCAGAGCATCTGCAAACTGATTCTCGTCTCGAGGGATATACTCAAGCTTGACTGTTGTGAAGAAAGTCAATAACCTCCTTGTATAATCCCTGTAAGGTATCAGATGATTCTGGTGGGTGTACCATTTGCCGTTGGTTTGATTGACTACTAAAGCTGAATCTCCGAATACAGTCAATGTCTTGATCCTGAGGTCAATGGCTTCCTCAAGACCCATAATGCAAGCTTCGTATTCAGCTTCGTTGTTAGTGCAGTTAAAGGTGAGTTTTGTCGAGAAAGGCATGTGAACCCCCTTAGGTGTAATGAGTACTGCACCAACTCCACAACCATTCATGTTAACAGCCCCATCAAACATCATAGTCCATTCTTCTTCCGGGCCGGGCCCTTCAGTGTGAATAGGCTCTTCATGATCTTTTGCTTTTATGAACATGATGTCTTCATCAGGGAAGTCAAATCTCATAGGCTGGTAATCATCAATGGGTTGCTTAGCAAGATATTCAGACAATACACTGCCCTTGATGGCTTTCTGAGAGGTGTACTGGATATCATATTCTATGAGGATCATTTTCCATCTTGCAACCCGTCCGGTAAGTGCTGGCTTCTCAAATATGTACTTAACTGGGTCCATTTTTGAGATCAACAAGGTAGTGTGGGTCAACATATACTGTCTCAGTCGGCGAGCAGCCCACGCTAAAGCACAACAAGTTTTCTCGAGTAGTGAATAACGTTGTTCACAGTCGGTAAACTTTTTGCTTAGGTAGTATATTGCATACTCTTTTCGACCAGACTCGTCATGCTGGCCCAGCACACACCCCATTGACTCTTCTAATACTGTCAAGTACATTATCAGAGGTCTTCCTTCAACTGGAGGCATAAGGATTGGAGGTTCTTGTAAGTATTCCTTGATCTTGTCAAAAGCCTTCTGGCAGTCTTCATTCCACCTGACCGTCTGTTCTTTTCTCAACAATTTGAACAAGGGCTCACAGGTTGCTGTAAGGTGTGATATGAACCTTGAGATGTAGTTCAATCGTCCTAAGAACCCTCGAACTTCCTTCTCTGTCTTCGGTGCAGGCATCTTTTGAATAGCTTTGACTTTATCAGGGTCTACTTCGATCCCTTTCTCACTCACAATAAAACCCAGCAGCTTACCAGATCTCACCCCGAATGTGCATTTGTTGGGGTTCAACTTCAGTTGATACTTCCTCAGACGCTTGAACAACTTCAGCAGATTTACCAGGTGGTCCTCTTCAGTGAGGGACTTGGCAATCATGTCATCCACATAACACTCGATTTCTTTATGGATCATATCGTGGAATAATGTTACCATAGCCCGTTGATACGTCGCACCTGCATTCTTGAGCCCAAATGGCATTACCTTGTAACAGAACGTGCCCCAGGGTGTGATGAAGGTTGTCTTATCCATGTCTTCAGGTGACATCTTAATCTGGTTATATCCTGAAAATCCATCCATGAAGGAGAATACTGAGAACTGAGCCGTATTATCCACCAATACATCAATGTGAGGTAAAGGGAAATCATCTTTCGGGCTAGCTCTGTTCAGATCCCGGTAGTCAACACACATCCTTACTTTGCCGTCTTTCTTAGGTACAGGTACAATATTAGCAACCCACGGCGGATAGCTAGTCACAGCAAGGAACCCGGCGTCCCACTGCTTTTGTACCTCTTCTTTTATTTTCATTGCCATGTCTGGACGAGTACGGCGCAACTTCTGTTTAACTGGTGGGCATTCTTCTCTCAAAGGCAGCTTGTGCACAACAATGTCGGTGTCCAACCCTGGCATATCTTAATAAGACCAAGCAAACACGTCCACATACTCTTGAAGCAGGTCAATCAGTCGTCTCTTCACTGAGTCTTGTAAGCAGGCCCCGATTTTAACTTCTTTCACGTCTTCGCCTGTACCAAGATTGATCGTTTCAACCTCCTCCTGATGAGGAGTGATAACCTTCTCCTCTTGCCTCAACAACCTGGCCAACTCTTCAGGAAGCTCATATTCTTCTTCAACCCCTTCATCAGCTTGATTGATTGGATTGTCAAAGTCATACGGAGTCATAGCCGTGCTGTTGTCGGTGCTGTCTGGAAGGCACTCTCTGCAAGGGTTCAGTTTGTTCATTTTAGTGATTGATTTTAATCTTGCTTTAGAAAAGTGAAATGAAGTTGTCATTTTGAAAACACTGCCATTTATTTTTTTGTACAAAAAGAAAAATGGAAAAACAGTGAACGGAAAAGAAAAACGACTCATTTGCAAAAAGATGTCTGATATTTCATTGATTAATCTTGTTGCACAAAAAGTACAGATGGCCCGATTACAAAATGAGTCTTGTCATCTTGGGCAAGATGCAAGACTTTGATGCATGCTATAAAATACAGGAAATAATAATTACTCTGCATGAGTAACTCTTATAATTTCCTGGGAAGACCAGTTCGAGGTACTGCTTCCCCGGACCTTTGGACGGATCCAACTCTCCAGGTTGCGGTCGCCTTCATCCTCGTCTTCCAAATTGTTGACAGCATCAGGGGTGAGCATCCCCCCACTAACAAAGTTGGGCTCTTTAGCAGCCTCTGCTTGATCTTGCTGAGTTGGTTTGTAACCCAACCCAAATCTATCCTCTTTCTTCTCCATTGGTAACAGTTTGCCCCAGCCTTGGGCAGTTCCTTCTTCAACAACCTTCCGGGCTTATTGATATGATGTCATTGAGGTTCCAGGTACAGCAGAAGTTTCATTTATGTTCAAGGCCTCGAACCCTTGACTCATTGTTTCGTGAATCTCCCCATCCATCTCAATGTATTTATAGGTAGCCAGGTGGCTAACAAAAATATCCTCCTCTCCACGGATAGTAACGACTTGACCCTCCCACTCGAATTTTAACTTCTGGTGAAGGGTTGAGGTCACGGCGCCAGCGGCGTGAATCCATGGCCTACCCAATAGACAGCTGTAGGCAGGCTGTATATCCATCACGTAGAAGGTCGTTTTGAAAGTTTGTGGGCCAATCGTTATAGGCAACTCAATTTCCCCCAGAACTGATCTCTTAGAACCGTCAAAGGCTCTCACTACCAGGTTGCTGGGCCGTAATGCCAATCCTTCATACTCCAGCTTCACAAGGGCTTTTTTAGGTAAGACATTGAGGGATGACCCTGTGTCTACCAGTACATGGGAAAGAACTGCACCTTTACACTCCATGGTAATGTGCAAAGCCTTGTTGTGATTGCGGCCTTCCGTCGTCAAATCAGTGTTGGTAAACCCTAGTCCATTGCTAGCATTAACATTTCCAACCACAGCTTCCAATTGATTGACGGTGATCTCTTCTGGCACATAAGCTGCGTGCAAGACTTTTAATAGTGCGTTCCGATGAGCCTCGGAGCACATAAGCAATGATAAAATAGAGATCTTGGAAGGCGTCTGGTGAAGCTGGTCCACTATCTTATAATCACTTTTCTTGATGATTCTCATGAATTCATCAACTTCCTGATCAAAAGGTGTTTTCAAAGCTTCTTTAACAATTTGCTCTTCTTGCACCATGCTTTTCCCTTTTGCCTTGGCAGCAGCTTCTGCTTCAGCGGTGGGTCTTTGAATTTGTGGGGCAAAGAGACGTCCGCTTCGAGTGAAGCCTCCGCCTCCCCCCACATTGTCTATTTGTGGTGAAGAAGTTGATGATTCAAGAGTGATTTTCTGTCCTTCGCAGTATAGATCTGAGCCGTAATGCCAGGGGATGGCATTACTGCTTTCATAAGGCATTGGCCCAGGCACCGTGATGGTGACTGGACTGATGGCAGCTGCAGAAGGGACTGTGATAGTCTGTGGATCGTAGTATATCGTGACTGGTGCTCTGATGGGAGTAGAACTTTGTGAGTTGTAGGCAGAATCACTTTCAGGATCGTAATAAATCGTAACTGTGGAGACATTTGCTGCTGAAGTTGTAGGAGACATTGTTGGAAGGATGGGTGTTGTTGTTGTAGGAGTTTCTGAATGAAGTGGTGCTGAAGTTGTAGAAGGGATATTTGTTGATATTTGGTCCGTTGAAAAGACGGATGAAACATTTGTTAATGAAACCGAAGAGTTGTCGGGAACAATGGTTGTTGCAGTTGTAGGAGATGCTGGAATTACTGTTGATGAGATTGCTGGATTTGTTGGAAATGATGTTGTAATTTGAAGCAGGCCACTTTGGATGAGACCATCTATGCCATCCCTCAAGTTATCACAACCATTCACTGAAATGTTGCAGTAAGCACACCCTAGCTCACATCCCGGGAACATTTGACATTCGAGGAGTTGAGCCTTAATTTCTACCAACGGTGTCCGAATCTGACCCACACTGGTTATCAAGTAAGACGGCTTGTCTTCTTCAATAGCATTGATTCTGGGACCTCCGTGGTGCGGCATAGGGTTTTTGTTAACATTTGGTGGTGGTGCAAAATACAGAGCCTTAGAGTCTACCAAGTCTTGTACCTTCATGTGCAAGGCTCTGCACTTCTCTTTACTATGGCCAGGTGCATTTGAATGGAAAGCACATCTGGCGTTGGAGTCGTAATTCCTGGGTAGACTATTAGGGTCTGGAGGTGCCAACGTCCTTAGCTCAACCAGGTTGAGTTTCAGGAGTTGTGGCAGTAATGTTGCATAGGGCATAGGGATCGGATCGATCACCCTATTGGCCTGAGAAGGTCTCTGTTGGAATGGTCTTTGCTGATTGTTGTTGTTGGTGTTGCTGTTGTTGTAATTTCTCGGAGGATACTGAGTTTGTTGCTGGTACTGAGGTTGATGCTGATAATTTTGTTGCGGTGGTTGATAAGCTGGTTGTGGATAAATTGGAGCGGGAATGGTGACTGCTGCCACAGACCTATGAACATATTGGGGCCTGCCCCTGTTGGTGTGGATAACATTGGTCTCACCAGTTCTTCTTGGGCCCACAAAAGGCTTCCTTGTGTTGCTGGATGAGCTGGCACCGTTGTCAGAGATCTTGCCCATCTTTAACAGGCTCTCAATTCTCTCTCCAGCTATAACGACATCTGCAAAGCTGGTAGAGGAGAAAGCAGCTAGCCTGTCAATGTATGTTCCTTGGAGGGTGTTCATAAACATATCTGCCATCTCCCTCTCTGACATAGGTGGTTGAACAGCAGCAGCCAATTGCCTCCATCTCTGGGCATACTCTCGGAAACTTTCTCTAGACGACTGTGACATTCCCATTAGGAGGGTCCTGTTGGGTGCCATATCTAAATTGTACTGGTATTGTCTGATGAAGGCCTCTGCCAGGTCCTTCCAACACCTGATGGTCGCTCTAGTCAGATGGGAGTACCATTCCCTTGACGCTCCAGTTAAGCTATCCTCGAAATAAAACATCCATAGCTTCTCGTCCATGGTATATGCTTTCAACCTTCCCAAAAAGGATTGTAAGTGGGTCCGTGGGCAGGAAGTCCCGTTGTATTTCTCAAAACAAGGAGGCTTAAACTTAAGGGGAATCCTGACCCCGTCTACCAAGCCCATATCCATAACATCGAAACCCAAAGAGTTTTGAGACTCCAAGGATCTTAATTTCTCAGCTATCTCATCCAGCCTTCTGTCATAAGCTTCCTCCCCAGCACCTATTACTGTGAACTGATCCTCCTGGGGGTCTTCCTGCAGCACTCTGCCTGCAGTGGCAGTCCCTTGAACATTAGCAGGAATGTTGATCTCTGGATGAAGATGGGGTCCAAATACAGGGGGGTTGACATGGGGTTGGACCCTTTCATTGTTGCTTGTGCCAGCAGTCCCTATATGGGGATCTTCCTGATTCTGCCTTTCCACCATTGCTCTCAATCTTTCTTGGCTCTGAGCCATGTTGTTCATCACTTCCATAAACTGCGTCATCTGAGTTCTCATTTCCAATCTTTCGTTTGCCATTTGGTTTCTGACCTCTGTAAGGTCCTGTTGTACCTGATCCATTTGTATGCCCGGAAGGTTGTTACGGGTTGGATATCGGTGTGGACGGTTGAGGGGAAATACCCGGCGTCGAGCAATAGTTCCTGAGTATCACAACAGAGTTAGTAGCAATAAAACAAAAACCTACAAAACAAACAAAGGGTTAGCATGCAATGCAGTATGCTTATTTGTTTTCAAGGTATCCGGCTTGGCATTCAGTTTTGACCCTTCCAGACCCTTGAAGATGCTGTTGATGTTGCTTTTGAAGTAAACTTGGATGGAACAAACTGATACATATATTACAAAAGGCAAATGGTACATAGTTTGTTCTTTTACAAGACATGCCCCGAGGGGTCAAAATACATCATAAGAAAAACATAAATACATAAAATGAAAGCAACAACAAGCAAATGGTCAAACACCAAGACCAAACTCATCCTCCTGAACTTCCTTGAGAAGTGCTTCAGTCACAGGATCAGCTGGACGCTCCGTGAGATTCCTGATAAGGAGATTCCGGGTAGTAACAGCTGCAGTTAGCTTCTTGTGTTGACTCTGGTCCTTTGACCTCTTCACTCCAGCTCTGCTCTTTAGCTCTGATATTTCCCTCTGGGCTGCTGCCAGGGCTTCCTGCTGCTCTTTTGCACTAGCTTCCAGCTGCTCTATCTTGTCTTGGATCCTCTTATCCTCCAGAGTACGAGCTTCGGTGATCCTGACCCACCTAGCTTGACTCTCCTTCAGATACAAGTCTGTCCTGGCTTTCTGGAATTGGGCTTCCTTGCAAGCATTCTTCAGAATTTGTTCTCCAGCCCTAGACTTCTTGATGTAATCCTCAGACTTCTCAATTTTAGCCAGATGCTCCACTCTCAACTTCTCTAACCTCTCAATATCCAACCTACCATCACTCCTCTCCCAGAGGGTCTTCTGCAAAGCCTGAGTCAACTTCTCATTTCTCCCTTTCAAGCTCTCAAACTCCTCTAAGCTGACAGTGGCAGGAGGTGGTGCTGAGGATGATCCAGGCATATCCTCCATGGTAAAGGGCATCCCAGAAAATTGAGCCCTGGCATGGGACCATTCATAGTCTTGTGCTGATGCCACATTGTTGCACTTCCCCAGAATGGTCACTCCTTTAGTTTGAACATTTTCCCAGGCCCAGGCCGCCTGCCTGACAATAGCTAGATTGGGCTGGTTCTCACAGTAAAGAGTCTCAGCCAAGTCTTGTGCCTTAGGAGTGTGGACCAATGCATAGCCCAGTTGTCTTTTGAACAGCAGAGGGTTGTAATTAATGCAACCCTTAACTCCTATCAGGGGTACATTGGGAAACTGCCCACAACTGGTAATGATATCCCTGCCCTTTGTGCTTTGAGTGCACCACCTGATATCGGCTGAAGTCAGAGCAGTGAGTCTTCTAGCCCAGTTTCTCTGCTGATGAGGATTCAAAAATGCATCTGTCTTGGGCAAATGCTTGAGAAGCCAAGTATGGAACAAAGGAGCACAACACCTCACTAATCTTCCCCTCTGCTTTTCATTCCTCTGGTGCACTGAATAGTAGAAATCCCCCAATAGAGTTGGCACTGGGTTCTTCAGAATGAAAAGATGGATTGCATTCTTGCTAATGAATCTAGGCTCATCTGCAAATAATATTATCCCATATATGCTCAGGGCCAATAAAGCACAGACTGCTTTCCACTCTCCCAAAGAAGCTTTCAGGGTAGCTTGAGAGATCAAGAAATCCAGATGCAGGCCAGAGATTCCAGCCTTAGTAGTCATATGCTGCCCAATCAGAACTGATTCCAGATGCAATGCCTTTGCTACTTCTTCATTACCAGGAAAGACCATCTCAGGGTTGAAAGGGACTCCACCCCTGATAGGTATACCAACCAATGATGAGTACTCTTCCAATAAAGGGCCCAACTGAAAATCCTGAAAAGTGAAACACCTCAGTGGGGGATCATAAAACTGAAGGCAAGTATGAATCAGGCTCCTCTGTGAAGGGTCCAAATCCATAACCACATCAAGTATGTCTCCATAGTGCTCCCTGAACAGTGGTATATGGTCTGGAGTGATCAGGGTCTGAATCCTCCTGATGTCAGCTAGCTCAGGCTGGAAAAAGTGGTAGGAGATGTTACTCTTTTTAGGTGCCATGATGTTGAGGATGAGTTGAGACAGGTGCTGATGATAAGACTGAAAAGGGGCCACTGACTGGCTGGTGCAGGTTGTAAACACCCCAAATTTGCCCTCACCCATTCACACCATGGCTTGTGATCATCCTCATATGCATAAACACAATCATATCATCTCATATCTCATTTTTGATTCACTGCATAGTTTCTAGGGCATCTGCACCTAGGGTTTGTGATCTGAGCAATCCCAAAGCTTCTTGAGCCATTCCAAAGGCCACCAATCAATTCAAAGTGGTCCATGTGTGTTCTTATGTCATATTTCATCTCCTCAAAGTCAAAATTGCAGAGGAATCACAAGGACTAGGGTTTGAGTGGAGGCAGAGCCAGGATGAACTGCACAGTTGACCTAAAATTAGGGTTTTGGTTTCAGAGGCCATAACTCCAAATTTTTTGGTCATTCTTGTTTCCATTGATATCTATATGGTAAAGGGAGTATGCATATCAATTTTCATGAAGAAATTCCATGGGGAAGTCATCTGATCAAGGGTTGACTTTTCAGACAAGTCAGTGTAAAATCAGGGCATCTGAGGCCCCCAATGACCCAACCAATGGGTGATCTTCATCATTTTGAGTGTATATGATCTTTATTTGATCATGGAAGAAGTTTGAAGTTCATAAAAATCAGGAATTTAGGGTTTTTGCAAATGTTGACTTTTTGGGCATAGTTGACTTTTCAAGAATGCATCATTTTAGGTCATTTTTCAAGCTTTGATTATTGATCCAAAAATGCTTCAAATGGAAAAACTTTGGTCATGAAAGTTGTAGATCTCATCTTTCCCTTTTCAAAAAGTACAAGAACATGATCAAACTCTTCTTGAATCAAAAGTTATGGCAATGCAAAGTTGGCTAAAATCATTGATTTTCAAGGCATGCCCTAAGTGGAAATTTTGCAAAGTCTTGGACCAATGCATTATGTGACCTCTAATTCATTTGAAACCATTACACAAACATTCTATAAGCCTTAAAAATCAGATTTGGACCAAGTTTCCCCATGGTTTGGTTTGTGTAACAAGACTTTCTCACATGTGAACCAAAGTTACAACAAGTTGCAAAACTCATGATCATGCTTCCTACCACTTGCAGCCTTGGATGCTGAGCTTTGCTAGCCTCTCACCTCACCTTGCTGCGCCAGCCCATGCCCATGTACTTGCCTAGACCTTGAGCCATGCTTCTCTTACACATTATTTGACTTTTTTGCAAAAGGTAACTTACCAATCAATAAAGGGCATGTCTTGTCAACTGACCAATGAGAGAGAGTTATGTGGACAATTTGCAAGCAAGACATAACACAAGGCAAGGCTGAAGCTCTCTCATAACACACATTCACAAAAACACACCACATTGAAATTTGCTTCGAATCTGCCTCCACAGCCTGAAAACACTTCAACCATCTTCACCATTCAACTCACCTTGCTCCATAGACCACCCAGCACCAAGAACACAAGCCTGAAACAGCCTGAACATCTCACTGCCATTTCTCACTTCATTTTGCAGTTTCAATCGAATCTCCTTCCACAAACCACAAACACACCAACAAACACTCCAGACCTTCTCCATTCATCCTCAGGATCACAAACCATCATTCACAATGGCCTGAAACCTCCAGAAACTCCATTGCCATTTCTGACCAAGCTTGAGCAGGAGCTTTCGAATCTCACTATCCAGCCAGCTCAAACTTCTCTTGAGCATTCAAACATCTTCTGGGGATCAAGTGGAGTGGTTTGCACTGAAAGAAGTGGCCAGAAAGTCCTCAAGTTGAAAGCTCCAAATCTCAGGTAGCTCGAAAATTATTTTTCCAGAAATCATTTTTCTTGTTACAAACTTGTTCTATGTGATTCACTGATCATCCTGATGTTCTTAGTTTTTGAAATGGTGGTGAAATAAGCATTTAATTTGTCTCTGAAACTGGTTTGCCCTAAAACTTGTTCTGTTCGATTCATGGTTTTGAGGAAGAAGAAATTTGTTTGGACTTAGGGTTTTAGCTCAGGGGGTCATGGGGATCATTTTGGTGTGCTTAGTTTTCATTTTCGTTACGATTTGAGGGGTTTGGGGATTTTTCAGGTGAGGTGCTGGCCGGAGAAGACGACCGGAGGTCTTCTCCGGCCACCTGAGAGTGATTATGCCCTAATTGCGTCATTAACTCTAGTTTGAATTTGAGCCATGGATGTGCGTTGACCTGTTGACTTCCCTCTCTTTTGGATGGCCCAGATCGTTTCATTTGCCCTAATCTCTCTCATTAGCTTTAATTAATTCGTAATTAAATTAATTAATCCAGGTGCAATCTCCACCATCCATTTACGCGCTAGTCAACTGATTCAAACCCTGGGCTCATCCTGGCCATCCTTTCCTTTGACTTTTCATTTTATTTGCTTTTATTTCATTTTTATTTCAATAACTTGCATAATTATTTTAAAATAGCAAAAAAATACATAAAAATTATGAAACTTTTTCCTCTGAGTTTTAATAATTTTTATGACACAAAAATATTTTTATTTTATTTTTCATCATTAAAAAAGTATTTTTAAATATTTAAAAGATTATTTTTAATTGATTAATGGGAATTAATTAATTAAAAATACTTTTAGGTATTTAAAAATTACCAAAAAATTCATGAAATGTTCTAAGACATTTAGAAACATTGTCCAACCTTCAAACCAAATTTCTTTTTTGATCTTGATGCACTTTAAGAATTTTTCATTGAATTAAATCATATTTTGTGCATTATTTTGATCATGGATTCAAAAATTCATTTCTGCCTATTGGAGAAGGTTGAGACATTGATTCTTCTTGCATTGTTTTATGTTTAGCATGTAGTTTCTAGGGTAAAATAGCCATGATTTGATCTTGCATTTTCTATTTGTTTGGCATTTATTTTGTTAAGAACCCTAAAAAACCCTAATAACTTAGAAAATTCATAACTTGAGTTTGGTTGAGAGTTGAGAGTTCCCCTTTGGGCAGTGGTTCATTATAGGTTTAGGGTTTCTTTGGGTGCCATTTTCCATTTTTTATCTTAGGGTTTGCTTCTGTTTTGGGTTTTTGTTTGTTGCTTGATCCATTAAACCCTAATTTGGGATTTCTCTTGCATCCTTCTTGCATTTCCTTGCATAACTTGACTTGTCATTGCATTTTGTGCATTCTTGTGATTCATTTGACATCTTAAGACATATAGAAAGCATGTTTGATCATTGCATTACATATTTGCCATGTCATTTGCCTTGTATGCTTCATAACATTTCATGCTTGTTCATGCTCCTTAGCTTGCATCATTTGCATTCATAATCTTGTATGAACATTTCCATGCCTTGTCTCATGTTTGCAGCACCTCATAACATCATAATCATCATCAACATGCTTCTGGTTTTGCTTTGCATCATGTCATTTCATTTCATTTAGCATTGCACTGCATTTCTTTCTAACCTTTCAGGTGGTAAGTAAACTTGAGAAGTGAATTTGCCTTCACTTCTCATAACTTTTCTTTTCATCTCTCTTGCATCCATTGCTGCATTTCTATTTGTGTTTGAGATTGAGCTTGCTCATTCTTGTTCCTCCCACTTTCTTTCTTCAAGTGACTTGACTTCTTGAATGAAGCAAGCCACTTTGCTTCTCTTGATCCTGTTCATCTGCTTCCTGGTGGCTCCTCTGAAGATTTGTTCTTGCAAACCTCACAAACCTTAGGATCATCCAAGCATGACAATGAATTAGGGTTTTGATTAGTCTCCCCTCCTAGTTTTTTACCTTTGTGTCTCTCTTTGAGTCCTCTCTTCTCACCTCATAATCAGAGACTAAACCCTAAAGGCTCTAAGACTTTGTGGTTAGGGTTATGCCTGCATCCTTCTCTTAGGATGGAGTGTATAACTTTAATCCTAAGTATTAAACCCTTAATGTGTTTAAATCTCTTAATCAATTCACTTAATAATTATCAAGACATCACACTTGTAACTTGGGCCTTGCATTAGGGTTCTAATTCTTCCTTAAGTGGTTAAGAAGGACTAACCCTAGTGTTAATGGACAAGTCCCCCTCAAGTTGTCTTACAAATCATAAAAATCACTTCATCATCATACCATTAAATAAAATCCACTTAATCAAAGGCTTGTTTTGTCATGAGTTTAATCCCTAATCATGGATTAAGTTGAGGAGCTTTCCTCAGCTTAAACATTCTCATCTATTATCCTTCTATTAGGATGGTGTAATGAGTCTGTTTAATCTTTGATTATGGCTTAACCTCATTACTCAACACTAAACAAAAACACCAAAAACATCTAAATAATCACAAGTAGGTTAATGATCTTAATCCTACACCAAAGGTGATTAAGTGTGAGAATCTGACTTCACACTTAAGGTACTCTCATTACCCCTAATCAGAGGGAAGATGTGATGAGTTTACTAACCCATTGGTTCAGGCTTAAGCTCATTAACTTATGACAAACTTCAAAAAGCAATAAAAGATTGAAAACTCAAAAACAAACAATAATCGTCTCCTCCGGGATTCTTTTCTCATCTCATTCATTCATAAACGAGAACTTGCTTCTTCCGTCTAATGCAAGACAGTTTGCATCTGTGCCAGACAGATCATACACTTGAGCATAGGCAAGCAAGCAGTTCGCAAGTCAATTCATCTTTCAGTCTCTTTGGGTCGAACTACGGTGTTCTGACTTCCTCATTGCACGAGAGGATACGTAGGCATAACTTAACAGTTATCGAACAAAAGTCTCTGTACATTCCCCCTCTTTCCAGCTTCATTCTTTAGCCTCATTATCATGAGCATCTCATCTTTGTTCCTACACTGACACTGTATATTACACATCACATTTCTTTACACTGACACCTGTACATCTTTTCCAGCTATTTTATACACAGATTGCACTGACACTACCCCTTTAAAACACAAATCTTTTAAGCGTGGATCCCGTCGAGTACGGCGGACAATCTGGGTGCTAATACCTTCCCAGGTTGTAACCAACCCCCTTTCTCAGTCTCTCTGGTTCGCAACCGTCTTATCCATATCTTTCTAGGTCTATGCAGCATTACCTTTCCTCCGGGATAAAAATGCCTAGCTGGCGACTCTATTCATCTCCAGTGAGTTCACGGCTGTGTGTTCTCACTGTTCCCCTCGCCGACCGTTCGCGCTTGTACCGGGATGCAAATCTTTGGGAGCGACAGCTTGGCGACTCTGCTGGGGAACCTTATACTGCAACCAGGGCTTCTGGTTCTTTTTGTGGGTTCCTCCTAGCGTTTGATTGATTTGTGTTTACTGGGGTGTTATGTGCTTATTTGTGCTTGTATTTATTTTGTTTATTGCTTTATGTACAGTTACTTTACTGCTTTCTTTACTGCATTTATACCATACTGTCATTGTTCCTGGCTGGATCTGGTTTTTTTGTTTTGGTGGGTGGGTGTTTCATTGAGAGTTAAGGTCCTATACCTGGGACCTGAGTGACACCTAGGCTAGAGTGAATCATATTCTTTCCCATTCCATTTCGGTCTGGTGCGGGAATACGAAACACAGTTCAGATATGGGTTTCTTCTTGAGAACTCTGTGTTGCAGATTTCCTGCAATGCTAGGGCTATCTGGGAAGCCTGCTAAGTCTGGATGACCTTTTAGTATTGACCTTCAGAAACTGAGGTGAATTAGAGGAGGAATTGTTATGGTTATTGTAAACACTGTACCTCCGGGTTAGAAGTGTTTACACTTCTCATAACTGATCCAAGTCTGAGGATCCTTGTTCTAGATCACCACCTGTGAGGGGGTTGGGCTGTTTGCAGGTTTGCAGGTACCTTGACCTCAGAATACCCTGTTACTTTGACTTTGTTAAGAATGCTCCATGTTGGATAGTTCTTGTGATTCTAAAACCCTGGACATGTGGCTCTTTATTTGAGTCCCCCACCTTGGTTACTGGATTTATAGACTTCCATCTGGAATTCTTGAACACACATGGATCTATACCAAGGCAGTTAATCAGATCCAGCTCAGTCACAAACCCTTGCATTTCATTTGCATACATACTCATTGCATCATGTTAACATTTTCTTATTTGTGTTTCAGGGTATCCATTTTCATCTGGTTTTGGTTTTGACCCCATCTGTTAGTATTGACCTGTCTCCACCAGCACTTGCTTCAGCTTGTCAGCCATATACTTCAGTTACTTGCACTCGCCAGCCAGTGGCCCACTCCTCAGCATCTTCATCAGCACTTATTCTACTCAGTCTTCAGCATCATGGCTCCAAAGAAAAGCAACATCACCTATCATTTCTTCCAACCAGACTTATCAGACATCAGGAGGATCCAGACCCTGATCACCCCAGATCACACACCTTTATTCAGGGAGCATTATGGGGATATACTTGACTTGGTCATGGATCTGGACCCATCTCAGAGAAGCCTGATCCATACCTGTATTCAGTTCTATGACCCCCCATTGAGATGTTTCACCTTTCAAGACTTTCAGTTGGGTCCTCTTTTGGAAGAATACTCATCATTGATTGGTTTGCCTATCAAGAGAGAAATCCCTTTTAACCCTGAAATGGTCTTTCCCAGCAATGGAGAGGTAGCAAAAGCTTTGCACCTGGAACCTGTTTTGATTGAGCAACACATGACCTCTAAAGCTGGGATCCCTGGATTTCATCTGGACTTCCTGATTTCTCAAGCTAGTCTGAAGGCCTCCCTGGGGGAGTGGAAAGCTGTTTGTGCTCTGTTGGCCTTAAGTGTATATGGAATTGTGTTGTTTGCAGATGAGCCTCGATTCATCAGCAAGAATGCAATCCATTTGTTCATCCTGAAAAACTCAGTGCCAACTTTGCTGGGTGATCTCTATTACTCAGTACATCAGAAGAATGAGAAGCAGAGGGGAAGGCTAGTAAGGTGTAGTGCTCCATTATTCCATGCTTGGCTTCTCAAGCATCTACCCAGGACAGATGCATTCCTAAATCCTCATCAGCAGAGCAATTGGGCTAAGAGGCTCACTACTCTCACTTCAGCAGACATCAGATGGTGTACTCAAAGCACCAAGGGCGGAGATATCATTACAAGCTGTGGGCACTTTCCCAATGTGCCTTTAATAGGAGTTAAGGGAAGCATCAATTACAACCCTCTACTGTTCAGGAGGCAACTGGGCTATGCACTGGTCCATACTCCTAGGGAGCAGGACCTAGTTGAGACCCTCTACTGTGAGAACAAGATTAGTCTGGTAATTGTTAGGCAGGCTGCCTGGGCCTGGGATCATGTTCAAACCAAGGGAATCACCATTCTGGGTAAGTGCAATAATGTGGCATCAGCACAATGTTATGAGTGGTCCCATGCTAGGGCCCAATTCTCCGGAATGCCCTTTACCATAGAAGACATGCCTGAGTCATCTTCAGCACCACCCCCTGCCACTATCAGTCTGGAGGAGTTTGAGAGCTTGAAGGAAAGAAATGAGAAGCTAACCCAGGCTTTGCAGAAGACCCTCCGGGAGAGGAGTGAAGGTGTGAGGGAGATTGAAAGATTGGAGAAGTTGAGGGTGGAACACTTGACTAAAATTGAGAAGTCTGGAGATTATATCAACAAGTCTAAGGCTGGTGAGCAGATTCTGAAGAATGCTTGTAAAGAAGCCCAGTTCCAGAGAGCAAGAACAGACTTGTATTTGAAAGAGAGTCAGGCCAGGTGGGTCCGGATCACCGAGGCCCGTACCCTGGAAGACAAGAGAGTTCAGGACAAGATGGAACAGATGGAAGAAGCCCTGGCAGCAGCCCAAAGGGAGATATCAGAGCTAGAAATCAGAGCGGGAGTGAAGAGGTCTAAGGACCAAAGTCAGAATAAGAAATTGACTGCAGCTGTTGCAGCAAGAAACCTTCTCATCAGAGGTCTCACGGAGCATCCGGCTGATCCTGTGACCGAAGCACTTCTTAAGGAAGTTCGTGAGGATGAGTTTGGCCTTGGAGTTTGATCATTTGCTTGTTGTTATCCCTATTCCATGTACTTTTGCTTTTTTGTGATGTATTTTGACCCCTTTGAGGGCTTGTGTTGTAAAATGAACAAGTTGTATTATTTCACCTCTGTAATATATTTGTGACTAGTTTCCATCTGGGTTACTTCAAAAGCAACTTCAACAGCAGCATCTTCAAGGGTCTGGAAGGGTCAAAACTGAATGCCAAACCGGATACCTTGAGAGCAAATAAGCATAACTGCATTGCATGCTAACCCTTTTGTTTGTTTTGTAGGTTTTTGTTTTGTTGTTGCTAA
Organism: Lathyrus aphaca; assembly: GCA_963966055.1. Taxonomy (NCBI): domain Eukaryota; kingdom Viridiplantae; phylum Streptophyta; class Magnoliopsida; order Fabales; family Fabaceae; genus Lathyrus; species Lathyrus aphaca. The sequence goes on from OZ014525.1 coordinate 29,648,142, forward strand.
CCTCTGTTGTGATATTCAGGAATTATTGCTCGCCGCCGGGTATTTCCTCTCAACAGGCCACACAGGTACCCAACTAGAAACAACCTTCCGGGAATTCAGATGGATCAGATGCAGCAGGACCTTACGGAGGTCAGAAACCAGATGGCCAACGAAAGGCTGGAGATGAGAACCCAGATAACACAGTTCATGGAAGTAATGAACAATTTAGCTCAAAGCCAGGAGAGGCTCAGAGCCTTGGTAGAAGGGAGGAATCAAGATGAGCCCCATGTGGGGACTGCTGGCACAAGTAACAATGAACGAGTGCAACCCCATGTTAACCCTCCTGTGTTTGGCCCACATCTACATCCTGAGATTAACATTCCTGCAAATGTTCAAGGAACAGCCACTGCAGCCAGAGTACTTCAAGAAGATCCTCAGGAGGACCAATTTACAGTAATGGGTGCTGGAGAGGAAACTTATGATAGACGGTTGGAGGAAATAGCTGAGAAGTTGAGGTCCTTAGAATCTCAAAATTCTTTGGGCTTCGACGTCATGGACATGGGTTTGGTAGACGGGGTCAGGATCCCCCATAAGTTCAAGCCTCCTTGTTTCGAAAAGTATAATGGGACTTCATGCCCCCGGACTCATTTGCAATCATTTCTGGGAAGGCTGAAGGCCTATACAATGGATGAGAAACTTTGGATGTTCTACTTCGAAGACAGCTTGACTGGAGCATCAAGGGAATGGTATTCCCATTTGACAAGGGCAACTGTGAGATGCTGGAAGGACCTGGCAGAGGCCTTCATCCGACAGTATCAATACAACTTAGACATGGCACCCAACAGGACTCTCCTAATGGGAATGTCACAGTCGTCAAGGGAAAGTTTCCGGGAATATGCCCAGAGATGGAGGCAATTAGCTGCTGCCGTTCAACCACCAATGTCTGAGAGAGAAATGGCAGACATGTTTATGAACACTCTCCAGGGAACGTATATTGACAGGTTGGCTGCTTTCTCTTCCACTAGCTTCGCAGATGTTGTTATAGCAGGGGAGAGAATTGAAAGCCTGTTAAAGATGGGTAAGATTTCTGATAATGGTGCCAGCTCGTCCAGTGGTACAAGAAAGCCTTTTGCAGGCCCGAGAAGAACTGGCGAGACCAATGCCATTCACACCAACAGGGGTAGGCCCCAATATGTTCAAAGGACAATAGCAGCAGTCACCATTCCTGCTCCAGCTCATCCTCAGCCAGTCTATCAACCTCCGCAACAAAACTTCCAACAACAACCTCAGTATCACCAGAATCAATATCCTCCAAGGAACTTCAACAACAACTCCAACAACAACAATCAACAGAGGCCATTCCAACAGAGGCCATCCCAAGCTAACAGAGTGATCGACCCGATCCCAATGCCGTATGCTGCCTTGCTGCCACAACTTCTGAAACTCAACCTAGTTGAGCTAAGAACGTTGGCACCTCCGGACCCCAACAGTCTACCAAGGAACTATGACTCCAATGCTAAGTGTGCTTTACATTCAAACGCACCTGGTCACAGTACAGAAAAATGCAGGGCTCTGCATATGAAGGTACAAGACTTGGTAGACTCCAAGGCTCTGAATTTTGCACCTCCGCCCAATGTCAATAAAAACCCTATGCCAAACCATGGTGGTCCCCGAATTAACACTATTGAAGAAGACCAACCGTCTTATTTAATAATTAGTGTGGATCAGATCAGGACACCATTGGTGGAAATCAAAGCTCAACTCCGTGAAAACCAAATATTTCCGGGGTGTGAACTAGGGTGTCCCTACTGCAATATTTCATGGAACGGGTGCGAGGACCTGAGGAATGGCATTGACAGCCTTATTCAGAGTGGCTTGCTGCAGATCACTACATCATTTCCGACAAATCCGACAACATCATCAACAACGGTTTCAGAACCTCCTACAACCGCAGCAACTATTGTTCCCGATAATTCACCAGCAACATCAACAAGTACTTCGTCTGTCCTCCCAAATGATCAGTTTTCAACAGCTTCTCCTGCTACAACTTCAGCTTCATTCCATTTCGAATCTCCATCAACAACAACAGCAGTCCTTTCAACAGTACCTCCTACAACTCCAGCAATCAATCATGAAGATGTCTCTACTGTTACCATATTCTACGATCCTGAAAATAACTCTGCCTACCATTCAGAAGGTGCTGCTCCCATCAGGGCACCAGTTACAATCTTTTATGATCCACAAACAATTCCAGTACCTTCAGCAGCAGCAATCAGTCCAGTCACTGTCACGGTGCCTGGACCAGTACCATATGAAAGCAATAGGGCCATCCCTTGGCACTATGGCTCTGACGTGTACTGCGAAGGAAAAAGAATCACTCTTGAAACATCAACACCTGCACCACAAGTAGATAATGTGGGGGGAGGCGGAGACTTCACCCGAAGCGGACGTCTCTTCGCCTCACAAGTTCAAAGACCTACTGCCGAAGCAGAAGCTGCTGCCAAGGCAAAAGGAAAGAGCCCTGTGCAGGAAGATCAAACTGTTGAAGAAGCCTTGAAGACACCGTTCGATCAAGAAGTTGATGAGTTTATGAGAATCATCAAAAAGAGTGATTACAAAATTGTGGATCAACTTCACCAGACGCCATCCAAAATCTCTATCCTCTCACTGCTTATGTGCTCCGAAGCCCATCGGAATGCACTACTCAAGGTCTTGCACGCAGCTTACGTGCCTGAAGAGATTACTGTCAACCAGTTGGAAACCGTGGTTGGAAATGTTACTGCTAGCAATGGGCTAGGATTTACCAATTCTGATTTGACAGCGGATGGCCGCAACCACAACAAAGCCTTGCACATAACCATGGAATGCAAAGGAGCTGTCCTTTCTCATGTGCTGGTGGATACAGGTTCTTCCCTGAATGTCTTACCAAAGAAGGCTCTGGTGAAGTTAGAATATGATGGATTGGCATTGAGACCCAGCAACCTGGTGGTGAGAGCCTTTGATGGTTCGAAGAGATCGGTTCTGGGAGAGATTGAGCTGCCTGTGACAATTGGCCCACAGACTTTTAAAACTATCTTTTATGTGATGGACATTCAGCCCGCCTACAGCTGTTTGTTGGGTAGACCCTGGATTCACGCCGCCGGCGCAATAACGTCTACCCTTCACCAAAAGTTAAAATTTGAGTGGGAAGGCCAAGTTGTCACAATCTGTGGAGAGGAGGACATTTTTGTCAGCCACCTGGCAACCTATAAGTACATTGAAATGGATGGAGAGATCCATGAAACAATGAGCCAGGGGTTTGAAGCTTTGAATGTGAATGAAGCATCTGCTGTATCTGGTACTCCAATGTCATCTTACCAACAAGCCCGGAAGGTTGTTGAAGAAGGAACTGCCCTAGGCTGGGGCAAGGTTTTAGCTGTGGAGGAGAAGAAGGACAAATTTGGGTTGGGTTACAGACCAACTCAACATCAAGCAAAGGCTGCTGCAGAGCCAGGTTTTGTCAGTGGGGGGATGCTTACCCCCGATGCTATCAACTGTCTGGAAGACGAGCTGGAAGAGGAGCGCAATCTGGAGAATTGGATTCGTCCAAAGATCCCGGGGAGCAGTGTCTCGAACTGGTCTTCCCAGGAAATTATAAGAGTTACTCATGCAGAGTAATTATTATTTCCTGTATTTTCATAGCATGCATCAAAGTCTTGCATCTTGCCCAAGATGACAAGACTCATTTTGTAATCAGGGCCATCCGTACTTTTGTGCAAACAAGATTAAATTAATGAAATATCAGACATCTTTTTGCAAACGAGTCTTTTTTTTCTTTTTGTTCACTGTTTTTCCATTTTTCTTTTTGTACAAAAATAAATGGCGGTGTTTTCAAAATGATAACTTCATTTCACTTTTTTCTAAAGCAAGATTAAAATCAATCACTAAAATGAACAAACTTAACCCTTGCAGAGAGTGCCTTCCAGACAGCACCGACAACAGCACGGCTATGACATCGTATGACTTTGACAATCCAATCAATCAAGCTGATGAAGGGGTTGATGAAGAATATGAGCTTCCAGAAGAGCTAGCCAGGTTGTTGAAACAAGAGGAAAAGGTCATTACTCCTCACCAGGAGGAGGTTGAAGTGATTAATCTTGGTACAGACGAAGACGTGAAAGAAGTTAGAATCGGGGCCTGCCTGCAAGACTCGGTGAAGAGACAACTGATAGATCTGCTTCGGGAGTATGTTGATGTGTTTGCTTGGTCGTATCAAGACATGCCAGGGTTGGACACCGATATAGTCGTGCACAAGCTGCCTTTGAGGGAAGAATGCCCACCAGTGAAACAGAAGCTGCGCCGAACTCGCCCAGACATGGCTATGAAAATTAAGGAAGAGGTACAAAAGCAATGGGACGCCGGGTTCCTTGCTGTGTCTAGCTATCCACCGTGGGTTGCTAACATAGTACCTGTGCCTAAGAAGGATGGCAAAGTAAGAATGTGTGTTGACTACCGGGATCTGAACAGAGCCAGCCCGAAGGATGATTTCCCATTACCTCACATTGACGTATTGGTGGATAACACGGCTCAGTTCTCGGTATTCTCCTTCATGGATGGATTTTCAGGATATAACCAGATCAAGATGTCACCTGAAGACATGGAGAAGACAACATTCATCACACCTTGGGGCACGTTCTGTTACAAGGTGATGCCATTTGGGCTCAAGAACGTCGGTGCAACATATCAACGGGCTATGGTAACATTATTCCATGATATGATCCACAAAGAAATAGAATGTTACGTGGATGACATGATTGCCAAGTCCCTTACAGAGGAAGACCACCTGGTGAATCTGCTGAAGTTGTTCAAGCGTCTGAGGAAGTATCAACTGAAACTAAACCCCAACAAATGCACATTCGGGGTAAGATCTGGTAAGCTGCTGGGCTTTATTGTAAGCGAGAAAGGGATTGAGGTTGACCCTGATAAAGTCAAAGCCATCCAAGAGATGCCTGCACCAAAAACTGAGAAAGAAGTTCGGGGTTTCTTAGGTCGATTGAACTACATCTCAAGGTTCATATCTCACCTCACAGCAACCTGCGAACCCTTGTTCAAGCTGTTAAGAAAAGAACAGACGGTCAGGTGGAATGAAGATTGCCAGAAGGCTTTTGACAAGTTCAAGGAGTATCTGCAAGAACCTCCAATCCTTATGCCTCCAGTTGAAGGAAGACCTCTGATAATGTACTTGATAGTATTAGAAGAGTCAATGGGGTGTGTGCTGGGCCAGCATGACGAGTCTGGTCGAAAAGAGTATGCAATATACTACCTAAGCAAAAAGTTTACCGACTGTGAACAACGTTATTCACTGCTCGAGAAAACTTGCTGTGCTTTAGCGTGGGCTGCTCGCCGACTGAGGCAGTATATGTTGACCCACACTACTTTATTGATTTCAAAAATGGACCCAGTTAAGTACATATTTGAGAAGCCAGCGCTTACCGGACGGGTTGCAAGATGGCAAATGATTCTTACGGAATATGACATCCAGTACACCTCTCAGAAAGCCATCAAGGGCAGTGTACTATCTGAATATCTTGCTGAGCAACCCATTGATGACTACCAGCCTATGAGATTTGACTTCCCTGATGAAGACATCATGTTCATTAAAGCAAAAGATCACGAAGAGCCTATTCACACTGAAGGGCCTGACCCAGAAGAAGAATGGACTATGATGTTTGATGGGGCTGTTAACATGAATGGTCGTGGTGTTGGTGCAGTACTCATTACACCCAAAGGAGTTCACATGCCTTTCTCGGCAAAACTCACTTTCAACTGCACTAACAACGAAGCTGAATACGAAGCTTGCATTATGGGTCTTGAGGAAGCCATTGACCTCAGGATCAAGACATTGACTGTATTCGGAGATTCAGCTCTGGTAGTTAATCAAACCAACGGAAAATGGTACACCCACCAGGATCATCTGATACCTTACAGGGATTATACAAGGAGGTTATTGACTTTCTTCACAACAGTCAAGCTTGAGTATATCCCTCGGGACGAGAATCAGTTTGCAGATGCTCTTGCTACCATTTCATCCATGATCAAAGTTCAAGCTGCCAACTTTGTACCTCAGATTTCAGTGTCCAGACTCGACAGACCAGCATATGTATTTGCAGCAGACATGGTCAAAGATGATAAGCCTTGGTTCCACGACATTAAGTGCTTCTTGGAGGATCAGACATACCCACCTGGGGCATCTTCCAATGATAAGAAGACTTTAAGAAGGCTTGCTGGTAGTTTCTTTCTGAACACTGATGGGTCTTTATACAAAAGGAACTTTGACATGGTACTCCTCAGATGTGTTGACAAGACGGAAGCAGATTTGTTGATGCATGAAGTGCACGAAGGATCTTTTGGTACTCATGCCGGAGGGCATGCCATGGCTAAAAAGCTATTAAGATCAGGATATTACTGGATCACAATGGATGCAGACTGTTGCGCTTACGCCAGAAAATGCCACAAATGCCAGATCTACGCAGACAAGGTGCATGTACCTCCCAATCCTTTGAACATCATGTCTTCACCATGGCCCTTTGCTATGTGGGGCATTGATATGATCGGCAAGATTGAGCCAACTGCTTCAAACGGCCACAGATTCATCCTGGTCGCCATTGACTATTTCACCAAGTGGGTTGAAGTAGCCTCATATGCAAATGTTACTAGGCAAGTGGTAGCCAGATTTCTGAAGAGAGATATCATCTGTCGGTATGGAGTGCCCGAGCGAATCATTACTGATAATGGTTCCAATCTAAACAACAAAATGATGGCAGAGCTGTGCCGGGACTTCAAGATCCAACATCACAATTCTTCTCCTTACAGGCCAAAAATGAATGGCGCTGTTGAGGCGGCTAATAAGAATATTAAGAAGATTGTACAGAAGATGGTAGTCACTTACAAAGACTGGCATGAAATGCTACCGTTTGCTTTGCATGGGTACCGCACATCAATCAAAACATCCACTGGGGCAACACCGTATCAGCTTGTGTATGGTATGGAAGCAGTCCTACCTGTTGAAGTTGAATTACCCTCTCTACGGGTATTGATGGATGTTAAACTAAGTGAAGCAGAATGGGTACGGTCCCGATTCGAGCAACTGAGTCTGATCGAAGAGAAAAGATTGGCTGCAATCTGCCACGGGCAGTTATATCAGAAGAGAATGAAGAAGGCCTTCGATCAGAAAGTCAGGCACCGAGAGTACCAAGTAGGGGATCTTGTGTTGAAAAGAATCCTCCCTCCTCATACAGACCACATGGGCAAATGGACTCCAAATTATGAAGGACCATTCGTTGTAAAGAAAGTTTTCTCTGGTGGAGCACTGATGCTCAGCACCATGGATGGTGAAGACTTCCCATCCCCTGTGAATTCAGATGCAGTTAAAAAATACTTCGCATAAAATGACCCGCTGGACATAAAAACAGAATGTGAGTCCAGGCAAAAATAGGGCATCCCGGCGAGTCAAAAACAGAATAAAAGACTCGGGCAAAAATAAGGGAAATAAATGAAAAAATGTACACCCGTTGAGTTGAAAAGCCGCATTGGACAGCTCAGGCAAAAATGGGTATCCCGATGGATTGAAAACCCGAAAGGGCGGTCCATGCAAAATAAGGGAATAAGCGAACAACTGCATTCTGAATTCGTCTGTATCACCTACAACTTGGTAAGCTTCAAAGGATCAAGCTTCAATCAGAATCAACTTTCTCCAGAAAGCAAGACGAGAAGAACGTCATTGTCATACGAGTCATAGCAGAAGAGGAAGCTCCTTGAAAGCGTCGTCAGCATCGCCAGCACTTTATTTCTCAATTTGTAACAATCTCCTCATTTCAGGAGATATGTTTCTGTGACTGTATCTTGCCAATTCAGGGCACATGAATTAATAAAATCAGATTTTCAGTCATGTCTCGTTTTTACACTTATGTTTTGCAAAGAATTGTCTGATATATCTAAAAATACGATTGCATAAGTACAGATGCCTCTCTCTAAAAAATAAAAAACACATGCTTGCAGGGAATATGATTACTCTCGAAAGTACTTAACTCCTATGACGGAATCCAGTAAGGGATACCTCGGGACCTTTTGTACGTTTCTTTACCGCTGCAGGATTGCAGGTATCCAGAACGCAACCTGGGGCATGCAGGTTACGCCTCAGCAAGTTGGCGAATCATTATCAGCTCGGTCTATCTTCCACATGGCAATGGAGAGTGCCCATTTCCCCAGCAAAGTTGCCAAATCAACAAACAGGCTTAACACTCAGGATGTTTTCTCCCCAGCCGAGTTGCCTCTCATTGCTATCCCCAGCTGAGTTGCTTCCCATAGCTCTCCCCAGCTGAGTTACCAACAGCATTCCCCAGTTGAAGCACCAACCTCTATTCCTCAGCAAGATGCAAGAATCAGGGAATCATCTCCCCGCAGAATCCCCAGCCTCTATTCAGAAGAGCAACGCGCGAAGAAGTCACAACAGAGAGGGAGAAGGCTTCTACAAACCCCAGCTGGGTCCCGTATTGTAAGGATATGTCAATCAGAGACCTATATCCCCGAACAGATACATCATTAGATCTACCAGTGATCTCATCCCCAGCTGGGATGTCCGTTTCAAGCAGATCAGCCAGAGATCTTCGCAGCGACGGGATCCGAATCCCGGATCTTTGCTCCTTTGCATAATCATAGCATTCGCATCATACTATCCCCTCAGAGCGTAGCATTCCGTCTAATACGGAGCATTACGGCAAAAATCAAACGCATAGCATAATCATAAGCCATGTTGTGAATAAACACTTGTGAATAATAACTGTTCATCATCATTGTACAAAAATCCCACCAGAGTCCCAGCAAAAGCAGTTGCCTCTCCAACCTAAACACCAGTACATACTCATTTTGACACCCGTCCGTGTCATCATTCCCCAGTAAAGTCGCCTGAACACATCTTCACAAACAAGATCACCCGTATTACAGATACATCATGGCACCCGTCCGTGTCATATCTCAGCAGAAAGCCAAAGACATCCTCTTTGCACCCACACATATACTTATATATACATTTTCTTGACACCCGTCCGTGTCATATCCCCAGCGCAGTCGCTTACACCTTCATCACCCATACACTTGTTAATATTATACTTTTCTCTTTTGACACCCGTCCGTGTCACTCTCCCCAGCAGTTAAAACACTCATCTATACAATACAATACTCACTACTCATGGTACACTTATACAGATACTCGTCCGTATCTTGTATACATCATCACTCATATCCCCACAGATTCGACAGTAGTCCGTGTTCTCTGTTAACCAGTTGATACTCGTCCGTATCATCATCTCTGAGCATGTGTCAGTTTGTTTCTACACGATACTCGTCCGTATCGTAGTCTTAAGGATGCTCGTCCGCATCTTTAATCTATACACAATACCAAACACTTATACCTTTTGTTTCTTGGGTGTAAACACTCGTCCGTGTTTGCATTATCCCCAGTAGATCACCAACAAAGCTTTTTCTTTTATCTGACACTCGTCCTGTGTCATGATACCTTCGAGAGCAGCAGTACCCTGCTGAGTGGTCGTCCTCCACTTCTTGATGGTCGTCCTCCATCATGCTCATCCGATGGCCGTCCCCATCGTTGATATTTAGCAGCCGTCCCCTGCTAGGTGGTCGTCCTCCACCTCTTGATGATCGTCCTTCATCAACTTTATCCAATGGCCGTCCCCATTGTTGATTTTGGTTACCTGACATTCGTCCTATGTCATGAAAAACCTCGAGAGCAGCCGTCCCCTGCTGAGTGGTCGTCCTCCACTTCTTGATGGTCGTCCTCCATCATGCTCGTCCGATGGCCGTCCCCATCGTTGACCTTTTCTATCCGATGGCCGTCCCCATCGTTGATATTTTCGGCAGCCGTACCCTGCCAGGTGGTCGTCCTCCACCTTTGATGGCCGTCCCCATCATATTCCTTTTATTCCCGACAGAGCAGCCGTCCCCTGCTAGGTGATCGTCCTTCACCTTTGGTGGCCGTACCCCATCATCTGTTTATTTCATTTATTCTTTAACCTGATGGCCGTCCCCGTCGTGGTCCCTTTTCCTTTTAGCCCGATGGCCGTCCCCATCGTTGGTTACTTTACCTTTATGAATTTGATGGCCGTCCCCATCATATTCCTTTTACCCCCAACAGAGCAGCCGTCCCCTGCTAGGTGATCGTCCTTCACCTTTGATGGCCATACCCCATCATCTGTTTATTTCATTTATTCTTTAACCCGATGGCCGTCCCCGTCGTGGTCCCTTTTCCTTTTAACCCGATGGCCGTCCCCATCGTTGGTTACTTTACCTTTATGAACTTGATGGCCGTCCCCGTCATGTTTCATTGATCCCCAGAGAATTTTACAGCTTTATCTCGATGGCCGTCCCCATCATGATATCTTACTTTTTCCAGCTAGTCGGCCGTCCCCGTCACAGCTTTACCTTTAATCCCCAGCATGTCGGCCGTCCCCGTCATTGCTTCATTTTCCGCACCTTCCCCCAGCATGTCGGCCGTCCCCGTCATTGCTCTTTACCCAGCAGTCGTCCTCTGCTCGACGGTCGTCCTCCGTCGCCCACACTTTACAATATACTTTATTTTCCTTTTACAATCTATATCCCTTTTCTTCTTCATTTCTGTGAGTGCAAATTTTGGACTGTCTTTGGTATTCAACCACAAGTTATCTTGTTTGCCTGTTAAGCCGTTGCTTACATCCTGCACAGCTAACTCATGTTTGAATAGGTGCAGCTGTAAACACCCCAAATTTGCCCTCACCCATTCACACCATGGCTTGTGATCATCCTCATATGCATAAACACAATCATATCATCTCATATCTCATTTTTGATTCACTGCATAGTTTCTAGGGCATCTGCACCTAGGGTTTGTGATCTGAGCAATCCCAAAGCTTCTTGAGCCATTCCAAAGGCCACCAATCAATTCAAAGTGGTCCATGTGTGTTCTTATGTCATATTTCATCTCCTCAAAGTCAAAATTGCAGAGGAATCACAAGGACTAGGGTTTGAGTGGAGGCAGAGCCAGGATGAACTGCACAGTTGACCTAAAATTAGGGTTTTGGTTTCAGAGGCCATAACTCCAAATTTTTTGGTCATTCTTGTTTCCATTGATCTCTATATGGTAAAGGGAGTATGCATATCAATTTTCATGAAGAAATTCCATGGGGAAGTCATCTGATCAAGGGTTGACTTTTCAGACAAGTCAGTGTAAAATCAGGGCATCTGAGGCCCCCAATGACCCAACCAATGGGTGATCTTCATCATTTTGAGTGTATATGATCTTTATTTGATCATGGAAGAAGTTTGAAGTTCATAAAAATCAGGAATTTAGGGTTTTTGCAAATGTTGACTTTTGGGGCATAGTTGACTTTTCAAGAATGCATCATTTTAGGTCATTTTTCAAGCTTTGATTATTGATCCAAAAATGCTTCAAATGGAAAAACTTTGGTCATGAAAGTTGTAGATCTCATCTTTCCCTTTTCAAAAAGTACAAGAACATGATCAAACTCTTCTTGAATCAAAAGTTATGGCAATGCAAAGTTGGCTAAAATCATTGATTTTCAAGGCATGCCCTAAGTGGAAATTTTGCAAAGTCTTGGACCAATGCATTATGTGACCTCTAATTCATTTGAAACCATTACACAAACATTCTATGAGCCTTAAAAATCAGATTTGGACCAAGTTTCCCCATGGTTTGGTTTGTGTAACAAGACTTTCTCACATGTGAACCAAAGTTACAACAAGTTGCAAAACTCATGATCATGCTTCCTACCACTTGCAGCCTTGGATGCTGAGCTTTGCTAGCCTCTCACCTCACCTTGCTGCGCCAGCCCATGCCCATGTACTTGCCTAGACCTTGAGCCATGCTTCTCTTACACATTATTTGACTTTTTTGCAAAAGGTAACTTACCAATCAATAAAGGGCATGTCTTGTCAACTGACCAATGAGAGAGAGTTATGTGGACAATTTGCAAGCAAGACATAACACAAGGCAAGGCTGAAGCTCTCTCATAACACACATTCACAAAAACACACCACATTGCAATTTGCTTCGAATCTGCCTCCACAGCCTGAAAACACTTCAACCATCTTCACCATTCAACTCACCTTGCTCCATAGACCACCCAGCACCAAGAACACAAGCCTGAAACAGCCTGAACATCTCACTGCCATTTCTCACTTCATTTTGCAGTTTCAATCGAATCTCCTTCCACAAACCACAAACACACCAACAAACACTCCAGACCTTCTCCATTCATCCTCAGGATCACAAACCATCATTCACAATGGCCTGAAACCTCCAGAAACTCCATTGCCATTTCTGACCAAGCTTGAGCAGGAGCTTTCGAATCTCACTATCCAGCCAGCTCAAACTTCTCTTGAGCATTCAAACATCTTCTGGGGATCAAGTGGAGTGGTTTGCACTGAAAGAAGTGGCCAGAAAGTCCTCAAGTTGAAAGCTCCAAATCTCAGGTAGCTCGAAAATTATTTTTTCAGAAATCATTTTTCTTGTTACAAACTTGTTCTATGTGATTCACTGATCATCCTGATGTTCTTAGTTTTTGAAATGGTGGTGAAATAAGCATTTAATTTGTCTCTGAAACTGGTTTGCCCTAAAACTTGTTCTGTTCGATTCATGGTTTTGAGGAAGAAGAAATTTGTTTGGACTTAGGGTTTTAGCTCAGGGGGTCATGGGGATCATTTTGGTGTGCTTAGTTTTCATTTTCGTTACGATTTGAGGGGTTTGGGGATTTTTCAGGTGAGGTGCCGGCCGGAGAAGACGACCGGAGGTCTTCTCCGGCCACCTGAGAGTGATTATGCCCTAATTGCGTCATTAACTCTAGTTTGAATTTGAGCCATGGATGTGCGTTGACCTGTTGACTTCCCTCTCTTTTGGATGGCCCAGATCGTTTCATTTGCCCTAATCTCTCTCATTAGCTTTAATTAATTCGTAATTAAATTAATTAATCCAGGTGCAATCTCCACCATCCATTTACGCGCTAGTCAACTGATTCAAACCCTGGGCTCATCCTGGCCATCCTTTCCTTTGACTTTTCATTTTATTTGCTTTTATTTCATTTTTATTTCAATAACTTGCATAATTATTTTAAAATAGCAAAAAAATACATAAAAATTATGAAACTTTTTCCTCTGAGTTTTAATAATTTTTATGACACAAAAATATTTTTATTTTATTTTTCATCATTAAAAAAGTATTTTTAAATATTTAAAAGATTATTTTTAATTGATTAATGGGAATTAATTAATTAAAAATACTTTTAGGTATTTAAAAATTACCAAAAAATTCATGAAATTTTCTAAGACATTTAGAAACATTGTCCAACCTTCAAACCAAATTTCTTTTTTGATCTTGATGCACTTTAAGAATTTTTCATTGAATTAAATCATATTTTGTGCATTATTTTGATCATGGATTCAAAAATTCATTTCTGCCTATTGGAGAAGGTTGAGACATTGATTCTTCTTGCATTGTTTTATGTTTAGAATGTAGTTTCTAGGGTAAAATAGCCATGATTTGATCTTGCATTTTCTATTTGTTTGGCATTTATTTTGTTAAGAACCCTAAAAAACCCTAATAACTTAGAAAATTCATAACTTGAGTTTGGTTGAGAGTTGAGAGTTCCCCTTTGGGCAGTGGTTCATTATAGGTTTAGGGTTTCTTTGGGTGCCATTTTCCATTTTTTATCTTAGGGTTTGCTTCTGTTTTGGGTTTTTGTTTGTTGCTTGATCCATTAAACCCTAATTTGGGATTTCTCTTGCATCCTTCTTGCATTTCCTTGCATAACTTGACTTGTCATTGCATTTTGTGCATTCTTGTGATTCATTTGACATCTTAAGACATATAGAAAGCATGTTTGATCATTGCATTACATATTTGCCATGTCATTTGCCTTGTATGCTTCATAACATTTCATGCTTGTTCATGCTCCTTAGCTTGCATCATTTGCATTCATAATCTTGTATGAACATTTACATGCCTTGTCTCATGTTTGCAGCACCTCATAACATCATAATCATCATCAACATGCTTCTGGTTTTGCTTTGCATCATGTCATTTCATTTCATTTAGCATTGCACTGCATTTCTTTCTAACCTTTCAGGTGGTAAGTAAACTTGAGAAGTGAATTTGCCTTCACTTCTCATAACTTTTCTTTTCATCTCTCTTGCATCCATTGCTGCATTTCTATTTGTGTTTGAGATTGAGCTTGCTCATTCTTGTTCCTCCCACTTTCTTTCTTCAAGTGACTTGACTTCTTGAATGAAGCAAGCCACTTTGCTTCTCTTGATCCTGTTCATCTGCTTCCTGGTGGCTCCTCTGAAGATTTGTTCTTGCAAACCTCACAAACCTTAGGATCATCCAAGCATGACAATGAATTAGGGTTTTGATTAGTCTCCCCTCCTAGTTTTTTACCTTTGTGTCTCTCTTTGAGTCCTCTCTTCTCACCTCATAATCAGAGACTAAACCCTAAAGGCTCTAAGACTTTGTGGTTAGGGTTATGCCTGCATCCTTCTCTTAGGATGGAGTGTATAACTTTAATCCTAAGTATTAAACCCTTAATGTGTTTAAATCTCTTAATCAATTCACTTAATAATTATCAAGACATCACACTTGTAACTCGGGCCTTGCATTAGGGTTCTAATTCTTCCTTAAGTGGTTAAGAAGGACTAACCCTAGTGTTAATGGACAAGTCCCCCTCAAGTTGTCTTACAAATCATAAAAATCACTTCATCATCATACCATTAAATAAAATCCACTTAATCAAAGGCTTGTTTTGTCATGAGTTTAATCCCTAATCATGGATTAAGTTGAGGAGCTTTCCTCAGCTTAAACATTCTCATCTATTATCCTTCTATTAGGATGGTGTAATGAGTCTGTTTAATCTTTGATTATGGCTTAACCTCATTACTCAACACTAAACAAAAACACCAAAAACATCTAAATAATCACAAGTAGGTTAATGATCTTAATCCTACACCAAAGGTGATTAAGTGTGAGAATCTGACTTCACACTTAAGGTACTCTCATTACCCCTAATCAGAGGGAAGATGTGATGAGTTTACTAACCCATTGGTTCAGGCTTAAGCTCATTAACTTATGACAAACTTCAAAAAGCAATAAAAGATTGAAAACTCAAAAACAAACAATAATCGTCTCCTCCGGGATTCTTTTCTCATCTCATTCATTCATAAACGAGAACTTGCTTCTTCCTTCTAATGCAAGACAGTTTGCATCTGTGCCAGACAGATCATACACTTGAGCATAGGCAAGCAAGCAGTTCGCAAGTCAATTCATCTTTCAGTCTCTTTGGGTCGAACTACGGTGTTCTGACTTCCTCATTGCACGAGAGGATACGTAGGCATAACTTAACAGTTATCGAACAAAAGTCTCTGTACATTCCCCCTCTTTCCAGCTTCATTCTTTAGCCTCATTATCATGAGCATCTCATCTTTGTTCCTACACTGACACTGTATATTACACATCACATTTCTTTACACTGACACCTGTACATCTTTTCCAGCTATTTTATACACAGATTGCACTGACACTACCCCTTTAAAACACAAATCTTTTAAGCGTGGATCCCGTCGAGTACGGCGGACAATCTGGGTGCTAATACCTTCCCAGGTTGTAACCAACCCCCTTTCTCAGTCTCTCTGGTTCGCAACCGTCTTATCCATATCTTTCTAGGTCTATGCAGCATTACCTTTCCTCCGGGATAAAAATGCCTAGCTGGCGACTCTATTCATCTCCAGTGAGTTCACGGCTGTGTGTTCTCACTGTTCCCCTCGCCGACCGTTCGCGCTTGTACCGGGATGCAAATCTTTGGGAGCGACACAGGTGACTGAAGCAGGCAACTGATAGCCGAAGCAGATGCTGATGAAGATAGGTCTATACTGATGATGGGGTCAAAACCAAGCCAAAAATGAAGATGGATACCCTGAAAAACAAATAAACAAATGTCAAAATGATGCAATGAGGATGTATGCAAATGATATGCAAGGGTTTGTGACTGAGCTGGATCTGATCAAATGCTCTGATATAAGTCCAAGTATGTTCAAGAAATCCAGATGGAGGTCTATAAGTCCAGTAACCAAGGTGGGAGGCTCAAATAAAGAGCCACATGTCCAGGGTTTAGAATCACAAGAACTGTTCCAACATGGAGTATTCTTAATCAAAGTAACAGGGTATGCTGAGGTCAAGGATACCTGCAAACCTGTAAATAGCCCAACCCCCTCACAGGTGGTGTTCTAAAACAAGGATCCTCAGACTTGGATAAGTTATGAGAAGTGTAAACACTTCTAACCTGGAGGTACAGTGTTTACAATAACCATAAAAGTTCCTCCTCTAATTCACCTCAGTTTCTGAAGGTCAATACTAAAGGTCATCCAGACTTAGCAGGCTTCCCAGATAGCCCTAGCATTGCAGGAAATCTGCAACACAGAGTTCTCAAGAAGAAACCCATATCTGAACCGTGTTTCATATTCCCGCACCAGACCGAGATGGAATGGGAAAGAATATGAACCACTCTAGCCTAGGTGTCACTCAGGTCCCAGGTATAGGACCTTAACTCTCAATAGAACCCCACCCACCAAAGCAAACAAACAGATCCAGCCAGCAACACAGTATGGCAGTATGATATACGTAAAGCTATAAAGAAAGAAATAAAACAACTGTACATAAAGCAAGAATAAAAAAAATGTACAAACACAGATAGCACATAACACCCCAGTAAACACAAATCAAACAAGCGCTAGGAGGAACCCACAAAAAGAACCAGAAGCCCTGGTTGCAGTATAAGGTTCCCCAGCAGAGTCGCCAAGCTGTCGCTCCCGATAGATGGGACTGGCCCAAATAAAGGTACAAACGCGAACGGTCGGCGAGAGGGACAGTGATAACACACAGCCGTGAACTCACTGGAGAATGAAAGAGTCGCCAGCTAGGCATTTTTATCCCGGAGGAAAGGCAATGCTGCATAGACCTAGAAAGAGATGGATAAGACGGTTGCGAACCAGAGAGACTGAGAAAGGGGGTTGGTTACAACCTGGGAAGGTATTAGCACCCAGATTGTCCGCCGTACTCGACGGGATCCACGCTTAAAAGATTTGTGTTTCAAAGGGGTAGTTTCAGTGCAATTTGTGTATAAAATAGCTGGAAAAGGATGTACAAGTGTCAGTGTAAAAGAAATGTGAAGCGTATAAATGATGTCTCAGTGTAAGAACAAGAATAAAGTGCTCAAGATCATGAGGCTAAAGAATGAGGCTAGAAAGAGGGGGAATATACAGATACTTTTGTTCGATAACTGTTAAGTTATGCCTACGTATCCTCTTGTGCAATGAGGAAGTCAGAACACCGTAGTTTGATCCAAAGAGACTGAAAGATGAATTGACTTGTGAACTGCTTGCTTGTCTATGCTCAAGTGTATGACCTGTCTGGCTCAGGTGCTAACTGTCTTGCATTAGACGGAAGAAGCGAGTTCTCGTTTGTGAATGAAGATGATGAGAAAAGAATCCCAGAGGAGACGATTATTGTTTGTTTTTGAGTTTTCAGTCTTTTATTGCTTTTGAAAATTTGTCATAAGTTAATGAGCTTAAGCCTAAACCAATGGATTTAATAAACTCATCACATCTTCCCTCTGATTAGGGGTAATGAGAATACCTTAAGTGTGAAGTCAGCTTCTCACACTTAATCACCTTTGATGTAGGATTAAGATCATTAACCTATTTGTGATTATTTAGATGTTTTTGTTTAGTGTTAGGTAATGAGATTAAGCCATAATCAGGGATTAAACAGACTCATTACACCATCATAATAGAAGGATAATAGATGAGAATGTTTAAGCTGAGGAAAACTCCTCAACTTAATCCATGATTAGGGATTAAACTCATGACAAAACAAAGCCTTTATTGAGTGGATTTTAGTTAATGATATGATGATGAAGTGAGTTTTATGGTTTGTAAGACAACTTGAGGGGGACTTGTCCATTAACACTAGGGTTAGTCCTTCTTAACCAATTAAGGAAGAATTAGAACCCTAATGCAAGGCCCAAGTTACAAGCTTGATGTCTTGATAATTATTAAGTGATTTGTTTAAAGGAGTTAAACACATTAAGGGTTTAACACTTAGGATTAAAGTTATACACTCCATCCTAATAGAAGGATGCAGGCATAAACTTAATCACAAAGCCTTAAAGCCTTTATGGTTTAGTCCTTGATTATGAGGTGAGAAGAGAAGACTCAATGAGACACAAAGGTAAAAACTAAGAGGGGAGACTAAACAAAACCCTAATCATTGTCATACATGGTTGTTCCTAAGGTTTGTGAGGTTTTCAAGAGAAGCCTTCAATGGAACCACCAGGAAGCAGATGAAAAGATCAGGAGAGGCAAAGTAACTTGCTTCATTCAAGAAGTCAAGTCACTTGAAGAAAGAAGGTAAGGAGAAAAAGAATGATCAAGCTCAAACTCAAACACACATAGAAATGCATCATTGATGCAAGAGAGAGATGAGAAGAAAGTATGAGAAGTGAAGGCAAATCCACTTCTCAAAGTGACTTACCACCTGCAAAGTTAGAAAAGGAATGCAATGCAATGCAAAATGGAATGAAATGGCATGATGAGAAACAAAACCAGAAGCACATACATGATGCTAATGATGCCATGAGATGCTACAAACATGAAACAACACATGGGGATGATCATACAAGCTTATGAATGCAAATGAAGCAAGTTAAGACACATGAACATACATGAAAAGTTATGAAATGCAAATGGCATACAACATGGGAAATGCAAGATGCAATGATCAAACATGCTTTCAATATGTCTTAAGATGTTCAATGAATCAAAAGAATGCACAAAATGCTATGGCAAGTCATGTCATGCAAGCAAATGCAAGATGGATGCATATGGAAGCCCAAATTAGGGTTTATGGACAATACATCAAACAAAAACCAAAATCAGAAGCAAACATCAATACAACAAATTGAAAATGCACTCAAAGGATCCCTAAACCTATACTAACTCACTTCCCAAAGGAGAAGTCTCAACTCTTAACCTAGTTCAAGTTATGATTTTTCTAATTTTTCTAGGGTTTAAGGGTTCCTTAACAAGAGAATTACCAAACAAATTGAAAATGAAAGATCAAATCATGCCAATTTAATCTCACAAACTACATGCTAAACACAATGCAATGCAAAAAGAATCAAGGTCCAACTCTTTAGGGTTAGGCAGAAATGATTTTTGGAAGTTTGGATCAAAATAATGCATCAAAATGATTTTAATTCCATGGAAAATTCTCAAAATGCATCAAGATCAAAAAATAAATTTGGTTTGAGGGTTGGACAATGTTTCTAAATGTTTTTAACGGTTTCATGAATTTTTTGGTGATTTTTAAATACCTAAAAGTATTTTTAATTAATTAATTCTCATTAATTAATTAAAAAGAAACTTCTAAATATTTAAAAATACTTTTTTAATGCTAAAAATAAAAATAAAAATATTTTTGTGTTCTGAAATTAAATAATAACTAGCATAAAAAATTTCAGAATTTTTAAGGTGTTTTTGCTATTTTTAATAAATTATAGAAAACAAATGAATTAATATGAAAATAAAATGAATTTTTAAACTGAAAAAGAAAAGTAATCAGATCCAATGGCCCTCATTCAAACTCCCATACGCGCGCATTGACTTGGCGCCAGATCCCACGGCCAGCATTCAAACTCACTAACCCTAATTAATTAGCCCTAATCCCACCGTTAATGACTCTCAGGTGACCGGAACAGTGTTCCGGTCATCTTCTCCGATCACCCAAAAATCCAAACTCCTTCTACACGCACCTAAAACGAATTCTAATTGAACAGAAATGATCCCCATCCAAAAACGAATTAAAACCCCCATTCAAACAACATTTATCATTCCTAAACTGGCTGAATCGAATCAAACAAAACCTAGGGCAAAAAGTTTCAGAAACTGATTAAACTCTCATCTCTCCACCATTTTCAAAACCAAGGACATCAGAGTGATCAGTGAACTACAAAGAACAACTTAGGAACTTTAAAAATCATTTCTGGAAAAAAAGTTCTTGAGCTACCTGAGTTTTGAAGCTTTCAACTTTGCAACTTTCTGACCTCTCCTCTTGATGCAATCCACTCCTCTTGGTCCCTTGATGATGTCTGAATGCTTAGAAAGAGTTTATGTTGGCTGGTTTGAGAGTTTGAACAAGTTCTGTTCAAGCTCAGGTGGGAATCGTGTTTATGTTTCAGGCAGTTTCAGGCAAGGGTGAGGGGTTCTTTGTGATCAGGATGATGAGTTGAGAAGGTCTGTGAAGTTTGTTTAAGTGTTTGTGGCTTGTATGGAGAGTTTCGAAGGCTTTTGCTTCAAGGGTGAAAAATGAGAGAGTTGAGTTCTTGCTGGTTTCAGGCTTGCTTGTTGTGATGTTCAGCTTGCATTTTGTTTGTATAAACTAATCCTATTGGTCAGATGACATGACATGTCCTTTATTGATAGGTATGGTTGCTTTTGCCAAAATGTCAACTTTGTGTAAGAAGGGCATGGGCTACTTTGCTAGCTTGGTACAAGGGCTTGTCTTGCGCAGCATGGTGAGGGGAAAGGGCTAGGGTGGTTCAGCATCCAAGGCAGCAAGTGGATGAAGTGTTATGATGGTTTTTGCAACTTGGTTCCCTTTGGTCCTTATGAAAAGATCTTGTTCCAAACACCATAAAACATGTGATCTCTTTGGTTCAATCTGAACTTTAGGACTTTTATAATGCTTGTGTAATGGTTTGATATCAATTAGAAGTCACAAATTGCCTTGGTACAAGATTTTGCAAATTTCTCATTTGGTGCATAACTTAAAATTTAGTGATTTTAGCCAACTTTGATGCACCATAACTTTTGATCCAAAATGAATTAGGTCATGTTCTTGTACTTTTTGAAAAGGGAAAGATCTATTCTACAACTTTCATGACCAAAGTTTTTTCATTTGAAGCATTTTTGGATCAAAAAGTAAGGGTTGAAAAAGTTGCATAAAATGACATTTTCATGAAAAGTCAACCTTGCCCTAAAAAGTCAACTTTGCAAAAACTTGAAATTCTTGATTTTTGTGAACTTCCAACTTCTTATATGATCAAATAAAGGTCATACACACTCAAAATGATGAAGAATGCCCTTTGGTTGGGTCATTGGGGGCCTCAGATGCCCTGATTTTGCACTGACTTGTCTGAAAAGTCAACTCTTGATCAGATGACTTCCCCATGGAATCTCTTCATGAAAATTGATATGCATACTCCCTATACCATATAGAGACCAATAGAAACAAGAATGACCAAAAAATTTGGAGTTATGGCCTCTGAAACCAAAACCCTAATTTTAGGTCATCTATGCAGTTAAACCTGGCTCTGCATCCACACCATTTCCAGTCCTTGTGATTCTTTGGTATTCTTGATTTTGAGAGGATATAATATGATGCTTGGACACATTTGGATCCCTTTGAAGTTATTGATGACCTTTAGAGTGGCTCAAGAAGCTCTTGGATTGCTCAGGTCACAAACCCTAGATGCAGATGACTTTGAATCTATGCAGTGAATCAAAACTGTGATATGAGATGCTATGATTGAGTTTATGCATATGAAATGATCACAAGCCATGGTGTGAATGGGTGAGGGCAAATTTGGGGTGTTCACAGAGATCTTGTGCTGAAAAGAATTCTCCCTCCTCATACAGACCACAGGGGCAAATGGACTCCGAACTATGAAGGACCATTTGTAGTAAAGAAAGTTTTTTCTGGTGGAGCACTGATGCTCAGCACTATGGATGGTGAAGACTTCCCGTCCCCTGTGAATTCAGATGCAGTTAAAAAATACTTCGCATAAAAATGACCCGCTGGACACAAAAACAGAATGTAAGTCCAGGCAAAAATAGGGCATCCCGGCGAGTCAAAAACAGAATAAAGGACTCGGTCAAAAATAAGGGAAATAAACAAAAATGTACACCCGCTGAGTTGAAAAGCCGCATTGGAAAACTCAGGCAAAAATGGGTATCCCGATGGATTGAAAACCCGAAAGGGCGATCCATGCAAAACAAGGGAATAAGCGAACAACTGCGTTCTGAAGTCGTCTGTATCACTTACAACCGGGTAAACCTCGAAAGGATCAAGCTTCTCTCAGAACCAGCCTTCTTCAGAAAGCAAGACGAGAAGAATGTCAAATGTCATACGAGTCATAGCAAAGGGAAGCTCCTTGAAGCGTCGTCAACATTGCCAGCATTTTGTTTCTCAATTTGTAACAATCTCCTCATTTCAGGGGATATGATTCTTTAATGTATCTTGCCAATTCAGGGCATTTGAATTAATAAAATCAGATTTTCAGTCATGTTTCGTCTTGTACATTTTGTTTGCAAAAAAATGTCTGATGTCTTAAGAAAAACTGACTGCATAAACACAGATGTTTACCTTCAAAAATAAAGTTACGTGCTTGCAGGAAATATACTTACTCTCAGAAGTGTCTAAACTCCTATGACGGAATCCGGTAAGGGATACCTCGGGATTACTGGTGTGTTTCTCTATCTTTGCAGGATCGCAGGTGTCCGAAGCGCAACTTGGGGCATGAAAGCTTCACCCCAGCAAGCTGACAAATCAACACTCAGTCTTAGCACCCGAAGTGTTTTCTCCCCAGCTGAGTTTCCACTTGATATTTCTCCCCAGCCGAGGTGCCAACCTTTTTTCCTCCTCAGCTAAGTACAAAAGCCAGGGAACCACCTCCCCACAGAGCTTCAGCCTCTACTCAGAAGAGTAACGCCTGAAGGGATCACAACAGAGTGAAGAGAGCTTCTACAAACCCCAGTTGGGTCCCTCATTATCAAGATGGGTCTATCAGTGGCCTATCCCCCCCAAGCAGATATCATCCCATCAGATCTACCAATGATCTCATCCCCAGCTGGGATGACCTTTACAAGCAGATCGGCCAGAGATCTTCACGGCAACGGGATCCGAATCCTGGATCGGTATCCTTGCATAATCATGGCATTCACATCATATTCACCCACAAGGCGTAGCATTCCGTCTAATACGGAGCATTATGGCAAAAATCAAACATATTACATAATCATAAGCCATGTTCTGAATCAAACACTTGTGAATATTGACAATCCGTCAGCAATATACAGAATACCCCCCAGATTCCCCAGCAAACACGGTTGCCTCACCTTCCCAAACACCAGTGTATACTACCCGTGACACCCGTCCATGTCATATCTCCAGCAGAAAGCCAAAGACATCCTCTTTGCACTCACATATACTTATAATTTCCTTGACATCCGTCCGTGTCATTTTCCCCAGTGCAGTAACATAAACACTTTGTACATCAGATACTTGTTTATACTATACTCTTCTTTTTGACATCCGTCCATGTCACTCCCCCCAACAGTTAAACACTCATCTATACATCACTCATACTTACTACTTATACAGATACTCGTCTGTATCTTATATATCCCCGCAGATTCAACATTAGTCCTTGTTCTTTGTTAACCAGTTGGTACTCGTCCGTACCATCATCTCAGAACATGCGTCAAGCGTTTGTTTCTACATGATACTCGTCCGTATCATAGTCTTAAGGATGCTCGTCCGCACCTTTAATCCATACACTCTTGTCTTCTTGAAAATAGACACTCGTCCGTGTCTACTATTCCCCAGAGGAGTCCCCTCAGAATCAACACTCGTCCGTGTTCCTTGTTAACCAGTTGATACTCGTCCGTATCATCATCTCGGAACACGTGTCAGTATTTGTTTCTACTCGATACTCGTCCGTATCGTAGTCTTAAGGATGCTCGTCCGCATCTTTAATCTATACACAAACATATAAACACTTATACCTTTATTTCTTGGATGTAAACGCTCGTCCGTGTTTACTATTCCCCAGTAAATCGCCAGCAAAGAAAATTTTCTTTCTATCTGACATGATAAACCCTGAGAGCAGCCGTACCCTGCTAGGTGGTCGTCCTCCACCTCTTGATGATCGTCCTTCCTCATGCTCATCCGATGGCCGTCCCCATCGTTGATCTTCTATCCGACGTTTGTCCTATGTCGTGATATTTGGCAGCCGTCCCCTGCTAGGTGGTCGTCCTCCACCTTTTGATGATCGTCCTTCATCATTTTATCCAATGGCCGTCCCCATTGTTGATTTTGGCTATCTGGCATTCGCCCTATGTCATGATAAACCTTGAGAGCAGCCGTCCCCTTCTAGGTGGTCGTCCTCCACCTCTTGATGATCGTCCTTCATCATGCTCGTCCGATGGCCGTCCCCATCGTTGACCTTTTATCCGGCATTCGTCCTATGTCGCGATATTTTCGGCAGCCGTACCCTGCCAGGTGATCGTCCTTCACCTTAGATGACCGTCCCTCATCTTACCCCCAACAGAGCAGCCGTCCCCTGCTAGGTGATCGTCCTTCACCTTTGATGACCGTACCTCATCATCTGTTTATTTCATTTATTCTTTAACCCGATGGCCGTCCCCGTCGTGGTCCCTTTTCCTTTTCCTGATGATCGTCCTTCATCAGTTTAGCCCGATGGCCGTCCCCGTCGTGGTCCCTTTTCCTTTTCCTGATGATAGTCCTTCATCAGTTTAGACCGATGGCCATCCCCATCGTTGGTTACTTTGCTTTATGAACTTGATGGCCGTCCCCGTCATGTTTCATTAATCCCCAGAGATTTTTACAGCTTTATCTTGATGGCCGTCCCCATCATAATCCCTTTTATCCCCAGCATGTCGGCCGTCCCCCGTCATTGCTTTATTTTCCGCATTTTTCCCAGCATGTCGGCCGTCCCCGTCATTGCTCTTTGCCCAGCAGTCGTCCTCTGCTCGACGGTCGTCCTCCGTCGCTCACACTTTACAATATACTTTATTTTCTTTTACAATCTATATCCCTTTTCTTCTTCATTCTGTGAGTGCAAATTTTGGACTGTCTTTGGTATTCAACCACAAGTTATCTTGTTCGCCTGATAAGCCGTTGCTTACATCCTGCACAACTAACTCATGTTTGAATAGGGGCAGCTGTAAACACCCCAAATTTGCCCTCACCCATTCACACCATGGCTTGTGATCTTTTCATATGCATAAACTCAATCATAGCATCTCATACCACATTTTTGATTCACTGCATAGATTCAAAGTCATATGCATCTAGGGTTTGTGATTTGAGCAATCCAAGAGCTTCTTGAGCCACTCCAAAGGTCATCAATCACTTCAAAGGGGTCCATGTGTGTTCAAGCATCATATTATATCCTCTCAAAGTCAAGAATGTCAAGGAATCACAAGAACTGAAAATGGTGTGGAAGCAGAGCCAGGTTTAACTGCAGATGACCTGAAATTAGGGTTTTGGTTTCAGAGGCCATAACTCCAAATTTTTTGGTCATTCTTGTTTCTATTGGTCTCTATATGGTATAGGGAGTATGCATATCAATTTTCATGAAGAAATTCCATGGGGAAGTCATCTGATCAAGAGTTGACTTTTCAAGCAAGTCAGTGCAAAATCAGGGCATCTGAGGCCCCCAATGACCCAACCAAAGGGCATTCTTCATCATTTTGATTGTATATGATCTTTATTTGATCATGGAAGATGTTAGAAGCTTACAAAATTCAAGAATTTCAAGTTTTTGCAAAGTTGACTTTTTGGGCAAGTTTGACTTTTAATGAAATTGTCATTTTAGGCAACTTTTTCAACCTTTACTTTTTGATTCAAAGAAGCTTCAAATGAAAAAACTTTGGTCATGAAAGTTGTAGAATAGATCTTTCCCTTTTCAAAAAGTACAAGAACATGACCTAATTCATTTTGGATCAAAAGTTATGGCTTGTCAAAGTTGGCAAAAATCACTAATTTTCAAGTCATGCACCAAAGAGGCAAAGTTGCAAATTCATATGTCAAGGCAAATTGGGCTGTCAAATGCACTTCAAAACTTCACCACATGATCATACAAGTCCAAAAAGTCAGATTGCACCCAAAGAATCACATGTTTTATGGCCCATGGGTCAAGATTTTTTCATAAGGATCAAAGGCAAGGCAAGTTGCAAAACTCATCATAGCTTCTCATCCACTTGCTGGCTAGCTTGCTGATCAATCCTAGGCCTTTCCTCACATCATGCTGCGCAGGACATGCCTTTTGTACTCAGCTAGCAAGTAGCCCATGCCCTTCTTACACAACTTTGACATTTTGGCAAAAGCACCCATACCAATCAATAAAGCACATGTCACTTCTTCTGACCAATGGCAATTGTTTATACAAATCAAATGCAAGCCAAACATAACAAGAGGCAAGCCTGAAACACACCATAAGACAACATTCTCATTTTCACCCTCTTGAGCAAGAGCTTTCGAAACTCATCACACAACTCACAAACACACAAACTAACTTCATAAACCAACTCAACACATCTTCCTGGTCACAAAGCACCCTTCAAAACAGCCTGAAACTCAAAGAATCAAAAACACGATCATCACACCACCTTGAACAGAACTTCTGCAAACTCTCAAACCAGCCTAAATAAATTTGCTCCAAGCCTTTCAGAAGCACAAGGGAAGTCATAGGAGTGATTTTGCACAAGAGAGGAGGCCAGAAAGTTCCAAACTGAAAAGCTTCAAACTCAGGTAGCTTCATGAACTTTTTTTCCAGAACGTGTATTTTAAGTTTCTAAATGAATCTACATGCTTTCCTGATCATGAATATGTGATTGTTTTTGAAAATGGTTGAGAAACCAAGGTGTATGCAATGTCTGAAACTTTTTCCCTAAAAACTGTTTGGATTCGATTCGTTTGATTGATGAAGAAAAAATGAGATTTGAGTGGGGGTTTTGATTCAGGGGGATGTGGGGATGATTTCTGGGCTTTTAGTTTTCGTTTTAGTGAGGTTTTGAGGATTTTGGAAATTTTCAGGTGGGGTTCCCACCGGAGAAGACGACCGGAGGTCTTCTCCGGCCACCTGAAAATAATTAGGGTTAACCCCTGTCATTAATTGTAGTTTGAATTTTGAGCGTTGGATGAGTTGACTTAGTCCACTCCCGCGCGTGCTCAATGGTTCAGATCTCTCCACTTAACCCTAATTCAGTTTAATTAGCTTAATTAATTAGGGTTAATTTGAATTTCCCAGAAGCAATCCTGGCCTTCCAATCTCGCGCGAAGTCTTTCCCTCCACTCCAAGTTTAAACCCAGGCCTTAGATTGCGCTGACTTCCCATTTAATTTCATTTTCTTTTTATTTAATTTCATTTGTTTTCTCATATTTATTTAAAATAGTAAAACAATTTTAAAAATTCTGAAATTTTTTGTATAAACTTTTATTTAATTTCAGAAACCAAAAACATTTTTATTTTTATTTTTTGCATTAAAAAATATTTTTAAATCATTTAAAAGTTTATTTTTAATTAATTAATGAGAATTAATTAATTAAAAATGCTTTTAGGTATTTAAAAATCACCAAAAAATTCATGAAACCTTCATAATCATTTAGAAACATTGTTCAACCCTCAAACCAAATTTCTTTTTTGATGTTGATGTCTTTTGAGAATTTTTCATGGAATTAAAATCATTTCAAGGCATTATTTTGATCCAAACTTCAAAAAATCATTTCTTCCTAACCATTGAGAGTTGGACTTTGATTCTTTTTGCATTGCATTTTGCTTAGCATGTAGTTTGTGAGATTAAATTGGCATGATTTGATCTTTCATTTTCAATTTGTTTGGCATTTTTCTTGTTAAGGTACCCTAAAACCCTAGAAAACTTAGAAAATTCATAACCCTAATTAGGTTAAGAGTTGGAACCTCTCCTTTGGGCAGTGAGTTAGTATAGGATTAGGGTCCCTTTGAGTGCATTTTCAATTTTTTATCTTGATGTTTGCTTCTGATTTTGGTTTTGGTTTGATGCATTGTTCATAAACCCTAATTTGGGCTTTCATTTGCATTCACCTTGCATTTGCTTGCATAACATGACTTGCCATGACATTTCATGCATCCATTTGATTCATTGAACATCTTAAGACATATTAGAAGCATGTTTGATCATTGCATCATGTATTTGCCATGTTGTATGTCATTTGCATCTCATAACTTTTCATGTATGTTCATGGTTCTAAACTTGCTCCATTTGCATCCATTTGTTTGTATGATCATTCTCATGCCTTGTTTCATGTTTGTATCATCTCATAGCATCATTATCATCTCATATATGCTTCTGTTTTTGGTTTGCATCATGTCATTTCATCCCATTTTGCATTGCATTGTATCTTTCTCACTAACTTTTTCAGGTGTTAAGTAACTTTGAGAAGTGAATTTGCCTTCACTTCTCACAATTTCTTTTCATCTCTTTCATGCATCCTTGCTGAATTTTGTTATGTGTTTGAGATTGAGCTTGCTCATTCTTCTTCTTCTCACTTTCTTTCTTCAAGTGACTTGACTTCTTAAATGAAGCAAGTTACTTTGCTTCTCCTGATCCTTTCATCTGCTTCCTGGTAGTTCCATTGAAGATTTCTCTTGTTAACTTCACAAACCTTAGGAACAACCAAGCATGACAATGATTAGGGTTTTGATTAGTCTCCCCACTTAGTTTTACCTTTGTGTCTCATTGAGTCTTCTCTTCTCACCTCATAATCAGGGACTAAACCCTAAAGGCTTTAAGGCTTTGTGATTAAGCTTATGCCTGCATCCTTCTATTAGGATGGAGTGTATAACTTTAATCCTAAGTGTTAAACCCTTAATGTGTTTAAATCCTTTAATCAATTCACATAATAATCATCAAGACTTCACACTTGTAACTTGGGCCTTGCATTAGGGTTCTAATTCTTCCTTAACTGGTTAAGAAGGACTAACCCTAGTGTTAATGGACAAGTCCCCCTCAAGTTGTCTTACAAACCCTAAAAAACACTTCATCATCTTATCATTAACTAAAATCCACTTAATAAAGGCTTTGTTTTGTCATGAGTTTAATCCCTAATCATGGATTAAGTTGAGGAGTTTTCCTCAGCTTAAACATTCTCATCTATTATCCTTCTATTATGATGGTGTAATAAGTCTGTTTAATCCCTGATTATGGCTTAATCTCATTACTTAACACTAAACAAAATAACAAAAACATCTAAATAATCACAAGTAGGTTAATGACCTTAATCCTACATCAAAAGGTGATTAAGTGTGAGACTCTGACTTCACACTTAAGGTACTCTCATTACCCCTAATCAGAGGGAGGATGTGATGAGTTTACTAAATCCATTGGTTTAGGCTTAAGCTCATTAACCTATGACAAACATCCAAAAGCAATAAAAGACTGAAAACACAAAAAACAAACAATAATCGTCTCCTCCGGGATTCTTTTCTCATCTCACTCACTCATAAACGAGAACTCGCTTCTTCCGTCTAATGCAAGACAGTTAGCACCTGAGCCAGACAGGTCATACACTTGAGCATAGACAAGTAAGCAGTTCACAGGTCAATTTATCTTTTCAGTCTCTTTGGGTCGAACTACGGTGTTCTGACTTCCTCATTGCACGAGAGGATACGTAGGTATAACTTAACAGTTATCGAACAAAAGTCTCTGTATATTCCCCCTCTTTCTAGCACCATTCTTTAAGCCTCATTATCATGAGCATTTCACTCCTGTCCTTACACTGACACTGTATATATTACACTTCACACTTCTCTTACATTGACACCTGTACATTTTCTTCCATCCTCCTTATACACAAATTGCACTGACATTACCCCTTTAAAACACAAATCTTTTAAGCGTGGATCCCGTCGAGTACGACGGACAATCTGGGTGCTAATACCTTCCCAGGTTGTAACCAACCCCCTTTCTCAGTCTCTCTGGTTCGCAACCGTCTTATCCATATCTTTCTAGGTCTATGCAACATTACCTTTCCTCCGGGATAAAAATGCCTAGCTGGCGACTCTTTTCATTCCCTGTGAGTTCACTCCTGTGTGTTCTCACATTCATCCTCTCGCCGACCGTTCGCGTCTGTACCTCATTCGAGCTCCGTCTCGTCTGGTGGGAGCGACAACGTGAGCCAGCACACGCTTTCTTCATGAACGACGAAAACACGGAAAAATCCTCCAAAACGGAAGCCAAAAAACTCAATTCAAAAGCTCCCATCCTTCTATAAATTGGGGGTTCCTCACCTTTATTTTCTCAAGCTTTGAAAGCCCCTAAATTCTCTGCAGAAATCCCAACTCAAAGTTTCAATTTCCTCCGTCATTCCCAAATTCAAACCTCACAAACCTTCAATTCCAATCATCAACAACTTCAATTAGTTCAGATTCCTAACTGAATCAACAACAACAATCCGAATAGAGAGAGAGCTGCGAGTAGAAGAGAGAGGTTCGGTGTTTCGAGAAAGAAGAACAAGAGATTGGTGAAATCAGCGATTGATTTTGAGAGAGGAAGCCATCGTCTGCTTGTTTCAAAGTAGATTATTGCCGCCGATCGTGTTTTATAGAGAAGGTGAGGAAGAATCACAGTGCTGGCCCTGTTTTTGCCGCGGCTATGTGAAGAAGAAGAGCATGTTTTTATTTTATTTTTCATTGTTTTATTAAAAACCTGATGGTGTGGTTTGGGCCTATGGCCTTATGAATATGTTTTCCTATCCACACCTTAACCCGCGGATCCCCCTCCCCCTATTTTGATTTTCTTTTGTTTTTTTTTCATTATTTCCTTTATTTATAGTTTTAGCTTATTAAAACAATTTGTTTATTCAATTCTATTTTGATATTAAAAATCTAAAAAAATATATATATAGAAAAGATATTTTAAGAAAAGTTTTTTTTTTATAAAAAAAATATTTCAATTCCTTTATGGATTCTTTTTAGATCTATATTTCTTTTCCATCCTTTTTTTGTTTTGGTCGATGAAAATCTCCGATTCGTAGATTGTTGGTTTTCGAAGATGTTTAATCTTCATTATTTCAAATCTATGGATGAATGATCATTTGGATCATTCTCCATACTTTGAGATCGTGATAGGTTGCCTTCGATAAATTCAACGAAAATCTCGATTAAGATTAGACCGTTCTTTTTCTTTTTGTGCGACATGTTTTCGGAGAATGATCCACTATATCATTTCTCTAACATGTATTAGTACAAATATTTCCCACCTTAATTGGTGGTGGCCGGCCTCATTTGTAGGGTAATTACTTCGTAAATTACTCGGCGATTGCTTAACATAGACCTAAATTTGTCCCGATTCGGAATAAGATCCACTTGGATCCGGTTGCCTCGATTTTTATTATCTTTCGTGGTTGTGCTTGATTAAGTTCATCATACCATTTATATGTAAATATTATAATAATATTAATATACTAACCATTTAAATTCAATCTCTCGCACCTTATCCTCTTTATTTCAATTTCTCGCTCCTTATCTCTTTTATTATGCTATTATCATATTATATCATATATCATATTGTTTATGTTTATATTGTTGTTTGTGATTTTTTTTGTCCATTTTGGACACTAAAACATTAATAAAGGATTAAACATTAAAAAAGATTTGTGACTTTAATTTCGGACTATGGTAACTATCCTTAGCATTGGAGTTTGGACTTAGATTTTAGGATCTCTCCCTTTTCTCAAGTTGTGATTGATTGAAGACCTTGGCCTCGAGTTATTTTCATTTGTCTATGAAGATGGAAGTCCGTTTACTTTGAAGAAATGTTCATAATATGGTTTGATCGCTCTTCTCTTAACTTTTTAATTCAAGTATTAGGATAGTCCCTTCATCTCCTCCCACTTCTTAAATTTTCAAATCTTCTCCCTATTTTCAAATCTTCTTGGTTTTCAAACTTCAAACGCTTTCGCAATCAAACCTTGACTTAGGTCAAGTGATTTTATCCTTTTCACTTTATTTTCTTAATAAATGTTAATCCATGTAAATATATCGAAATTCTTTTCTTAAATACTTTAAAAAATCCAAAACTCATTCAATTGTTTTTGTGCCTTTTGTGCACTTTTCTTTTCATATGTTTAGATATGATTCATTCTTTCTAGCGGAATTATTCGCTAAAGAATGACGACTTATCTATACATTTTAAAATCCATTCAACTCATTGTTTCTTTTCAAATTTTGTACCACAAACTACGAGGTTTTGATCTCGCATTGCACTTTGTTGGTACGTAGGCATGAGGCGTTAAAACCTCTTCAAACACAAAAATCTTAAAAGACATTCTTCTTCTCATCCCTTCAATCTTTTTCAAGCAGACCAATTTCAAACCAAAAAGCAATAAATATGTCAAAGGGCTCCCGTGGAGTACCACAGACATTTTGGGTGCGTAAAACCTTCCTAATTTGTAACCTATCCCCTTACCCATTCTCTGTTTGTTTCTTTTAGCTTTTGCTTTTAGATTCATTAGGTTTTATTCGTTCTTTTTCCTTTTTCCTTTTGGAAATTAATAAAAGCGCGGTGGCGACTCTGTTTATCTTGAGTTACGTTAATCAATAGCTTACACTCACGATTTTACCGCTACAGTTTTGTAAGAAATATAATTGTGTGTCTCTATCCACTGCTAAAGTTGAGTACATTGCATCAGGAAGAAACTTCTCTTAGTTGATTTGGATGAAGATTTTAAAGGAGTATAATATCAAACAAGATGTTATAACATTATATTGTGACAATTGAGTGCTATTTTAATATCTCCAAAAATCTTGTTCAACATAGTAGGACAAAACATATATGCATTCGTCAATTATTTTATTAGGGATCTTGTTGAAGACAAAGTTTGTTATTCTTGAACATGTAGCCACTAAGAAGCAATTGGATAATATCTTCACTAAAGCTTTAGATGAAAATCAATTTGAGAAGTTAAGGGGTGAACTAGGAATTTGCATTGTTGAAGAGTTATAGCAATTATCCCTGTTTATGCAGGAGAAAAGGATGAGCAAGGTGTTTATGCTAATACTGCAAATGCTTTTAGTATTGTCAAATATATGGCTAAAAGGGGGGAGTAGTGGTAATGGTGGTGTTGGTGATGTAGTAGTTGTGAAATGGAGAACTATTTAGGGTGTGAAGCATGGGAATTATTAATGGTTCTTTGTGTTTTCTTTTGTGTTGTTAGGAGGTTTGTGTTAGTGGTGCTGGGATGTCATTCTACATGTACTAGCATTATTTTATTTCCTGTTTGGGAGATTTTGTTTTTGTAGAATCTTATTTAGCCCTCATATGTTTGTTTTTGTTCTACTATGAGTGGGAGTAGTGTGGTTGTGCTTTTAAGGGGGGAGCTATATGATAAGGGGAGTTACTTTTGTATCTGAATTGATATCTTGCAATTTAAGGGAGTCTAATAGTTTGGCGTTTGGTTGACTGCTGTTATTGTAATGTCAGACACGATGTCTTAACATTGTGTCTTTGGAGGTTCTGTTGGTTCTTGCTATGTGTAACACCCCAAATTTGTCCTCTTCTATTTAGCATCATCATCATATCATAATCATCATAAGCATGTCATGTACTTAGCATTTTGCATAGAAAGATGAAGCATAACACTCACATGTTCTAGCATAAGGCATATGATCAATCATCCGAGAAATTTGAAGCACTACAAGTCAAAATCAAGAGCATGGTGACCTGGCAGGAGGCTCACAGAATCTTTTGTACATGCTCTATATCATGGTCAGGGTCCTAAAAGAATTGAGGATCAAAATCAGATCAAAACGGTTGGAGCCGGGTTATTATGGAAATTTCCCACCAAAAGGAGGGAGAATTCAAAATTCACTGGCGTTAACCGGTTAACGCTTTGGTTAACTGGTTAACGGCTGCGAATTTTGAATTCCAGCAGCAAAATTCAGCATGTGTTTTTTGCTCCAATTTTTCATTTTTCTGATTATGGAGAAGGATCTAGAGCATTTATCCAAGCCTAATTCCAATGCTAAGTCCTAATAACTTTCTAAGCTCATCCCAAACCATATTTTTTGGATCCCAAGCCAAAATTTTGGGCCCCAAACCTAAACCATATTTATTCCATTTCCCTCCAAACTAAGGGGAGCTCTCATAATTTTCATCTCTCATTTTCTGAATTTTGATTTCTCTCACCATTCTCTCACGTTTTCCTCTCAATTTTCCAAATCACTCAAAGTTCCTCTTTGAAGATCACATAGCTTTGCATTAAAGTGTGTAGATCTTGGAACTAGACCTCCATCCGTAGCTTCTTTGCATCGATTTGTTGGTTTTACTACTTGGTTCAGATCTGGTTTGGAGATTAGAAGTGCTTTTGAAGCCAAAATTCTGCATCAAGATCTTTTGCTTGCATTTATTTTGCATGGAGTGTGAAGTTTAGCACCGGATCTTCTAAGTTTTCCGCGCATTTCCTCATTTCCAGCTCAAACAACAATTACCAAAGCATACCTCAGCTTTGTAGGTTGGTTAAGTTCAGATCTGGCTCTGTTTTAACTTATTTGCATGCTTGTGCTTAGATCCACCATGTGCTTGTGTATTTGCTTGTTTTGCTTGAATTGATTGATTGATTTGTGATCGGATCCGCGTGTTAATGTTCTTGAGCTTAATGATAGTAATTTATGTGAATTGATCCATTTATTTCATGCTCAATTGATTGTTGGTCTGGTATGGAATTATTTGAATAAGTTGGATTTGAGCTGATCTTCTGCAGGTTTTATTGCTATTTTTACAGTGTTAACCGGTTAACGCTTTGGTTAACCGGTTAACGCATCCTTCTTCTGCGTAATTTGCTGCAGGTTTGAACTGGTTAACCGGTTAACGCTTTGGTTAACCGGTTAACACTGGTGCAGAATGTCATTTTGGAGTTGTTTTGAGCTTGTTTAACCCCTTTACTTGCTTTAATTTCCATGGATTATTGTATGATCATTGAACATGCTAGTTTAGGGTGATTTGCTTGCTGGTTGATGTATGCGTTCATGTTCTCGACGCGTAATTCAAGTATGTGCAAAGCTTGGCATGTTGTTTGATCTTTGTTGATTTGAACTTTGAGCATGCTAGTTCCATGATTGTGTTGATCAATGTGTTGGAATTTTACTAACTTTTCAGGGGCTCATGGTAAGGGAAGTGTGGATGTTCATCCACATTTCAACTCTTCATCCTTTTATTTTTAAGTTGCTTTCTACTTTGTGGTTTTGATTTGCCTTATGCCATCATGTGATTCAAATTTGTATCCTCCCCCTTAGAAGCAACTTATCTCCTTTAGAGGAGTAAGTTGCTCTCTAGCTTTCCTCTCCTCTCCTTTTCTTCTCCTTTGGTTCTTTCTGCTCTTAGGATAGAGTTCAAACCTCACTAACTTTAGAACCACTTTTTGCATGATAACTCTAGGTTTAGTCTTTCCCCATTAGACTTTTGCATTTTGCTCCTTTAGTTCTTTCTCTTCTCATCTCAAAAAGCATAAAAAAACATTAATAAAGAAAGAAGTGACTTCTTGTGTAATAGCCTTATTCCATGGGGCATATGTATTCATTCCATCTTGGAATAGTGCATTTGTCTAGCATGATGCACAAGTCGGATCATGAGGTCACCTTCATCAAGAAAAACCTTAAAAAATACTTCTTCATTTTTTAATCACTAAAACACCTAATAAATTCAACAAGTCAATGAACTTAGGCCCTTGCCCTTGGAAACAAGTTTTGGATAAATTATCCTCACTTGGTGTGCTTGTTCTATTATTCCATCTTGGAATATAGTAGCAAGTACGCATTCCATGGAAAAGAGTTTGAGTTCATTCTTTTGTGCCACACCAATAAAAACTCATAAAAAACACAAACAAACAATAAGCGTCTTTCCTTCGGGAATTCTTTTCTCATCACCTTCGCTCCGTACGTGAACTTGCTCCTACTTGTCATTTTGCAAGACGGTAACGCACTCGTCGTCCGAGTCTGCAACACCTGAGCATTGGCATAGGCAGTTCAAGCCTTAAGACACAAGCAATCTTTTCCACCCCTAGTTAGGGGAACTACGGCGTCTCTGATCCGCATGTCCAGATGAGGTATGTAGGCAGCAGGGTAGGGCCCGTTCGAGCACACTCTTTTATTTTCCCTACATTTCCCCCCTTTCTTTTCTTTTATCTAGTCCAGTTCTTTTTCTTTTGCAGCAACTTTCATTTTCTTCCCCCTTTGAAATAGTTTCTCTGCAAGCGTGGATCCCGTCGGGTACGACGGACGATCTGGGGGTGCTAATACCTTCCCAGGTCGTAACCGACTCCTGAACCCAGTCTCTTTGGTTCACAGGACCTTTGTCCTTCCTTTTTTTTTTCTTCTGGTTTGTGCAGTATTACCATTCCCGTTCCTTCGGGATAAAAATGCCTGGCTGGAAACTCTAACCTTCTTCCGCGCCACTTTCGCATTTGTACCAGGATGGAAATCCAGGGAGCGACAGCTAGCGACTCTTCTGGGGATGATACCCAGAATCTCTGGTTCCCCCTTGAGAGTCAATCCTAGCGCTTGCGTGTTTCTGTTTCTTTGCGTGTTAATTGTTGTTGCTGTGTGTTTATTTTACTGTTGTTTATTTACAGTTTTATTTACAGCTTTATTTACAGTTTTCAGTATTTATTTTCATGCATCATATTATTACGGGACTGTCTGGCTGCTGGTTTCCTTTTTCTCTGTGGGATTGGAGATCTGTTACTGTGATATGAGCTCATAACCGGGGCTCGAGTGCACCCTAGGACTTAGAGTGGACAGTCACTTTGGCTTCATGGCATCTTGCTATGTTGGTAGTAGTGAGTTCCACACCCAGACTTGCGACTGTCTTGGAAATGTATTGATGCCAGAATCTTTCTGGAGTCATACACAACCTCGATAGTTATGTGTATGTGGGGGCCGATCATTGAGGACCTTTGTGGAAACATCCCTCTCCAGTGGTGACAGTGGCAGACCATATTTTGTGGCAAACCCATTCGCACCCGAGGGCCCACTGGGAACTCACATAGGATGGCCTGGTTCTTTTATAGGAACTCAGTCAAAGCATCTGGTCGTATGACGATAGTATTGTATCCTTCGGGATGAATGTACTATTGTTTCTCGATTCCAGCGCTTGAAGCTGATAACTTATAAAGGTTGCTTGTTTTCCCGGACTCACACTGAGACCTCCCTAGGTAGTACATGATGCCAAACTGATTCCCTGATTTGGTCATGAGCCATTTCTCGGAAATGGTGAACGTATTATTGCTATTCGGCTTTGAGAGTCTGTGATGTTTGACCCGGAGCACACCTGTGAGATTGGGAGGGGCTTATAGGTTTGCAGGAAACCTTGACCTCATCATACATCATCGCCAGTACAGTTCTATGGTTTGATAAGGCTACATGGATTTCGGATATCTGATTTGGGACTTATTTGAGACTGAGTTCTTGTTCATGGGGCTTTATTCAGAGGATCTTGGTTCTTGGTCACTTGGGTCCAGTGTTTCGTATCCAAACAGTCCCAGTCGTTAATCATATGCCTGCATTGTATTTTCATCGCATCATACTTGCATTAACTGTTTGTGTTTCCATTACAGGTTATCATTTATTCATTGTACCCAGTTCTGGTATTCATTGTTTCTCCAGATGTCAGAAGTCCAAGAGATACCTAGAAAAAAAATGCTCATTATACTTTCCTGCAACCAGAAACTGAGGATATTCAGAAACTAGTGGGCTTGATGAGTGACAAGGTCTCAGATGATTTCAGAAGCCAGTATGAGAAGATCTTGGGATACATGAACAAACCTACTGGGAATCAGAGAGATAATATTCATTCTTTGTTGCAGTTTTATGACCCTCAGTTGAGAATTTTCGTGTTTGCCGATTACGTCTTGGCTCATACTATGGAAGAGATTTCTGACATCCTGAAGATTCCTATCAAGAATGGTGTTCCCTATTATGCTGCGGAGAAGTGTCCCCCATACAAGGACATTGCAGGTGCTTGTCATTTGAGTATGCTTAGAGTAAAGATGGAGTTGGAAGCTAGTAAAGGGAGGGGATTTACTATGGATTTTCTTATCACAGAAGCTCATGTGTTTGCTTTAGGAGGGAAGTGGTTAGAATTCAGTGCACTGTTAGTATTAATGGTCAATGAGATAAGTCTTTTCCCAGGAGATAAAGGATGGGTGAGCTTGGAGGCCATCACCCTTTTCCTTAAAGGAAACCCAGTGCCTACATTAGTGGGAGACTTCTACTTTGGTGTCCATCACAGAAATGAGAAGAGAAAAGGGTATGTGAATTGTTGTGCTTCATTGTTTGCTGAATGGTTTGCCAAGAAGCTTCCAAAGTCTGGACCCATCAAAGATCTTAAGCAAGATTGGAAGTGGGCTAGAAGAGTGATGGGGTTAACATCTGATGATATAGCTTGGGGGTGTAGCAGAAACTTAGTAGGGAAGGAGTTTATTACAAGATGTGGTGAATTTCCCTATGTGCCTTTGTTAGGTAGGAAGGGAGTGATAAGTCATAACCCTGTGTTGTCCAGAAAACAGTTTGGCTATCCATTGAAGGATCCTCCATCAGATGAAGAAATAGCTAAGACTTTGTATTTTCCAGCTGAAGATAATGAGCAGTTGGTTATTCAAGTATCTCAAGCTTGGGAAATAAAGGTTAGGGAGGGTAAGAAAGAATTCGGAAGGGTGGACCCTAAGACTTATCCATCTTTTGTTGCTTGGTTACAAGGTAGGGTTGATACCTTCTTCCTTCCATTCTCAATTGAGGTTCCACTATATCCAAAAGGAGTATCGATACCAACCACTGTTT
Source organism: Lathyrus aphaca (assembly GCA_963966055.1). NCBI lineage: Eukaryota > Viridiplantae > Streptophyta > Magnoliopsida > Fabales > Fabaceae > Lathyrus > Lathyrus aphaca. Next base: position 29,686,889 of record OZ014525.1, read on the forward strand.
CTCTAGAAGATTACAAGAAGTTGGAAGCTCAGTTTCACAAGGTTCGGATAGAGAATTCTGAAATGGCTAGCTTGTATCACCTTGCCAATCACGCTAGGCAAGAAGTAGAAGAAAAGCTACAGAGGATGCAGGCTACCTTAGAAGCTAAAGAAAAGGAGTTTGCTGGGAGAGAAGCTCATTTTCAGAGATTGGGTCTAACAGAGTCAAAAAGAGAAGCGGAGCATAAGAAGATTGTGAAGACTCTTAGAGAAGCTCGTCAATCCATTACTTGGTTACAGGGCCAAAGAGAACAGGAGCAGAATAAGTACAAAGAAAAAGAAGAGTTCTTTGAAGTGCAGATGGCATTCAAGAAAGAAGAGTTAGAACAAGTTCACAAAATACGAAGGGAAAAGACTCAGCAATTGGTGCAGATCCAGCTAGCCTTGGAGGAAGCAATGAAGGAGATTGCCAGATCTTAAGCTGAGAGCAGGCGTCAAGAAGAACCAGACAGAGGTGGTGACTGCAGAAGAGGAGCCTGGATCTTACTTTAGCCTAGGGTTTTAGCTTACTGTTATTTGCATTCAGACTACCTACAGGCTTGTTGTAGGAGTTTTGCTTTATCTTTTGTTTTTTCGTATCGAATTGTAACCCTTTGGGAATTTTGTGTATATCTATGACTCTGGTTGTTGGTAGTTTGTTCATATAATGTAATGATACTTTCCAGTTATTGTTTCTAAATGAGCGAAATTGTTTGACCGAAGCCATCAGGGTCTGAATACTCCTCGAAAGAGTTTGAAAAGTCACTTTCCAAAAAGTCATTAGGAGTATTTTCTGTCAAAATACCAGAACTGGGGCATATCAATGCCTGAACGTGGAAACATGAATAGTTACATTGCATGCATGTAACGTGTTTGTTGTTTTGTAGGTAATTCTTCAGTGTTCTAACGTTTATGAAATTTCAGGCACTATAGCTCCCAAGAAGGTTCAAAGACAGCCAACCGTGCACAGATACCCTACGAAGGTGAACAGAGAGAGAGAGCAATGGAGCAGATGCAAGCGGATCTGGCTGACTTGAGGATGAGAATGGACAACCTCATGACCCTCATGGCAGGGATGGGTCAAACTCAAGAGCGTTTGCGTGAAATGGTGGAGAATAATCAAGCCAGGAACAATGGGACAGTATATGGAAGTAATCGCAACGGGGCTGGCGCCCGTCACGTTGAAATCCCTGTGATGCAACCAGGGGTCACCATTATCAATGATGGAGTGAATAACATGCAGATGGATGGGCAGGACAAGAAGTTCACTTTTCTGGATGAGGAGGAAGGCCAGGGAATTGACATGAATAGAAGATTTGAAGAAATGGCTGAGCAGATTCATGCCATTCAATCTCAGAGTTCTCTAGGGTTTGACATCACTGATTTGGGCTTAGTGCCAGGGGTGAGAATCCCCTACAAGTTCAAGGTCCCTACTTTTGATAAGTACAACGAAACAATGTGCTCGAAAACTCATCTTCAGTCTTTTGTGGGAAGGATTGTTGCGCATACAGATGATGAGAAGCTGTGGATGTATTACTTCCAAGGTTGTCTTGTAGGAGCTTCCTTGGAATGGTACATGAAACTAAGCAGAGTCAATATTCGAAGCTGGAAGGATTTAGTTGAGGAGTTTGTGAAAAAGTATCAGTATAATCTGGATATGGCTCCAAATCGTACCCAATTGCAGACAATGTCTCAGAGTGCTAAAGAAGGGTTCAAAGAGTACGCCCAGAGGTGGCGTCAGCTTGCAGCTCGAGTGCAACCTCCTTTGTTAGAGAATGAAATGGCAGACATGTTTATGGGAACACTGCAGGGGTGTTTATTGAGAGACTGGTGTCTTGTTCATCGACTAAGTATAATGACATTGTGATAGCTGGAGAAAGGGTTGAAACTCTGCTGAAAATGGGGAAGATCCAAGACAGCGGTGCAGGTAGCTCAAGTGGTGTGAGAAAAGCTTTCAATGGACCTCCAAGAAGAAGGTAGGGAGTGTAAACACCCCAAATTTGCCCTCACCCATTCACACCATGGCTTGTGATCTTTTCATATGCATAAGTTCAATCATAGCATCTCATATTGCATATTTACTTCACTGCATTGGTTCAAAGTCATCTGCATCTAGGATTTGTGGTCTGAGTCCTCCCTGAGCTATTTGAGCCACTCCAAAGGTCATCAATCACTTCAAAGGGGTCCATGTATGTTCAAGCATCATATTATATCCTCTCAAAGTCAAGAAAATCAAAGAATCACAAGAACTGGGAATGGCATGGAAGCAGAGCCAGGTTTAACTACACAGATGACCTAGAATTAGGGTTTTGGTTTCAAAGGCCATAACTCCAAATTTTTTGGTCATTCTTGTTTCTATTGGTCTCTATATGGTATAGGTATCATGCATATCAATTTTCATGAAGAAATTCCATGGGGAAGTCATCTGATCAAGAGTTGACTTTTTGAGCAAGTCAGTGCAAAATCAGGGCATCTGAGGCCCCCAATGACCCAACCAAAGGGTGTTCATCATCATTTTGATTATGTATGATCTTTATTTGATCATATAAGATGTTAGAATTTCACAAAATTGAAGAATTTCAAGCCATTTGCAAAGTTGACTTTTTGGGAAAATGACTTGTAATGGAAACTTGCCATTTTGGGAAACTTTTTCAACCCTTGCTTTTTGATTCAAAAATGCCTCAAATGGGAAAACTTTGGTCATGAAAGTTGTAGAATGGATCATTCCCTTTTCAAAAAGTACAAGAACTTGTTCTAATTCATTTTGGATCAAAAGTTATGGCATTGCAAAGTTGGATAAAATCATTGAAATTTCACTTTTGCACAAAATGGAAAACTTGCAATTTCTCATGGCAAGCCTTTATGTGACTTCAATATGACCTCTAATAATCATACCAATGCAATGCATGACCTAAAATCAGAATTGGCCCAAGAGATTTCTCATTTATTTGCCTTGATTTTCACATAACCATAAGTCATTTTTCATAAAAGTGCAAAGAGGGATCTCTTGCAAATTGATTCTCAAAGGTTTTGTTTGACCCCTAGCTGGTTTTAATACATTGTCATGACCTAATGAGGCATCCCACATTAGAAATTCAGCAAGACTTCTCACTCATACATGGCCAAAAACCATGAGATTTAACAAGTTGTCAAGTTGCAAAAACCTTTCTAGCTCATGATCCAAATGCAGCAGCCTTTCATGAGCCATCCAAGGGCCATCCTTGACTCAAGCTGAGGCAGGACAAGCCTCTAGACTGCCTCCACCATTGCCCATACCTCAAGTACAACACTTTTGACTTTTTGGCAAAAACACCCATACCAATCCCACAGTGACACAACCACTCTCTGCCCAATCCAGACCTTACAAACACACTCCAAGGATTCATTTGCATCACACACACAAGCCTGAAACAAATCATAAGCCATAGTTCCAAGTTTATGCCTCATATGCATTTTCATTCGAAACACACAACACAACCTTCAAACACAAAAACAAACTTCACCATTGATCTCAGCATGTTCCACTGACCACAAACCAACCATTGAAACAGCCTGAAACCTCACATAAACCAAATACGATTTCTGCCCCTCTTTGAACAGAACTCAAGCAATCTCTCAAACCAGCCATTTTAAACTCCAACCAAGCATTGCAAGCTTCTCAGGAGGTTCATTGGAGTTGATTGGAAGCAAGGAACTGGTCCAAAAGCTCTTGGGTTGAAAGCTTCGATTCAGGTAGCCATGGAAATTCATTTTTCCAGAACTCTTATTTCTTGTTTCTAAAATGATCTGCATGCTTCCCTGAATGCACTGAACCTTTTATTTTTGAAAATGATTGAGTTTTGAGGATGTATGGCTTGTCTGAAACTTTGCCCGTAAATTTGATTTTTGTTTGTTCTTCATGATTCGTGGAAAAGAAATGGAATTTGTTGCTGGATTGTTGTTTAGGATGTTTAGTTGAGTTGATCTGGAGATTTTGGCATGTTTTAGTGAGGTTTTGAGAGAGATAGGGTGAAGGTCTCGCCGGAGAAGACGACCGGAAGTCTTCTCCGGCCACCTGAAACTCATTAGCCCTAATCTGCGTAATTAATGAACTTTGAATGTGGACCCTTGATTCTGTGGACTTTGGTTGACTGGCGCGCAAACGTGTGGACCAGATTTCTCACTTAACCCTAATCCTAATTTATTAATTTAATTAATCAGGTTTAATTAAAATCCATTCAGTTTGAATTCTAGCCCTTGGATCTGGCGCCAGTCAATTCGCGCGCTTCCTGTTTAAACCTCAGCCTTAGATCCTGTTGACTTTCCATTTAATTTCTTTTTATTTCATTTTTCTTGCATTTTCTTTCATATTTATTTTAAAATAGTTAGAAAAATCCTAAAAATATTTCCCTTTGCATTTTTGTTTCAAATATTTTTCTCATTCAGAAAATGATTTTTATTTTATTTTTTGCATCAAAAATTATTTTTAAATCATTTAAAAGCTTATTTTTAATTAATTAATGAAAATTAATTGATTAAAAATACTTTTAGGTATTTAAAAATCACAAAAAAAATTCATGTAACATTTAAAAACATTTAGAAACATTGTCCAACTCTCAAACCAAATTTCGTTTTTGTTCTTGATGCCTTTTGATCATTTTCAATGGAATTAAATTCATTTTGAGGCAATATTTTGTGACAAACTTCAAAAATTCATTTCTGCCTAACCATTGAGAGTTGGACAATGATTCTTTTTGCATTGCATCTTGCATAACATGTAGTTTATAGGATTAAATTGGCATGAATTGATCTTGCATTTCCTATTTGTTTGGCATTTTTCTTGTCAAGGTACCTTAAAACCCTAGCAATCTTAGAAAATTCATAACTCCCACTAGGTTAAGAGTTGGATCCCCTCCTTTGGGAAGTGAGTTTGTATAGGTCTAGGGTTCCTTTGATTGCACTTTCAAATTTTTATCATGATGTTTGCTTCTGATTTTGAATTTTGTTTTGTGTGTTAATCATAAACCCTAATTCATGCCTTTCTTTTGCATCCATCTTCCATTTGCTTGCATACCATGACTTGCCATGACATTTTATGTATTCATTTGAGTCATAATACATCTCAAGACATATTAGAATCATGTCTGATCATTGCATCTTTCATTTGCCATATTGTATGTCATTTGCATTTCATAAACTTTTCATGTATGTTCATGGTTCAAAATATGCTTCTCTTGCATCCATATGTTTGTATGATCATTCTAATGCCTTGCCTCATGTTTGCATCATCTCATAGCATCATTAACATCATACTTATGCTTCTGGTTTTGGTTTTCATCATTGAATTGCATCTCATTTTGCATTACATTTCATTTCATTACTAACTTTTCAGGTGGTAAGTTGTATTGAGAAGTGAATTTGCCTTCACTTCTCACAATCTCTTTTCATCTCTCTTATGCATCATTGCTGCATTTTATCTTGTGCTTTGGATTGAGCTTGCTCATTCTTGTTCATCTCACTTTCTTTCTTCAAGCAACTTGACTTCTTAAGTGAAACAAGTTGTTTTGCTTCTCTTTGCTCCTTTCATCTGCTTCTCTCCTTGGTGGTTCTTTGAAGATCTTTCTCTTAAACCTCACAAACCCTAGGAATGACCAAGCATGATAACAATTAGGGTTTGATTAGTCCCCCACTTAGCTTTTACCTTTGTGTCTCTTTGAGTCTTCTCTTCTCCTCTCATAATCAGGGACTAAACCCTAAAGGCTTTAAGGCTTTGTGATTAAGCTTATACCTGCATCCTTCTATTAGGATGGAGTGTATAACTTTAATCCTAAGTGTTAAACCCTTAATGTGTTTAAATCCTTTAATCAATTCACTTAATAATCATCAAGACATCAAGCTTGTAACTTGGGCCTTGCATTAGGGTTCTAATTCTTCCTTAATTGGTTAAGAAGGACTAACCCTAGTGTTAATTGACAAGTCCCCCTCAAGATTGTCTTACAAACCATAAAACTCACTTCTTCATCTTATCATTAACTAAAATCCATCTGATAAAGGCTTTGTTTTGTCATGAGGTTAATCCCTAATCATGGATTAAGTTGAGGAGCTTTCCTCAGCTTAAACATTCTCATCTATTATCCTTCTATTAGGATGGTGTAATGAGTCTATTTAATCCCTGATTATGGCTTAATCTCATTACTTTACACTAAACAAAAACAACAAAAACATCTAAATAATTACAAGTAGGTTAATGATCTTAATCCTACATCAAAAGGTTGATTAAGTGTGAGATGCTGACTTCACACTTAAAGTATCCTCATTACCCCTAATCAGAGGGAGGATGTGATGAGTTTACTAACCCATTGGTTTAGGCTTAAGCTCATTAACTTATGACAAACTCTCAAAAGCAATAAAAGACTGAAAACTCAAAAACAAACAATAATCGTCTCCTCCGGGATTCTTTTCTCATCTCATTCACTCATAAACGAGAACTCGCTTCTTCCGTCTAATGCAAGACAGTTTGCACCTGAGCCAGACAGGTCATACACTTGAGCATAGGCAAGCAAGCAGTTCACAAGTCAATTTATCTTTCAGTCTCTTTGGGTCGAACTACGGTGTTCTGACTTCCTCATTGCACGAGAGAATACGTAGGCATAACTTAACAGTTATCGAACAAAAGTCTCTGTATATCCCCCCTCCTTCCAGCTTTATTCTTTTAGCCTCATGATCTTGAGCATTTCATTCTTATTCTCACACTGACACTTCACTTACATACACTACACTTCTTTTACACTGACACCTGCATTCTTTTCCAGCTTTGATACACAAATTGCACTGACACTACCCCTTTAAAACACAAATCTTTTAAGCGTGGATCCCGTCGAGTACGGCGGACAATCTGGGTGCTAATACCTTCCCAGGTTGTAACCAACCCCCTTTCTCAGTCTCTCTGGTTCGCAACCGTCTTATCCATATCTTTTCTAGGTTTATGCAGCATTACCTTTCCTCCGGGATAAAAATGCCTAGCTGGCGACTCTTTTCTTTCTGAGTTCACCCTCGTGTGTTCTCATCCTCTTTTCGCCGACCGTTCGCGTCTGTACCCCTTCTGACCTGATGTGTCACTTGACGGGAGCGACAGCTTGGCGACTCTGCTGGGGACCCTTATACTGTAACCAGGGCTTCTGGTTCTTTTTGTGGGTTCCTCCTAGCGCTTGTTTGATTTGTGTTTACTAGGGTGTTATGTGCTAATTGTGTTTATATAGTTGCTTTATTTATTGCTTTATGTACAATTATTTATTGCTTTCTTTACAGCTTTATATATATCATACTGTCATATTGTCGTCTGGCTGGATCTGGTTTATTGTTTTGATGGGTGGGGTTCACTGAGAGTTTGAGGTCCTATACCTGGGACCTGAGTGACACCTAGGCTAGAGTGATTCATGTTCTTTCCCATTCCATTTCGGTCTGGTGCGGGAATATGAAACACGGTTCAGATGTGGGTTTCTCCTTGAGAACTCTGTGCTACAGATTTCCTGTAGTGCTAGGGCTATCTGGGAAGCCTGCTAAGTCTGAATGACCTTTATTATGACCTTCAGAAACTGAGGTGAATTAGAGGAGGATCTTTTATGGTTATTGTAAACACTGTACCTCCGGGTTAGAAGTGTTTACACTCCTCATAACTGATCCAAGTCTGAGGATCCTTGTTTTAGAACATCACCTGTGAGGGGGTTGGGCTGTTTACAGGTTTGCAGGAACCCTTGGCCACATCATACCCTGTTACCTATTGTGTTTAAGAATGCTTCACTTTGGAAAGTTCTTGTGATTAAACCCTGGACATGTGACTCTTTATTTGAGTCCCCCACCTTGGTTACTGGATTCCTGAACCTCCATCTGGACTTCTTGAACATACATGGACTTATATCAAGGCAGTAATCAGATCCAGCTTGATCACAAACCCCTGCATATCAATTTCATACATCATCATTGCATCATTTGACATTTGTTTATTTGTTTTTCAGGGTATCCATATTTCATTTGGCTTGGTTTTGACCCCTTCATCTGCATAGACCTTTGCTCATCAGCTATCTGCTTCAGCTATCTTCATCAGTTGCCTGCTTCAGCTACCTCCATCATCATCCTCAGCCTACCAGTGGCTCACCTCCAGTATCAGTCTTCATCATCAGCAGTTATTTTCAGCTCTTCACCAGCAGTCATGGCACCCAAGAAGAGCAACATTTCATACCACTTCTTTGAGCCTGTGCTGGCTGGCATCAGGCAGGTCCAGACACTCATTACTCCAGACCATATCCCATTATTCAGAGAGCATTATGGAGGCATCCTTGATATGGTTATGGACTTGGACCCTTCTCAGAGGAGTTTGATTCACACTTGCCTACAGTTCTATGATCCTCCTTTGAGATGCTTCACATTCCAGAATTTTCAGTTGGGACCTCTGTTGGAGGAGTTTTCATCATTGATTGGAGTACCTGTCAGGGGTGGTATCCCCTTCAACCCAGAGATGGCTTCTCCCAGCAATGAAGAAGTGGCAAAGGCACTGTATTTGGAACCCATTTTGATTGAGCAGAACATGTCAACAAAGGCTGGAATTCCTGGCCTACACTTGGACTTTCTAACTTCTCAGGCCATCCTGAAGGCCTCCCTGAGAGAATGGAAGGCAGTTTGTGCATTGTTAGCCCTCAGTATATATGGGGTTATACTTTTTGCAGATGAGCCCAAGTTTATTAGCAAGAATGCCATTCATATCGTCCTTCTGAGGAACCCAGTGCCCACATTGCTGGGAGATTTCTATTATTCTGTTCACCAAAGGAATGAGAAGCAGAGAGGGAGGTTGGTAAGGTGCTGTGCTCCTCTATTTCATACCTGGCTGCTCAAACACTTACCCAAGACTGATGCTTTCTTGAACCCTCACCAACAGAAGAATTGGGCTAGGAGGCTTATTTCTTTGACTTCAGATGACATCAGATGGTGCACCCAGAGCACCAAAGGCAGGGACATAATCACTAGCTGTGGGCAGTTCCCCAATGTACCTCTGATAGGAGTGAAGGGTTGCATAAACTACAATCCTTTGCTGTTTAAGATACAGTTATGCTATGCTTTGGTTCACCCTCCTAGAGTGCAAGACTTGGCTGAAACCCTTTATTGTGAGATAAAGCCTAATCTAGCTGTTGTCAAACAAGCATCCTGGGCTTGGGACAACATCCAGGAAAAAGGGATGGCTATTCTTGGAAGGTGCAATAATGTTGCTTCAGCTCAGTATTATGAGTGGTCTCATTCTAGAGCTCAGATTTCTGGGATGCCTTTCACCATTGAGGATGCACCTGGACCATCCACAGTACCACCTCCAGCCACTGTCATCCTGGAAGAATTTGAGAAGCTGAAGGAAAGGAATGAGAATCTGTCTCAAGCTCTGAAGAAGACCCTCTGGGAGAGGGGTGATGGTCGTCTAGACATTGAGAGGTTGGAAAGGCTTAAGGTGGAGCATCTGGCCAAGATTGAGAAAGCTGAAGACTACATCAAGAAATCAAGAGCTGGAGAGCAGATTTTGAAGAATGCCTGTAAAGAGGCCCAGTTTCAGAAGGCTAGGACTGATCTCTATCTGAAAGAAAGTCAAGCTAGGTAGGTCAGGATCACTGAAGCTCGTACTCAGGAGGATAAGAGGACTCAAGCTAGGATTGAGCAGTTGGAGGCCAATGAAAAGAAACAACAGGAGGCTCTGCTAGCAGCCCAGAAAGAGATTTCAGAATTGAAGATTAAGGCTGGTGTGAAGAGGTCAAAGGACCAAGACAGGCACAAGAAGCTGACTACTGCTATTGCCACCAGGAACCTTCTTATCAGAAGCATTACAGAGCATCCAGCTGGTCTTGTAACTGAAGCCCTTCTGAAGGAGGTTAAGGAGGATGAGTTTGGCTTAGATGTTTGATTTCTTTGCTTGTTGTTATTTCCATTTGATGTACTTTTCTTTTATGTTGTATTTTGACCCTTCAAGGGCATGTGTTGTAAAAACAGACTATGTATTATTCACCATTTGTAATATATCTGTTAGTTTGTTTTATTAAGTTCTCTTTTCCTCAAGCAACAACAAAGCATCTTCCTCAGGGTCTGGAAAGGTCAAAACCAAGAGCCAAGCCGGATACCTTGGAAAATAAATAAGCATACTGCATTGCATACTAACTTTTGTTTTGTTTTGTAGGTTTTTGTTTTGTTTGTTACTAACTCTGTTGTGGTTCAGGAATTATTGCTCGTCGTCGGGTGTTCCCTCTCAACCGTCCACACAGATATCCTACTCGCAACAACCTTCCTGGTATCCAGATGGACCAAGTACAGCAAGAGCTGACAGAGGTCAGAACCCAGATGGTTAACGAAAGGCTGGAGATGAGAAACCAAATGACCCAGTTCATGGAAGTAATGAATGGCTTGGCTCAAAGTCAAGAAAGGTTGAGGGCATTGGTAGAAAGACAAACCCCGGAAGAACCTCCTCTGGGAACTAGAGGAACGAGTAACAATGAAAGGGGTCAGCCTCATATTAACCCACCAATATATGGGCCTCATCTACATCCGGAAGTCAACATCCCGGGTAATGTGCAAGGAAATACTACTGGAGGAAGAGTCTTACAAGAAGACCCCCAGGAAGAGCAGTTCACTGTGATGAGAGCTGGGGATGAAGTTTATGATAGGAGGCTCGATGAAATTGCTGAGAAATTAAGATCTCTGGAGTCTCAAAACTCCTTGGGTTTTGATGTTATGGATATGGTGTTAGTGGATGGGGTAAGGATTCCTCATAAGTTTAAACCCCCGTGCTTCGAGAAGTACAATGGAACTTCCTGTCCACGAACTCACTTGCAGTCCTTTCTGGGAAGACTTAAGGCATACACCATGGATGAGAAACTGTGGATGTTCTATTTTGAGGATAGTTTGACTGGGGCTTCAAGGGAGTGGTACTCTCACTTGACCAGAGCTACTATCAGGTGCTGGAAGGACCTAGCTGAAGCCTTCATCAGACAGTACCAATATAATTTAGACATGGCTCCCAACAGGACCCTTTTGATGGGAATGTCTCAGTCCTCCAGAGAAAGCTTCAGGGAATATGCCCAGAGGTGGAGACAGCTTGCTGCTGCTGTCCAACCACCCATGTCGGAAAGAGAAATGGCCGACATGTTTATGAACACTCTGCAAGGAACATATATTGATAGGCTAACTGCTTTTTCTTCCACCAGCTTCGCTGACGTAGTTATAGCTGGAGAAAGAATTGAAAGCCTTCTGAAGATGGGTAAAATTTCTGATAATGGTGCAAGTTCGTCAAGTAATCCCAGAAAGCCTTTCGTGGGACCCCGAAGAACCGGTGAAACAAATGCCGTTTATGCCAGCAGGGGCAGACCTCAGTATGTCCACAGATCAGTAGCAGCTGTCACAATTCCAGCTCCAATTCCTCAACAACCAGTATATCAACCACAACAACAACCACTTTATCAGCAACAGGTTCAGTATCCGCCTCAGAGGACCTACAACAACAACAACAACAATCAACAGCAAAGACCCTTTCAACAAAGACCATCACAGGCAAATAGGGTGATTGACCCTATCCCTATGCCTTATGCCGCTTTATTGCCACAACTCCTGAAGCTCAACTTGGTTGAACTAAGGACATTGGCACCACCAGATCCCTCCAATCTGCCAAGAAACTATGATGTCAACGCCAGATGTGCTTTCCACTCCAATGCACCTGGCCACAATACTGAGAAATGCAGGGCTTTGCAAATGAAAGTGCAAGATCTGGTAGATTCTAAAGCCCTCAACTTTGCACCCCCGCCAAATGTCAACAAGAATCCCATGCCCAATCATGGAGGACCAAGAATTAATGCTATTGAGGAAGGCAAACCATCCTTCTTGACAACCAGTGTTGGGCAAATTCGAACACCTCTGGTAGAAATTAAAGCTCAGCTTTTAGAGTGCCAGATGTTCCCCGGGTGTGAGCTCGGTTGTGGTTATTGCAACATTTCTGTCAACGGGTGTGATAACTTGAGAAGCAGCATAAATAGTCTTATCAAAAGTGGTATCCTTCAGATCACAACATCAGCGCCTACAAATCCAACAATCCCTTTTACAACAATTCCTGACTCTTCTACAACTGCAACAACAATCATTCCAACCAATTCATCAATAACATCAACAATGGCTTCATCTATCACTTCAACAAATCAGATGTCAACAACCATTTCTTCTACAACATCAACACCCATTTATTCAACAGAATCTTCTACAACGCCAACAGATATCTCAGCAGTCACCATTTATTATGATCCATCATATGTTCCTCCAAACAACAACTTTCAACAACAAGCAGTGGCATCTCCTGCCAGGTCACTAGTCACCATTTACTACGATCCGCACACCATTTCTGTACCCTCCTCTGCTGCAGTCAGTCCAGTTACCATCACGGTGCCTGGACCCGTTCCGTATGAAAGCAGTAATGCCATACCTTGGCATTATGGCTCTGACCTCTACTGCAACGGGGAGAAAATAATTTTGGATTCTTCAACCTCTTCTCCACAGATTGATAATGTTGGGGGAGGCGGAGGCTTCACCAGAAGCGGACGCCTTTTTGCCTCACAAACTCAAAGACCTAATGCCGAAGCAGAAGCTGCTGCCAAAGCAAAGGGAAAGAGTGTGGTATTTGAAGAGCCGGCTGTCAAAGAAACTCAGAAGACATCTTTTGAGCAAGATGTAGACGAGTTTATGAGAATTATAAAGAGAAGTGATTACAAGGTGGTAGATCAGCTTCACCAAACTCCCTCAAAGATCTCCATATTATCCCTGCTGATGTGTTCTGAAGCTCACAGGAATGCATTACTGAAAGTCTTGCACGCAGCATACGTGCCAGAAGAGATCATTGTTAATCAGCTGGAAACCGTGGTAGCAAACGTCAACACCAGTCATGGACTGGGCTTTACCAAAGCTGACTTAACAACTGAGGGACGTAACCACAATAAGGCTTTACACATCACTCTAGAATGTAAGGGTGCTGTTCTATCCCATGTACTGGTGGACACTGGGTCTTCACTCAATGTTCTACCAAAGAAAGCCTTAGTGAAGTTGGAGTATGATGGCTTGGCATTACGTCCGAGTAATTTGGTGGTAAGAGCATTTGATGGCTCTAAAAGATCAGTGCTAGGGGAGATTGATCTGCCTGTGATGATTGGCCCGCAGACCTTCAAAATTACCTTCTATGTGATGGACATTCAGCCGGCCTACAGCTGTTTGTTGGGTAGACCTTGGATCCATGCCGCTGGCGCTGTTACGTCTACCCTTCACCAGAAGATGAAATTCGAGTGGGAAGGCCAGATGATCACCATCTGTGGTGAAGAAGATATCTTTGTTAGCCATCTGGCTACGTACAAGTATATTGAGATGGATGGAGAAATCCATGAAACTATGAGCCAGGGGTTTGAGGCCCTGAATATTAATGAAGCATCTGCTGTACTGGGAACCTCCATGACGTCTTATCAGCAAGCCAGGAAGGTTGTTGAAGAGGGGACTGCCCAAGGCTGGGGCAAGCTGCTACCTGTGGAGAAGAAGGAGGACAGATTTGGGTTGGGTTACAAACCAACTCAACAAGATCAATCAGAGGCTGCTAAGAAGCCCAATTTTGTCAGCGGGGGAATGCTCACCCCGGATGCTGTGAACAACTTGGAAGATGAGTCGGAAGATGAGCGCAACCTGGAGAGCTGGATACGTCCAAGGATCCCGGGGAGCCGTATCTCAAACTGGTCTTCCCAGGAAATTATAAGGGTTACTCCTGCAGAGTAATTATTATTTCCTGTATATTTTAAGCATGCATCAAGTATTGCATCTTGCCCAAGATGACAAGACTCATTTTGTAATCGGGCCATCTTGTAATTTTATGCAAACAGATCAATCAATGAATATCGGACATCTTTTGCAAATGAGTCTTTTTCTTTTCAGCTCACTGTTTTTCATTTTTCTTTTTGTACAAAAATAAAATGGCAATGTTTTCAAAATGATAACTTTACTTCACTTTTTCTAAACAAGATTAAAATCGATCACTAAAATGAACAATCTAAACCCTTGCAGAGAGTGCCTTTCAGACTGCACCGACAACAACACAGCTATGACTCTGTATGACTTTGACAATCCAATCAATCAAGCTGATGAAGGGGTTGAAGAAGATTATGAGCTTCCTGAAGAGATAGCCAGGTTGTTAAGGCAAGAGGAGAAGGTTATTACTCCTCATCAGGAGGAGGTCGAAACGATTAATCTTGGTACGGATGAAAATGTGAAAGAGGCTAAGATCGGGGCCTGCTTACAAGACTCAGTGAAAGAGCAACTGATTGACCTACTTCGTGAATATGTGGATGTGTTTGCTTGGTCTTATCAGGATATGCCAGGGTTGGACACCGATATTGTTATGCACAAGCTGCCTTTAAGAGAAGATTGCCCACCGGTTAAACAGAAACTACGCCGTACTCGCCCAGATATGGCAATGAAGATTAAAGAAGAGGTACAAAAGCAGTGGGACGCCGGGTTCCTTGCTGTGACTAGATATCCGCCGTGGGTTGCTAATATTGTACCTGTGCCTAAGAAGGACGGCAAGGTGAGAATGTGTGTGGATTACCGGGATCTGAACAGAGCCAGCCCGAAAGATGATTTCCCTTTACCTCATATTGATGTATTGGTTGATAATACGGCTCAATTCTCGGTATTCTCCTTCATGGACGGATTTTCAGGATACAATCAGATCAAGATGTCACCTGAAGACATGGAGAAGACAACTTTTATCACACCCTGGGGCACGTTCTGTTACAAGGTGATGCCATTCGGACTGAAGAATGCTGGTGCGACTTATCAACGGGCTATGGTAACATTATTCCATGACATGATCCATAAAGAAATTGAATGTTATGTGGATGACATGATTGCCAAGTCCCTCACAGAAGAAGACCACCTGGTAAATCTGTTGAAGTTATTCAAGCGTCTGAGGAAGTACCAACTGAAGCTGAACCCCAACAAGTGCACATTCGGGGTACGGTCTGGTAAGCTGCTGGGATTTATAGTAAGTGAAAAAGGGATTGAAGTTGACCCTGATAAAGTCAAGGCCATTCAAGAAATGCCTGCACCAAAGACTGAGAAAGAAGTTCGGGGGTTCTTAGGTAGACTGAACTACATTTCACGGTTCATATCTCACCTTACTGCAATCTGTGAACCTTTGTTCAAGTTGTTAAGAAAAGAACAAACGGTCAGGTGGAATGAAGACTGCCAGAGGGCTTTTGACAAAATCAAGGAATACTTACAAGAGCCTCCAATCCTTATGCCTCCAGTTGAAGGAAGACCTCTGATTATGTACTTGACAGTATTATAAGAGTCAATGGTGTGTGTGTTGGGCCAGCATGACGAGTCTGGTCGAAAAGAGTATGCAATATACTACCTAAGCAAAAAGTTTACCGACTGTGAACAACGTTATTCACAGCTCGAGAAAACTTGCTGTGCTTTAGCGTGGGCTGCTCGCCGACTGAGACATTATATGTTGACCCACACTACTTTATTGATATCAAAGATGGACCCAGTTAAGTACATTTTTGAGAAGCCAGCACTTACCGGACGGGTTGCAAGATGGCAAATGATCCTTACAGAATATGACATTCAGTACACATCTCAGAAAGCCATCAAAGGCAGTGTATTGTCTGATTACCTTGCTGAGCAACCTATTGATGATTACCAGCCTATGAGATTTGACTTCCCTGATGAAGACATCATGTTCATAAGAGCAAAAGATCACGAAGAGCCTGTTCACACTGAGGGGCCTGACCCAGAAGAAGAATGGACTATGATGTTTGACGGGGCTGTTAATATGAATGGTCGTGGTGTTGGTGCAATACTCATTACACCTAAAGGAGTTCACATGCCTTTCTCGGCAAAACTCACTTTTAACTGCACTAACAACGAAGCTGAATACGAAGCTTGTATTATGGGTCTTGAGGAAGCCATTGACCTCAGGATCAAGACTTTGACTGTATTCGGGGATTCAGCTCTGGTAATCAATCAAACCAACGGCAAATGGTACACACACCAGGATCATCTGATACCTTACAGGGATTATACAAGGAGGTTATTGACTTTCTTCACAACAGTCAAGCTTGAGTATATCCCTCGGGACGAGAATCAGTTTGCAGATGCTCTGGAAACCATTTCATCAATGATCAAAGTTCAAGCTGCTAACTTTGTACCTCGGATTTCAGTATCCAGACTCGACAGACCAGCATATGTATTTGCAGCAGATGTTGCCAAAGATGATAAGCCTTGGTTCCATGACATTAAGTGCTTCTTAGAGGATCAAACATACCCACCTGGGGCATCTTCCAATGATAAGAAGACTTTGAGAAGGCTTGCTGGTAGTTTCTTCCTGAATACTGATGGTTCCCTGTACAAGAGAAACTTTGATATGGTACTGCTCAGATGCGTCGATAGAACAGAAGCAGGCTTGTTGATGCACGAGGTGCACGAAGGATCCTTTGGTACCCATGCAGGAGGGCATGCCATGGCTAAAACGTTGTTAAGATCAGGATATTACTGGATCACAATGGATGCCGACTGTTGTGCTTATGCCAGAAAATGCCATAAATGCCAGATTTATGCGGATAAAGTGCATGTGCCTCCGAATCCTCTGAATGTGATGTCTTCACCCTGGCCCTTTGCCATGTGGGGCATTGATATGATTGGCAAGATCGAACCGACCGCTTCAAACGGCCACAGATTCATCCTGGTTGCTATTGACTATTTTACCAAGTGGGTTAAAGCGGCTTCTTATGCAAATGTTACAAGGAAAGTGGTAGCCCGATTTCTAAAGAGAGACATCATTTGTCGGTATGGAGTTCCCGAGCGAATCATTACTGATAATGGTTCCAACTTGAACAACAAAATGATGGCAGAACTGTGCCGGGACTTCAAGATCCAACACCACAATTCTTCTCCTTACAGGCCAAAGATGAATGGCGCTGTTGAGGCAGCAAATAAGAATATCAAGAAGATTGTGCAGAAGATGGTAGTCACCTGCAAAGACTGGCATGAAATGCTACCATTTGCCTTGCATGGGTACCGTACGTCAATCAGAACATCCACTGGGGAAACACCGTATCAACTTGTGTATGGTATGGAGGCAGTCCTACCTGTTGAAGTTGAATTACCCTCCCTACGGGTACTAATGGATGTTAAGCTGAATGAAGCTGAATGGGTCCGGTCCCGATATGAACAATTGAATCTGATTGAAGAGAAGAGATTAGCTGCAATCTGTCATGGGCAGCTGTATCAGAAAAGAATGAAGAAAGCCTTCGATCAGAAAGTCAGGCTCCGAGAGTACCAAGTAGGAGATCTTGTGCTGAAAAGACTCATCCCTCCTCATACAGACCACAGGGGCAAGTAGACTCCGAACTATGAAGGACCATTCGTAGTAAAGAAAGTTTTCTCCGGTGGAGCACTCATGCTCAGCACTATGGATGGTGAAGACTTCCCGTCCCCTGTGAATTCAGATGCAGTTAAAAAATACTTCGCATAAAATGACCCGCTGGACATAAAAACAGAATGTAAGTCCAGGCAAAACTAGGGCATCCCGGCGAGTCAAAAACAGAATAAAAGACTCGGGCAAAAATAAGGGAAATAAAAAAAAAATGTACACCCGCTGAGTTGAAAAGCCGCATCGGACAACTCAGGCAAAAATGGGTATCCCGATGGATTGAAAACCCGAAAGGGCGATCCATGCAAAATAAGGGAATAATCGAACAACTGCATTCTGAATTCGTCTGTATCACTTACAACTTGGTAAGCTTCAAAAGGATCAAGCTTCTTTCAGAATCAACCTTCTTCAGAAAGCAAGACGAGAAGAATGTCAAATGTCATACAAGTCATAGCCAGAGGGAAGCTCCCTGAAGCATCGTCAACATTGCCAATACCTTTTTCAAATTGTAACAATCTCCTCATTTTAGGGGATTTGTTTCTTTGACTGTATTTGCCAATTCAGAGCACATGAATTAATAAAATCAGATTTTTAGTCACATTTCGTCTCGTACATTTTATTTGCAAGGATGTCCGATGTCTTTAAGATACTGATTGCATAAATACAGATGCTTTTCTTCTAAAAATACGTGCGTGCAGGAAATATACTTACTCCCGGGAGTGTCTGAACTCCTATGATGGAATCCGGTAAGGGATACCTCGGGATTACTTGTGCGCTTCTCTATCTTTTCAGGGTTGCAGCTATCCAAAACACAGCATGGGGCATGAAGCTTCACCCCAGCAGGCTGGCAAATCATTATCTACTCAGTCTTAGCACTGGAGGTGCCATCTCCCCAGCTGAGTTGCCATTTGTCTCCTCCTCAGCCAAGTACAAAAGCTAGGGAACCATCTCCCCACGGAGCTTCAGCCTCTATCCAGAAGAGCAACGTCTGAAGATCTCACAACAGAGTGATGAAAGCTTCTACGAACCCCCAACTGGGTCTCTCATTACCAGAAATAGGTCTATCCGTGATCTATATCCCCAAGCAGAGTCCCATTTGTCAGATCTACCAATGATCTCATTCCCAGCTGGGATGTCCACTTCAAGCAGATCAACCAGAGATCTTCGTAGCAACGGGGACCCGGATCCCGGATCAGTATCTTTGCATAATCATAGCATTCGCATCATATTTCCCCACAGAGCGTAGCATTCCGTCTAATACAGAGCATTACAGCAAAAATCAAACATATTGCATAATCATAAGCCATGATCTGAATCAAACACTTGCAGATTCATCAAAGATATATAGAAAACTCTCCATATTCCCCACCAGAGAGCCAAAGCACTGGCCTTACACTCGTAAATACAAATGCACACTCCTTTTGGCACTCGTCCGTGTCATCATTCCCCCAGTAAAGTCGCCCGAGTTTTCTTTACAAGCAGACACTTATGTATTACAGATACATCTTGACACCCGTCCGTGTCATATCCCCAGGAGAAAGCCAAAGCGTCCTCTTTGCACTCACAGATGCATATACCCATACAGATTCCCTGACATCCGTCCGTGTCACCTTCCCCAACATAGATACTTGAACACTTTGTAAAGCATACACTTGTTTATAATATACCTTTTGACACTCGCCCGTGTCATTCTCCCCAGCAAGTTAAACTCTCATCTGTACACCACTCATACTTATTACTCCCGTTTCACTCTTACAGATACTCGTATGTATTTTACATACCACTCAAATCATCCTCAGATTCAACACTCGTCCGTGTTCTTTGTTAACCCGTTGGTACTCGTCCGTATCATCATCTCAGAACATGCGTCAAGCGTTTGTTTCTACCTGATACTCGTCCGTATCATAGTCTTAGGGATGCTCGTCCGCATCTTTAATCCATACACGTGTCAAACACTCATGTCTTCTTGAATTTAGACACTCGTCTGTGTCTACTATTCCCTAGAAGAGTCCCCTCAGATTCGACACTCGTCCGTGTTCTTTGTTAACCAGTCGATACTCGTCTGTATCATCATCTCTGAACATGCGTCAGCGTTTGTTTCTACTGATACTCGTCCGTATCACGGTCTTAGGGATGCTCGTCCGCATCTTTAATCTATACACAACGCCAAAACACTTATACCTTTTATTTCTTGGATGTAAACGCTCGTCCGTGTTTACTATTCCCCAGTAAGTCCCCAGCAAAACTTCTTTTCTATCTGACATTCGTCCTATGTCATGATACCTTTCGGCAGTCGTACCCTGCCAGGTGATCGTCCTTCACCTTTGGATGATCGTCCCTCATCCTTTCCCCAGTGGAGTCTCCATTATTGGAACCCTTTTCTGTCCGCCATTCGTCCTATGTCGTGATATTTAGCAGCCGTCCCCTGCTAGGTGATCGTCCTTCACCTTTTGATGATCATCCTTCATCATTCTATCTGATGGCCGTCCCCATCGTTGATCCTGTTATCTGACTTTCGTCCTATGTCATGATACCTTTAGCAGCCGTCCCCTGCTAGGTGATCGTCCTTCACCTTTTGATGATCGTCCTTCATCATTCTATCCGATGGCCGTCCCCATCGTTGATCCTGTTATCTGACTTTCGTCCTATGTCATGATACCTTCAGAGCAGTTGTACCCTGCTAGGTGATCGTCCTTCACCTCCTGATGATCGTCCTTCATCATGCTTATCCGATGGCCGTCCCCATCGTCGACCTTTTATCCGACATCCGTCCTATGTCGCGATATTTTTGGCAACCGTACCTTGCCAGGTGATCGTCCTTCACCTTAGATGACCGTCCCTCATCTTATACCCAACAGAGCAGCCGTCCCCTGCTAGGTGATCGTCCTTCACCTTTGATGACCGTACCTCATCATTTATTTTTACCTATAATCCCCAAAGAATCTTTGTCACTTTGTTTTGATGGCCTTCCCCATCATAATCTCTTATATTCCCCAGCTTGTCGGCCGTCCCCGTCATTGCTTTATTTTCCGCATCCTCCCCAGCATGTCGGCCGTCCCCGTCATGGCTCTTTCCCCAGCAGTCGTCCTCTGCTCGACGGTCGTCCTCCGTCGCCCACACTTTATAATATACTTTAGTTTCTTTTACAATTTATATCCCTTTTCTTCTTCATTCTGTGAGTGCAAATTTTGGACTGTCTTTGGTATTCAACCACAAGTTATCTTGTTCGCCTGTTAAGCCGTTGCTTACATCCTGCACAGCTAACTCATGCTTGAATAGGGGCAGCTGTAAACACCCCAAATTTTCCCTCACCCATTCACACCATGGCTTGTGATCTTTTCATATGCATAAGTTCAATCATAGCATCTCATATTGCATATTTACTTCACTGCATTGGTTCAAAGTCATCTGCATCTAGGGTTTGTGGTCTGAGTCCTCCCTGAGCTATTTGAGCCACTCCAAAGGTCATCAATCACTTCAAAGGGGTCCATGTATGTTCAAGCATCATATTATATCCTCTCAAAGTCAAGAAAATCAAAGAATCACAAGAACTGGGAATGACATGGAAGCAGAGCCAGGTTTAACTGCACAGATGACCTAGAATTAGGGTTTTGGTTTCAAAGGCCATAACTCAAAATTTTTTGGTCATTCTTTTTTCTATTGGTCTCTATATGGTATAGGGATCATGCATATCAATTTTCATGAAGAAATTCCATGGGGAAGTCATCTGATCAAGAGTTGACTTTTTGAGCAAGTCAGTGCAAAATCAGGGCATCTGAGGCCCCCAATGACCCAACCAAAGGGTGTTCATCATCATTTTGATTATGTATGATCTTTATTTGATCATAGAAGATGTTATAAGTTCACAAAATTGAAGAATTTCAAGCCATTTGCAAAGTTGACTTTTTGGGAAAATGACTTGTAATGGAAACTTGCCATTTTGGGAAACTTTTTCAACCCTTGCTTTTTGATTCAAAAATGCCTCAAATGGGAAAACTTTGGTCATGAAAGTTGTAGAATGGATCATTCCCTTTTCAAAAAGTACAAAAACTTGTTCTAATTCATTTTGGATCAAAAGTTATGGCATTGCAAAGTTGGATAAAATCATTGAAATTTCACTTTTGCACAAAATGGAAAACTTGCAATTTCTCATGGCAAGCCTTTATGTGACTTCAATATGACCTCTAATCATCATACCAATGCAATGCATGACCTAAAATCAGAATTGGACCAAGAGATTTCTCATTTATTTGCCTTGATTTTCACATAACCATAAGTCATTTTTCATAAAAGTGCAAAGAGGGATCTCTTGCAAATTGATTCTCAAAGGTTTTGTTTGACCCCTAGCTGGTTTTAATACATTGTCATGACCTAATGAGGCATCCCACATCAGAAATTCAGCAAGACTTCTCACTCATACATGGCCAAAAACCATGAGATTTAACAAGTTGTCAAGTTGCAAAAACCTTTCTAGCTCATGATCCAAATGCAGCAGCCTTTCATGAGCCATCCAAGGGCCATCCTTGACTCAAGCTGAGGCAGGACAAGCCTCTAGACTGCCTCCATCATTGCCCATACCTCAAGTACAACACTTTTGACTTTTTGGCAAAAACACCCATACCAATCCCACAGTGACACAACCACTCTCTGCCCAATCCAGACCTTACAAACACACTCCAAGGATTCATTTGCATCACACACACAAGCCTGAAACAAATCATAAGCCATAGTTCCAAGTTTATGCCTCATATGCATTTTCATTCGAAACACACAACACAACCTTCAAACACAAAAACAAACTTCACCATTGATCTCAGCATGTTCCACTGACCACAAACCAACCATTGAAACAGCCTGAAACCTCACATAAACCAAATACGATTTCTGCCCCTCTTTGAACAGAACTCAAGCAATCTCTCAAACCAGCCATTTTAAACTCCAACCAAGCATTGCAAGCTTCTCAGGAGGTTCATTGGAGTTGATTGGAAGCAAGGAACTGGTCCAAAAGCTCTTGGGTTGAAAGCTTCGATTCAGGTAGCCATGGAAATTCATTTTTCCAGAACTCTTATTTCTTGTTTCTAAAATGATCTGCATGCTTCCCTGAATGCACTGAACCTTTTATTTTTGAAAATGATTGAGTTTTGAGGATGTATGGCTTGTCTGAAACTTTGCCCGTAAATTTGATTTTTGTTTGTTCTTCATGATTCGTGGAAAAGAAATGGAATTTGTTGCTGGATTGTTGTTTAGGATGTTTAGTTGAGTTGATCTGGAGATTTTGGCATGTTTTAGTGAGGTTTTGAGAGAGATAGGGTGAAGGTCTCGCCGGAGAAGACGACCGGAAGTCTTCTCCGGCCACCTGAAACTCATTAGCCCTAATCTGCGTAATTAATGAACTTTGAATGTGGACCCTTGATTCTGTGGACTTTGGTTGACTGGCGCGCAAACGTGTGGACCAGATTTCTCACTTAACCCTAATCCTAATTTATTAATTTAATTAATCAGGTTTAATTAAAATCCATTCAGTTTGAATTTCAGCCCTTGGATCTGGCGCCAGTCAATTCGCGCGCTTCCTGTTTAAACCTCAGCCTTAGATCCTGTTGACTTTCCATTTAATTTCTTTTTATTTCATTTTTCTTGCATTTTCTTTCATATTTATTTTAAAATAGTTAGAAAAATCCTAAAAATATTTCCCTTTGCATTTTTGTTTCAAATATTTTTCTCATTCAGAAAATGATTTTTATTTTATTTTTTGCATCAAAAATTATTTTTAAATCATTTAAAAGCTTATTTTTAATTAATTAATGAAAATTAATTGATTAAAAATACTTTTAGGTATTTAAAAATCACAAAAAAAATTCATGTAACATTTAAAAACATTTAGAAACATTGTCCAACTCTCAAACCAAATTTCGTTTTTGTTCTTGATGCCTTTTGATCATTTTCAATGGAATTAAATTCATTTTGAGGCAATATTTTGTGACAAACTTCAAAAATTCATTTCTGCCTAACCATTGAGAGTTGGACAATGATTCTTTTTGCATTGCATCTTGCATAACATGTAGTTTATAGGATTAAATTGTCATGAATTTATCTTGCATTTCCTATTTGTTTGGCATTTTTCTTGTCAAGGTACCTTAAAACCCTAGCAATCTTAGAAAATTCATAACTCCCACTAGGTTAAGAGTTGGATCCCCTCCTTTGGGCAGTGAGTTTGTATAGGTCTAGGGTTCCTTTGATTGCACTTTCAAATTTTTATCATGATGTTTGCTTCTGATTTTGAATTTTGTTTTGTGTGTTAATCGTAAACCCTAATTCATGCCTTTCTTTTGCATCCATCTTCCATTTGCTTACATACCATGACTTGCCATGACATTTTATGTATTAATTTGATTCATAATACATCTCAAGACATATTAGAATCATGTCTGATCATTGCATCTTTCATTTGCCATATTGTATGTCATTTGCATTTCATAAACTTTTCATGTATGTTCATGGTTCAAAATATGCTTCTCTTGCATCCATATGTTTGTATGATCATTCTAATGCCTTGCCTCATGTTTGCATCATCTCATAGCATCATTAACATCATACTTATGCTTCTGGTTTTGGTTTGCATCATTGCATTGCATCTCATTTTGCATTACATTTCATTTCATTACTAACTTTTCAGGTGGTAAGTTGTATTGAGAAGTGAATTTGCCTTCACTTCTCACAATCTCTTTTCATCTCTCTTATGCATCATTGCTGCATTTTATCTTGTGCTTTGGATTGAGCTTGCTCATTCTTGTTCATCTCACTTTCTTTCTTCAAGCAACTTGACTTCTTAAGTGAAACAAGTTGTTTTGCTTCTCTTTGCTCCTTTCATCTGCTTCTCTCCTTGGTGGTTCTTTGAAGATCTTTCTCTTAAACCTCACAAACCCTAGGAATGACCAAGCATGATAACAATTAGGGTTTGATTAGTCCCCCACTTAGCTTTTACCTTTGTGTCTCTTTGAGTCTTCTCTTCTCCTCTCATAATCAGGGACTAAACCCTAAAGGCTTTAAGGCTTTGTGATTAAGCTTATACCTGCATCCTTCTATTAGGATGGAGTGTATAACTTTAATCCTAAGTGTTAAACCCTTAATGTGTTTAAATCCTTTAATCAATTCACTTAATAATCATCAAGACATCAAGCTTGTAACTTGGGCCTTGCATTAGGGTTCTAATTCTTCCTTAATTGGTTAAGAAGGACTAACCCTAGTGTTAATTGACAAGTCCCCCTCAAGATTGTCTTACAAACCATAAAACTCACTTCTTCATCTTATCATTAACTAAAATCCATCTGATAAAGGCTTTGTTTTGTCATGAGGTTAATCCCTAATCATGGATTAAGTTGAGGAGCTTTCCTCAGCTTAAACATTCTCATCTATTATCCTTCTATTAGGATGGTGTAATGAGTCTGTTTAATCCCTGATTATGGCTTAATCTAATTACTTAACACTAAACAAAAACAACAAAAACATCTAAATAATTACAAGTAGGTTAATGATCTTAATCCTACATCAAAAGGTTGATTAAGTGTGAGATGATGACTTCACACTTAAAGTATCCTCATTACCCCTAATCAGAGGGAGGATGTGATGAGTTTACTAACCCATTGGTTTAGGCTTAAGCTCATTAACTTATGACAAACTCTCAAAAGCAATAAAAGACTGAAAACTCAAAAACAAACAATAATCGTCTCCTCCGGGATTCTTTTCTCATCTCATTCACTCATAAACGAGAACTCGCTTCTTCCGTCTAATGCAAGACAGTTTGCACCTGAGCCAGACAGGTCATACACTTGAGCATAGGCAAGAAAGCAGTTCACAAGTCAATTTATCTTTCAGTCTCTTTGGGTCGAACTACGGTGTTCTGACTTCCTCATTGCACGAGAGGATACGTAGGCATAACTTAACAGTTATCGAACAAAAGTCTCTGTATATCCCCCCTCCTTCCAGCTTTATTCTTTTAGCCTCATGATCTTGAGCATTTCATTCTTATTCTCACACTGAAACTTCACTTACATACACTACACTTCTTTTACACTGACACCTGCATTCTTTTCCAGCTTTGATACACAAATTGCACTGACACTACCCCTTTAAAACACAAATCTTTTAAGCGTGGATCCCGTCGAGTATGGCGGACAATCTGGGTGCTAATACCTTCCCAGGTTGTAACCAACCCCCTTTCTCAGTCTCTCTGGTTCGCAACCGTCTTATCCATATCTTTTCTAGGTTTATGCAGCATTACCTTTCCTCCGGGATAAAAATGCCTAGCTGGCGACTCTTTTCTTTCTGAGTTCACCCTCGTGTGTTCTCATCCTCTTTTCGCCGACCGTTCGCGTCTGTACCCCTTCTGACCTGATGTGTCACTTGGCGGGAGCGACAGGGAGAGACTAATGTTGTGTACGGCCGAGGTAGGGGTCGTGGATACAGAGGATCTTACGAGCAGGTGGCAGCTGTCACCATTCCGACAAGTCCTATTCAACAACCACATCAACAACAACAACAGTCGCAACGTAATAACTATCAGTAAAGACCTTATCAGCAGAGACAAACTCGTCCAGCTAACAAGGTGCTTGAAGCCATCCCGATGACATACATATCACTACTCCAGAGATTGTTAGATTTGAACTTGGTTCAGTTGAGGACATTAGCTCCACCTCCACCTGGAGAGCTTCCAGTGGGGTATGATGCTAACGCAAGATGCGCATTCCATTCAGGAGCTCCCGGACACTCAACAGAGAAGTGCAGGGCATTATAGCATAAGGTCCAAGACTTGATTGACTCGAAAGCAATTAACTTTGCACCGCCTCCAAATGTTACATCAAACCCCATTCCAAATCATGGAGGGGCCAAGATAAATGTTGTTAACAGTGGCGAGAGGTTGAACCTGATTCTGAATGTGGATGAAGTGAAGACTTCGTTGTTAGTGGTAAAAGACAGATTGCGGAAAGGACAGGTGTTCCTAGGTTGTGGTTTTGACTGTGAGGGTTGCATGAATTCAGTTAATGGTTGCAGAGATCTGAAAGCTGGGCTATAGTGTTTGATTGATGAAGGGTCTCTACAGTTCGACAAGGTTGACGATAGAAGTGATTGTGTGTCTACAGTGATAATTTATTTTGATCCTGCTGAAGTCCCTGCCTGGAGAGAGCCGATGACTATCTATGTTCCAGAAGTGAGTCCAGTGACCATTACTGTTCCGGGACCAGTTCCCTATGTTGATGACAAAGACATTCCTTGGCACTATGGCTCAGACGTGTACGTAGAAGGCCAGAAGGTGGAAAGTAAAACAGTGATAATTGACCCGACTGTAGTGAATGTGGAGGAGTTGGTGGGTTTACTCGGAGTGGGCGTCTCTTTTCTCTTCAAGTTCTTAGAGACAATCCAGAAGCTGAAGCTACTGCTAATGCTAAGGGTAAGTAGATAGAAACTGAAGAGGTGACAACTTCTGCTGCTAGTCAGAGCACTTTTGAAAAGGAAGTCGAGGAGTTCATGAGAATAATTAAGAAAAATGACTATAAGGTGGTTGAACAGCTGAATCAGACCCCCTCCAAGATATCCATTTTGTCATTGTTGATGTGATCTCAAGCTTACCGGGAGGCTTTGCAAAAAGTTTTGCAAATGGCGTATGTACCACAGGAAATAACTGTTAACCAGTTGGAGGCCGTGGTAGGCAGCGTGAATGCCAGCCATGGGTTGGGATTTACAGATAGGGATCTCACTTCTGAGGGACGTAATCACAACAAGGCCTTACACATCACCATGGAGTGTAAGGGTGCTGTTCTATCACACGTCTTGGTAGATACATGCTCTTCTCTCAATGTGCTCCCTAAGAAGGCCTTAATAAAGCTCAATGTTGATGGCATTGTTTTGTGACCCAGTGATTTGATTGTGAAAGCCTTTGATGGGTCACAGAGATCTGTGTTCGGGGAGGTGGAGATACCGGTAAAGATCGGGTCTCAGGTATTCAAGAGCACATTCTATGTTATGGATATCCAACCCGCTTATAGCTGTCTGTTGGGATGCCCTTGGATTCATGCTGCTGGCGCAGTAACCTCCACGTTGCATCAGAAGTTGAAGTATGTGGTAGACGGCCAAGTTGTTATTGTATGTGGTGAAGAAGATATTTTCGTAAGCCATCTGTCGACCTTTAAGTATGTGGAAATGGACGGGGAGATCCATGATACACTTTGCCAAGCTTTTGAGATGGTTAATGTCAATACTTTGTCTCCAGTTACTGCAGTTCAGAGCAATGAAAAAGAAGGGACCCCTATCTACTCCTACAAGCAAGCTAAGGAAGTAGTCCAATCCGAAAATCCCCAGGGCTAGGGCAAGCTTCTAGAAGTGGAAAAGAAGGATGACAAGTTCAGCCTCGAATATCAACCTGGTCAGTCAAGCGGGTCTCATGGCAGTAAGCCCATAACATTCACAAGCGCTGGAATGCTCGACTACAACATCGTTTGTGCAACAGATGCAGATGGGGATAGTGACTGCGACTTGGATAACTGGATTCACCCATGCGTACCTGGGGAGGAGCTCCGGAACTAGTCTACTGTAGATTTTGTCCAAGTTACTTGGCAGTCAAAGTAATTTTCTTTGTTTCCATTTTTATCATACTGCAAGTCAAATCCTGCACACTTCCCAAGGTGCATGGATCCATCTGTAGGGCCACCATGTTTTAATGCATTTACTTTTTCCATGAAATAAAGGACATTTTTCAAGCAAATTGTGTTCTCTTTCTTTCGTTTTAAATTTTTCACAAAAAACAAATAAAATGGCAATGTTTTCTTTTTCTTGTGTTTTTGTGTGTTTACGTCTCTTGTAAAAGAACAGATTCTGAAATAAGCACATCATTTGTGCAGTGTTGATCATTCGGATTCCTGTGATAACGTTCCTGCTATGACTATGCATGACTTCAACAATCCTATGTACCAAGCTGATGAAGGAATTGAGGAAGATTGTGAACTCCCAGAAGAGTTGGTTAGGTTGTTGAAACAAGAGGAAAGGGTCATTCAGCCTCATCAGGAAGAAATAGAGATCATCAACATCGGGTCTGAATATGTAAAGAAAGAGATCAAGATTGGGGCCAGTCTGCAGGCCGAGGTAAAGGAGGAGTTGATTGGTATGCTTCGTGAATATATGGATATCTTCGCCTGGTCGTATCAAGATATGCCAGGGTTGGATACTGACATTGTTGTACACAAGCTGCCATTAAAGGAAGACTGTCCTTCGGTAAAGCAAAACTTGAGAAGAACTAGCCCTGATATGGCTATGAAGATCAAGGAGGAAGTTCAAAAGTAGTGGGATGTCGGGTTCCTTGTCGTGACTAGTTACCCACCTTGAGTAGCTAATATCGTGCCTGTACCAAAGAAAGATGGCAAGGTCTGGATGTGCGTCGATTATCGGGATCTAAACAGAGCAAGTCCAAAGGATGACTTTCCGTTACCGCACATTGATGTGCTGGTAGATAACACCGCTCAGTTCTCGGTATTTTCTTTCATGGATGGTTTCTCCGGGTACAATCAGATCAAGATGGCACCATAAGACATGGAGAAAAGGACGTTCATTACCCCGTAGGGTACATTCTGTTATAAGGTAATGCCCTTTGGATTGAAGAATGTCGGGGCAACGTATCAACAGGCTATGGTAACTTTGTTCCAAGATATGATACACAAGGAAATTGAGTGCTATGTGGACGATATGATTTCCAAGTCCCGTGACGAAGAAGAGCATCTAGTCAATCTCAAAAAGCTGTTTGACAGATTGATAAAGTACAGATTGAGGTTGAATCCAAACAAGTGCACGTTCGAAGTGCGTTCCAGAAAATTGCTGGGTTTTATTGTTAGTCAAAAGGGGATTGAGGTAGATCCTGCAAAAGTAAAAGCAATACAAGACATGCCTGCACCGAAAACAGAAAAAGAAGTGCGTGGGTTTTTAGGGAGATTGAACTACATTTCACGGTTTATTTCTCATCTAACTGCCACATGCGAGCCAATCTTTAAATTGTTAAGAAAAGAACAAACAGTCAGGTGGAATGAGGACTGCCAAAGATCCTTTGAAAAGATAAAAGAATATTTGCAGGAGCCTCCGATTCTAATGGCTCCAGTTCTAGGACGGCCACTTATCATGTACTTGACTGTGTTAGAAGGGTCGATGGGGTGTGTTCTAGGTCAACATGACGAGTCTGGTCGAAAAGAGCATGCTATTTATTACCTTAGCAAAAAGTTTACCGACTGTGAATCCAGTTATTCACTGCTCGAGAAAACTTGTTACGCTTTGGCATGGGCGGCTCGCCGACTGAGACAGCACATGTTGACCCATAACACACTGATAATCTCAAAAATGGACCATGTCAAGTATATTTTCGAGAAACCTGCGTTAACCGGAAGGGTTGCAAGGTGGCAAATGATATTAACAGAGTATGACATACATTATACTTCCCAGAAAGCCATCAAAGGAAGCGTATTATCAGATTATCTTGCACATCAACCGCTTGAAGATGACTATCATCCGATGAAGTTTGATTTCCCTGATGAGGACATCATGTACCTAAAGGCAAGAGATTGCGAGGAACCACTTCTGGAGGAGGGGCCCGACCCTGAATCCAAATGGAAGTTGATGTTTGATGGGGCAGTCAATATCAACGAACATGGAGTTGGTGATGTTCTTATCACTCCTGAAGGTGTTCACTTTCCTTTCGCTGCCAGAATTACTTTTGGTTGCACCAACAATGAAGCGGAGTATGAGGCGTGCATAATGGGAATAGAGGAGGCTATTAATCTTCAGATTAAGACCCTCAATATATTCGGAGATTCAGCCCTCGTCATCAACTAGATTACCGGCAAGTGGTATACACATCAAGAACACTTAATTCCTTATAGGGTTTATGCCAGAAGACTGTTGACGTTCTTCACAATGGTTAAGCTTCAATATATACCACGAGATGAGAATCAATTTGCCGATGCATTGGCTACTCTTTCTTCGTCCATCAAAGTCTTGTGTTGGAATTATGTGCCTAGAATTGACATTTCCAGGCTTGACGCACCAGATTATGCTTTCTCTATAGACGCAGTGTCTGATGAGAAACCTTGGTACTTTGATATTAAGCTTTTCCTGGAAAGACAAGAATATCCAGTTGGGGAATCATCTAACAACAAGAAGAATTTGAGACGACTTGCTGCTAGCTTCTTCTTGATTGCAGACGGGGTTCTGTACAAGAGGAACTTTGACATGGTCCTGTTTAGATGCGTGGATAGACACGAAGCAGGCCTGTTAATGCAGGAAGTCCACGAGGGATCTTTCGGTACTCATGCAGGAGGACATGCAATGGATAAGAAGTTATTGAGATTAGGGTACTATTGGCTAACAATGGATGCATACTGTTGTTCGTACGCCCGCAAATGCCACAAGTGCTAGATTTATGCAGACAAGGTGCATGTTCCTCCTAGCCTACTCAATGTCATGTTATCTCCTTGGCCCTTTTCTATGTGGGGCATTGACATGATTGGGAAGATAGAGCCTACCGCTTCAAATGGTCATCGTTTCATCTTGGTTGCGATTGATTACTTCACCAATTGGGTTGAAGCAGCATCTTATGCCAATGTCACTCGTCAAGTGGTAGCCAGATTTCTGAAGAGGGACATCATTTGCAGATACGGAGTGCCCAAGCGAATCATTACTGATAATGGTTCCAACTTAAACAACAAGATGATGGAAAAACTGTGTCGGGACTTCAAGATTCAACATCACAACTCTTCTCCTTACCGGCCAAAGATGAATGGCGCGGTAGAGGAAGCTAACAAGAATATTAAGAAGATTGTGCAGAAGATGGTTGTCACTTACAAAGATTGGCATGAGATGTTACCCTTCGCACTGAATGGGTATCGAACGTCAGTCAGGACGTCGACCGGGGCAACTCCTTTCTCCCTAATGTATGGCATGGAGGCAGTCTTGCCTGTTGAGGTGGAAATTCCTTCATTACATGTGATGATGGATGCGAAGCTTGATGAGGTTGAGTGGGTACGTGCTCAATATAATCAGTTGTGTCTAATTGAGGAAAAGAGATTAGCGGCTATCTGTCATGGTAAACTTTACCAGAGGAGAATGAAGCGAGCATTCGACCAACAAGTACATACTCGAGAGTATCAAGTGGGTGAGCTTGTACTCAAGAGGATCATTCCTCCAGGTTCAGATCACAAGGGCAAGTGGACCCCAAACTATGAAAGTCATTTCATAGTAAAGAAAGTTTTCACAGGTGGGGCACTGATGCTCACTACTATGGATGGAGAAGATTTCCAGTCTCTTGTTAACTCGGACGCAGTTAAAAAAAACTTCGCATAAAAAAGACCCGTTGGACACAAAAACAGAAATAAAGTCCAGGCAAGAAAAGGGCATCCCGACGAGCTAAAAATAGAATAAATAGCTCGGGCAAAAATT
The DNA here is from genome assembly GCA_963966055.1 of Lathyrus aphaca. Classification (NCBI taxonomy): domain Eukaryota; kingdom Viridiplantae; phylum Streptophyta; class Magnoliopsida; order Fabales; family Fabaceae; genus Lathyrus; species Lathyrus aphaca. Next base: position 29,718,830 of record OZ014525.1, read on the forward strand.
AGGGAAAACAATTATAAAAAAATGTACACCCGCTGAGTTGAAAAGCCACATCGGACAGCTCAGGCAAAAAAGGGTATCCCGGTGTATTGAAAACCCGAAAGGGCGATCCATGCAAAACAAGGGAATAAGCGAACAATTACGATCTGGGTTATCTGAAACAAATCATCATTCCGAACAATCTGACTATATCAGAAGGGTAGGAATCAGTCCCCTCATCTTCTTCAGAAAGCAAAGGCCAGAACAGAAAGTCTTGAAGACATGCTGGTCATAGAAGGAAGGAAACTCATTGGAATGCCGTGTACATTGCCATTAGGATAGTTTCTTTTCTCAATTTTATGGTAGCTACCTCTTTCCAGTTAGTTGCTTCCTGGTGTAAAACTTTGCCTATTTAGAGGTTGTTCAATGAATGAATATTCAGTCAAAAGTCGTGTTGTGTTTTGTTTGTTTCGTTTGCAAAGATGTCCTGAGTTTTTGGCAAAAAGAACATTGCATATAAAACATGTTAATTTTTCTAAGAAAATTGACATTGCAGGGAAACAATTAAAATTGTCTTTGAGTGTCGGGCGGCAATGGATGAACAGATCATACCATGCAAGTCCCGGGGCACATGTTTGTATACTGTTGTTGCAGGTTTTGCAAGGTGATGTTGTATTTCCCCAAGCAGAGAGTGCTCCCCAGCTGAGCTATAGCAAGTGGAATCCCCGGCGGAACTTCAAACCTAATCGAAGAGGTTTCCTCCCCAAGCAGGAGTTGTTCATCGCGGAAAGACGGGGATATCCCCAGTAGAGTTCATATGGAACCTTCCCCAAGTGAGTCAGAGTAGGGTGATATCCCCAGCGGAACTTTAAATCCAGCTGAACAGTTCTCACCTCCGGGCGGAGTCTTTATGTCAAATTGGGCCATTCCCAGCAAGCAGCTGAATGCCTAACTCCCCACAGAGTTGTAACTGTTAGAATTCTTTCCCCAGTGAAGGTTATTTGACCAAGTATTTTCCCCAGTCGGGCCGAAAGGTCGTCATTTCCTCATGGATTTCGTGATTGGTACGTGTCGCTCACGAGGATTTGCATCCCGGTACAAGCGCGAACGGTAGGCGAAAGAGGAATGAGAACACACAGGAGTGAACTCAGAAAGACAAGAGTCGCCAGCTAGGCATTTTTATCCCGGGGGAAAGGCAATGCTGCATAGACCTAGCAAGATATGGATAAGACGGTTGCGAACCAGAGAGACTGAGAAAGGGGGTTGGTTACAACCTGGGAAGGTATTAGCACCCAGATTGTCCTCCGTACTCGACGGGATCCACGCTTAAGAGATTTGTGTTTTAAAAGGGTAGTGTCAGTGCAATTTGTGTATAAAAGAGCTGGAAAAGGATGTACAGGCGTCAGTGTAAAGAAGTGTGGAGTGTATAAGTGAAGTGTCAGTGTGAGGAAAAAGTGAAAAGCTCAAGATCATGAGGCTAAAAGAATGAAACTGGAAGAAGGGGGAATATACAGAGACTTTTGTTCGATAACTGTTAAGTTATGCCTACGTATCCTCTCGTGCAATGAGGAAGTCAGAACACCGTAGTTCGACCCAAAGAGACTGAAAGGAATTGACTTGTGAACTGCTTACTTGTCTATGCTCAAGTGTATGACCTGTCTGGCCCAGGTGCAAACTGTCTTGCATTAGACGGAAGAAGCGAGTTCTCGTTTGTGAGTGAATGAGATGAGAAAAGAATCCTGGAGGAGACAATTATTGTTTGTTTTTGTATTTTCAGTCTTTTATTGCTTTTAAGAATTTGTCATAAGTTAATGAGCTTAAGCCTAAACCAATGGGTTAGTAAACTCATCACATCCTCCCTCTGATTAGGGGTAATGAGAATACCTTAAGTGTGAAGTCAGGGTCTCACACTTAATCACCATGATGTAGGATTAAGATCATTAACCTACTTGTGATTATTTAGATGTTTTTTGTTGTTTTTGTTTAGTGTTGAGTAATGAGATTATGCCATAATCAGGGATTAAACAGACTCATTACACCATCCTAATAGAAGGATAATAGATGAGAATGTTTAAGCTGAGGAAGACTCCTCAACTTAATCCATGATTAGGGATTAACCTCATGACAAAACAAAGCCTTTATTAGATGTATTTTAGTTAATGATAAGATGAAGAAGTGATTTTTATGGTTTGTAAGACAACTTGAGGGGGACTTGTCCATTAACACTAGGGTTAGTCCTTCTTAACCAATTAAGGAAGAATTAGAACCCTAATGCAAGGCCCAAGTTACAAGCTTGATGTCTTGATGATTATTAAGTGAATTGATTAAAGGATGTAAACACATTAAGGGTTTAAAACTTAGGATTAAAGTTATACACTTCATCCTAATAGAAGGATGCAGGCATAAGCTTAATCACAAAGCCTTAAAGCCTTTAGGGTTTAGTCCCTGATTATGAGGTGAGAAGAGAAGACTCAAAGAGACATAAAGGTAAAAGCTAAGTGGGGGACTAATCAAACCCTAATTGTTATCATGCTTGGTCATTCCTAGGGTTTGTGAGGCTTAAGAAAGAAATCTTCAAAGAACCACCAAGGAGAGAAGCAGATGAAAGGAGCAAAGGGAAGCAAAACAACTTGCTTCACTTAAGAAGTCAAGTTGCTTGAAGAAATAAGGGAGAAGAGCAATGGATGAGCAAGCTCAAGCCCAAACACAATACAAAATGCAGCAAGGGAAGTATGAAAGAGATGAAAAGAGAATGTGAGAAGTGAAGGCAAATTCACTTCTCAAACAACTTACCACCTGAAAAGTTAGCAAAAGAGATGAAATGCAATGCAAAATGAGATGCAATGTCATGATGCAAACCAAAACCAGAAGCATAAGTATGATGTTAATGATGCTAAGAGATGATGCAAACATGAGGCAAGGCATTAGAATGATCATACAAACATATGGATGCAAGAGAGACATGCTTTGAACCATGGATGTTCATGAAAAATTATGGAATGCAAATGGCATACAACATGGCAAATGAAAGATGCAATGATCACACATGATTCTAATATGTCCTAAGATGTCTTATGAATCAAATGACTACACAAAATGTTATGGCAAGTCATGGTATGCAAGCAAATGGAAGATGGATGCAAAGGAAGGCATGAATTAGGGTTATATGCAACATACAAAGCAAAAATCCAAAACCAGAAGCAAATGACATGACAAAAATTTGAAAATGCAATCAAAGGAACCCTAGACCTATACAAACTCACTGCCCAAAGGAGGGGATCCAACTCTTAACCTATTGCAAGTTATGAATTTTCTAAGATTGCTAGGGTTTTAAGGTACCTTGACAAGAAAAATGCAAAACAAATTGAAAATTCAAGATAAATTCATGCCAATTTTATCCTATAAACTACATGTTATGCAAGATGTAATGCAAAAAGAATCATTGTCCAACTCTTAATGGTTAGGCAGAAATGAATTTTTGAAGTTTGAATCAAAATAATGCCTTGAAATGAAATTAATTCCATTGAAAATGAGCAAAAGGCATCAAGATTAAAAAAGAAATTTGGTTTGAGGGTTGGACAATGTTTCTAAATGTTTTTAAATGTTACATGATTTTTTTTGTGATTTTTAAATACCTAAAAGTATTTTTAATTAATTAATTTTCATTAATTAATTAAAAATAAACTTTTAAATGATTTAAAAATAATTTTTAATGCAAAAAATAAAAAAATAAAAAAAATTTTGTGTTCTGAAAATTAATTGAACCTTTGACAAAAAATTTCAGAATTTTTAAAGGTGTTTTGCTATTTTAAATAATTCGTGGAAATTAAATATGAAACAAATAAAATTAAAATGGATTTAATGAGAAAATGAGAAAGTATGTAAATCCAAGGGTTGTGGTTCAAACTGGGACGCGCGGGAATTGAATTAGCGCGCATCTGGACGGCCAGAATTCAAATTTCGTTAATTAAGTCATTATCCCTAATCCTAACCCTAATTATTTTCAGGTGACCGGAACAGTGTTCCGGTCATCTTCTCCGGCAGGCTGTGCCCCTATTCAAACATGAGTTAGCTGTGCAGGATGTAAGCGACGGCTTAACAGGCAAACAAGATAACTTGTGGTTGAATACCAAAGACAGTCCAAAATTTGCACTCACAGAATGGAGGAGAAAAGGGATATAGATTAAGTAAGGTATATTGTAAAGTATGGGCGACGGAGGACGACCGCCGAGCAGAGGACGACTGCTGGGTAAGGAGCAATGACGGGGACGGCCGACATGCTGGTAAAGTGCAGGAAATAAAGCGATGACGGGGACGGCCGACATGCTGGGGATAAAAAGTAAAGCTAAGACGGGGACGGCCGACTAGCTGGGGAAAAGCAAGTAAAGCTAAGACGGGGACGGCCGACTAGCTGGGGAAAGCAAAATCATGATGGGGACGGCCATCACGATAGAACTGTAAAATTTCTGAGGATTAATGAAACATGACGGGGACGGCCATCAAGTTCATAAAGGTAAAGTAACCAACGATGGGGACGGCCATCGGGCTAAAAAGGAAAAGGGACCACGACGGGGACGGCCATCGGGTTAAAGAATAAATGAAATAAACAGATGATGGGGTACGGCCATCAAAGGTGAAGGACGATCACCTAGCAGGGGACGGCTGCTCTGTTGGGAATAAAGAAATATGATGGGGACGGCCATCAGAGGTGGAGGACGACCACCTGGCAGGGTACGGCTGCCGAAAATATCAACGATGGGGACGGCCATCGGATAGAAAAGGTCAACGATGGGGACGGCCATCGGACGAGCAAGATGGAGGACGACCATCAGGAAGTGGAGGACGACCACTCAGCAGGGGACGGCTGCTCTCGAGGTTTATCATAACACAGGACGAGTGTTGGATAACCAAAATCAACAATGGGGACGGCCATTGGATAAAGTGATGAAGGACGATCATCAAGAGGTGGAGGACGACCACCTAGCAGGGGACGGCTGCTAAAATCAACGATGGGGACGGCCATCGGATGAGCATGATGGAGGACGACCATCAAGAAGTGGAGGACGACCACTCAGCAGGGTACGGCTGCTCTCAGGGTTATCATAACACAGGACGAGTGTTAGATAAAAAGGAAAGATTTGCATTGTTGGCGATCTACTGGGCAGATAGTAAACACGGACGAGCGTTTACATCCAAGAAACAAAAGGTATAAGTGTTTGGTATTGTGTATAGATTAAAGATGCGGACGAGCATTCTTAAGACTATGATACGGACGAGTATCACGTAGAAACAAACTGACACATGTTCAGAGATGATGATACGGACGAGTATCAACTGGTTAACAAAGAACACGGACGAGTGTTGCATCCGAAGGGACTCTTCTGGGGAATAGTAGACACAGACGAGTATCTATATTCAAGAAGACATAAGGTGTTTGACACGGTGTATGGATTAAAGATGCGGACGAGCATCCTTAAGACTATGATACGGACGAGTATCATGTAGAAACAAACATTAGACGCAATGTTCTGAGATGGTGGTACGGACGAGTACCAACTGGCTAACAAAGAACAAGGACTTCTGCCGAATCTGTGGGGGGTGTGAGTGATGATGTGTACAAGATACGAGCGAGTATCTGTATAAGTGTACCATGAGTAGTGAGTATTGTACTGATGATGAGTGTTTGGTATTGCTGGGGAGAGTGACACGGACGGGTGTCAAAAGAGAAAAGTATAATATTAACAAGTGTATGGGTGATGATGGTGTAAGCGACTGCGCTGGGGATATGACACGGACGGGCGTCAAGAAAAGTGTACATAAGTATATGTGAGTGCAAAGAGGATGTATTTGGCTTTCGGCTGGTGATTTGACACGGACGAGTGTCATGAAGTGTCTGTAATGAGGGTGATTTGTTTGTAAAGGGTGTTCAGGCGACTTTACTGGGGAAAGATGACACGGACGGGCGCCAAAAGGTGTATATACCGATGTTTATGATTTGTGAGGCAGCTGCTTTTGCTGGGACTCTGGTGGGGACTCTTGGGGTAAGTAATCTGTATTCACAAGCGTTTAATTCACAACATGACTTATGATTATGCTATGCATTTAATTTTTGCCGTAATGCTCCGTATTAGACGGAATGCTACGCTCTGAGGGATAGCATGATGCGAATGCTATGATTAAGCAAAGAGACACCGATCCGGGATTCGGATCCCACTGCTGTGAAAATCTCTGGTCGATCTGCCTGAAATGGACCCCCCAGCTGGGGATGAGATCATTGGTAGATCAAATGATGCATCTGCTTGGGGATATAGGTCACTGATAGACATATCCTTATAAACGAGAAACCCAGCTGGGGTTCGTAGAAGCTTTCTTCACTCTGTTGTGACTTCTTCGTGCGTTGCTCTTCTGAATAGAGGCTGGGGGTATGTGGGGAGATGATTCCCTGACTCTGCATTCTGCTGAGGAAGAATGGCAACTCGGCTGGGGAATTGAGAGGCAACTCAGCTGGGGAGAGCAATGGGAAGCAACTCAGCTGGGGATAGAGCATTTCGGATGCTGAGATGGAGTGTATGTTGATTTGGCAGCTCCACTGGGGGAATGGGCATCTTCTAGTGCCATGTGGAAGATAGACCGAGTTGACAATGATTCGCCCACTTGCTGAGACGTAACCTGCATGCCCCAGGTTGCGTTCTGGATACCTGCAATCCTGCAAAGATAATGGAACGTACAAAAGGTCCCGAGGTGTCCCTCACTGGATTCCGTCATAGGAGTCAAGTACTTTCGAGAATAATTACATTCCCTGTAAGCATGTGTTTTTTTTTTTTTTTTTTTTTTTTTAGAGAAAGGCATCTGTACTTATGCAATTGTATTTTTAGAGATATCAGACAACTCTTTGCAAAACATAAATGTAAAACGAAACATGACTGAAAATCTGATTTTATTAATTCATGTGCCCTGAATTGGCAAGATACAGTCAAGGAAACATATCTCCTGAAATGAAGAGATTGTTACAAATTGAGAAACAAAATGCTGGCGATGTTGACGACGCTTTCGAGGAGCTTCCTCTTCTGCTACGACTCGTATGACAATGACGTTCTTCTCGTCTTGCTTTCTGGAGAGAGTTGATTCTGATTGAAGCTTGATCCTTTGGAAGCTTACCAAGTTGCAGGTGATACAGACGAACTCAGAATGCAGTTGCTCGCTTATTCCCTTATTTTGCACGGATCGCCCTTTCGGGTTTTCAATCCATCGGGATACCCATTTTTTGCCTGAGCCGTCCGATGCGGCTTTTCAACTCAGCGGGTGTACATTTTTTTATTTATTTCCCTTACTTTTGCCCGAGTCTTTTATTCTGTTTTTGACTCGCCGGGATGCCCTATTTTTGCCTGGACTTACATTCTGTTTTTATGTCCAGCGGGTCATTTTATGCGAAGTATTTTTTAACTGCATCTGAATTCACAGGGGACGGGAAATCTTCACCATCCATGGTACTGAGCATCAGTGCCCCACCAGAGAAAACTTTCTTTACAACAAATGGTCCTTCATAATTTGGAGTCCATTTGCCCCTGTGGTCTGTATGAGGAGGGAGGATTCTTTTCAGCACAAGATCTCCCACTTGGTACTCTCGATGCCTGACTTTCTGATCGAAGGCCCTCTTCATTCTCTTCTGATATAACTGCCCATGGCAGATTGCAGCCAATCTCTTCTCTTCGATCAGACTCAGTTGCTCGTATCGGGACCGAACCCATTCTGCTTCACTCAGTTTGACATCCATTAATAACCGCAGCGAGGGTAATTCAACTTCAACTGGTAGGACCGCTTCCATACCATACACAAGCTGATACGGTGTTGCCCCAGTGGATGTCCTGATTGATGTGCGGTACCCATGCAAAGCAAACGGTAGCATTTCATGCCAGTCTTTGTATGTGACTACCATCTTCTGCACAATCTTCTTGATATTCTTATTCGCAGCCTCAACAGCGCCGTTCATCTTTGGCCTTTAAGGAGAAGAATTGTGATGTTGAATCTTGAAGTCCCGGCACAGCTCTGCCATCATTTTGTTGTTCAGGTTGGAACCATTATCAGTAATGATTCGCTCGGGCACTCCATATCTACAGATGATATCTCTCTTCAGAAACCTGGCTACCACTTGTCTAGTGACGTTTGCATATGAGGCTGCTTCAACCCACTTGGTGAAATAGTCAATGGCGACCAGGATGAATCTGTGGCCGTTTGAAGCAGTCGGCTCAATCTTGCCAATCATATCGATGCCCCACATGGCAAAGGGCCATGGTGAAGACATGATGTTCAGAGGATTGGGAGGCACATGCACCTTATCTGCATAGATCTGGCATTTATGGCATTTTCTGGCGTAGGCACAACAGTCTGCATCCATCGTGATCCAGTAATAGCCTGATCTTAACAATTTCTTAGCCATGGCATGCCCTCCAGCATGGGTACCAAAAGAGCCTTCATGCACTTCATGCATCAGTAGATCTGCTTCCGTCCTGTCAACACATCTGAGGAGTACCATATCAAAGTTCCTTTTGTATAAAGATCCATCAGTGTTCAGAAAGAAACTCCCAGCAAGCCTTCTTAAAGTCTTCTTATCATTGGAAGATGCCCCAGGTGGGTATGTTTGATCCTCCAAGAAGCACTTGATGTCATGGAACCAAGGCTTATCATCTTTAGCAATATCTGCTGCAAATACATATGCTGGTCTATCAAGTCTTGATACTGAAATCTGAGGTACAAAGTTAGTAGCTTGAACTTTGATCATGGACGAAATGGTAGCCAAGGCATCTGCAAACTGATTCTCGTCCCGAGGGATATACTCAAGTTTGACTGTTGTGAAGAAAGTCAGTAACCTTCTTGTATAATCCCTGTAAGGTATCAGGTGATCTTGGTGGGTGTACCATTTTCCGTTGGTCTGATTGATTACCAAAGCTGAATCTCCGAATACGGTCAATGTTTTGATCCTGAGGTCAATAGCTTCCTCAAGACCCATAATGCAAGCTTCGTATTCAGCTTCGTTGTTAGTGCAATTGAAAGTGAGTTTTGCCGAGAAAGGCATGTGAACTCCTTTGGGTGTAATGAGTACTGCACCAACACCACGGCCATTCATGTTAACAGCCCCGTCGAACATCATAGTCCACTCTTCTTCTGGGTCAGGCCCTTCAGTGTGAATAGGCTCTTCGTGATCTTTTGCTTTAATGAACATGATGTCTTCATCCGGGAAGTCAAACCTCATTGGCTGGTAATCATTAATGGGTTGCTCAGCAAGATATTCAGATAGTACACTGCCCTTGATGGCTTTCTGAGATGTGTACTGTATGTCGTATTCTGTGAGAATCATCTGCCATCTTGCAACCCGTCCGGTAAGAGCTGGCTTCTCGAAAATGTACTTAACTGGATCCATTTTTGAGATTAATAAGGTAGTGTGGGTCAACATATACTGTCTCAGTCGGCGAGCAGCCCACGCTAAAGCACAGCAAGTTTTCTCGAGCAGTGAATAACGGGATTCATAGTCGGTAAACTTTTTGCTTAGGTAGTATATTGCATACTCTTTTCGACCAGACTCGTCATGCTGGCCCAGCACACACCCCATTGACTCTTCTAATACTGTCAAGTACATAATCAGAGGTCTTCCTTCAACTGGAGGCATAAGGATTGGAGGTTCTTGTAAGTATTCTTTGATCTTGTCAAAAGCCTTCTGGCAATCTTCGTTCCACCTGACCGTTTGTTCCTTTCTTAACAGCTTGAACAAAGGTTCACAGGTTGCTGTAAGGTGAGATATGAACCTTGAAATGTAGTTCAATCGACCTAAGAACCCTCGAACTTCTTTCTCAGTTTTCGGTGCAGGCACTTCTTGAATGGCTTTGACTTTATCAGGGTCAACTTCAATCCCTTTCTCGCTTACAATAAAGCCCAGCAGCTTACCGGATCGCACCCCGAATGTGCACTTGTTGGGGTTCAGCTTTAGTTGGTACTTCCTCAGACGCTTGAACAATTTCAGTAGATTCACCAGGTGATCTTCCTCTGTAAGGGATTTGGCGATCATATCATCTACATAACACTCGATTTCCTTATGGATCATATCGTGGAATAATGTTACCATAGCCCGTTGATATGTGGCACCAGCATTCTTCAGTCCAAATGGCATCACTTTATAACAGAATGTGCCCCAAGGTGTAATGAATGTTGTCTTCTCCATGTCTTCAGGTGACATCTTGATCTGATTATATCCTGAAAATCCATCCATGAAGGAGAATACCGAGAACTGAGCCGTGTTATCCACCAATACATCAATGTGAGGTAATGGGAAGTCATCTTTCGGGCTGGCTCTGTTCAGATCCCGGTAATCAACACACATTCTTACTTTGCCGTCCTTCTTAGGCACAGGTACTATGTTAGCAACCCACGGCGGGTAGCTAGTTACAGCGAGGAACCCGGCGTCCCATTGCTTTTGTACCTCTTCCTTGATTTTCATAGCCATGTCTGGACGAGTACGGCGCAGCTTCTGCTTGACCGGTGGGCATTCTTCTCTCAGAGGCAGCTTGTGCACGACAATGTCGGTATCCAACCCTGGCATATCTTGATACGACCAAGCAAACACATCAACATACTCTTGAAGTAGATCTATCAGTTGCTTCTTCACTGAGTCTTGCAGGCTGGCCCCGATTTTAACTTCTTTCACGTCTTCGTCTGTACCAAGATTAATCACTTCAATCTCCTCCTGGTGAGGAGTAATGACCTTTTCCTCTTGTCTCAACAACCTGGCTAGCTCTTCAGGAAGCTCATATTCTTCATCAACCCCTTCATCAGCTTGATTGATTGGATTGTCGAAGTCATACGATGTCATAGCCGTGCTGTTGTCGGTGCTGTCAGGAAGGCACTCTCTGCAAGGGTTAAGTTGTTCATTTTAGTGATTGATTTTAATCTTGCTTTAGAAAAAAGTGAAATGAAGTTATCATTTTGAAAACACCGCCATTTATTTTTGTACAAAGAGAAAAATGGAAAAACAGTGAGCATAAAAGAAAAAGACTCGTTTGCAAAAAGATTGTCTGATACTTCATTAATTTAATCTTGTTTGCACAAAAGTACAGATGGCCCTGGTTACAAAATGAGTCTTGTCATCTTGGGCAAGATGCAAGACTTGGATGCATGCCATATAAAAAATACAGGAAATAATAATTACTCTGCTTGAGTAACACTTATAATTCCCTGGGAAGACCAGTTCGAGACACTGCTCCCTGGGATCTTCGGACGAATCCAATTCTCCAGATTGCGCTCATCTTCCAGCTCGTCTTCCAGACAGTTGATAGCATCGGGGGTAAGCATCCCCCCACTGACAAAACCAGGCTCTCCAGCAGCCTTTGCTTGATGTTGAGTTGGTTTGTAACCCAACCCAAATTTGTCCTTCTTCTCCTCCACAGCTAAGACCTTGCCCCAGCCTCGGGCAGTTCCTTCTTCAACAACCTTCCGGGCTTGTTGGTAAGACGACATGGAGATCCCCGACACAGCAGATGCTTCATTGACATTCAAGGCTTCAAAACCTTGGCTCATCGTTTCATGGATCTCTCCGTCCATCTCAATGTATTTATAAGTAGCCAGATGGCTAACAAAAATGTCCTCTTCTCCACAGATTGTGACAACTTGACCCTCCCACTCAAATTTTAACTTTTGGTGAAGGGTAGACGTTATTGCGCCAGCGGCGTGGATCCAGGGTCTACCCAACAAACAGCTGTAGGCGGGCTGAATGTCCATCACGTAAAAGATAGTTTTAAAGGTCCGCGGGCCAATCGTCACGGGCAGCTCAATCTCTCCCAGAACCGATCTCTTCGAGCCATCAAAAGCTCTAACCACCAGGTTGCTGGGTCTCAATGCCAGTCCATCATATTCAAGCTTCACCAGAGCCTTCTTTGGTAAGACATTCAGGGATGATCCTGTGTCCACCAGCACATGTGAAAGGACAGCTCCTCTGCATTCCATGGTTATGTGCAAGGCTTTGTTGTGACTGCGGCCATCCACTGTCAGGTCAGAATTGGTAAACCCTAGCCCATTGCTAGCAGTAACATTTCCAACGACGGTTTCCAATTGGTTGACAGTAATCTCCTCGGGCACGTAAGCTGCGTGCAGTACTTTCAGTAGCGCATTCCGATGGGCTTCGGAGCACATAAGCAGAGAGAGGATGGAGATTTTGGATGGCGTCTGGTGAAGTTGATCCACAATTTTGTAATCACTCTTTTTGATGATCCTCATAAACTCATCAACTTCCTGATCGAATGGAGTCTTCAGGGTTTCTTTGGCAGCTGGATCTTCCTGCACCGGGCTTTTTCCTTTTGCCTTGGCAGCAGCTTCTGCTTCGGCAGTAGGTCTTTGGACTTGTGAAGCAAAGAGACGTCCGCTTCGGGTGAAGCCTCCGCCTCCGCCCACATTATCAATTTGTGGTGCAGGTGCTAATGTTTCAAGAGTGATTCTTTTACCTTCGCAGTACACGTCAGAGCCATAGTGCCAAGGGATGGCCCTATCGCTTTCATATGGTACAGGTCCAGGCACCGTGACAGTGACTGGACTGATTGCTGCTGCTGAAGGGATTGTTATTGTTTGTGGATCATAAAAGATTGTGACTGGTGCTCTGGTGGGAGCAGCACCTTCTGAATGGTAGGCGGAGTTATTTTCTGGATCGTAGAATATGGTAACTGTGGAGACATCTTCATGATTGTTTGCTGGAGTTGCAGGAGGTACCGCTGGAAGGACTGTTGTTGTTGCTGATGGAGAGTCGAAATGGAATGAAGCTGAAGTTGTAGCAGGAGGAACTGTTGAAAACTGATCATTCGGAAGGACAGGTGAAGTACTTGTTGATGGTGCTGATGAATTGTCGGGAACAATAGTTGCTGCAGTTGTAGGAGGTTCTGAAACCGTTGTTGATGAAGTTGCTTGAGTTGCCGGAAATGATGTAGTGATCTGTAGCAGGCCACTCTTAATAAGGCTGTCAATGCCATTCCTCAAGTCTTCACACCCATTCCAAGAAATATTGCAGTAGGGGCACCCTAGTTCACACCCCGGAAATATATTGTTTTCACGGAGTTGAGCTTTGATTTCCACCAATGGTGTCCTGATCTGATCCACACTGGTTATGAAATAAGACGGTGTGTCTTCTTCAATTGCGTTAATTCGAGGACCACCATGGTTCGGCATTGGGTTTTTGTTGACATTGGGCGGCGGTGCAAAATTCAGAGCCTTGGAGTCTACCAAGTCTTGTACCTTCATATGCAGAGCCCTGCATTTTTCTGTACTGTGACCAGGTGCGTTTGAATGGAAAGCACACCTAGCATTGGAGTCATAGTTTCTTGGTAAACTGTTGGGATCCGGAGGTGCCAACGTTCTTAGCTCAACTAGGTTGAGTTTCAGAAGCTGTGGCAGCAAAGCAGCATACGGCATTGGAATTGGGTCGATCACTCGGTTAGCTTGGGATGGCCTTTGTTGGAATGGCCTCTGTTGATTGTTGTTGTTGGAGTTGTTGTTGTTGTAGTTTCTTGGAGGATATTGATTCTGCTGATGATACTGAGGTTGTTGTTGGAAATTTTGTTGAGGAGGTTGATAGACCGGCTGAGGATGAGCTGGAGCAGGGATTGTGACTGCTGCTATTGTCCTTGGAACATATTGGGGCCTACCCCTGTTGGTGTGAATGGCATTGGTCTCGCCAGTTCTTCTCGGGCCTGCAAAAGGCTTTCTTGTACTACTGGACGAGCTTGCACCGTTGTCTGAGATCTTACCCATTTTTAACAGGCTTTCAATTCTCTCCCCAGCTATGACAACATCTGCGAAGCTGGTGGAAGAGAAAGCAGCTAACCTGTCAATATACGTTCCCTGAAGAGTGTTCATAAACATGTCTGCCATTTCTCTCTCAGACATTGGTGGCTGGACAGCAGCAGCAAGCTGTCTCCATCTTTGAGCATACTCTCGGAAACTCTCCCTCGAAGACTGTGACATTCCCATTAGGAGGGTCCTGTTGGGTGCCATGTCTAGATTATACTGATACTGTCTGATGAAGGCTTCTGCCAGGTCCTTCCAGCATCTTATTGTCGCTCTTGTCAGATGGGAATACCATTCCCTTGATGCTCCAGTCAAGCTATCTTCGAAGTAGAACATCCACAATTTCTCATCCATTGTATAGGCCTTCAGCCTTCCCAGAAATGATTGCAAATGAGTTCGGGGGCATGAAGTCCCATTATACTTTTCGAAACAAGGAGGTTTGAACTTATGGGGGATCCTGACCCCGTCTACCAGCCCCATGTCCATGACGTCGAAACCCAAAGAATTTTGAGATTCTAAGGACCTCAACTTCTCAGCTATCTCTTCCAATCGTCTATCATATGTTTCCTCTCCAGCGCCCATTACTGTATACTGGTCCTCCTGAGGATCTTCTTGAAGTACTCTGGCTGCTGTGGCTGTCCCTTGAATGTTGAATGGGATGTTGGCCTCTGGATGGAGATGGGGTCCAAAAACTGGGGGATTGACATGAGGTTGGACCCTCTCGTTGTTACTTGTGCCAGCAGTTCCCACATGGGGCTCCTCTTGATTCCTTCCTTCTACCAAAACTCTGAGCCTCTCCTGGCTTTGAGCTAAGTTGTTCATTACTTCCATGAACTGTGTTATCTGAGTTCTCATCTCCAACCTTTCGTTGGCCATCTGGTTTCTGACCTCCGTAAGGTCCTGCTGCATCTGATCCATCTGAATTCCCGGAAGGTTGTTTCTAGTTGGGTACCTGTGAGGCCTGTTGAGAGGAAATACCCGGCGGCGAGCAATAATTCCTGAACATCACAACAGAGGTTAGCAACAACAAAACAAAACCCTACAAAACAAACAAAAAGGGTCAGCATGCAATGCAGTTATGCTTATTTGTTCTCAAGGTATCCGGTTTGGCCTTCAGTTTTGACCCTTCCAGACCCTTGAAGATGTTGCTGTTGAAGTTGCTTTTGATGTGAACCCAGATAGAAACCAACACAGATATATTACAAAAGTGAAACAATACAATTTGTTCATTTTACAACACAAACCCTCAAAGGGGTCAAAATACATCACAAAAAAAGCAAAAGTACATGGAAAAGGAACAACAACAAGCAAATGATCAAACTCCAAGGCCAAACTCATCCTCACGAACTTCCTTGAGAAGTGCTTCGGTCACAGGATCAGCCGGACGCTCCGTGAGACCTCTGATGAGAAGGTTTCTTGTTGCAACAGCTGCAGTCAACTTCTTGCTCTGACTTTGGTCCTTAGACCTCTTCAATCCTGCTTTGATTTTCAGCTCTGATATCTCCTCCTGGGCTGCTGCCAGGGCTTTTTCCATCTGCTCCATCTTGTCTTGAGCTCTCTTGTCTTCTAGAGTACGGGCCTCAGTGATCCGGACCCACCTGGCCTGACTCTCTTTCAAATACAAGTCTGTTCTTGCTCTTTGGAATTGGGCTTCTTTACAAGCATTCTTCAGAATCTGCTCACCAGCTTTAGACTTGTTGATATACTCCCCAGACTTCTCTATCTTGGTCAAGTGTTCCACCCTCAATTTCTCCAATCTCTCAATCTCCCTCACACCTTCACTCCTCTCCCTGAGGGTCTTCTGCAAGGCTTGAGTTAACTTCTCATTCCTTTCCTTCAGGCTTTCAAACTCCTCCAGACTGATAGTGGCAGGGGGTGGTGCTGAAGATGACTCAGGCATATCTTCTACGGTGAAAGGCATTCCAGAGAATTGGGCCCTAGCATGGGACCACTCATAATATTGGACTGATGCCACATTATTGCACTTCCCCAGAATGGTGATTCCCTTGGTTTGAACATGATCCCAGGCCCAGGCAGCCTGCCTAACAACAGCCAAGTTAACCTTGTTCTCACAGTAGAGGGTCTCAACCAAATCCTGCACCCTAGGAGCATGGACCAGTGCATAGCCTAACTGCCTCTTGAACAGCAGAGGGTTGTAATTGATACTTCCCTTAACTCCTACCAAAGGCACATTGGGAAAGTGTCCACAGCTTGTGATAATATCTCTGCCCTTGGTGCTCTGAGTGCACCATCTGATGTCTGCTGAAGTGAGAGTAGTGAGCCTCTTAGCCCAGTTGCTTTGCTGATGAGGATTTAGGAATGCATCTGTCCTGGGCAGATGCCTGAGAAGCCAAGCATGGAATAGTGGAGCACAACACCTCACTAACTTACCCCTCTGCTTCTCATTCCTCTGATGCACTGAGTAGTAGAGATCTCCTAACAAGGTTGGCACTGGGTTCTTCAGGATGAACAAGTGAATTGCATTCTTGCTGATGAATCGAGGCTCATCTGCAAACAACACAATTCCATATACACTTAAGGCCAACAATGCACAAACAGCTTTCCACTCCCCCAGGGAGGCCTTCAAACTAGCTTGAGAAATCAGGAAGTCAAGATGAAAACCAGGGATCCCAGCTTTAGATGTCATATGCTGTTCTATCAAAGCAGGCTCCCGGTGTAAAGCTTTTGCTATCTCTCCATTGCTGGGATAGACCATTTCAGGATTGAAAGGAATTTCTCTCTTGATAGGCAAGCCAACCAATGCTGAGTATTCTTCTAAAAGAGGTCCCAACTGAAAGTCTTTAAAGGTGAAACACCTCAATGGGGGGTCATAGAACTGAATGCAGGTATGGATTAGGCTTCTCTGAGATGGGTCCATATCCATAACCAAGTCAAGTATATCCCCATAATGCTCTCTGAACAGAGGTATGTGCTCTGGAGTGATCAGGGTTTGGATCCTCCTGATGTCTGATAAGTCTGGTTGGAAGAAATGGTAAGTGATGTTGCTTTTCTTTGGAGCCATGAGTGCTGAGGACTGAGTAGAATAAGTGCTGATGAAGATGCTGAGAAGTGGGCCACTGGCTGGCTAGTGCAAGTAACTGAAGTATATGGCTGACAAGCTGAAGCAAGATGCTGGTGGAGACAGGTCAAAACTGCAGATGGGGTCAAAACCAAAACCAGATAAAGGTGGATACCCTGAAACACAAATAAGCACATGTTAATATGATGCAATGAGTATGAATGCAGATGAAATGCAAGGGTTTGTGACTGAGCTGGATCTGATAAACTGCCTTGGTATAGATCCATGTGTGTTCAAGAATTCCAGATGGAGGTCTAAAAATCCAGTAACCAGGGTGGGGGGGACTCAAATAAAGAGCCACAAGTCCAAGGTTTTAGAATCACAAGAACTGTCCAACATGGAGCATTCTTAACAAAGTCAAAGTAACAGGGTATTCTGAGGTCAAGGTACCTGCAAACCTGTAAACAGCCCAACCCCCTCACAGGTGGTGATCTAGAACAAGGATCCTCAGACTTGGATCAGTTATGAGAAGTGTAAACACTTCTAACCCGGAGGTACAGTGTTTACAATAACCATAACAATTCCTCCTCTAATTCACCTCAGTTTCTGAAGGTCAAACTAAAAGGTCATCCAGACTTAGCAGGCTTCCCAGATCCCCCTAGCATTGCAGGAAATCCGCAACACAGAGTTCTCAAGAAGAAACCCATATCTGAACCGTGTTTCATATTCCCGCACCAGACCGAAATGGAATGGGAAAGAATATGATTCACTCTAGCCTAGGTGTCACTCAGGTCCCAGGTATAGGACCTTAACTCTCAATGGAACACCCACCCACCAAAGAAAAACCAGATCCAGCCAGCACAGTATGACAGTATGATATATAAAAGCAGTAAAGAAAGCAGTAAAGTAACTGTTCATAAAGCAATAAACAAAAATAAATACAAGCACAAACAAGCACATAACACCCCAGTAAACACAAATCAAACAAGCGCTAGGAGGAACCCACAAAAAGAACCAGAAGCCCTGGTTGCAGTATAAGCCACTTCCCCAGCAGAGTCGCCAAGCTGTCGCTCCCGATAAATGGGAATGGGCCCAGATAAAGGTACAGACGCGAACGGTCGGCGAGAGGGACAATGAGAACACACAGCCGTGAACTCACTGGAGATGAAAAGAGTCGCCAGCTAGGCATTTTTATCCCGGAGGAAAGGCAATGCTGCATAGGCCTAGAAAAAGATGGATAAGACGGTTTGCGAACCAGAGAGACTGAGAAAGGGGGTTGGTTACAACCTGGGAAGGTATTAGCACCCAGATTGTCCGTCGTACTCGACGGGATCCACGCTTAAAAGATTTGTGTTTTAAAGGGGTAGTGTCAGTGCAATCTGTGTGTAAAATAGCTGGAAAAGAATGTACAGGTGTCAGTGTAAAAGAATGTGAAGTGTAATAGATACAGTGTCAGTGTAGGAACAAAGATGAGATGCTCAAGAATATGAGGCTAAAGAATGAAGCTGGAAGGAGGGGGAATGGACAGAGACTTTTGTTCGATAACTGTTAAGTTATGCCTACGTATCCTCTCGTGCAATGAGGAAGTCAGAACACCGTAGTTCGACCCAAAGAGACTGAAAGATGAATCGACTTGTGAACTGCTTACTTGTCTATGCTCAAGTGTATGACCTGTCTGGCTCAGGTGCAAACTGTCTTGCATTAGACGGAAGAAGCAAGTTCTCGATTGTGAGTGAATGAGATGAGAAAAGAATCCCGAAGGAGACGATTATTGTTTGTTTTTGAATTTTCAGTCTTTTATTGCTTTTTGAGTTTGTCATAGGATAATGAGCTTAAGCCTAAACCAATGGGTTAGTAAACTCATCACATCTTCCCTCTGATTAGGGGTAATGAGAATACCTTAAGTGTGAAGTCAGATTCTCACACTTAATCACCTTTGGTGCAGAATTAAGATCATTAACCTACTTGTTGATTATTTAGATGTTTTTTGTGATTTTTGTTTAGTGTTGAGTAATGAGGTTAAGCCATAATCAAGGATTAAACAGACCCATTACACCATCCTAAAAGAAGGATAATAGATGAGAATGTTTAAGCTGAGGAAGACTCCTCAATTTAATCCATGATTGGGGATTAAACCCATGACAAAACAAACCTTTATTAAGTGGATTTTAGTTAATGATATGATGATGAAGTGAATTTTATGATTTGTAAGACGACTTGAGGGGGACTTGTCCATTAACACTAGGGTTAGTCCTTCTTAACCACTTAAGGAAGAATTAGAACCCTAATGCAAGGCCCAAGTTACAAGTGTGATGTCTTGATATTTATTAAATGAATTGATTAAGAGATTTAAACACCTTAAGGGTTTAATACTTAGGATTAAAGTTATACACTCCATCCTAAGAGAAGGATGCAGGCATAAGCTTAATCACAAAGTATTAAAGCCTTTAGGGTTTAGTCCCTGATTATGAGATGAGAAGAGAAGACTCAAAGAGAGACACAAAGGTAAAAACTATGGGGGGAAACTAATCAAAACCCTAATTCATTGTCATGCTTGGTTGATCCTAAGGTTTGTGAGGTTTTCAAGAACAATCTTCAAAGGAGCCACCAGGAAGCAGATGAACATGATCAAGAGGAGCAAAGTGATTTGCTTCATTCAAGAAGTCAAGTCACTTGAAGAAAGAAAGTGGGAGGAAGAAGAATGAGCAAGCTCAATCTCAAACACAAATAGAAATGCAGCAATGGATGCAAGAGAGATGTAAAGAAAAGTTATGAGAAGTGAAGGCAAATCCACTTCTCAAGTTTACTTACCACCTGAAATGTTAGAAGAAATGCAATGCAATGCAAGATGAGATGAAATGATATGATGCTAAGTAAAACCAGAAGCATGTTGATGATGATTATGATGTTATGAGGTGCTGCAAACATGAGGCAAAGCAATGGGGATGTTCATACAAGATTATGAATGCAAATGATGCAAGTTAAGGAGCATGAACAAGCATGAAAAGTCATGAAGCATACAAGACAAATGGCATGGCAAAGATGTAATGCAATGATCAATGATGCTTCATACATGTCTTAAGATGTCAAATGAATCATAAGAATGCACAAAATGCAATGGCAAGTCATGTTATGCAAGGAAATGCAAGAAGGATGCAAGAGAAAGCCCAAATTAGGGTTCATGGATCAAACATCAAACACAAATCAAAAACAGAAGCAAACCCTAAGATAAAAAATGGAAAATGGCACCCAAAGAAACCCTAGACCTATGATGAATCCCTGCCCAAAGGGGAACTCCCAACTCTTTACCAATCTCAAGATATGATTTTTGCAAGTTATTAGGGTTTTTTAGGGTTCTTATCAAAACAAATGCCAATCAATTAGAAAATGCAAGATCAAATCATGGCCTTTTTATCCTTGAAAATACATGTCAAATGGAAAACAATGCACAAAGAATCAATGTCTCAACCTTCACCAATAGGCAGAAATGAATTTTCAAACATATGATCAAAATAATGCACAAAATATGATTTAATTCCATGAAAAATTCTTAAAAATGCATCAAGATCAAAAAAGAAATTTGGTTTGAAGGTTGGACAATGTTTCTAAATGTCTTAGAACATTTCATGAATTTTTTTGTAATTTTTAAATACCTAAAAGTATTTTTAATTAATTAATTCTCATTAATCAATTAAAAATAAACTTTTAAATATTTAAAAATACTTTTTTAATGATAAAAAATAAAATAAAAATATTTTTGGGTCATAAAAATTAATAAAACCTTAAAGAAAAAGTTTCATAATTTTTATGAATTTTCTGCTATTTTAAATAAATTGTACAAATTAATTGAAATAAAAATGAAATAAAACAAATAAAATGAGAAGTAATCAGAATGGACGCATGAGATTGATTCTGAGTTTAAAAGTGTTGACTGCGCGCGTGATCATGTGGCTCACATTCAAACTTCTAAAACTTAATTAATTAATTTAATTAATCCTGATTAGGGTTTAATGGAGAATCTGGGCCATCAAAAAGGGGGGGAAGTCAACCAGTCAACGCAATCCTACGCTCCTCATTCAAACTGGAATTAATTACACAATTAGGGCACAAATGACTTTCAGGTGGCCGGAGAAGACTTCCGGTCGTCTTCTCCGGCCAGAAGCTCACCTGAAAATTCCAAACTTCCTAAAAACGTAACATAAATGACATCTATGAATTGGGAGATGATCCTAACACTCTCACGAATCAAACCCCTCTATCAAAACGAATTTATATTACCTAAATCAACTGAATCGAAGCAAACAATTTCTAGGGTTCGTAAGCTTCAAACACGAATTAAATGCTCAAAACAAAACCATTTCAAAAACTAAAGGTACCAGAATGATCAGTGCATCATGAAGAACAAGTTTGTAACAATAAAAGTCATTTCTGGAAAAATTAATTTCGAGCTACCTGAGATTTGGAGCTTTCAGTTTTGGGACTTTCTGGCTGTTTCCTTTGATGCAAGCTGCTCCACTTGATCCCCCAAGTGTGTTTGAATGCTCAAAATGAGTTTGTGTTGGCTGGAGAAGAAGATTCGAAAGGAACTGCTTCAGTTCAGTCAACAATGGCAGATGAGATTCTGGCACTTTCAGGCTGTGAAAAGGGGTTGTTTGTGATCTATGAAGTGTGTTGAGAAGGTTTGTGGTGTTGGTTGGTGTGTTTGTGAGCTAGGATAAGAGTTTCGAATGAAACTGCAGCTTGAGGTGAATGATGGCAATGGAGTTTTCAGGCTTGTTTCAGGCTTATGCTTGGGGTGTTTCTTGTCTATGAGGTGTGGTGAGTTGAGTGATGATGAGAGTTTGAGTGTTTGAAGACTGTGGAGAGTGATTCGAAGGAACTTGCAATGAGGTGAGTTTTTTTGTGTAAGTGTTGAATGTTGTTGTCTCAGCCTTGGTTTATGCTATGCTTTGCTTGCAAATTGTCCACACAACTCTCTCTCATTGGTCAGATGATTAGACATGCCCTTTATTGATTGGTAAGTTACCTTTTGCAAAAAGTCAAAAATTGTGTAAGAGAAGTATGGTGAAGTGCTAGCTTGGTACAAGGCCTAGGGGCTGCGCAGCATGGGGGGAAGAGTGAGCTAGCAAGGTCAGCATCCAAGTTTACAAGTTGTAAGAAGTGATCATGAGTGTTTTGCAAGTTGGTTAGCTTATGTTTCACATGTGATCCTTTGCAAAACCAAGCATGAAACCAAGGGCAAACTTAGTTCAAATCTGATTTTTGTAACTTAGAGAATGTTTTCATGCTGGTTTGAAGTGAATTAGAGGCTGCATAATGCATTTGTTCAAGACTTTGCAAAATTTCCATTTGGTGCATAACTTGAAAATCAATGATTTTTGCTAACTTTGCAATGCCATAACTTTTGATCCATGAAGAGTTTGATCATGTTCTTGTACTTTTTGAAAAGGGAAAGATGAGATCTACAACTTTCATGACCAAAGTTTTTCCATTTGAAGCCTTTTTGGATCATGAATCAAGGCTTGAAAATTGGCCTAAAATGAGGCATTCTTGAAAAGTCAACTATGCCTCAAAAAGTCAACTTTTGCAAAAACCCTAAATTCTTGATTTTATGCACTTCAACCTTCTTCCATGATCAAATAAAGATCATATACACTCAAAATGATGAAGATCACCCATTGGTTGGGTCATTGGGGGCCTCAGATGCCCTGATTTTGCACTGACTTGTCTGAAAAGTCAACTCTTGATCAGATGACTTCCCCATGGAATTTCTTCATGAAAATTGATATGCATACTCCCTATACCATATAGAGACCAATGGAAACAAGAATGACCAAAAAATTTGAGATTATGGCCCCTGAAACCAAAACCCTAATTTTAGGTCAACTGTGCAGTTCAACCTGGCTCTGCATCCACTCAAACCCTAGTTCTTGTGATTCCTCTGCAATTTTGACTCTGTGAGGATGTGACATGATACAAGAACACACATGGACCCTTTTGAGATGATTGGTGGCCTTTGGAGTGGCTCAAGAAGCTTTGGGATTGCTCAGATCACAAACCCTAGGTGCAGATGCCTTGGAAACTATGCAGTGGATCAAAAAATGAGATGTGAGATGATATGATTGTGTTTATGCATATGAGATGATCACAAGCCATGGTGTGAATGGGTGAGGGCAAATTTGGGGTGTTTACAGGCTGTTCATGCTATCTCACTCCCTATGCATCAAAACTTCCCCAAAATCTCCAGATTCACTCCTTAAACATCATTAAACCTAAATCCCACCCCAAAATCCATTTATTTCCACTGAATCATAAGAATCAAAGCAAAAAGCATTTCACGGGCAGAGTTTCAGAAACTTCATACACTCTCATTTTCCCACCATTTTCGAAAATAAACACATCAGTGTGACCAGCATAACATAAAGAATCACATTGCAGCAAAAGAAATGAGTTCTGGAGAAATGTTTTGGATGGTTACCTGAGCTGGAGTTCCTCTGATTCTAAGCTTCCTGGCCTCAAGCTTTGCACAAACCTTCTCCTTTGATCCTCCTGATGATGGAATGGAGCTTAGAATGCTTTGAGAGTGGCTGGTTTGGGAGATTGACAGAGTTCTGTTCAAGGGGGGGAAGGAAATCGTGTTTTGATTTCAGTGGGTTTCAGGGCAAAGTGAGGGCAGGGAAATGATCAGGAGAGTGTGCTGAGATGTTTTGTGAAGTTTGTTTGTGTGTTTGAAGCTTGTGGAGAGTGTTTCGAATGGTTTTGCATATGAGGCATAAACTTGGAACTATGGCTATGAGTGAGTTTCAGCATGAATTGTTGTCTGTTATGGCTTGCCTTTGGTCCACTTATCACTCATGGATAGGTCTGTGGAGTTGGTGTGCCCTATTGTGATTGGTATGGGCAAGTTGCCAAAATGTCAAACTTTGTGTAAGAGAAGTATGGGCTCATAGCTAGCCAAGGACAAGAGGGGTGTCCTGCACAGCAAGAAGTGTGGAGAGCCCTAGGATCAATTCTGAAGTCAGCAAGCAAGTGGGTTAGGGTTTGAGTGAGGTTTTGCAACTTGGTTCATCTTTGGCCCTTTTGAAGTTTCTTGATCCACAAGTCATGAAAATGGACAAACTCTTGGTGCATTCTGAATTTTAGGCAATGGTTCATGTTTGTATGAAGATTAGAAGTCCATTTGATAACTCAATTTGCCTTGGCAAGGGATTTTGCAACTTTGCCTCTTTGGTAGAAAACTTGAAATTATGTGATTTTTCCCAACTTTGACAAGCCATAACTTTTGATCCAAAATGAATTAGAATGAGTTCTTGTACTTTTTGAAAAGGGAATGATCCATTCTACAACTTTCATGACCAAAGTTTTCTCATTTGAAGCATTTTTGAATCAAAAAGCAAGGGTTGAAAAAGTTTCCCAAAATGGCAAGTTTCCATTACAAGTCATTTTCCCAAAAAGTCAACTTTGCAAATGGCTTGAAATTCTTCAATTTTGTGAACTTCCAACATCTTCTATGATCAAATAAAGATCATACACAATCAAAATGATGAAGAACACACTTTGGTTGGGTCATTGGGGGCCTCAGATGCCCTGATTTTGCACTGACTTGCTCAAAAAGTCAACTCTTGATCAGATGACTTCCCCATGGAATTTCTTCATGAAAATTGATATGCATGATCCCTATACCATATAGAAACCAATAGAAACAAGAATGACCAAAAAATTTGGAGTTATGGCCTTTGAAACCAAAACCCTAATTCTAGGTCATCTGTGCAGTTAAACCTGGCTCTGCTTCCATGCCAATCCCAGTTCTTGTGATTTTTTGACATTCTTGACTTTGAGAGGATATAATATGATGCTTGAACATACATGTACCCCTTTGCAGTGATTGAAGACCTTTGGAGTGGCTCAAATGGCTCTTGGATTGCTCAGATCACAAACCCTAGATGCAGATGACTTAGAAGCAATGCAGTGAATCAAAAATGCAATATGAGATGCTATGATTGAACTTATGCATATGAAAAGATCACAAGCCATGGTGTGAATAGGTGAGGGAAAATTTGGGGTGTTTACAGCTGCCCCTATTCAAGCATGAGTTAGCTGTGTAGAATGTAAGCAACGGCTTAACAGGCAAACAAGATAACTTGTGGTTGAATACCAAAGACAGTCCATAATTTGCACTCACAGAATGAAGAAGAAAAGGGATATAGATTGTAAAAGAAAATAAAGTATATTTATAAAGTGCGGGCGGCGGAGGACGACCGTCGAGCAGAGGACGACTGCTGGGGAAAGAACAATGACGGGGACGACCGACATGCTGGGGAGGATGCGAGAAATAAAGCAATGGCGGGGACGGCCGACAAGCTGGGGATCTAAGAGATTATGATGGGGACGACCATCAAGTAAAGCTATAAGACTCTCTGGGGAATAGGTAAAAATAAATGATGAGGTACGTTCATCAGGTTCATAAAGTAATGTAAACAACGATGGGGACGACCATCGGGCTAAACTGATGAAGGACGATCATCAGGAAAAGGAAAAGGGACCACGACGGGGATGACCATCGGGTTAAAGAATAAATGAAGTAATGATGAGGGACGGTCATCAAAGGTGAAGGACGATCAACAGGAAAAGGAAAAGGGACCACGACGGGGACGGCCATCGGGTTAAAGAATAAATGAAATAATGATGAGGGACGGTCATCAAAGGTGAAGGACGATCAACAGGAAAAGGAAAAGGGACCACGACGGGGACGACCATCAGGTTAAAGAATAAATGAAATAATGATGAGGGACGGTCATCAAAGGTGAAGGACGATCACCTAGCAGGGGACGGCTGCTCTGTTGGGGATAAGATGAGGGACGGTCATCTAATGGTGAAGGACAATCACCTGGCAGGGTACGACTGCCAAAAATATCGCGACATAGGACGAATGCCAGATAAAAGGTCGACGATGGGGACGGCCATCGGATGAGCATGATGAAGGACGATCATCAAGAGGTGAAGGACGATCACCTAGCAGGGGACGACTTCTCTCAAGGTTTATCATGACATAGGACGAATGTCAGATAACAAGATCAACGATGGGGACGACCATCAGATAAAATGATGAAGGAGGATCATCAAAAGGTGAATGGCGATCACCTAGCAGGGTACGGCTGCTAAAAATCACGACATAGAACGAATGTCGGATAGAAAAGGGGTTCTAATGAATAGAGACTCCGCTGGGGAAAGGATGAGGGACGGTCATCCAAAGGTGAAGGACGATCACCTGGCAGGTGTAGACACCCCAAATTTGCCCTCTGGTTTTCTATCTTTGTCGGCTTTTCGTTTTGCATTCATATACATTTTTCATACCATTTGCATTGGCTACCGAGACGTGGGACTGGGGTCATTATGTGGATTAGGGTTTCACACCCTATTTTGTTGGTTATCAGAGAATTCAAAGGACTGTTCACTTATTCATCTGGCCCGTCATCAAGATATTTTCCTCTTCATCAAGTTACAAGACTATCCCTTTCTTCTCAGCATCTCTGGTAGTGTGTATGCAAGGTCAAGCTGTGTGGTGGAATTCATCAGACTATCAAGTTGTGTTTCATTAGAAGTTGTGGGTCAGATTGTCTATTCATCCGTTCACCATCATTCATACCAGTTTCACAAACCATTTCATTGTCTAAATAACCTATCTTTCATATCCATGTCCATTTAAACATTCGTTATCCAGTTCTTTTAATTCACATCATTTAGTCCATTCCATTGACCAATATCCGATTTAATTCTCGTATCCAATTTCCATTTTATCCAAATAAATTCTCCTAAATCCATAAACATTTTTTTCGTAATCAATTTCAATATCTATTCCATTTTTTCTATATCATATCCAAATTAAACTCGTCTTATACTTTTTTTATTTTTTATTATTTCATCCATCCAAATTAATTTCCACATTAATTTCATTTGTTCATAGAAGTCCATTTTCATTAATCATTATTTCAAATCCATTTATTTTATTTTATTTTTTTCTCTCCAAAACTGAACCATATTTCTAACCATAACCTTTTTATTCTTTTTATTATTTTTTTTTATCATTTTTAAATATTCACTTTAGCTACACAACTTTATTCCACAACAAGGCCAACCATTTTGCAGCAGGACTCACGTACAATTCACCTCAATTCAGCGTAGCTGCCACCACAAATTCATACTTTCCACGCGCAAATGGCAATACCAATTGATTCCCATAAAAAATTTCCCATTACAAATCATGGCCCACACAATCAGCAAAGTCTTCTCTTGATATCTTCTCTCAAACACGCACATAACATTTCGGTGAATATGGCCCACACGCATTGATTCCCACACAAGGCCAGCTAATGCATACCATTCACTCCACGATGTCACGCACAAGAATCCGCAAATTCAACGTCACAACATTTTCACTCTTTTGATTCTTATCAGTAAAACAACCTTCATCAACAACATAACAACTTCATTTTTTTTCCTTTCAAGATTTTCAAATCCTCTCCATATATCTCACCCTTCTTCGAAAATCACAGAAAAAACCTCATTCCATACTCTTTCTCTACAACAACAATAACCTTTCTGTGATTCACCTCACCTCACAACAACCTCACTAAATCCATCACTCTCTTCACACAAGACCTCACACACTTCCTTGACACCACCTGATACTTTTCTCAACTCCACAACAGATCCACAAAACAAACGATAGACCAACATCCTCAGAACAAAACCAACACAAAAATTGAACCTCTTCTTGCAACCTGCACAAAAAATTCCCAACAGCACAACATGCTCTTCATCCCCTGCAACCTCACCAACCCAGCTTTTCTTCTCCCAACAAACCGCAACAATCTTCTTCTACAACCATAACCAAAATTCCAACAAACCCACTCACCTTCAACCATTTTAATCTTTATGAACCAGAACACAAACCATTTCCCTTTTTCAAGTTCATTAAACCTCCATACTCAATCGAACAACATCACAGCATCATACACAGATATGAGAAGAAAAATGCTATAAAAAAATCCACACAAAACATACAAGGACACACAATGCACTCCACTCTTTTGCTCATCCTCAACCAACACCCTTAATCTTAACCTCACACCTTCAAACAAATCACCGCTCCATCTTCAACCTCTTTCAACCATCTTCAACAACAACATATCTCCTTCACCGAATCACACAAAAAAGCCCTTCAAACCTTCCTTCAAATCAACTCACTCTTTCCTAAAAAAATCACCATCTTCGTACAACTTTCATACCACAACCACCCCTGTTTTCTCTATTAAACATCCAACACCACTTCAACAACAACAACAAACAGATTTCAAAATCAGAGCAGAAAATTAGAAGAAGAAGAGAGTGACGTCGGGTTGAGGAAATCCGAATTCAGAGCCGAAGAAGATCCGTGTCGGTGCCGGAGGCGAGAGACAGTCGGTGACAGAGAGGTGAGGTGCGATCTGAAGAAGCTCAGTCGGTGCCGTCATTTTCTCCGATGAGGTTGGGCGGCGGCATAAGCGAGAGATAGGCGAGATCGAAGCCGCGATTTCAACTCGAAGCTTGAAACAAGATCTGAGACTGAAGCAAGGAGGAGAGGCCTCGTTTGTGTGGTTTTCGGGAAACGAAAAGGAAACAGAAGGGAGTAGTGTGCGGTGGTGAGCGCGACTTGGCCTTGTTTACACGATTTGCTTTTTTTCTATTTTCTTGAAGAAGAGCAAGGCGCTGCAAGAAGAAGAAGAATGTGTTGTTGTTTTGGGTTACACGTTTTGTTACCAAGATTTTCCTTTATCTTTATTTTATTCTTATTTTAACCTTTTCTTTTTATATATATTTTGTTTATTGAATTGTTAATTTCGTTTGTTGTTGATTGGTGGGCTACGGTTAAGCCCAGTTGACCTTCCAGCTCCTTTCTGCACTCCCAATCCGGCGACATATTTGCCCTGTTTCTTTCTTCCCTTTTCTTTTTCTTTAATTTTTAACTTGTTTTCATTTTCATCTTAAACTCACATTAGTTTGTAATTAGTTTCAGATCCTTCTATTAGTTTTGTTTAAGTTCTATTTAATTAATTATTAATTTGTTTGATTAAAGATTTGATATAACCTTGTTAGCTTTGATATATAATAAATATAGCTTTGATCCTAGTTTCAATTAATTAATTTGGATTAATTTTGAATATTAATATAACTTTGGTTCTAGTTTTTGATTAGTTTAGTTTGATTAAATATAAGGGTGTTTAATATTGGTTTTAGTTTTGTGCTTAAAAGTTTTGTAGGTTTTGCTTGGTATGGACAATGGAGGATGCTACTTGATGAGGGCCTTAGGACTAATTGTGTTCATAATCTTGTTTGGACTGTCGAGATTTCTGGATACCAATTGAACTTAGACCTTGACTTTGCGCGAACCGATTCATGGTTTTGATTTTGGTTCCTGGTTTGGATGATTACACTTTAAAGAGGCAACAGACCTTCTCCGTTAGGTACCACTGAGGCCCGACTTTACTTGTTGCATGCTGCTGCATCTGGAAGTCCTACTGGTGTAGGCTCTGTTTGTGCATTCTCATCTTATCTCCATTTCGCATTCTCATCTCCTTATCTTATTCATTATTCATCTCATCTCCATTTTGCATTCTCATCTTCTTATCTTATTTCTTTTTCATCCAGTTCTTTTTCCTCATCTTCTTTCATGCTTTCTTATCTTGCTCGAGGTGCGTTTAGACCACCATGGAGCTTTTCCTTTCATCTTTCCTTTCTTCTTTCTTTCTTCTTTAGGATAGTAAGCCTCACTAACCTAGGACCATCTAAGCATGTGAATATTAGGATTAGACTTTCCCGTTAGATTTTACCTTTGTGATCTTGGTTTCTTTTCTCTTCTCATCTTCAAACTTAATTTTAATTCACTTAATAAAGGTTGAGTACTTTCATGTAACATGGGACTTTGCTATGAGATGCTTACACGCGTTCCATTTCGGGGCGAGGTGTGAGTCATCACTCGTGGTGGATAGGTCTTAGCATGAGTACCTCACAAAGAAAAGCTAAAAAACACTTCTTAACCAAAAAAACCACAAAAATACTTAATAATGGTAATAGGTCAGTGTGCTTAAGCCTTCACTTGTGGGACTAGCTTTGGGGATTTCCTCCATAGATAGGTGTGCCTCTTGCGCATTCCATTTCGGGATGATGTGAGATGTACACATCCCATTGAGTAAGACTTAGGTACACTCACCTATGCAAACTTTCACTCATAAAAGCTTCTAAAAAACACCAAACAAACAATAAGCGTCTTTCCTTCGGGAATTCTTTTCTCACCTCATTCGCTCCGTACGCGAACTTGCTCCTACTTGTCACCTTGCAAGACGGTTACGCACTCGTCGTCCGAGCCTGCAACACCTGAGCAATGACATAGGCAGTTCAAGCCTTTAATTCACAAGCAATTTCCTTTTAGTACCCCTAGTTAGGGGAACTACGGCGTCTCTGATCCTCATTATCCTGATGAGGTACGTAGGCAGCGGGGTAGGGCCCGTTCGAGCACAATCTTTATTTTCCCTACATTTTTCTCTTTGTTTCTTATTTCATTTCTTTTCCAGTTCCAGTTTCTTTTCATTTTCATTTCTTTAGCAGCAGCTTTCATACCCTCACCCTTTGAAACAGTTTCTTTGCAAGTGTGGATCCCGTCGGGTACGACGGACGATCTGGGTGCTAATACCTTCCCAGGTCGTAACCGACTCCCGAACTCAGTCTCTTTGGTTCGCAGGACCTGTGTCCTTCCTCTTCTTTCTTTTGGTTTGTGCAGCATTACCATTCCCTTTCTTTTGGGATAAAAATGCCTGGCTGGCGACTCTATTTCTTTTTCCGCGCCACTTTCGCGTTTGTACCAGGATGGAAATCCGGGGAGCGACAGCTTGGCGACTCTGCTGGGGACTGCACACCAGAGAATCTCTGGTTCCCCTGTGAGTCTCTCCTAGCGCTTGTGTGTTTCTGTTTCATTGGGTGATGTTTGCTTGCTGTGGCTTGTTGTATTTTATTATTGTTTGTTTACAGCTTTATTTACAGTTTTCAGTATTTATTTCCCGTATCATATGTTATTACTGGACTGTCTGGACTGGCTTTCTGTTTGGTGGGCTCGGGTGATACTGTTTCTGAGAGATAAGCCAAGTACCCGGCTTGAGTGCACCCTAGGATTAGAGTGGACATATTGTACTCGCATGTGACATGATGAGTGGCGATGTGTTTCACGCCCAGATTGCGACTGTCTTGGAAATATCTTGTGTGGGGATTTCCTCCACTTCGGGATAGGACCTTGATAGTTATGTGCATCTGGGGACCGATCATTGAGAACCTTTGTGGAAACAACCCTCTCTAGTGATGACAGTGGCAGACCACATTTGTTGGCAAACCCACTCGCATCCGAGGGTCCACTGGGAACTCGCATAGGATGGCCTGGTTCTCCTATAGGAACTCAGTCAAGGCCTCTGGTCGTATGACATTAGTACTGTATCCTACGGGCTGAATGTACTATTGTTTCTCGATTTCAGCGCTTGAAGCTGGGGACTTATAAGGGATGCTTTTTTTTCCCGGACTCAGCTGAGGCCTCCCTGCGTAGTATATAATGCCAAACCGATTCCCTGATTTGGTCATAGGCCATTTCTCGGAAATGGTGAAAGTATTATTGCTATTCGGCTTTGAGAGTCCGTGATGTCTGACCCGGAGCCTACCAGTGAGATTGGGAGGGGTTTACAGGTTTGCAGGAACCCATGACCTCAACATACCCTCATTGCCAGTACAGTCTTATGTTTTGATCTAGTCACTATGATCCTGAAGTTCTTGACCTATGGTTCTCGGCTACTATTTGGGTTATTATACAGAGATCTTGTGGTTACAGACACTCGATTCTTGGCAGTATTCCAGATTCCAGGCAGTTTCCAGCTGTGATCCTGTGTCTTTGCATCTTTTGCATCATCATATCGCATTTTGCATTTGCATCTGCATTGCATTTCCTTCTTCCAGAGAGCTCATCCTTCTCCTTTTGTCCATGACCAGCCAGCTGATTTCCCGGTACACAGTTTGAACAAGTGGTAACAATTAGAAGACGACAGAGTGTGTGAAGTTAGACTGAACAACGTCAAGGGTTAAGAAGGGTCAGTTTGAAAGCCGTCAAAAGCTATGTCAGAGAACAACCGTCAGAATGTTGAGTTTCCACATGGTTTCACTTCAATGACCAATCCTTTGTATGGTCTTTCTCCTGATGAGGATCTTCCACAAGTGAACAACCTTGCTCGAGCTCAGCCTGCACAGACCCCGATCATGAATCAGAATGTACCTGAACCATCTGTTGTCCGAGGTGGACATTCATCTTCTTCTGATTCTACAGATTATCAGAGTTTCGCTTTCCCTATGCCGAAATTCCAAGGGGCAATCCCTCTTGTGAAAACCAAGGATCCACCAGCTATTGATCCTGCTGAAAGGTTTCGCATGTTGGACGAGCAACTCAAAGCCTTAGCAGATCCTGATGCCTTTGGTTTTGATGCTCTAAACCTGTGTTTGGTTCCTGGTCTTGTCATTCCTCCAAATTTCAAGACTCCGAAGTTCGAGAAGTACACTGGTGTCAGTTGCCCAAAGCGTCATTTGGTGATGTTCTGTAGAAAAATGACTTCTCATGCATGCAACGATAAACTGATGATTCACTGTTTTCAGGACAGTTTAAGCGGGGCATCTTTAAGTTGGTATATGGATTTGGAAAGCAGTCGTATCCGATCTTGGAATGATTTATCCAGAGCTTTCGTAAAGCAATACCAGTACAATGTGGACATGGCTCCCAGTCGCACGCACTTGCAGAGCCTATCTCAGAGGAGTGGTGAATCTTTCAGAGAATATGCACAACGGTGGAGAGAATTGGCAGCCCAAGTGCATCCACCACTTTCAGACAGAGAATTAGTTGATCTGTTTGTGGGCACATTTCAAGGTCCGTACCTGGAAAGAATGAGTAGCATTGGGACTTCAAATTTCTCTGATTTGATGATAGTTGGAGTACGCATCGAGAGCCTACTCAAAAGTGGAAAGATCCAAGACTTCCCGAACATCCCAGCTAGTGAAGATGAATATGTTGGTAGCTCCCAAGGGGAAGAATGGCATGACGCCAGTGCAGTCATAGCCAATATTGAATATTCTGGACCAACATCTTCTCAGAGATCATCCATTCCTATGTCTGGCTACTCTTATGGGCATTCGGCAATGCTCAGAGCACCATATAAAAAATCCTGGATTCCTCCTCGTCCAAATCTGCAAGCTCATGGTCGAAGACCTCAGAATCAACTTCAGAGCCAGCCTGGGCCTCGCAACAATCTGGAAAGAAGGAATGCTCCTCTTCATCCAGTTCCCCTGGCATACAGTGACCTTCTGCCACATCTAATTCAGAGCTCATTGGTGGTTCCTAAGCCTCTCAAGCCGTTGTCAGAGCCGTACCCTCCAGAGTATAATCCTCATGAGCAGTGTGGGTATCATGGTGGATCAATGGGGCATTCAACTGAAGATTGCAAAGCCTTCCAAGCCAAAGTACAACAATTGATCGACAAGGGCTACATATCCTTTCCAGAAGGAAGCTTGGTTGTGCACGTCAACCTCTCACCTGATTGAGTTCAAGGACTTCAGAGAAGCGTCTCCTGATTTCAATGACTCATACAAGAATATGTCATCAGAGCTGGTGGTCATTGTATCCTTTTATCATTTGCATTTGTAGTTTCTTTCCTGTTAGCAGCTACTTGTCTTTTAAGCATTGTTGTTTTAAATGGTAATGTTAATGTAGTGATCTTGCATTTTTGAATCAATTATGTCGCATTCGCTCATTTTTCTTTACTTGCATTGAAAAAAAAACAAAAAAAAACAAAAAAAATTGCATTCATTTACCTCCCGTTTATTTCACTGTTGTTTAGCAGGTTTGAGGGAGGATGATGACAACTGAATACCCATAATTGTTGAAGGTATGCTTTCAGGGTAGAACCTGCTGACGATGTACAGGCATTGTTTCAATTCCCAAACACCGGAGATATAAGGGAGATAGACCCTCGTCAACCCCTTTGAGCCTTGAAGTAGGAGTTTCTTTTCTAAACAGAAAAACCCTCACATTTAGCCCGGGGAAGGGTAATCATCAGTTAATTTGACCGAGCGTTCAAATTTCCAAAGGAGTATGCATCCGAGGATCCATTACCTTTATTCATCACACCTCGAGAGGTTAAGGGACGTGAAACCACAATGGTTATCCCTCACCAACAAAGGAATGAGGCAGTCAACCCTTTCAGCAAGTCATGACAAGCCAGTGTCACACGATTTGTTCAAAAATCATCATCAGAAAAAGAGAAATAAAGCCCGCTAAGTCAAAAAAAGCGAAAACAGACGACTTAGGCAAAAGTTAGGGCATCCCGCTGGACTACAAAATCGAAAAATTCAAAAAAAAAGAACCAGTCCAGGCAAAAGTTAGGGAGTAAAAAAAAATGAAAGAGAATCGTCCATAAGAACAAAGTCGTGTGACCAGACACGAAGTCAGAAGGGGTGACTGTTACTCCAAGAAACCTCATTGGTGCTTAAACGTCAACGTCATTGGTTCCTCAACCATCACAAAACCTTGCGAGAGATGGACGCTCAGGCCAGATTAGCTGAACTTAGGACTGAAGAACATCAAGGAGAATGGGTGGGCACATATAAATTTTGAGCCATAAATCTTTTTTTCTAAAACCGTGAACCAGGCCACGTCATAACCCTTGAAAGTCCTAATTGAATCAGGGTCAATTCTGAAAGCATACTACGACAAGGTTGCGTAAACTGACTCCTAGCGATTTGCTAACTCAGCACTACGTTTGGACTGATCGTCCATTCATCACACACTGTCACAACATTCAAATAAATAAATTTTCAAAAACTTGCATGTGCACTGCATTAAAATTACCATTTGTAAATGAATAGTTTTAATTGCAAGTCAGCCTGTGACATCAAGGAAGTTCCTACAAAGAGCAATCAGAGGGAACTTGATCAGTCGACAATAATGACCAAAATCAAGAGCATCGTGTAGGCCTATGGAACAGGGGCATGTTATCCAGTCATTTCATTGACCAAGAAATTTGTCAGGGTAAAGCAGTTCCCAAGCATCAGTTGATTGAGGAATATCATTCAAGAGTCAGTTGATCAGAGCTGAATCTGCCAAGCAGGGGCAGGCCACCCGGATTTCCTGTTGACCAAGGATGAATTCTTCCAATGCTCAGTCGGGATGAGTCAAGTCGCTTCCACGCTCATACCGGGGCAGGACTTTCCCAGAGTTCACTAAGTGCAACTCTCCTCGAGAGAACATCCAAGTCCGCCATGCCAGGAATTGGATAATCAGTGACAGTCTGTTCAGAGACTTACCAAAC
Source organism: Lathyrus aphaca (assembly GCA_963966055.1). Taxonomy (NCBI): domain Eukaryota; kingdom Viridiplantae; phylum Streptophyta; class Magnoliopsida; order Fabales; family Fabaceae; genus Lathyrus; species Lathyrus aphaca. The sequence goes on from OZ014525.1 coordinate 29,754,065, forward strand.
AGGGGCAACTTTAGCTACACAGAGCATGTTATATCAGTGATCTCCGAGTTCAAGACGAGTGTCGGGAAATCACGCTACCCACCGTCGCCTTTGTCACCCTTCTCAGCATAGAAGCCTTGTCACTATGACCTTTCTTCCCATCCTTGGGAGTTTTTCTAGCTTTTCATAAGCATCGCATAAATCATTTGCATACGTTATTCATGCCGCTTCGCTAAAGCATACGCATCATAAGTGCATTGGGCATTCCCCACAAAATCAGTATCGCATCCAGGGCCTCGTAACCCCAACTTCTTGACGTCTCAAAGTCCAGTTCTCGTCTGGCAAACCATTTTAAAGTCCAGTTCTCGTCTGGCAAGCCAATTCAAAGTCCAGTTCTCGTCTGGCAAGCCAACCCAAGATCCAGTTCTCGTCTGGTAAGCCAACCCAAAGTCCAGTTCTCGTCTGGCAAACCAACTTCAAATACCAGTTCTCGTCTGGTAGGCGAATCTTTTAACCAGTTCTCGTCTGGTCACCTTTTCATTTAGCCTTTTGGACGCCAGTTCCCGTCTGGTAGTCATCCTTTTCAGAGTCAATTCTCGTTTGACAGTGAACCCCAAGGAGTCAGTTCTCGTCTGACGACTTGTTCTTTGCCCATCAGTTCTCGTCTGTTGGCCTACATTCAATAAACTGGTTCTCGTCTGGTATCTCACCTCCAAAGTCCAATTGCTTGGCAACCAAAAACAAAAAAATCTCTATTAACCTGGCCTTACGCCCAACCATTCTTGTTTCATTTCCTTAGCATCTTGAGCATATGTCTGTATCTTGCACCATTTCCATTGCATCTTCGTACCACATGGTTTCTGTTTCTCTGATGTGGAGCAAGAGTCGTTACAAGGCGCAATCTGGGGAAGATATCTCAAAATTTGTTGAATTATGCGAGAGTTTGAAGGCACTGGGGAAACTTTGGATGCCAAGTCTTCTGTAAAATCCTTTGGAGACGATCTCTTCATAGACGATGCAATTGGAGGCATAATTAAGGAGTAAAGAAATGTTTATTCACTCATGACAATCAGTATGCAACTATTGAGCTCAGAAGCTTGTAGCATTGTGTTAATCCTCAGGGAATATCTGGTATTTATTTTACCAGCAGGACATTGGAAGTTTATTTCTTCCCCAAGCAGAGAATTTTCCTTCAGCCGACAAGGTTTCCTCGTGAGGAGTTGGTATACAGTCAAAGTCAAATTTTCATTGGCATATCTTCCCAACACAGTCCTCATACTATACTTGGGGGCATATTTTGACTTACTTGATTCTCCAGCAAAGTCTCTCCTCAGTAGAGCATTGCCAAATATGTTTCTCCGTCAGTCCAGAAGGTTGACACATCCCCAGCTGAGTTAGAGCAGACGATATCCCCAGCAGAACTTCAAGGCTAATTAAATCATTCTCATCCCCAAGCGGACTTATCTTTCCACAATGAAGTTTTCCCAACAGGCAGCTGAAGGCCTTGTTTCCCCACAAAGTTAGAATTGTCAGAGCTCTCTCTCTCTCTCCAGCAAGGATCCCAGCAAGAGTTATTTGACGAAGCATCTTCCCTAGCCAAGTCTGAAGATGATCTTTCCCCACAGAGTTCATGTCTGATCTCCACTTCCGGCAGTGAAATATTTCCCAGCAAAGTTGCCATACTGGTGGTCATTTGATGATACAGTCAGGTATATATCACCTCAGTCAGAGATGGGTAGTCAAACCTCTAGACTTATCTTCCCCTGCAGAGTTGTAACTCTCGGTGGCCGATCAGGCATTTGTCTACCGCTCGTCTGCGTTTGTCAACACTCGTCTGTGTTATCTCTAAGCAGAGTTATCCCCAGCAGTGATATATCATGCTTTATTGCTGCTCATCTGCATCTTTCAACACTCGTCTGTGTTAGCTCTGTGGTATTGCTCGTTTGCTTTCCCCAGTAGAGTCTATATCTATTAGCACTCGTCTGTGCTCGCATCTTTATTTGATGCTCATCCTCTTTCAGCACTCGTCCGTGCCTTTTCCTCAACAGATTCCTCTTTATTTGAGGTATTCCCCAGCACTCGTCCATGCTAGCATCTTTATTTAATGACCGTTCGCAGCTCTCGGCACTTGTCCGTGCTTATTAGTCTTTGAAGTTTTTTCCCCAGCGAAGTTGCCTGTACTCGTCTGTGCGCGCATCTTCATTTGGCGCTCGTCCGCATCCCTGCAGCACTCGTCCGTGCATTTTATTTTCGATTCCTCTTTATTTGAGGCATATCCCCAAGAAAGTCGCCAGTACTCGTCCGTACTCGCATCTTTATTTGATGCTCGACCTCATCTCTTAGCACTCGTCCGTGCCTATTACTTATCTAGTGCTCGTCTGCACGCCCCGACACTCGTCCGTGTTTGGTATTTTCTTTTGAAGATCGTTTGAAATAAGTTGATACTCGTCCGTATCATTATCAGAAGCACTCGTCCGTGTTTCTTGGATCATCGTCCGGTACTCGTCCGTATCGTCGACTTATGACACCCGTCTGTGTTTCTTTGATGATCATTCCAATGCTCGTCCGCATTGAAGAGGTTGAAAATCCTGACGGTGGGATTAAAGCGTCAAAACAATTACCGGAACCTGCGTAAGGGTTATCCGAAGAAGACTCATCCGTCTTATTCCACTTATCTGCGTAAGGATTCGTGAAGAGGATTCGTCCATCCTAGTTGCATGTCTATCCCACAGACTTATATGCATTCCCGGAACCTGCGTAAGGGTTATCCGAAGAAGACTCGTCCGTCTTATTCCACTTATCTGCGTAAGGATTAGTGAAGGAGATTCGTCTATCTCAGGTTACTTTGAAGATTCTTAAGGGCTCGTCCGCTCTCTGCACCTGGCGTCACAGGTCATTCGAAGACTCGTCTGTCAACATGTTCTTATTCCAAATATCAGTTTCAACTCGGAAGAAACTCGTCTGCATTTTTCTCTCCTTCTTATCCCCAGAGCGTCATCTGTTTGGGTTTATTTCCCATTTTTGCATTCTCCTGCAGAGTGCAAATTTCGGGGTCTTTTTGGTATTCAATCACTGTTTATCTCGAACGTCTGATAGCCGTGCTTCCATCCTTTTCAGATCAACAGTTGATTGAATAGGGGCAGCTGTAGACACCCCAAATTTGCCCTCTGGTTTTCTATCTTTGTCGGCTTTTCGTTTTGCATTCATATACATTTTGCATACCATTTGCATTGGCTACCGAGACGTGGGACTGGGGTCATTATGTGGATTAGGGTTTCACACCCTATTTTGTTGGTTATCAGAGAATTCAAAGGACTGTTCACTTATTCATCTGGCCCGTCATCAAGATATTTTCCTCTTCATCAAGTTACAAGACTATCCCTTTCTTCTCAGCATCTCTGGTAGTGTGTATGCAAGGTCAAGCTGTGTGGTGGAATTCATCAGACTATCAAGTTGTGTTTCATTAGAAGTTGTGGGTCAGATTGTCTATTCATCCGTTCACCATCATTCATACCAGTTTCACAAACCATTTCATTGTCTAAATAACCTATCTTTCATATCCATGTCCATTTAAACATTCGTTATCCAGTTCTTTTAATTCACATCATTTAGTCCATTCCATTGACCAATATCCGATTTAATTCTCGTATCCAATTTCCATTTTATCCAAATAAATTCTCCTAAATCCATAAACATTTTTTTCGTAATCAATTTCAATATCTATTCCATTTTTTCTATATCATATCCAAATTAAACCCGTCTTATACTTTTTTTATTTTTTATTATTTCATCCATCCAAATTAATTTCCACATTAATTTCATTTGTTCATAGAAGTCCATTTTCATTAATCATTATTTCAAATCCATTTATTTTATTTTATTTTTTTCTCTCCAAAACTGAACCATATTTCTAACCATAACCTTTTTATTATTTTTATTATTATTTTTTTTATCATTTTTAAATATTCACTTTAGCTACACAACTTTATTCCACAACAAGGCCAACCATTTTGCAGCAGGACTCACGTACAATTCACCTCAATTCAGCGTAGCTGCCACCACAAATTCATACTTTCCACGCGCAAATGGCAATACCAATTGATTCCTATAAAAAATTTCCCATTACAAATCATGGCCCACACAATCAGCAAAGTCTTCTCTTGATATCTTCTCTCAAACACGCACATAACATTTCGGTGAATATGGCCCACACGCATTGATTCCCACACAAGGCCAGCTAATGCATACCATTCACTCCACGATGTCACGCACAAGAATCCGCAAATTCAACGTCACAACATTTTCACTCTTTTGATTCTTATCAGTAAAACAACCTTCATCAACAACATAACAACTTCATTTTTTTTCCTTTCAAGATTTTCAAATCCTCTCCATATATCTCACCCTTCTTCGAAAATCACAGAAAAAACCTCATTCCATACTCTTTCTCTACAACAACAATAACCTTTCTGTGATTCACCTCACCTCACAACAACCTCACTAAATCCATCACTCTCTTCACACAAGACCTCACACACTTCCTTGACACCACCTGATACTTTTCTCAACTCCACAACAGATCCACAAAACAAACGATAGACCAACATCCTCAGAACAAAACCAACACAAAAATTGAACCTCTTCTTGCAACCTGCACAAAAAATTCCCAACAGCACAACATGCTCTTCATCCCCTGCAACCTCACCAACCCAGCTTTTCTTCTCCCAACAAACCGCAACAATCTTCTTCTACAACCATAACCAAAATTCCAACAAACCCACTCACCTTCAACCATTTTAATCTTTATGAACCAGAACACAAACCATTTCCCTTTTTCAAGTTCATTAAACCTCCATACTCAATCGAACAACATCACAGCATCATACACAGATATGAGAAGAAAAATGCTATAAAAAAATCCATACAAAACATACAAGGACACACAATGCACTCCACTCTTTTGCTCATCCTCAACCAACACCCTTAATCTTAACCTCACACCTTCAAACAAATCACCGCACCATCTTCAACCTCTTTCAACCATCTTCAACAACAACATATCTCCTTCACCGAATCACACAAAAAAGCCCTTCAAACCTTCCTTCAAATCAACTCACTCTTTCCTAAAAAAATCACCATCTTCGTACAACTTTCATACCACAACCACCCCTGTTTTCTCCATTAAACATCCAACACCACTTCAACAACAACAACAAACAGATTTCAAAATCAGAGCAGAAAATTAGAAGAAGAAGAGAGTGACGTCGGGTCGAGGAAATCCGAATTCAGAGCCGAAGAAGATCCGTGTCGGTGCCGGAGGCGAGAGACAGTCGGTGACAGAGAGGTGAGGTGCGATCTGAAGAAGCTCAGTCGGTGCCGTCATTTTCTCCGATGAGGTTGGGCGGCGGCATAAGCGAGAGAGAGGCGAGATCGAAGCCGCGATTTCAACTCGAAGCTTGAAACAAGATCTGAGACTGAAGCAAGGAGGAGAGGCCTCGTTTGTGTGGTTTTCGGGAAACGAAAAGGAAACAGAAGGGAGTAGTGTGCGGTGGTGAGCGCGACTTGGCCTTGTTTACACGATTTGCTTTTTTTCTATTTTCTTGAAGAAGAGCAAGGCGCTGCAAGAAGAAGAAGAATGTGTTGTTGTTTTGGGTTACACGTTTTGTTACCAAGATTTTCCTTTATCTTTATTTTATTCTTATTTTAACCTTTTCTTTTTATATATATTTTGTTTATTGAATTGTTAATTTCGTTTGTTGTTGATTGGTGGGCTACGGTTAAGCCCAGTTGACCTTCCAGCTCCTTTCTGCACTCCCAATCCGCGACATATTTGCCCTGTTTCTTTCTTCCCTTTTCTTTTTCTTTAATTTTTAACTTGTTTTCATTTTCATCTTAAACTCACATTAGTTTGTAATTAGTTTCAGATCCTTCTATTAGTTTTGTTTAAGTTCTATTTAATTAATTATTAATTTATTTGATTAAAGATTTGATATAACCTTGTTAGCTTTGATATATAATAAATATAGCTTTGATCCTAGTTTCAATTAATTAATTTGGATTAATTTTGAATATTAATATAACTTTGGTTCTAGTTTTTGATTAGTTTAGTTTGATTAAATATAAGGGTGTTTAATATTGGTTTTAGTTTTGTGCTTAAAAGTTTTGTAGGTTTTGCTTGGTATGGACAATGGAGGATGCTACTTGATGAGGGCCTTAGGACTAATTGTGTTCATAATCTTGTTTGGACTGTCGAGATTTCTGGATACCAATTGAACTTAGACCTTGACTTTGCGCGAACCGATTCATGGTTTTGATTTTGGTTCCTGGTTTGGATGATTACACTTTAAAGAGGCAACGGACCTTCTCCGTTAGGTACCACTGAGGCCCGACTTTACTTGTTGCATGCTGCTGCATCTGGAAGTCCTACTGGTGTAGGCTCTGTTTGTGCATTCTCATCTTATCTCCATTTCGCATTCTCATCTCCTTATCTTATTCATTATTCATCTCATCTCCATTTTGCATTCTCATCTTCTTATCTTATTTCTTTTTCATCCAGTTCTTTTTCCTCATCTTCTTTCATGCTTTCTTATCTTGCTCGAGGTGCGTTTAGACCACCATGGAGCTTTTCCTTTCATCTTTCCTTTCTTCTTTCTTTCTTCTTTAGGATAGTAAGCCTCACTAACCTAGGACCATCTAAGCATGTGAATATTAGGATTAGACTTTCCCGTTAGATTTTACCTTTGTGATCTTGGTTTCTTTTCTCTTCTCATCTTTAAACTTAATTTTAATTCACTTAATAAAGGTTGAGTACTTTCATGTGACATGGGACTTTGCTATGAGATGCTTGCACGCGTTCCATTTCGGGGCGAGGTGTGAGTCATCACTCGTGGTGGATAGGTCTTAGCATGAGTACCTCACAAAGAAAAGCTAAAAAACACTTCTTAACCAAAAAAACCACAAAAATACTTAATAATGGTAATAGGTCAGTGTGCTTAAGCCTTCACTTGTGGACTAGCTTTGGGGATTTCCTCCATTGATAGGTGTGCCTCTTGCGCATTCCATTTCGGGATGATGTGAGATGTACACATCCCATTGAGTAAGACTTAGGTACACTCACCTATGAAAACTTTCACTCATAAAAGCTTCTAAAAAACACCAAACAAACAATAAGCGTATTTCCTTCGGGAATTCTTTTCTCACCTCATTCGCTCCGTACGCGAACTTGCTCCTACTTGTCACCTTGCAAGACGGTTACGCACTCGTCGTCCGAGCCTGCAACACCTGAGCAATGACATAGGCAGTTCAAGCCTTTAATTCACAAGCAATTTCCTTTTAGTACCCCTAGTTAGGGGAACTACGGCGTCTCTGATCCTCATTATCCTGATGAGGTACGTAGGCAGCGGGGTAGGGCCCGTTCGAGCACAATCTTTATTTTCCCTACATTTTTCTCTTTGTTTCTTATTTCATTTCTTTTCCAGTTCCAGTTTCTTTTCATTTTCATTTCTTTAGCAGCAGCTTTCATACCCTCACCCTTTGAAATAGTTTCTTTGCAAGTGTGGATCCCGTCGGGTACGACGGACGATCTGGGTGCTAATACCTTCCCAGGTCGTAACCGACTCCCGAACTCAGTCTCTTTGGTTCGCAGGACCTGTGTCCTTCCTCTTCTTTCTTTTGGTTTGTGCAGCATTACCATTCCCTTTCTTTTGGGATAAAAATGCCTGGCTGGCGACTCTATTTCTTTTTCCGCGCCACTTTCGCGTTTGTACCAGGATGGAAATCCGGGGAGCGACAGCAGGGTACGGTTGCCGAAAGGTATCATGACATAGGACGAATGTCAGATAGAAAAGAAGTTTTGCTTTGCTGGCGACCTACTGGGGAATAATAAACACGGACGAGTGTTTACATCCAAGAAATAAAAGGTATAAGTGTTTTGACGTTGTGTATAGATTAAAAATGCGGGCGAGCATCCCTAAGACCGTGATACGGATGAGTATCAGTAGAAACAAACACTGACGCAAGTTCTGAGATGATGATACGGACGAGTATCAACTTGTTAACAAAGAACACGGACAAGTGTTGAATCTGAAGGGACTCTTCTGGTGAATAGTAAACACAGACGAGTGTCTAAATTCAAGAAGACATGAGTGTTTGACACGTGTATGGATTAAAGATGCGGACGAGCATCCCTAAGACTATGATACAGACGAGTATCAGGCAGAAACAAACGCTTGACGCACGTTCTGAGATGATGATACGGACGAATATCAACTGGTTAACAAAGAACACGGACAAGTGTTGAATCTGAGGGGATTTGGGTGATATATACAAGATACGGACGAGTATCAGTATGAGTGAAATAAGTATGAGTGGTGTACAGGAGAGTGTTTAACTTGCTGAGGAGGGTGACACGGACGAGTGTCAAAAGAGAAAGGTGTAATATAAACAAGTATATGGTTTTCAAAAATGTTTAGGCAACTGTGCTGGGGAAGGTGACATGGACGGGTGCCAGGGAATTTGTATGGATATATATATCTGTGAGTGCAAAGGGGACGCTTTGGCTTTTTGCTGGGGATACGACACAGACGGGTGTCAAGAAGTATTTGTAATGTACAAGTGTCTGTTTGCAAAGAAAGCTCGGGCGACTTTACTGGGGAATGATGACACGGAAGGGTGCCAAAAGGAGTGTGTATTTGTATTTACAAGTGTAAGGCAAATGCCTTGGCTCTCTGGTAGGGACTTTGGAGAGTTTTCTCTGTATCCTGTTGATGGATTGTCGGTATTTACAAGTGTTTGATTCAGAACATGGCTTATGAGTATGCAGTATGTTTGATTTTTGCCGTAATGCTCCGTATTAGACGGAATGCTACGCTTTGTGGGAAATATGATGCGAATGTTATGTTTATGCAAAGATACCGATCCGGGATTTGGATCCCGTTGCTAAGGAGATCTCTGGTTGATCTGCTTGAAGTGAACATCCTAGCTGGGGATGAGATCATTGGTAGATCTGGCATATGGGACTCTGCTTGGGGATATGGGTCATTGATAGACCTATTCTGGTAAAGGGGGACCCAGCTGGGAGTTTGTAGAAGCTTTCGTCACTCTGTTGTGAGATCTTCAGACGTTGCTCTTCTGGATAAAGGCTGAAGCTCTGTGGGGGAGATGGTTCCCTGGCTTTGCACTTAGCTTAGGAGGAATGATGATTGGTAACTCGGCTGGGGAAGAAGAAAGACCATGGGAAGGTCTTCCTGGAGATTTCTGTAGGGGTCCTGCTGAGGATGATACTTGTCAACTCAGCTGGGGAGAAACCATCTCCAGTGCTAATTGGGAGATAGACTGAGTAGATAATGATTTTCCAGCTTGCTGGGGAGAAGCCTTCATGCCCCATGTCGTGCTTTGAACACCTGCAACCTTGAAAAGACAGAGAAATGCACAAGTAATCCTGAGGTATCCCTTACCGGGTTCCGTCATAGGAGTTTGGACACTCCCGGGAGTAAATACATTTCCTGTAAGCACGTACTTTTTAGAAGAAAAGCATCTGTATTTATGCAATCAGTATTTTAAAGACATCAGACATTCTTTGCAAATGAAAATAAAAATGTACGAGACGAAACATGACTTGAAAAATCTGATTTTATTGATTCATGTGCCCTGAATTGGTAAGATACAGTCAAGGAAACAAATCCCCTAAAATGAGGAGATTGTTACAAATTGAGAAATAAAAGGCATCGACAATGTTGACGATGCTTCAGGGAGCTTCCCTTTGCTATGACTCGTATGACATTTGACGTTTTTCTCGTCTTGCTTTCTGAAGAGGGCTGGTTCTGAAAGAAGCTTGATCCTTTTGAAGCTTACCAAGCTGTGAGTGATACAGACGAATTTAGAACGCAGTTGTTCGCTTATTCCCTTATTTTGCATGGATCGCCCTTTCGGGTTTTCAATCCATCGGGATACCCATTTTTGCCTGAGTTGTCCAATGCGGCTTTTCAACTTAGCGGGTGTTCATTTCTTTATTTATTTCCCTTATTTTTGCCCGAGTCTTTTTATTCTGTTTTTTGACTCGCCGGGATGCCCTATTTTTGCCTGGACTTACATTCTGTTTTTATGTCCAGGGGGTCATTTTCATGCGAAGTATTTTTTAACTGCATCCGAATTCACAGGGGACGGGAAGTCTTCACCATCCATAGTACTGAGCATGAGTGCTCCACCGGAGAAAACTTTCTTTACTACGAATGGCCCTTCATAATTCGGAGTCCACTTGCCCCTGTGGTCTGTATGAGGAGGGAGGAGTCTTTTCAGCACAAGATCTCCTACTCGGTATTCTCGGAGCCTGACTTTCTGATCGAAGGCTTTCTTCATTCTTTTCTGATACAGCTGCCCATGACAGATTGCAGCCAATCTCTTTTCTTCAATCAGACTCAGTTGCTCGTATCGGGATCGGACCCACTCTGCTTCGTTCAGTTTAACATCCATTAGTACCCGCAAGGAGGGTAATTCAACTTCAACTGGTAGGACTGCCTCCATACCATACACAAGTTGATACGGTGTTGCCCCAGTGGATGTTCTGATTGACGTACGGTACCCATGCAAGGCGAATGGTAGCATTTCATGCCAGTCTTTGTAGGTAACTACCATCTTCTGCACAATCTTCTTGATATTCTTATTTGCTGCCTCGACAACGCCATTCATCTTTGGCCTGTAAGGAGAAGAATTATGGTGTTGGATCTTGAAGTCCCGACACAGTTCTGCCATCATTTTGTTGTTCAAGTTGGAACCATTATCAGTAATGATCCGCTCGGGAACTCCATACCGACAAATGATGTCTCTCTTCAGAAATCGGGCTGCCACTTGTCTTGTAACATTTGCATAGGAAGCTGCTTCAACCCACTTGGTGAAATAGTCAATGGCAACCAGGATGAATCTGTGGCCGTTTGAAGAAGTCGGTTTGATCTTGCCAATCATATCAATGCCCCACATAGCAAAAGGCCAAGGTGAAGACATCACATTCAGAGGATTTGGAGGCACATGCACTTTATCCGCATAAATCTGGCATTTATGGCATTTCCTGGCATAAGCACAACAGTCGGCATCCATTGTGATCCAGTAATAGCCTGATCTTAGCAACTTTTTAGCCATTGCATGCCCTCCTGCATGGGTACCAAAGGATCCTTCGTGCACCTCATGCATTAACAAGTCTGCTTCTGTTCTATCAACGCATCTGAGGAGTACCATATCAAAGTTTCTCTTGTACAGGGAACCATCAGTATTCAGGAAGAAACTACCAGCAAGCCTTCTTAATGTCTTCTTATCATTGGAAGATGCCCCAGGTGGGTAAGTCTGATCCTCCAAGAAGCATTTGATGTCGTGGAACCAAGGCCTATCATCCTTAACAACATCTGCTGCAAATACATACGCTGGTCTGTCAAGTCTGGACACTAAAATCCGAGGTACAAAGTTGGCAGCTTGAACTTTGATCATGGATGAAATGGTAGCAAGAGCATCTGCAAATTGATTCTCGTCCCGAGGGATATACTCAAGCTTGACCGTTGTAAAGAAAGTCAATAACCTCCTTGTATAATCCCTGTAAGGTATTAGATGATCCTGGTGTGTGTACCATTTGCCGTTGGTTTGATTGATTACCAAAGCTGAATCTCCGAACACAGTCAAAGTCTTGATCCTGAGGTCGATGGCTTCCTCGAGACCCATAATACAAGCTTCGTATTCAGCTTCGTTGTTAGTGCAGTTAAAGGTGAGTTTTGCCGAGAAAGGCAGGTGAACCCCTTTAGGTGTTATGAGTACTGCACCAACACCACGACCATTCATATTAACAGCCCCGTTAAACATCATAGTCCATTCTTCTTCTGGGTCAGGCCCTTCAGTGTGAATAGGCTCTTCATGATCTTTCGCTTTTATGAACATGATGTCTTCATCAGGGAAGTCAAATCTCATAGGCTGGTAATCATCAATGGGTTGCTCAGCAAGATAATCAGACAATACACTGCCCTTGATGGCTTTCTGAGATGTGTACTGGATGTCATATTCTGTGAGGATCATTTGCCATCTTGCAACCCGTCCGGTAAGTGCTGGCTTCTTAAAAATGTACTTAACTGGATCCATCTTGGAGATCAACAAGGTAGTGTGGGTCAACATGTACTGCCTTAGTCGGAGAGCAGTCCACGCTAAAACACAACAAGTTTTCTCGAGCAGTGAATAACGTTGTTCACAGTCGGTAAACTTTTTGCTCAGGTAGTATATTGCATACTCTTTTCGACCAGACCCGTCATGCTGGCCCAGCACACACCCCATTGACTCTTCTAATACTGTCAAGTACATGATCAGAGGTCTTCCTTCAACTGGAGGCATAAGGATTGGAGGCTCTTGTAAGTATTCCTTGATCTTGTCAAAAGCCCTTTGGCAGTCTTCGTTCCACCTAACCGTTTGTTCTTTTCTCAACAGTTTGAACAAAGGTTCACAGGTTGCTGTAAGGTGAGATATGAACCTTGAAATGTAGTTCAATCTACCTAGGTGTAATACCTCAACATTTGCCCTCATTCTTTTTTCCCTAACTGGCTTACCGCTTCGCATTCATTTTTCACTAGGTCATAATATTCATAACCCTGCATTTGCATTGAATTCATAAGGCATATGATCAAGGATCTTGGAAGTTAGGGTTTCGTATTTTGTCTGTATTTATCAGGGTTTGAAATGATGAAGGTTATTCACTGGTGCATCTAATCTATTATTGAGGTGGCTAATCAAATTTGGCTCGGAACAAGAGTTTCGGCTCCCCTTAACGTCTCAAGTGGAATTCTTCTTCATTGAACATCTCAAGGGGATTTGGAAGTCTTACTCATGATTTGATTTGAGAACACTTCACCAGTTGAGGTCCAGTGTATTAAAGAGTGGGGTGGATCCATTTGTTTATGGAGCAATAATTCGAGATTGGGTGGAGTTTATTATGGCATCAAGAGTGGATTATGTTGAAGGATTCGATTTAGGGTTGAAGGAGAATGCACAATTTTTGGTCTATTTGGATGGCATCATTCAAGTTCGAACTTAGATACGCAATGCCTATATGGGATATGAGTCGTTAACATTTGTCTTTCTTATTATCCAATTTAAACCATTCATTAGAAAATCCATATTCGATTCCCGACATTCGGTCTCAATCCATATCCTTTTATATAATTCCACATTTTCTTCAATAACCAATTTCCACTTACTTTAACCCAATCACCATTTTAGGCCCATATCCAAATATCCAATTGACAATTTCTTTTAGAATCCACCTCTTTAAATTTACATCCAATTTTATCCATTTTTGTTTATTTTCCAAACTCTATCTCTAACTAAAACCAAATCATCCACTTATCCATACTACACCATAGCCGTTTTAAATCATTCGTGAAAGCCATTTTATTTCTACATTTGAATGTCCAATCTCAAATCGCATTTCTTGTTAAGCCCATTAAACCATATTATTGGTCAAGCCCATTAAACAATATTTTTCTTGATCCATATTGAACCATACCTATTCTTAACTATTATTTTTCTCATTTTTACAAACCATAAACCATATATCCAATTAGCCATTCATCAAATCCATATTATTCTAATGTCATTAATTAGTTTCCAAAATCCATTTTAGTTTCACATTTCAGGCCCATTGGTAATTGAAAAGTGTAAGCTGGCCCATCTTCATTGCCAAATACTCTTTTAGCCAATAATTAGTAGTTGAAAATAAGAGATCACAATAAAGAAATTCAGGATGTATAGCAAAAAAAGATACCAAAAGAAGTTTTTTCAGTTACAAAAAGAGGAAAATCATTATAACCATAACTGATACATAACAGAAAAACAAAAACAGTTACAAAAAAATCAACTCAGTTATATAAAACTAACAACCAAAAAAAATCAGTTACAAATTTTTTATCAGAACTCAGTTATAGAAAACTCAGAAACAGAAAAAGGGGGCTCTCTTCTCATCCATCTTCATCGGTCATCAATCTCTCACCATCTTCATAACCCTCTTCAACCCTCACTCTCAGGAATCCTTTCCAAAACTCTTCTGCAACATTCATCAATGAGGATCATCATCTGCAACATAACTTTATTTCCACCTTCAACCTTCAATCTTGGAATTCACCTTCATCTAGTTCAATCTTTTCAAGAATCTGCACCTGCATCTTCAATCTCTAGCCTTCATCTATTAGAAATCGCTTTGCAACTTTCAACACTCCGCCAATCTTCATCAACATTGTAACAATCCACGATTCTGAACATCACTATCATTTCACGAACCCCTGCAAATTCATCATCAACAATTCAACATCACCACAACAACACAGATTCGTAACAAAAAACGCGAGAAGAAAAGAGTATTTTTAATACGAATTACCTCAACGAAGAGCACATCACAACGAATCTGCGGGAACGATCGTCAGGCTGCAGCTTGTTCCTCCTGTATCTTCTCCATTATCAATCTCCAACGAACCGTCTTCAACTCAAAGCAACAATACAAATCCTCTCTGATTTTGGTTCCTCAAGAAACCGTTAACAGCAACATAGAAGAAACTCTTCAATCAACATTACAAACCTTCATCAATCTTCAGTCGGACAAACCTATCTCCATCAATTCCAAGACCTGCATCAAATCAGAAGACCGTACGCATCAATATCATTACTACAACCTCACATCTTCAAGAACACGATCCATATCGTGTTTCCGCAACAATGTGAGTTCATTGAATCCACAACAGACGGAAGCATGGAAAAGAAGATGAAGAACAGAAATGATATTAAAAACCTCGCATCCTTACCTTTTGTGACCGTATATTCGCACGATGGTAAAACTCCTTCTGATGGATTGAGGTCAGGAGCGGGCAAGATATGGCGTTAGACATTGGATCAGTGACAAATCGAGGAAGACAAGCGCGGCTACGTCAAGGTCGTGGCTCTTTGACGGCGAAGGTATTTTTTCTTTGACGGCGAGCTTCGATTGAGGATCGGAGTGAATCAATGGCGGTTTCATCTCCTAGGAAACGGTGTTGTGCAATTCATGGAGGGTCTTGGTTGGTGTGGGTGATGGACGACGAAGTTGGTGGTGGTGGCGAAGCTTCTCTTGCCATGTTTGTCGGCGATTCATCAAAGAAGAAGAAGCCGCCGGCGTTGAAGATTCGGACGACGGTTTTTGACGAGATTATTAAGAGAGAGTGAGGATCTGCGGCGCATGGGGGAAGAAGACGGAGGAAATTTGTGAAGAAAATCTAGGGTTTTCCTTTGTGTTATTGGGATTCAATAAGCATGGACCGGGTTTGGGCTTAACCCATTTCCCCATAGATTCGCTAATTGCACTTTCTTTTTCTCAGTGCACCCTCCCTGCGGCTTGTGAATTGAAGTGGGCCTTGTGGCCATGGTTTTCCTATCCACACCATCAGTCTCAATTCACACCCCCTGTTTCTTATAATTCTTTTTTTTTTAATGGTTTTCTTGTAAAAAAAATATATTGCTAGTTAATTAATTTGCAAATTAATTGTTGGTAATTAGAATTTTAACTAGTTTTTCTTTAATTATTTATTTAGTTAGAATCTTTTTTGTAATAATTCTAATTATATCTTTTGGATTAATTTTGATGTGAATATTCACGTTTTTTGATTGATTCGAGTCGATTTCAATTTTGGTAAAGCTTCACAAAGCTAATTATGGAAGATAAGCATTTATTTTGCTTATGGAGATTGCAAGACCTTGCTTAAGGTTTTTTTCGGATTTCTTTTTATATGAAGGATCGGCACTTCGACCAAGTAAGTGATTTCGACTTCCTCCACTTTTAAGCATCATTATAGTTGTATGCGACTTAGGATCATATAACTTAAGGTGCATATTGAGCCCTCTCACCTGAGGCATTGGATTTATTTGTGATATATATTAATAGGTGTCGATTTCGGAGCTTAGGGATTATGTTACGAACCATTAGGATCGATTCCTTTCACTTCCCCTTAAAATCCACTTTTTTTCCCGTTTTGTCGCATTTATTAAAAATAGTTTTAGGTGTGATAAAATTCTGGAAAAATTCATGAGTGATCCTCATCTTCTTAATTAATTTGTCATATTTTTTATTTCCAGATTTGGGTGGCTTTAATATTTTATTTGGATTTTTGATCATAAGCTGTCCCAAAAAGGAAGGTTTTGGCATAAGGGACCAAAATCAATTTTTCCCCATAGGTGTGAAACCTATTTTTTTGTGTGTGATTAATAACTGTAATTTTTGACATTTTGATGCTCATTAGGCATTTTTTTCATAATTTTAGATGCCCTTTTTGATCCACTTTGTGGAGTTGTTTTTTGGTGATCATTCATTGCTACCTTGCTAGTCAAGTAATTGTTTTGGCATTTTGGTGCATAATTTTATGAAATCCTTTTGGACAATGTGAGATAATGACTTTATTATTCCAGGGATTTAATTTCATAATTTTTTAAGGCTTTTTGCTATTTTTCCATGTCACCTAGATCCTAGGTTGATTCATGTGTGTATTTGCTCCATATCCTAGGATTTAAGAAGGCATTCATGCCATTATCTTGAGGGAATTTTTGGTAGCTTATAGGAGTTTATTATAGGTCAATTGTATGTCTTTAATTCCAGTCATAGGTCATTTTTTTGAACCATACTCATTTGGTTTGTTTTGGTGCTTTAAAGTGCATACTTATGTGAACTAGTTTAACTTAAACGGGTTGCTAATCTCTTCTCATGTTTAACTTGAATTATGTGGAAATCATTAATTCCTATTCATGAATTCTAATTGCATCTCATACCTTGTATTCTACTTACCCATAATAATTTCATGCATATTCACATGCCATTCTTCCTTAACTTTCATCATGTGCGATCTTATGCGTTTTTGTTCGTTTTTTCTCATATCTTCTTCTCATTGCTCCATATGCCTAATCCATTGCATCCATGATTGTATATTCATTCATACATATTCATGAGCATTCACTACTGACTTTTATGTTCATTTCATGTATTAATTCATGCTTGTAAGCCATACGCATTCATACTTCATGCATAAACCCTAACTTGCATTTAGGTGAACTTAGGTGAACTTTTTGTACATAGTTTGACATAGTTTGATCTTGTGAGGTATCCTAGCATCCTTAGGGACCTATAACATGTAGCTACTGACTTTAGAAGTCATGTAACCTTTAGGTGCCTTCACCTTTAGACTTAGGTCTTATATTGAACCCTAGTTCCATTCTAGGACGTTTATGGTACTTAATCGCTTTCATGCTTTGATTTTACTTCCAATATGCATTGTCATGCTAACTTTTGTTTTGTAGGGGGGAAGATTGAGGTAAGCCTCACTTCATTCCTATCTTTTATGCATTCTAAATGTGTTTTCCTTAGCACTTGGTGCTTGCTTTTAGGCTTTCCCTTTCTTTAGAGACAACTTAACTTCCTTAGGAAGTAAGTTAGTTTCTAACTCTTTGTTCTTCTTTTCCTTTTATTTATTAGGATTAGAATACCTCATTAACCATAGGACCTCTCTTGTACATGATAACTAACTTAGGGTTGTGTCTTAGTTCCTTTAGTTTGTCCTTTTTGCAACTTGAGTCATTCTTTCTCATCTCAAAAAGAAAAGCAATAAAACACTTAATAAAAACCGAACAATCTTGTATGACACGAGACTTTGTTGCGGAGTGTTTATACGCGTCTTGTTTCGGGGCGAGGTGTAAATACTTCCCGCGATGGATAGGTCTTAATACAAGGCCGTTTACAAACAAATTCAAAACACTTCTTTTAAAAGACAAAAACAAACAATAAGCGACTATCCTGCGGGAACTTCTCTTCTCATCTCATTCAATCACAACGCGAACTCGCGGCGACTTGTCTCACATGCAAGACGGTAAACACGCTCGTACCAGACGAGCCTGCAACACCTGAGCATAGACATACGCAGTTCCAGCTGTAAAAAACACAAACAAATAGTTCCCGCCTTAGTTAGGCGAACTACGTCGACTCTGATCCTCATTATCCCGATGAGGTACGTAGGCAGCGGGGTAGGGCCCGTTCGAGCACATTCTTTATTTTCCCTACATTTCCCTCTTTCTTTTCATTCTCTTTTCGTATTCCTTTCTCATTTCAGCTCCTTTTTCATTCCATTTCCAGTTAGCGGTTTTACTCAGCAGCAGTTATATTTTTTCTCACCCTTTGAAACAAACAAGCAAGCGTGGATCCCGTCGGGTACGACGGACGATCTGGGGTGCTAATACCTTCTCAATTTGTAACCGACTCCCGAACTCAGATCTTTGGTTCGCAAGGCCTTGTCCTTTCCTTCTTCCTCAGGTTTGTGCAACATTACCTTTCCCATTCATTCGGGATAAAAATGTCTGGCTGGCGACTCTAACCTTTCCGCGCCACTTTCGCGTTTGTACTAGGATGAAAATCCCGGGAGCGACACTAGGAACCCTCAAACTTCTTTTTCTGACTTTGGTGCAGGCATTTCTTGAATGGCTTTGACTTTATCAGGGTCAACTTCAATCCCTTTCTCACTTACAATAAATCCCAGCAACTTACCAGACCGTACCCCGAATGTACACTTGTTGGGGTTCAGCTTCAGTTGGTAATTCCTCAGACGCTTGAATAACTTCAACAGATTTACCAGGTGGTCTTCTTCCATGAGGGACTTGGCAATCATGTCATCCACATAACATTCAATTTCATTATGGATCATGTCATGGAATAATGTTACCATAGCCCGTTGATAAGTAGCACCAACATTCTTTAGTCCGAATGGCATCACCTTGTAAGAAAACGTGCCCCAGGGTGTGATAAAAGTTGTCTTCTCCATGTCTTCAGGTGACATCTTGATCTGATTGTATCCTGAAAATCCGTCCATGAAGGAGAATACCGAGAACTGAGCCGTATTATCAACCAATACATCAATGTGAGGTAAAGGGAAGTCATCTTTCGGGCTGGCTCTATTCAGATCCCGGAAGTCCACACACATCCTCACCTTGCCATCTTTCTTAGGCACAGGTACAATATTAGCAACCCACGGCGGGTAACTAGTTACAGCAAGGAACCCGACGTCCCACTGCTTTTGCACCTCTTCTTTGATCTTCATTGCCATATCTGGGCGAGTACGGCGCAGTTTCTGTTTAACCGGTGGGCAATCTTCTCTTAAAGGCAGCTTGTGCATAACAATATTGGTGTCCAACCCTAGCATATCCTGATAAGACCAAGCAAACACATCCACATATTCACGAAGCAGGTCAATCAGTTGCTCTTTCACCGAGTCTTGTAAGCAGGCCCCGATCTTAACCTCTTTCACATCTTCTTCCGTACAAAGATTAATCGTTTCGACCTCCTCCTGATGAGGAGTGATAACCTTCTCCTCTTTCCTTAACAACCTGGCTAGCTCTTCAGGAAGCTCATAATCTTCTTCAACCCCTTCATTAGCTTGATTGATTGGATTGTCAAAGTCATACGAAGCCATAGCTGTGTTGTTGTCGGTGCAGTCTGAAAGGCACTCTCTGCAAGGGTTTAGATTGTTCATTTTAGTGATTGATTTTAATCTTTGTTTAGAAAAAGTGAAATAAAGTTATCATTTTGAAAACATTGCCATTTTATTTTTGTACAAAAAGAAAAATAAAAAACAGTGAGCGGAAAAGAAAAAGACTCATTTGCAAAAAATGTCCGATATTCATTGATTGATCTGTTTGCACAAAATTACAGATGGCCCGATTACAAAATGAGTCTTGTCATCTTGGGCAAGATGCAAGACTTGATGCATGCTTAAAAATATACAGGAAATAATAATTACTCTGCAGGAGTAACCCTTATAATTTCCTGGGAAGACCAGTTTGAGATATGGCTCCCCGGGGTCCTTGGACGTATCCAGCTCTCCAGGTTGCGTTCATCCTCCGACTCATCTTCTAAGTTGTTCACTGCATCCGGGGTGAGCATTCCCCCGCTGACAAAACTGGGCTTCTTAGCAGCCTCTGATTGATCTTGTTGAGATGGTTTGTAACCCAACCCAAATCTGTCCTCCTTCTTCTCCACAGGCAACAGCTTGCCCCAGCCTTAGGCAGTCCCCTCTTCAACAACCTTCCTGGCTTGCTGATAAGACGTCATGGAGCTTGCCAGTACAATAGATGCTTCATTAATGTTCAGGGCCTCAAATCCCTGGCTCATGGTTTCATGGATTTCTCCATCCATCTCAATATACTTGTACGTAGCCAGATGGCTAACAAAGATGTCCTCTTCACCACAGATGGTGATGATCTGGCCTTCCCACTCGAATTTCAGCTTCTGGTGAAGGGTAGACGTAACTGCGCCAGCGGCATGGATCCAAGGTCTACCCAACAAACAGCTGTAGGCCGGCTGAATGTCCATCACATAGAAGGTAATCTTAAAAGTCTGCGGGCCAATCATCACAGGCAGATCAATCTCCCCTAGCACTGATCTTTTAGAGCCATCGAAAGCTCTCACCACCAAATTACTCGGACGTAATTCTAAGCCATCATACTCCAGCTTCACCAAGGCTTTCTTTGGTAGAACATTGAGTGAAGACCCAGTGTCCACCAGTACATGAGATAGAACAGCACCCTTGCATTCTAGAGTGATATGTAAAGCCTTGTTGTGGTTACGTCCCTCAGCTGTTAAATCAACATTGGTAAAGCCCAGTCCATGACTGGTATTGACATTTGCCACCACAGTTTCTAGCTGATTAACAGTGATCTCTTCTGGCACGTATGCTGCGTGCAAGACTTTCAATAATGCATTCCTGTGAGCTTCAGAACACATTAACAGGGATAATATGGAGATCTTTGAGGGAGTTTGGTGAAGCTGATCCACCACCTTGTAATCACTTCTTTTTATAATCCTCATGAACTCATCTACATCTTGCTCAAAAGATGTCTTCTGAGTTTCTTTGACAGCCGGCTCTTCAAATACCACACTCTTCCCCTTTGCTTTAGCAGCAGCTTCTGCTTCGGCATTAGGTCTTTGCAATTGTGAGGCAAAAAGGCGTCCGCTTCTGGTGAAGCCTCCGCCTCCCCCAACATTATCAATTTGTGGAGAAGAGGTTGAAGAATCCAAAGTGACTTTCTCCCCGTTGCAGTAGAGGTCAGAGCCATAATGCCAAGGTATGGCATTGCTGCTTTCATATGGAACTGGTCCAGGTACCGTGATGGTAACAGGACTGACTGCTGCAGAGGAGGGTGCTGAAATGGTGTGCGGATCGTAGTAAATGGTGACAGGTGATCTGGCAGGAGATCCCACTGCTTGTTGTTGAAAGTTGTTGTTTGGAGGAACATATGATGGATCATAGTAAATGGTGACTGCTGAAATGTCTTCATCAATTTCTGTTGGCGTTGTAGAAGATTCTGCTGAATAAAGGGGTGCTGATGTTGTAGAAGAAATGGTTGTTGACATCTGATTTGTTGAAGTGATGGACGGAGCCATGGTTGATGATATTGATGAATTAGTTGGAATGATTGTTGTTACGGTTGTAGAAGAGTCGGGAATTGTTGTCAAAGGGATTGCTGGATTTGTAGGTGCTGATGTTGTGATCTGAAGGATACCACTTTTGATAAGACCATCTATGCCGCTTCTCAAATTATCACACCCGTTGACCGAAATGTTGCAATAGCCACAACCGAGCTCACACCCGGGGAACATCTGGCACTCTAGAAGCTGAGCTTTAATTTCTACCAGAGGTGTCCGAATCTGCCCAACACTGGTGATTAAGAAAGATGACTTATCTTCCTCAATAGCATTAATTCTTGGTCCTCCATGATTGGGCATGGGATTCTTATTGACATTTGGCGGGGGTGCAAAGTTGAGGGCTTTGGAATCTACCAGATCTTGTACCTTCATTTGTAAAGCCCTACATTTCTCTGTACTGTGGCCAGGTGCATTGGAGTGAAAAGCACATCTGGCGTTGACATCATAGTTTCTTGGCAGACTGGAAGGATCTGGTGGTGCCAATGTCCTTAACTCAACCAAGTTGAGTTTCAGGAGTTGTGGCAATAAAGCGGCATAAGGCATAGGGATAGGGTCAATCACCCTATTTGCCTGTGATGGTCTCTGCTGAAAGGGTCTTTGTTGTTGATTGCTGTTGTTGTTGTTGTTGTAGGCTCTTTGTGGTGGATACTGAACTTGCTGCTGATAATGTGGTTGTTGTGGTGGTTGATATGCTGGTTGCTGAGGAATTGGAGCTGGAATTGTGACAGCTGCTACTGATCTGTGGATATGCTAAGGTCTGCCCCTGTTGGTATGAATATCATTAGTCTCACCGGTTCTTCTTGGTCCCACAAAAGGCTTCCTGGGATTACCCGACGAACTTGCACCATTATCAGTAATTTTGCCCATCTTCAGCAGGCTTTCAATTCTTTCCCCAGCTATAACTACGTCGGCGAAGTTGGTGGAAGAAAAGGCAGCTAGCCTGTCAATATATGTCCCTTGCAGGGTATTCATAAACATGTCGGCCATTTCTCTTTCCGACATGGGTGGCTGGATAGCAGCAGCAAGCTGTCTCCACCTCTGGGCATATTCCCTGAAGCTTTCTCTGGAGGATTGAGACATTCCCATTAGAAGGGTTCTGTTAGGAGCCATGTCTAGATTGTATTGGTACTGCCTGATGAAAGCTTCAGCCAGGTCCTTCCATCACTTGATAGTAGCTCTGGTCAAGTGAGAGTACCACTCCCTTGAAGCTCCAGTCAAGCTATCTTCAAAGTAAAACATCCACAGTTTTTCATCCATGGTGTATACCTTAAGTCTCCCCAGAAAAGACTGCAAGTGAGTTCGTGGACAGGAAGTTCCGTTGTACTTCTCGAAGCACGGGGGTTTAAACTTGTGGGGAATCCTTACCCCATCCACTAATCCCATATCCATGACATCAAATCCCAGGGAATTTTGAGACTCCAGAGATCTCAACTTCTCAGCAATTTCATCAAGCCTCCTATCATAGACTTCATCCCCAGCTCCCATCACAGTAAACTGCTCTTCCTGGGGGTCCTCCTGTAAAACTCTTCCTCCAGTAGTATTTCCTTGCACAATACCCGAGATATTGACTTCCGGATGCAGATGAGGCCCATATACTGGTGGATTAACATGAGGCTGAACCCTCTCATTGTTACTTGTTCCCCCAGTTCCCAAAGGAGGTTCTTCTGGGGTTTGTCTTTCTACCAATGCCCTCAATCTTTCTTGGCTTTGAGCCAAGCCATTCCTTACTTCCATGAACTGGGTCATTTGGTTTCTCATCTCCAGCCTTTCGTTAACCATCTGGGTCCTGACCTCTGTCAGCTCTTGCTGTACTTGGTCCATCTGGATACCAGGAAGATTGTTGCGAGTAGGATATCTGTGTGGACGGTTGAGAGGGAACACCCGACGGTGAGCAATAATTCCTGAATCACAACAGAGTTAGCAACAAACAAAACAAAAACCTACAAAACAAAACAAAAGTTAGTATGCAATGCAGTATGCTTATTTGTTTCCAAGGTATCCGGCTTGGCATTTGGTTTTGACCTTTCCAGACCCTGAGGAAGATGCTTTGTTGTTGCTTGAGAGAAGGAGAACTCAGTGAAACAAACTAACAAATATATTACAAATGGTGAATCATACATAGTTTGTTTTTACAACATATGCCCCCGAGGGACCAAAATACAACACAAAAAGAAAAGTACATGAAATGGAAATGGCAATAAGCAAAGTGATCAAACACCTAATCCAAACTCATCCTCCTTAACTTCTTTCAGAAGTGCTTCAGTTACAGGACCAGCCGGATGCTCTGTGATTTTCTTGATAAGAAGGTTCCTGGTGGTAATAGCAGCAATCAACTTCTTGTGTCTGTCTTGGTCCTTTGACCTCTTCACACCAGCCCTAAGCTTCAATTCTGAGATTTCCTTCTGGGCTGCTAGCAGAGCCTCCTGTTGCTTCTTTTCATTGGCCTCTAACTACTCAATCTTGGCCTGAGTTCTCTTATCTTCTTGAGTACGAGCTTCAGTGATCCTGACCCACCTAGCTTGACTTTCTTTCAGATAGAGATCAGTCCTAGCCTTCTGAAACTGGGCCTCTTTACAGGCATTCTTCAAAATTTGCTCTCCAGCTCTTGATTTCTTGATGTAGTCCTCTGCTTTCTCAATCCTGGCTAGATGCTCCACCTTAAGCTTTTCCAACCTCTCAATGTCTAGACGACCATCACTCCTCTCCCAGAGGGTCTTCTTCAGAGCTTGAGACAGATTCTCATTCCTCTCCTTCAGTTTCTCAAATTCCTCCAAGCTGACAGTGGCTGGAGGTGGTGCTGTGGACGGTCCAGGTGCATCCTCAATGGTGAAAGGCATCCCAGAAATTTGAGCCCTAGCATGAGACCACTCATAATACTGTGCTGAAGCCACATTGTTGCATTTCCCAAGAATGGCCATCCCTTTGGTCTGGATGTTGTCCCAAGCCCAGGATTCTTGTCTGACAACAGCTAGATTAGGCTTTATCTCACAATACAGGGTTTCAGCCAAGTCTTGCACTCTAGGAGGGTGAACCAAAGCATAGCCCAATTGTCTTTTAAACAGCAAAGGGTTGTAGTTGATGCAACCCTTCACTCCTATCAGAGGTACATTGGGGAACTGTCCACAGCTAGTAATTATGTCCCTGCCCTTGGTGCTCTGGGTGCACCATCTGATGTCATCTGAAGTTAAAGCAACAAGTCTCCTAGCCCAATTCTTCTGTTGGTGAGGATTCAAGAAAGCATCAGTCTTGGGCAAGTGTTTGAGCAGCCAGGTATGAAATAGAGGAGCATAGCACCTTACCAACCTCCCTCTCTGCTTCTCATTCCTTTGGTGAACAGAATAATAGAAATCTCCCAGCAAAGTGGGCACTGGGTTCCTCAAAAGGAAGAGGTGAATAGCATTCTTGCTGATAAACTTGGTCTCATCTGCAAAAAGTATAACCCCATATATACTGAGGGCTAACAATGCACAAACTTCCTTCCATTCTCCCAAGGAGGCCTTCAGGATGGCCTGAGAAGTTAGAAAGTCCAAGTGTAGGCCAGGAATTCCAGCCTTTGTGGTCATGTTCTGCTCAATCAGAATAGGCTCCAGGTATAGTGCTTTTGCCACTTCTTCATTGATGGGAGAGGCCATCTCTGGGTTGAAGGGGATACCACCCCTGACAGGTACTCCAATCAAAGATGAGAAATCCTCCAGCAAAGGTCCCAACTGAAAATTCTGGAAAGTGAAGCATCTCAAAGGAGGATCATAGAACTGTAGGCAAGTGTGAATCAAACTCCTCTGAGAAGGGTCCAAGTCCATAACCATATCAAGGATGCCTCCATAATGTTCTATGAATAATGGGATATGGTCTGGAGTAATGAGTGCCTGGACCTGCCTGATGCCAGCCAGTACAGGCTCAAAGAAGTGATATGAAATGTTGCTCTTCTTGGGTGCCATGACTGTTGATGAAGAGCTGAGAATAGATGCTGATGATGAAGACTGATACTGGAGATGAGCCACTGATAGGCTGATGATGAAGATGGAGGTAGCTGAAACAGGCAACTGATGAAGAGAGCTGAAGCAGATAACTGGTGAACAGGGGTCTATGCAGATGAAGGGGTCAAAACCAAGCCAAATGTAATATGGATACCCTGAAAAACAAATAAACAAATGTTAAATGATGTATGCAGATGATATGCAAGGGTTTGTGATCAAGCTGGATCTGATTACTGCCTTGATATAAAGGTCCATGTATGTTCAAGAAGTCCAGATGGAGGTTCAGAAGTCCAGTTACCAAGGTGGGGGACTCAAATAAAGAGTCACATGTCCAGGGTTAAATCACAAGAACTGTCCAAAGTGGAGCATTCTTAAACACAACAAGTATCAGGGTATGATGTGGCCAAGGGTTCCTGCAAACCTGTAAACAACCCAACCCCCTCACAGGTGGTGTTCTAAAACAAGGATCCTCATACTTGGATCAGTTATGAGAAGTGTAAACACTTCTAACCCGGAGGTACAGTGTTTACAATAACCATAAAAGATCCTCCTCTAATATACCTCAGTTTCTGAAGGTCATAATAAAGGTCATCCAGACTTAGAAGGCTTCCCAGATAGCCCTAGCACTACAGGAGATCTGTAGCACAGAGTTCTTAAGAAGAAACCCATATCTGAACCGTGTTTCATATTCCCGCACCAGACCAAAATGGAATGGGAAAGAACATGAACCACTCTAGCCTAGGTGTCACTCAGGTCCCAGGTATAGGACCTTAAACTCTCAATAGAACCCCACCCACCAAAGCAAAAAACCAGATCCAGCCAGATGACAATATGACAGTATGATATATATAAAGTTGTAAAGAAAGCAATAAATAACTGTACATAAAGAAAAAATAAATACAAATATACAAACACAATTAGCACATAACACCCCAGTAAACACAAATCAAACAAGCGCTAGGAGGAACCCACAAAAAGAACCAGAAGCCCTGGTTACAGTATAAGGGTCCCCAGCAGAGTCGCCAAGCTGTCGCTCCCGAGGATTTGCATCCCGGTACAAGCGCGAACGGTCGGCGAAAGAGGAATGAGAACACACAGGAGTGAACTCAGAAAGACAAGAGTCGCCAGCTAGGCATTTTTATCCCGGGGGAAAGGCAATGTTGCATAGACCTAGAAAGATATGGATAAGACGGTTGTGAACCAAAGAGACTAAGAAAGGGGGTTGGTTACAACCTGGGAAGGTATTAGCATCCAGATTGTCCGCCGTACTCGACGGGATCCACGCTTAAGAGATTTGTGTTTTAAAAGGGTAGTGTCAGTGCAATTTGTGTATAAAAGAGCTGGAAAAGGATGTACAGGCTGTCGCTCCCAAAAGATGAGACTGGCTCAAATATGGTGCAGACGCGAACGGTCGGCGAGAGGAGGTGTGAGAACACACAGGAGTGAACTCACAGGAAAAGAAAAGAGTCGCCAGCTAGGCATTTTTATCCCGGGGGAAAGGTAATGCTGCATAGACCTAGAAAGAAATGGATAAGACGGTTGCGAACCAGAGAGACTGAGAAAGGGGGTTGGTTACAACTTGGGAAGGTATTAGCACCCAGATTGTCCGTCGTACTCGACGGGATCCACGCTTAACAGATTTGTGTTTAAAAGGGGTAGTGTCAGTGCAATTTGTGTATCAAAGCTGGAAAAAATGCAAGTGTCAGTGTAAAAGAATGTGGAGTGTATAAATGTACAGTGTCAGTGTAAGAAATGAATGAAGCTCAAGATTATGAGGCTAAGAGAATGATACTGGAAAGAGGGGGGAATATACAGAGACTTTTGTTCGATAACTGTTAAGTTATGCCTACGTATCCTCTCGTGCAATGAGGAAGTCAGAACACCGTAGTTCGACCCAAAGAGACTGAAAGATGAATTGACTTGTGAACTGCTTACTTGCCTATGCTCAAGTGTAAGACCTGTCTGGCTCAGGTGCAAATTGTCTTGCATTAGACGGAAGAAGCAAGTTCTCGTTTATGAGTGAATGAGATGAGAAAAGAATCCCGGAGGAGACGATTATTGTTTGTTTTTGAGTTTTCAGTCTTTTATTGCTTTTTGAAGGTTTGTCATAAATTAATGAGCTTAAGCCTAAACCAGTGGATTTAGTAAACTCATCACATCTTCCCTCTGATTAGGGGTCATGAGAATACCTTAAGTGTGAAGTAAGCTTCTCACACTTAATCACCTTTGATGCAGGATTAAGATCATTAACCTACTTGTAATTATTTAGATGTTTTTGTTGTTTTTGTTTAGTGTTGAGTAATGAGATTAAGACATAATCAGGGATTAAACAAACTCATTACACCATCCTAATAGAAGGATAATTGATGAGAGTGTTTAAGCTGAGGAAAGCTCCTCAACTTAATCCATGATTAGGGATTAAATTTATGACAAAACAAAGCCTTTATTAAGTGGATTTTAATTAATGGTAAGATAATGAAGTGATTTTTAGGGTTTGTAAGACAACTTGAGGAGGACTTGTCCATTAACACTAGGGTTAGTCCTTCTTAACCAATTAAGGAAGAATTAGAACCCTAATGCAAGGCCTAAGTTACAAGCTTGATGTCTTGATGATTATTAAGTGGATTGATTAAAGGATTTAAACACATTAAGGGTTTAACACTTAGGATTAAAGTTATACACTCCATCCTAATAGAAGGATGCAGGCATAAGCTTAATCACAAAGCCTTAAAGCCTTTAGGGTTTAGTCCCTGATTATGAGGTGAGGAGAGATGACTCAAAGATGACACAAAGGTAAAATCTAAATGGGGGACTAATCAAAATCCTAATTATTGTCATGCTTGGTTGTTCCTAAGGTATGTGAGGTTTACAAGAGAAATCTTCAGAGGAACCACCAGGAAGCAGATGAGAGGAGCAAAGAGAAGAAAAGCAACTTGCTTCACTTAAGAAGGCAAGTCACTTGAGGAAAGAAAGTAAGAAGAAGAAGAAAGAGCAAGCTCAATCTCAAACACAAAACAAAATGCAGCAATGATGCATAAGAGGGATGAAAAGAAATTGTGAGAAGTGAAGGCAAATTCACTTCTCAAAGTGACTTACCACCTGAAAAGTTAGTGAAAGAAATGCAATGCAATGCAACATGAGATGAAATGGCATGATGCAAACCAAAACCAGAAGCATGTGTGTGATGATAATGATGTTATGAGATGATGCAAACATGAAACAAGGCATGGGGATGATCATACAAACAAATGAATGCAAGAGAAGCATGCTTGGAACCATGAACATACATGAAAAGTTATGGAATGCAAATGACATACAACATGGCAAATGCAAGAAGCAATGATCAAACATGATTCTAATATGTCTTAAGATGTCTAATGAATCAAATAGATGCATAAAATGTCATGGCAAGTCATGGTATGCAAGCAAATGGAAGATGAATGCAAAAGGAAGCCCAAATTAGGGTTTATGATCAATGCACCAAACAAAAACCAAAACCAGAAGCAAACATCAAGATAAAAAATTGAAAATGCATCCAAGGGAACCCTAAACCTATACAAACTCACTGCCCAAAGGAGGGGTTCTAACTCTTAACCTAATGAGGGTTATGAATTTCTCAAGATTGCTAGGGTTTTATGGTACCTTGTCAAGAAAAATGCCAAACAAATAGAAAATGCAAGATCAATTCATGCCAATTTAATCATATAAACTACATGATATGTAAGATGCAATGCAAAAAGAATCAAAGTCCAACTCTTAAAGACTAGGCAGAAATGAATTTTTGAACATTGGATCAAAATAATGCTTTGAAATAGAATTAATTCCATGGAAAATTATCAAAATGCCTTAAGATCAAAAAGGAATTTGGTTTGAGGGTTGGACAATGTTTCTAAATTATTTTAAAGGTTTCAGGAATTTTTTTGTGATTTTTAAATACCTAAAAGTATTTTTAATTAATTAATTCTCATTAATTAATTAAAAATAAACTTTTAAATGATTTAAAAATAATTTTTAATGCAAAAAATAAAAATAAAAATGTTTTTGGTTTCTGAAAATTAATAAAAGTTTGTATAAAAATTTTCAGAATTTTTAAATGATTTTTGGTATTTTAAATAAATTATAGAAAACAAATGCAATTAAATGAAAAATAAAATGAATTAAATGAAAAGTATGCGCATCCAGTGGCCAGGATTCAAACTCAGGAAGGAGGGAAAGACTGCGCGCCAGATCCAAGGGTTGTCATTCAAACTGACTAAAATGAATTAATTAATTTAATTAATTGAGATTAGGGCTAAGTGGAAGATCTGGGCCATTGAGCACGCGCGGGAGTTGACTAAGTCAGCCTATCCTACGCACCAAATTCAAACTGCATTTAATTACAGGGATTAGCCCTAATTACTTTCAGGTGGCCAGAGAAGACTTCCGGTCGTCTTCTCCGGCAAGACCCTCACCTGAAAGTTGCTAAATCCCTCAAAACTTCATGAAAATGAAAACTAAAAGCCCAGAAATCATCCCCATACGAAACTGAATCAAAACCCCCACACAAACATCATTTTTCATTCATCAATCAGCCAAATCGAAGCAAAACATTCTTAGGGCAAAAAGTTTCAGAGCAATCATACACCCTGGTTTCTCAACCATTTTCAAAAATAATCACATCCCCACGATCAGGGGAGTGCATAGAAGCATCTAAGAACTCAAAATGGAGTTTCTGGAAAAAAGTTTGAGATGGCTACCTGAATTGAAGCTTTGGTTTCTGGTACTTTCTGGCTGATGTCTTGCTTGCAATCAACTCCCCTGGACCTCCTGAGAAGCTTTCAAGGCTTGTTTGAAGTTTGTAATGGTTGGTTTTAAAGATGGTTGAAGTTCTGCTCAATGCGGGGCAGAAATCGTATTTTGGTTTCTGAGGGTTTCAGGCTATGGTGATGGGTGCTTTGTGATCAGTGAAGCATATGGAGATTGTTTGTGAAGTTGGTTTATGTGTTTGAGGCTTGTGTGATGAGTTTCGAAGAGTTTTGCAAATGGAGCATAAACTTGAAAACTAGGGCTTGGGTGTGTTTCAGCATGAAGTGTTATGTGCTTTGGCTTGCTTTTGATTTGTATAAACAATTGTGATAGGTCAGAGAGTGGGTGCTGGCCTATTGTGATTGGTATGGGTCTTTGGCCAAAATGTCAACTTGATTTGTACTTGAGGTATGGGCAATGGTACAACTTGCTTTTTGGCATGCTTGGGCTCAGCTGAGTTTAGGGAGAGCCATGGAATTGTTTATGAGGTGATTCAGCAAGTGGTTTGTAACTTATGATAAGTTTTGCAAGTTGATTCAAGTTTGGTTCCATTGAGATTTCTTGAAGTTCAAGGCATGCAATGAGATGATTCTTGGGCCAATTATGATTTTTAGAGGTCATGTAATCATGTTGTGAAGAAATTGTACACATTTGAGGTCTTTAGAACACTTGATCAAGTCATTTTGCAAAATGCCTCTTTGGTAGAAAACTTCAAATTTTGTGATTTTAGCCAACTTTGACAAGCCATAACTTTTGATCCAAAATGAATTAGGTCATGTTCTTGTACTTTTTGAAAAGGGAATGATCCATTCTACAACTTTCATGACCAAAGTTTTTTCATTTGAAGCATTTTTTAATCAAAAAACAAGGGTTGAAAAAGTTTCCCAAAATGGCAATTTCATTAAAAAGTCAACTTTCCCAAAAAGTCAACTTTGCAAAAGACTTGAAATTCTTCAATTTTGTGAACTTCCAACATCTTCTATGATCAAATAAAGATCATACACAATCAAAATGATGAAGAACACCCTTTGGTTGGGTTATTGAGGGCCTCAGATGCCCTGATTTTATATTGACTTGCCCAGAAAGTCAACTCTTGATCAGATGACTTCTCCATGGAATTTCTTCATGAAAATTGATATGCATGCTCCCTATACCATATAGAGACCAATAGAAACAAGAATGACCAAAAAAATTGGAGTTATGGCCTTTGAAACCAAAACCCTAATTCTAGGTCATCTGTGCAGTCAAACCTGGCTCTGCTTCCATGCCATCTTCAGTTCTTGTGATTCTTTGACATTCTTGACTTTGAGAGGATATAATATGATGCTTGAACATACATGAACCCCTTTTAAGTGATTGATGACCTTTGGAGTGGCTCAAGAAGCTCTTGGATTGCTCAGATCACAAACCCTAGGTGCAGATGACTTTGAACCAATGCAGTGAATCAAAAATGTAAATTGAGATGCTATGATTGAGTTTATGCATATGAAATGATCACAAGCCATGGTGTGAATGGGTGAGGGCAAATTTGGGGTGTTTACAGCTGCCCCTATTCAAACATGAGTTAGCTGTGTGGGATGTAAGCAACGGCTTAACAGGCAAACAAGATAACTTGTGATTGAATATCAAAGACAATCCAAAATTTGCACTCACAGAATGAAGAAGAAAAGGGATATAGATTGTAAAGGAAAATAAAGTATATTATAAAGTGTGGGTGACGGAGGACGACCGTCGAGCAGAGGACAACTGCTGGGAAAGAGCAATGACGGGGACGACCGACATGCTTGGAAAAGTGAGGGAAATAAAGCAATGACGGGGACGGCCGACATGCTGGGGATAAAAGGGATTATGATGGGGACGGCCATCAAGTAAAGCTGTAAGGTTCTCTGGGGATTTAATAAAAAATGATGGGGACGGCCATCAACTTCATAAAGTAATGTAAACAACGATGGGGACGGCCATCGGGCTAAACTGATGAAGGACGATCATCAGGAAAAGGAAAAGGGACCACGACGGGGACGGCCATCGGGTTAAGGAATAAATGAAATAATGATGAGGGACGGTCATCAAAGGTGAAGGACGATCACCTGGCAGGGTACGGCTGCCGAAAATATCGCGACATAGGACGAATGCCAGATAAAAAAGTCAACGATGGGGACGGCCATCGGACGAGCATGATGAAGGACGATCATCAAGAGGTGAAGGACGATCACCTAGCAGGGGACGGCTGCTAAATATCACGACGTAGGACGAATGTCGGATAGAAAAGGTCGACGATGGGGACGGCCATCGGACGAGCATGATGAAGGACGATCATCAAGAGGTGAATGACGATCACCTAGCAGGGGACGGCTGCTCTCAAGGTTTATCATGACGAATGTCAGATAAAGATCAACGATGGGGACGACCATCGGATAAAATGATGAAGGACGATCATCAAAAAGGTGAAGGATGATCACCTAGCAGGGGACGACTGCTAAATATCACGACACAGGACGAATGTCGGATAGAAAAGGTCGACGATGGGGACGGCCATCGGACGAGCATGATGAAGGACGATCATCAAGAGGTGAAGGACGATCACCTAGCAGGGGACGGCTGCTCTCAAGGTTTATCATGACATAGGACGAATGTCAGATAACAAAAGAAAACTTGCTTTGCTGGCGATCTACTGGGGAATAGTAAACACAGACGAGTGTTTATATCCAGGAAATAAAAGGTATAAGTGTTTTGACGCTATGTATAGATTAAAGATGCGGACGAGCATCCTTAAGACTACGATACGGACGAGTATCGGGTAGAAACAAATACTGACACATGTTCAGAGATGATGATACGGACGAATATCAACTGGTTAACAAAGAACACGGACGAGTGTCGAATCTGAGGGGACTCTTCTAGAGAACAGTAGACACAAACGAGTGTCTATATTCAAGGAGACAAGAGTGTTTGACACGGTGTATGGATTAAAGGTGCGGACGAGCATCCTTAAGACTATGATACAAATGAGTATCAGGTAGAAACAAACGCTTGACGCATGTTCTGAGATGTTGGTACGGACGAGTACCAACTGGTTAACAAAGAACAAGGACGAGTGTTGAATCTGAGAGGTAATAAATATGAGTAGTGTATAGACATGTATTTAAACTGCTGGGGAGAGTAACACGGACGAGTATCGAAAGGAGAAAAGTATAGTATAAAAAAAATCTGATATACAAAGTGTTTATGTTACTGTGCTGGGGAAGGTGACACGGACGAGTGTCAAGGAATTGTATATATACAAGTATCTTGTGAGTGCAAAGGGGATGCTTTGGCTTTCCACTGGGGATATAACACGGACGGGTGCCACAAAGGGGTATATACTGACGTCTGGGAGTGTAAAGCAACTGCTTTAGCTTTAGCTCTCTGTTGGGGAATCTGGGGGGTTTTCTGTATACTGTTGATGGATTGTCAATATTCACAAATGCTTGATTCGGATCATGGATTATGATTATGCAATATGTTTGATTTTTACCGTGATGCTCCGTATTAGACGGAATGCTACGCTTTGTGGGGTTAGCATGATGCGAATGCCATGATTATGCAGGGATAACGATCCGGGATTCGAATCCCGTTGCCGTGAAGATTCCTGGTTGATCTGCTTTTGAAATGGACATCCCAGCTGGGGATGAGATCATTGGTAGATCTGACAAGGTGTATCTGCTTGGGGGAATAGGTCACTGATAGACCCATCCTGGTAATAAGGGACCCAGCTGGGGTTTGTAGAAGCTTTTCGTCACTCTGTTGTGATTCCTTCATGCGTTGCTCTTCTGGATAGAGGCTGAAACTCTGTGGGGAGATGGTCCCCTGGCTTTTGTACTTAACTGAGGAGGAAGAACGATTGGTACTTCGGCTGGGGAGAAATAGCAAGTGGCAACTCAGCAGGGGAGAAAACACTTTGGGTGCTAAAGCTGAGTGAGTGTTGATTTGTCAGCTTGCTGGGACGAAGCTTTCATGCCCCATGCTGCGCTTTGAATACCTGCAATCCTGCAAAGATAGAAACATACAAGTAATCCCGAGGTATCTCTTACCGGATTCCATCATAGGAGTCCAGACACTCCCGGGAGTAAACATATTTCCTGCAAGCACGTATTATTTTTTTGAAGATAAGCATCTGTATTTATGCAATCAGTTTTTTTTTAAAGACATCAGACATTTTTTGCAAATAAAAGAGTACGAGACATCGTGTGACTAAAAAAAATCTGATTTTTATTAATTCATATGCCCTGAGTTGGTGTAACACGGTGGGAGAACTGACTTTTAGTTATGTTGCGGATAGCAAGAGTCGCCACCGACTTTTATTTTATCCAAAGGAAAGGCATAAAAGAACAGGAAAGACCTTTTAAAAGATTTTTGGGTCCGGGGGGTAGGTTATGTAAAGGGAAGGTGTTAGCACCCTTTACATCCATGGTTATCCATGGGCTCTTAGTTACTTAGCTCACTTTGAATTGTATTTGAAAATGTGAAGTGTGTGAATAGAAATTTTCATAAGAGTTTGATAATGATCCATGTACGGATGCGTAAAAAACTTGTGTTTGAAAATTGTTTGAAATTGTGAAGTGTTTGAAAAGTTTTGAATAGTGAGCAAGTAACTATGAGGAACCTACCCTAGGTTTGAGTCTTTTCTGTTCTTGAACCTTTTAAATGGTAAGACTATCCCTATTATTAAGGAATAGGTAGTCATTACCTTGGATGTGAGGGACAAGTGAAGGGTCATCTGTTATTTAGGCAACTGTGGGGTGTATAAGCAATTCGAAGGGACTATCATCTTTATTCGAAAGGGACAAGATCATTACGAAGGCAACATTCTAAGGGACTTGATCTTTTTTAAACTGTAGGGACTAGATGATGTGAAATTGAGGGACTTTGCTTTATACACCCTACTTGACCTTTTTGTATTAGGCAACATGAGAGGTATCCTTAAGAAGGTGAGATGGCGATCCAGGATCGACTTACGTGTGTGAGTGTATCAATTTAAATATTTATCTTGATATTAAGTGACCTAATTTCAATTTTTAAATACAAACATGTTTTTACACTCCCTATTTTACTAACCATAGCATTTAAAATAAAAATTACTACAACTATTACATATGAGATACAATTACATAATAATAATTAAAATAAATTAAATAAGCAAATAGATAATAATAAATAATTGGGTTAGTAATAAAAAAAATAAACAATCATGTAATATATAAATAAATAAATAAAGGGGTTAGTAGTAATAACATAAATAAGAATAAGATGAAAGAAATAGCATAATGATAAATAATAAATTAAAAGTTCAATTTTGAATGAATAATTATTTTTTAGATTTTTTATAAAAAAGAAATAAATAATAAGTATTAATAATTCTAATATTTTAATTTTGGGTACATACATATAAATAATAAATTAATTTACAAAAATAAAGTTAAGGTTTTTTTAATTGTTTAGAAGAGAATAAATTAAAGTTAATTATTTAATCCAATCTTAATTATATAAAAACTATACATAATAATAATATAAACAAATCATAAAAAAATAAATAGACATAATTAGAAGTTATATACAAATATGTTAATAATTATAAAATAATTAAGGTTTATGAAGTGAATTAGGGTTTACAAAAATAATTAGGTTTTTACATATAAAATTTTTTTAGGGTTAAGTATTTAAAACATAATTAAATTATTTATACAAAAATATATAATATTAATAATATACTATAAAATAAATATTAAATAATTTCACTAATAAAAATTTGAAATTTAAAATATAAGTTTTTGTTAAATTATATACAAGAAAATAATAGTAAGCATTTTTTATTTTTAATATTTATTCATTAAATTGATTAAATCAAAATATAAGCAAATTAAATTAAATAAAATAAGTGATAAAAAACTTA
The DNA here is from genome assembly GCA_963966055.1 of Lathyrus aphaca. Taxonomy (NCBI): domain Eukaryota; kingdom Viridiplantae; phylum Streptophyta; class Magnoliopsida; order Fabales; family Fabaceae; genus Lathyrus; species Lathyrus aphaca. Next base: position 29,790,237 of record OZ014525.1, read on the forward strand.
CCTGGGGCTGGGATTCGAACCCAGGCCCTAGGCTTTGAATATCCAAGACCAAACAGCCAACCACTGGGACAAGCTATGCGCTTGTGCTATGGAATGAGAGCCAAGGCGTTTTGTTTCATAACCTGTGAAAATCATAAATAAATAAAAAAAGAGCAAAACAATACAAAAATGGCCTGGGGAGTATTCGAACCCAGGACCATTAACAACACGCATACGCACACAAACCAGCTGAGCCAACACTGTCTTTTGAAACAAATATCAACACAATAATATAAAATATAATATCAAATTTTAAAATATGAATTTGGCGCCAGATGATCATCTTCAACCTTGGTTCCTGCAAATTCACCTGCGAAATCTCCTACAAGTTTTCCTGCGAATTTATTTTTGTAGCTAAACCTGCGAATCTTAATCATCATTAAAACTGCAAAGTTTCATCAAATTAATTGTATAAATATGATCCAGAGGTTGATTGGCATTGATCCATGGTCTTAGAATTCATTTATAATTGATAAATCGTAAAACCCTAAAACGGCCGAGGAACCCTAGCCATGGTGATTTCTCCATCTTGAACCTAAAATCAAATTAACTTATCCAAAAAGTATCCAAGCATCATCATAAACACAAACCAACAGTTAGTTTTTGTTAATAACATGTAAATCATTCAAATCGAAAAAATTTAAAACATGAACAATGTACATTCGGTTTTCACAATTTAGGGCATGAATGAATGATGTTATGATCCAGAATCAATCCATGAACTTCAAGGAACAAGTTGCAACCTTTGGTTTGTCTTGAAAAGGACTCTAAGTGCCAAACCGAATTGGAGTTTTTTGTGTGAATTTTGAAACTTTGCTCTTACCTTTGGAGGCTGAATTTTTTCGTCCCTATGCATTGTGATGAATTTGTATACTTATAGAAGAATGGAATTAGGTCAAAATAACATGGATTTATGGGCCTTGATGGATACCTTGAGTGTGAAGAAATCTCCTTGCCAAATTAGTCAAAAAATCAAATATTTTCATGCTATAATGCCTTAGCACGAATTTGGATGGTTTTGAATCAACTTAAATGGTCATTAAGAGTTTCTAGAAGAAGAATCACTTTTAAATATTCAATTTTCATATTTTATTTTGATTTAAAATGATTTTAAATGAATAAAATCAAAATAAATAAAATCAAAATAATAAAAAACTGAATAAATGAGGATTGGGTCGTGCATGATGTCATATTGAAGTTTGGATCACAAAATTGCAAGCCCATTTGGAAGAAATTGGTTTTAAGGCCCTATTTGCTTCATAAACCTCCCAAAAATTTCCCAACTTTGCAAAGGCACAAATCCTTCAATTTTAATGCTATGAGGGTGTTCTTGGACATTTTGGAAAGCTTAAAGAGTCCTCTAACCAACCTCATTGGTTTCATGTCCATATAATTTACCATTCTCAAGTTATGCCCTTTTGAAGTTGTTTACTTTTTGTTGACTTTCAAAAGGACCTATAATGTCTTAGCCCATACCTTCCAAATGAAGCATTTTTGGGCTTGGCTTGTGAGACACAAAGTTGTAGAGAATTCAATTTCCTTCAAAATGAGATTTGGATGGAAAATTGGTGATGAAGCATGTGAAAGTTATGGCTGGTCAAAGTTCAGTTGACTTTTCCTGAGGAAACCCTAATTTAGAAACCTCTGATTCTTGATGATATGGAATATCCTTGATGAATCATGATCAACCCTTGATCAAATGATGAATTTTACTTCATATACTTGATGTTGGCAAAAATCATGAAGTTTGACTTTGGTTTGACCACAGTTGACCTCAGTTTGACTTTTTAATTGCTTTGACTGATTTTGACTTATCTAATCATTTGACTGAGCAAACCTTTGAGAAAAGTCTTGAAACTTGTCATGGGGGTTCTTATACACATATAAGATGTTATGAAGCTCACTTGAAGTCTTGGAAATTCATTTAGCCTGATTAAAGTCAAAACCCTAGTTTTGGATGCACTGCTTAGGAGGTGCATTGTCTGAGGGAGTTGTCAAATCTTCTGACCATTTGTGAACTTTGTGAACCTTGTGAACCATCATACAATGTCTTGTGAACCTCATGGGAGGTATTGTGAACCTTGTGAACCTTGTGACCCTCATAAAGTATCTTGTAGACTTCATGAACCTCATGAAAGGTCTTGTAAGTATTGTGAATCTTGTGAACCTTGTGAACCTTCTTAGCACACAAAGTCTTGTATTGTGAGGGCAAATTTTGGGGTGCAACAGCTTCCCCTGTTCAATTTTCTGAAACCTGAGGGGTTAGATTGGTATATGTGTCAGTCGTAACTTGGAAGGTTGAAGGGGATTGAACACAAAAGCCCAAAAATTTGCACTCACTAGTGCGTAGAGTGATACAGGTGACTAGTTGAATATGTTTGTGTGGGCTTAAAGATGCCACTTGGAAAAAAAATTCTTCAAATACATTTCTTGGGGGATAAAGCAGTCCAAAATATGGAGGTATAATGATAGCTTTCAGGAGGATAAAGCAGTCCTGAGGTAATAATATGCTTTCAGGAGGATAAAGCAGTCCTGAGGGAGTGATATGCTTTCAGGAGGATACATCAGTCCTGAGGTAATAGTATGCTTTCAGGAGGATAACAACGTCCCGAGGAGATAATATGCTTTCAGGAGAATAACAACGTCCTGAGGTAATGATATGCTTTCAGAAAGATAAACAATATTCTGAGGTAGGGGTGATAGCTTTCAGGAAGATAAATAACGTCCCGAGGAGATAATATGCTTTCAGGAGGATAAAAACGTCCTGAGGAATTGGTGACCTTTGGGAAGATAACAACGGCCCAAAGTAATAATATGCTTTCAGGAGTATAAACAACATCCTGAGGAAGTGATATGCTTTCAGGAGGATAACAACGTCCTGAGGAGATAATATGCTTTCAGGAGGATAACAACGTCCTGAGGTAGTGATATGCTTTCAGGAGGTTAAAGCAGTCCTGAGGTAATGATATGCTTTCAGAAGGATAAACAACGTTCTGAGGTAGATAATATGCTTTCAGGGGGATAACAATGTCCTGAGGAATTGGTGACTTTTTGGGAAGATAACCACGACCCAAAGTAATAATATGCTTTCAGGAGGATAACAACGACCTGAGGAAGTGATGATATGCTTTCAGAAAGATGAACAACGTTCTGAGATATGAATATGCTTTCAGGAGGATAAAGCAGTCCTGAGGTAATAGTATGCTTTCAGGAAGATAACAACGTCCTGAGGAAGTGGTAACCTTTGGGAAGATAACAACAGCCCAAAGTAATAATATGCTTTCAGGAGGATAACAACGTCCTGAGGAAGTAGTGACATGCTTTCAGAAAGATGAACAACGTTCTGAGGTATGGATAAGCTTTTAGGAGGATAAAGCAGTCCTGAGGTAATAGTATGCTTTCAGGAAGATAACAACGTCCTGAGGAAGTGGTAACCTTTGGGAAGATAACAACGGCCCAAAGTAATAATATGCTTTCAGGAGGATAACAACGTCCTGAGGAAGTAGTGACATGCTTTCAGAAAGATGAACAACGTTCTGAGGTATGGATAAGCTTTCAGGAGGATAAAGCAGTCCTGAGGGGATAATAACTTTTGGGAAGATAACAACGGCCCAAAGTAATAATATGCTTTCAGGAGGATAACAACGTCCTGAGGAAGTGATGATATGCTTTCAGAAAGATGAACAACGTTCTGAGGTATGAATATGCTTTCAGGAGGATAAAGCAGTCCTGAGGTAATAGTATGCTTTCAGGAAGATAACAACGTCCTGAGGAAGTGGTAACCTTTGGGAAGATAACAACGGCCCAAAGTAATAATATGCTTTCAGGAGGATAACAACGTCCTGAGGTATACGAAGCTTTCAGGAGGATAAAGCAGTCCTGAGGAAATGATAGCTTTCAGGAGGATAACAACATCCTGAGGAGGTAATATGCTTTCAGAAAGATGAACAACGTTCTGAGGTATACGAAGCTTTCAGGAGGATAAAGCAGTCCTGAAGGATTGATAACTTTCAGGAGGATAACAACATCCTGAGGAGGTAATATGCTTTCAGGAGGATAAAGCGGTCCTGAGGGATTGATAACTTTCAGGAGGATAAAGCAGTCCTGATAGTCACAAGTCTGTTTGTTGGAGAATTAACCTGAAAACAAGGTAGCATTCTATATGGTGGTATTAGTTTATGCATTATGTATGCATGTATAATATGATGCACTTAAGTAATGTATTATGTATCTATGGATATGTATGTTATGGTATGATGTAAATGATGTATGTATGATATGATGCTGCCGGAAGCGTCTGGATATCTTCGTATAATAACTGCTGGCCAGGGAAAATAAATCCCGATTCGTTGCTGAAGAATATGAGTAACTTGTTCCCGTCTTGTTTGATAATATATTATACATAACCTTCCGTCTGCTGGGGATAGCAAGGTATACATAACCTCCCGTCTTCGTTCGATAGTAGGGTATATGTAACCTCCCGTCTGCTGGGGATAACAAGGTATATATAACCTTCCGTCTTCGTTTGAGAGTAGGGTATACATAACCTCCCGTCTGCTGGGGATAGCAAGGTATATATAACCTTCCGTCTTCGTTCGTCGTACTCTTATTGGAAAGTAAATTCCCGAATATCCGTATGAGGATAAAAGAGATGGATATAAATTCCAGGGGAGATGTGACTTTATAAAGATGGATTTGTCCTACTGAGGGTTTGTAACTGTTTTGTAGAGATGAACCGGGGAAACATTGTTGAAATCCTTCCCTGTTCGTCCTTAGTAAATATTATTACTGCATTTTTATGCATTTCTGGTAAACATCAATCATATTAAGCATACATGCATTTCTGGTAAACATCAATCATATTCAAAAGCATACATACATTCAAATACAACCAATGAACGATTTGCTTAGGGTAAAAGTAAATCTGGATTCAGAGGGAAAAGTAAAGTTGAACTTGAAAACATAATCGTTTCAACTTCGAGAGTATATAACCAATTGGATTTGGAGCTCCTGAAATTTTTAACTTTCCTGAATACCTTCCCAGAAATCCTCATAGCTGGATCTGAAGACATGATACTGACACCATCTGATACTACTGGCGTAGACAATTAATTTCCACCATGGCCTCTACTGAGAATCCCCATATCAAGGTAATACAATGAGAGGAATGGCGTCTTCAAATTGTGATGGACCATATACGCTCCGGCTACTAGTTTTAAAAAGAAAGCATTGCCCCTTGGTTGAGGATGAATTGTCCCAAAAGGGAAGTATTTGAATGTAGTTACCTCAGGAGAACTAAGCAGAATCCCCCATAATAATATGCCCTTGACATCATGAACTTTGCAGTGTTACCCTTGGTAATTCAAATATATGAGAAGAGCTGCCCCTGGCTATTAAGCACTGTTGGATCTGGAACTGATTGCCCCGAATGATTTGAACAGTAACTTAGTATGCCCCCTTGATTAGGAAACAATGACTATGTCCCTGGCATTATGAACTTTGTAATGTTACCCTCGGTAATTTAGACAGATGTGTAGATCTTCCCCTAGATACTTAAACATAACTGAATCCTGTCTTGATTGCCCCATATGAGTTAGGCAGTATCATGGCCTGCCCCCTTGATTGGGAGATAATGACTATGCCCCTTTGTATACATGGACTTTGATTCAGGAAGCAACTTTGTTCATCGGAAGGACTTTGGTTCATTGAACATTCATCCTGTAAGTTTCTCCATTTGTCAAACACTCAGGTATATGCAAACAAATATATTCAAAAAATGCAATGCTTATGTCTGTCTTGAAGTTTTGAAAAAGAGTTATTTTAGAAAAACAGTTTTTTTTTTGTGAAAGCTGTGATATTAACTCAAGTTTTATAATAAGCCCTAAAGGAGTCAGGATACCTTTTTGTAGCAGTACGCTTTCGAACTAACCATGCTTCAGTTAGGACTTTTAAAGGGTTATAACGTGGCCTGGTTCATGGTTTAAGAAACAAAAGATAAAGGCTCAAATTTATTTGTACCCAACCCATTCTCCATGATGTTCTTCAGTCCTATACTCAGTTAACTTATGCATTGAGGCTCAAAGGAGTTTGGAATTGTAACACTAACATTTGTGATGGTTCAGAAACCAAAATTTATTTGAACATTCAGTCATCTTTCTTTATTTAGGATCTATAGTGACCTCCTTTTTTCTTTTGACTTTGTTATCCCTTCTTTTTGTCTGAACTATTTACTTCAAGGTTTTTAGTCAGTGGGATGTCTTGATGTTTTACTAAGTCTCCTTCATAGGTTTTGACTTACTGAGACTGTTCTTTTGCTGGATATTGACTGTCAGGTTTAATGATTACAGAGAACCATCATTAGTTGTGTACAACACAGATAATTAGCATATTTGAGATAACCGAGTAACTACCCTGCCCCTGGGTTATGAATAAGGGTTTTAATTTGTGCGAGAATAAAAACTCCTACCTCATAGGCTCAAAAGGGTTGACTAGGGATTAACTTCCTTATATCTCCACTGTTTAGGAATTGAAACAATGCTTGTACATCGTCAGCATAGTCTGTTCAAAAGCATATTGTATGAGATTATGGTATTGTTTTCGTCATCCTCCCTCTACAGGCTTATAGCTTTATCAGGAGTTAAATATCACAAGATAGAAATAAGAAGCATAATTCAAAATATAGTGGAACGAATGGATTAATTCAAGACAAACATATGCAATGCATTAATGAAAACAAAAGTTTAACATAATAGTAAGTGTTCAAACAAATAAAAGAAATTACAAATGAAAATTCAAATGTTGTCCCATCCAGTTGGCTGAATGTTCTTAATTGCAATCTGTGAACTTTGAGGAGCAGTATACTTCACCATGAAATCAAATTTACCACTTGGATGTCCCAAGGTACCCCATATCTCAACAGGAATAGGTAGGCTTCCTTTCTTGCTACACTGGGCAACTTGTCTTGCAGCTTCGGTGTTTGATGGGTGATAGTAGAATTCAACTTGACCTTCTGGAGTAACCTCTAGGATTCCTTCGTCAATCAGGTCTTGGATCTTTTTCTTCAATGCCCAACAACTATTAGTATCATGTCTAGGACAGTTGGAGTGATACCCACACCTTGCCTTGGGATTATAGCGAGGAGAGGAAGTTTTAGGATTTTGAGGAGAATTTTTCAAGGAAATTAGTTTCATCTCCAACAAGCATTGTAGAACTTGTGACATTGGCGTGCTGAATTTGATAAACTGTCTTCTACATCCCTTGTGTTGAGGTGGATTAACTTTACCATGTCTTTTTTCTTTAACTGAAGAACAATCAGTGGTAACCGGTTTCTTACCTTCTTTTATCCTCATCTTCCTTTCAACCAAATCAGCTTGTTTTAACGGAGGTTGATTGACAATTAGATTCCTGACTCCATTACTTTGAAGTTTTTGGACAAAAGTTCTCAGCTCTTCTTGCCCCTGAGTTAAACTTTGGATAAGAGCAACCTGGTCATTCATCTGGATCCTCATTTCTGTTATCTCAGCTTGCAATCGTTCCAACTGACCATCCTTGTTGTCCTCAGGACTCTTCTTCTTAGCCAGCAGTGTCTTCAATTCATCTTGCCCCTTGGACAAGTTCAGGATCAGTTCTTGGAACTGTGCATTTTGTGCCTGGAGATCCTTAACTGTTTGTTCAAGAGCCATTGCTTCAAATAAACAGTGAGAAGATAAGAAACCTGTGCATAATAAACCTGTGATGCACTGATATGGTGTATAAATGCGTATGCAATGTTTTCAAGGACCGCAAGATTTAAATTTGCTTAAACACGAAGGTAAACTTTTATTAGTAATAAATTTGTTTTGCCTCTTGGGCTTACATCAAATGAAATGAAATAAATACAAGGGATGGGGTTTTAAGTCTCCCATGGACGTTTCCTCTTTGTGTTGAGGTATGCGTTGAGATTCCGTTCCTCGTGAAGTTGCTTTGTTAGTTCCAGGATTCTTTCTTGGCTTGCTTTGTAATGAGCCTCGAAAGTATCCCTTTGCTCCTTCAGCTGGATCCAGGATCTCTGTAAGTCTTCCATGTCAGTAGGCATGTCTGGGTGAAGGATGGTATAAGAAGTATCTCCTTCAGCAACAGGTTCCATGGTAACTGGCAGGATAGCAGGATATGGCATCATGAGAGTCTGAGCCCAAGATTGCACCCATCTGAGATAAGCTTCCATAGAAATAGTGTACTTAGGCTCCAGAGTCTTGCTGTCAACCTTGTTTACTTTTCCCCATGCTCGTATGAATCTCTGACGGTAACCTTGAAGATCGTTGTCATAGTCAAACACAATGCCCTGAATCAACATGTCATGTGGGCCATCACTCCGAGTGTAACCAAACTGTCATAAAGCTAAGGAAGGGTTGTAGGTAATGCCTCCTCTTATGCCCAGAAGTGGCACATTAGGGAACTCCCCACAACGGTCAATGATAGTGACATTCTCCATAGATCTGGAGCACCAATGAATATCTGAATGCGAGAGTGACATGATCCTTTTGGACCACATGAACCCTTGCTCATTCTTCATTACTGAGCGAGGAAGGTGAGAAATAAACCACCTAGAAAGCAAAGGTATGCAGCACATCAAAGTTCCTCTTGCCCTTGTAGTACGAGTATGAAGAGAATGCAGGATGTCTCCAAGTAAGGTAGGCACTGGATTGTGACTCAGGAATATGTTGATGGCATGAACGTCTATGAACTGATCTGGATTGGGGAACAACACTAAGCCATAAATTAGCAAGGCTAAGATCTCCTCAAAAGCATCATAGCTCATAGCCTTCAAGAACACTTGAGCTTTATCCATTAATACCTTGGCAAGAATACCCTTAACTCCGCTTCTCGTTTCTAGAACAATGTCTGACTTCTTCAGATGTAGAGCTGCAGCAATAACCTCTGGTTTAAGCTCTTTTTCCAAGCCTGTGAAGGGTCTTTGATCAAGAACAAGTATACCCAGAAGTTTAGAGAACTCTTCCATTGTAGGAACCAGCTGATAGTCGGGGAATGTGAAGCAATGGTGCTTAGGGTCAAAACACTCATCATGTCTTCATTGAATCCTGAGGTGACTAGATCCAATAGGTGACCATGTCTCTTGATAAACTGGGAATGATCAGACACTTGAGAAACCAACTCTTTAAGCTTAGCAGGTATGCCCACAAAGTTGATCCTGATGGTGTTTCTACGAGCAGAAGCCATGACCTGCAACAAAGAACAAAGATAAATCCTTTGGTCCTTGAAATGGTTAGTGAAAATGCTATGCTTATGATGCATGATGATGTCATGATGTTATGTTCAATCACAAACATGTGGCATACACAAACAAGTCACACAATAGCCCTAGGTTTAAAGGCTTGCATGAGGTTCAAAGGTAAGTACCCTCCCCTGAAGTTAGTTGGTTCATCCTGTCCTACAAAAGTAACCAGGTTCTAAGGGATCTCAATATCATTGATCCTTCACAAGGGTGGTTGTTCAGTAGGCAACTTACTTGCCAACCAAAACCCTCCAAGTTTAGAATCTCAATGAGCGTAGTATCGAGTATCAACCAACTTCAGTCTGCGCCAAAGCCGGTTATCTCACTACTTTCTAAAGGCCAAGATGGGATAACTAGGGTTCTAAAAGTTAGTTAGTGCATTGACAACATATGGCAGCCTCATATTATCCTCAACTTGACTTAAGGAACATAAGCACCGACCAAGAAGTCACACTAACTATGGCCACCAGATCAACCATATCGGTATACGCCGTACAGTTTCCTTGGTCTACTGCCATTTACCTAAGGTACACTAGATCCGGGTTAGGATCTTTCACACATAAGAGCCCAACAAGTAAGTATAAAGCAAACAAGGCAAACAATTTTAATGTAATCTAATTCCTAAGGGTACCCCTCTTTAATATTAAATCCCCAGCAGAGTCGCCAGTTCTGTAACACGGTGGGAGAACTGACTTTTAGTTATGTTGTGGATAGCAAGAGTCATCACCGACTTTTATTTTATCCAAAGGAAAGGCATAAAAGAACAGGAAAGACCTTTTAAAAGATTTTTGGGTCCGGGGGGTAGGTTATGTAAAGGGAAGGTGTTAGCACCCTTTACATCCATGGTTATCCATGGGCTCTTAGTTACTTAGCTCACTTTGAATTGTTTTTGAAAATGTGAAGTGTGTGAATAGAAATTTTCATAAGAGTTTGATAATGATCCATGTACGGATGCGTAAAAAACTTGTGTTTGAAAATTGTTTGAAATTGTGAAGTGTTTGAAAAGTTTTTGAATAGTGAGCAAGTAACTATGAGGAACCTACCCTAGGTTTGAGTCTTTTCTGTTCTTGAACCTTTTAAATGGTAAGACTATCCCTATTATTAAGGAATAGGTAGTCATTACCTTGGATGTGAGGGACAAGTGAAGGGTCATCTGTTATTTAGGCAACTGTGGGGTGTATAAGCAATTCGAAGGGACTATCATCTTTATTCGAAAGGGACAAGATCATTACGAAGGCAACATTCGAAGGGACTTGATCTTTTTAAAACTGTAGGGACTAGATGATGTGAAATTGAGGGACTTTGCTTTATACACCCTACTTGACCTTTTTGTATTAGGCAACATGAGAGGTATCCTTAAGAAGGTGAGATGGCGATCCAGGATTGACTTACGTGTGTGAGTGTATCAATTTAAATATTTATCTTGATATTAAGTGACCTAATTTCAATTTTTAAATACAAACATGTTTTTACACTCCCTATTTTACTAACCATAGCATTTAAAATAAAAATTACTACAACTATTACATATGAGATACAATTACATAATAATAATTAAAATAAATTAAATAAGCAAATAGATAATAATAAATAATTGGGTTAGTAATAAAAAAAATAAACAATCATGTAATATATAAATAAATAAATAAAGGGGTTAGTAGTAATAACATAAATAAGAATAAGATGAAAGAAATAGCATAATGATAAATAATAAATTAAAAGTTCAATTTTGAATGAATAGTTATTTTTTAGATTTTTTATAAAAAAGAAATAAATAATAAGTATTAATAATTCTAATATTTTAATTTTGGGTACATACATATAAATAATAAATTAATTTACAAAAATAAAGTTAAGGTTTTTTTAATTGTTTAGAAGAGAATAAATTAAAGTTAATTATTTAATCCAATCTTAATTATATAAAAACTATACATAATAATAATATAAACAAATCATAAAAAAATAAATAGACATAATTAGAAGTTATATACAAATATGTTAATAATTATAAAATAATTAAGGTTTATGAAGTGAATTAGGGTTTACAAAAATAATTAGGTTTTTACATATAAAATTTTTTTAGGGTTAAGTATTTAAAACATAATTAAATTATTTATACAAAAATATATAATATTAATGATATACTATAAAATAAATATTAAATAATTTCACTAATAAAAATTTGAAATTTAAAATATAAGTTTTTGTTAAATTATATACAAGAAAATAATAGTAAGCATTTTTTATTTTTAATATTTATTCATTAAATTGATTAAATCAAAATATAAGCAAATTAAATGAAATAAAATAAGTGATAAAAAACTTACCTGGGGCTGGGATTCGAACCCAGGCCCTAGGCTTTGAATATCCAAGACCAAACAGCCAACCATTGGGACAAGCCATGCGCTTGTGCTATGGAATGAGAGCCAAGGCGTTTTGTTTCATAACCTGTGAAAATCATAAAAATAAAAGAGCAAAACAATACAAAAATGGCCTGGGGAGTATTCGAACCCAGGACCATTAACAACACGCATACGCACACAAACCAGCTGAGCCAACACTGTCTTTTGAAACAAATATCAACACAATAATATAAAATATAATATCAAATTTTAAAATATGAATTTGGCGCCAGATGATCATCTTCAACCTTGGTTCCTGCAAATTCACCTGCGAAATCTCCTACAAGTTTTCCTGCGAATTTATTTTTGTAGCTAAACCTGCGAATCTTAATCATCATTAAAACTGCAAAGTTTCATCAAATTAATTGTATAAATATGATCCAGAGGTTGATTGGCATTGATCCATGGTCTTAGAATTCATTTATAATTGATAAATCGTAAAACCCTAAAACGGCCGAGGAACCCTAGCCATGGTGATTTCTCCATCTTGAACCTAAAATCAAATTAACTTATCCAAAAAGTATCCAAGCATCATCATAAACACAAACCAACAGTTAGTTTTTGTTAATAACATGTAAATCATTCAAATCGAAAAAATTTAAAACATGAACAATGTACATTCGGTTTTCACAATTTAGGGCATGAATGAATGATGTTATGATCCAGAATCAATCCATGAACTTCAAGGAACAAGTTGCAACCTTTGGTTTGTCTTGAAAAGGACTCTAAGTGCCAAACCGAATTGGAGTTTTTTGTGTGAATTTTGAAACTTTGCTCTTACCTTTGGAGGCTGAATTTTTTCGTCCCTATGCATTGTGATGAATTTGTATACTTATAGAAGAATGGAATTAGGTCAAAATAACATGGATTTATGGGCCTTGATGGATACCTTGAGTGTGAAGAAATCTCCTTGCCAAATTAGTCAAAAAATCAAATATTTTCATGCTATAATGCCTTAGCACGAATTTGGATGGTTTTGAATCAACTTAAATGGTCATTAAGAGTTTCTAGAAGAAGAATCACTTTTAAATATTCAATTTTCATATTTTATTTTGATTTAAAATGATTTTAAATGAATAAAATCAAAATAAATAAAATCAAAATAATAAAAATCTGAATAAATGAGGATTGGGTCGTGCATGATGTCATATTGAAGTTTGGATCACAAAATTGCAAGCCCATTTGGAAGAAATTGGTTTTAAGGCCCTATTTGCTTCATAAACCTCCCAAAAATTTCCCAACTTTGCAAAGGCACAAATCCTTCAATTTTAATGCTATGAGGGTGTTCTTGGACATTTTGGAAAGCTTAAAGAGTCCTCTAACCAACCTCATTGATTTCATGTCCATATAATTTACCATTCTTAAGTTATGCCCTTTTGAAGTTGTTGACTTTTTGTTGACTTTCAAAAGGACCTATAATGTCTTAGCCCATACCTTCCAAATGAAGCATTTTTGGGCTTGGCTTGTGAGACACAAAGTTGCAGAGAATTCAATTTCCTTCAAAATGAGCTTTGGATGGAAAATTGGTGATGAAGCATGTGAAAGTTATGGCTGGTCAAAGTTCAGTTGACTTTTCCTGAGGAAACCCTAATTTAGAAACCTCTGATTCTTGATGATCTGGAATATCCTTGATGAATCATGATCAACCCTTGATAAAATGATGAATTTTACTTCATATACTTGATGTTGGCAAAAATCATGAAGTTTGACTTTGGTTTGACCACAGTTGACCTCAGTTTGACTTTTTAATTGCTTTGACTAATTTTGACTTATCTGATCATTTGACTGAGCAAACCTTTGAGAAAAGTCTTGAAACTTGTCATGGGGGTTCTTATACACATATAAGATGTTATGAAGCTCACTTGAAGTCTTGGAAATTCATTTAGCCTGATTAAAGTCAAAACCCTAGTTTTGGATGCACTGCTTAGGAGGTGCATTGTCTGAGGGATTTGTCAAATCTTCTGACCATTTGTGAACTTTGTGAACCTTGTGAACCATCATACAATGTCTTGTGAACCTCATGGGAGGTATTGTGAACCTTGTGAACCTTGTGACCCTCATAAAGTATCTTGTAGACTTCATGAACCTCATGAAAGGTCTTGTAAGTATTGTGAATCTTGTGAACCTTGTGAACCTTCTTAGCACACAAAGTCTTGTATTGTGAGGGAAAATTTTGGGGTGCAACAGTTGGCAAGATACAGTCAAAGAAACATATCTCCTAAAATGAGTGGATTGTTACAAATTGAGAAACAAAATGCTGGCAATGTTGACGACGCTTCAAGGAGCTTCCCTTTTGCTATGACTCGTATGACATTTGACGTTATTCTCGTCTTGCTTTCTGAAGAAGGCTGATTCGGATAGAAGCTTGATCCTTTCGAAGTTTACCAAGTTGTAGGTGATACAGACGAATTCAGAATGCAGTTGTTCGCTTATTCCCTTATTTTGCATGGATCGCCCTTTCGGGTTTTCAATCCATCGGGATACCCATTTTTGCCTGAGCTGTCCAATGCGGCTTTTCAACTCAGCGGGTGTACATTTTTTTGTTTATTTTCCCTTATTTTTTGCCCGAGTCTTTTATTCTGTTTTTGACTCGTCGGGATGCCCTATTTTTGCCTGGACTTACATTCTGTTTTTGTGTCCAGCGGGTCATTTTTATGCGAAGTATTTTTTAACTGCATCTGAATTCACAGGGGACGGGAAGTCTTCGCCATCCATGGTGCTGAGCATGAGTGTTCCACCCGAGAAGACTTTCTTTACTACAAATGGTCCTTCATAATTCGGAGTCCACTTGCCCCTGTGGTCTGTATGCGGAGGGAGGATTCTTTTCAGCACAAGATCCCCTACTTGGTACTCTCGGTGCCTAACTTTCTGATCGAAGGCTCTCTTCATTCTTTTCTGATACAACTGCCCATGACAGATTGCAGCCAATCTTTTTTCTTCAATCAGACTCAGTTGTTCGTATCGGGACCGGACCCACTCTGCTTCGTTTAGCTTAACATCCATCAGTACCCGTAGGGAGGGTAATTCAACTTCAACAGGTAGGACTGCTTCCATACCATACACAAGCTGATACGGTGTTGCCCCAGTGGATGTTCTGATTGACGTGCGGTACCCATGCAAGGCAAACGGTAGCATCTCATGCCAGTCTTTGTAGGTGACTACCATCTTCTGCACAATCTTCTTGATATTCTTATTAGCTGCCTCAACAGCGCCGTTCATCTTTGGCCTGTAAGGAGAAGAATTGTGGTGTTGAATCTTGAAGTCCCGGCATAGCTCTGCCATCATTTTGTTATTCAAGTTGGAACCATTGTCAGTAATGATTCGCTCGGGAACTCCGTATCGACAGATGATATCTCTCTTCAGAAATCTGGCTACCACTTGCCTTGTAACATTTGCATAGGAAGCTGCTTCGACCCACTTGGTGAAATAGTCAATGGCAACCAAGATGAATCTGTGGCCATTCGAAGCAGTTGGCTCAATCTTGCCAATCATGTCAATGCCCCACATAGCAAAGGGCCAGGGTGAAGACATCACATTCAAAGGGTTGGGAGGTACATGCACTTTATCCGCATAAATCTGGCATTTATGGCATTTTCTGGCGTAGGCGCAACAGTCGGCATCCATTGTGATCCAGTAATAACCTGATCTTAGCAATTTCTTGGCCATTGCATGTCCTCCAGCATGGGTACCAAAGGATCATTCGTGCACCTCGTGCATTAACAAGTCTGCTTCTGCTCTATCAACGCATCTGAGGAGTACCATATCAAAGTTTCTCTTGTACAGGGAACCGTCAGTATTCAGGAAGAAACTACCAGCAAGCCTTCTCAAAGTCTTCTTATCATTGGAAGATGCCCCAGGTGGGTATGTTTGATCCTCCAAGAAGCACTTAATGTCATGGAACCAAGGCTTATCATCTTTGACAACATCTGCTGCGAACACATATGCTGGTCTGTCAAGTCTGGACACTGAAATTTGAGGTACAAAGTTGGCAGCTTGCACTTTGATCATGGATGAAATGGTAGCCAGAGCATCTGCAAACTGATTCTCGTCTCGAGGGATATACTCAAGCTTGACTGTTGTGAAGAAAGTCAATAACCTTCTTGTATAATCCCTGTAAGGTATCAGATGATCCTGGTGTGTGTACCATTTGCCGTTGGTTTGATTAATTACCAGAGCTGAATCTCCGAATACAGTCAAAGTCTTGATCCTGAGGTCAATGGCTTCCTCAAGACCCATAATGCAAGCTTCGTATTCAGCTTCGTTGTTAGTGCAGTTAAAGGTGAGTTTTGCCGAGAAAGGCATGTGAACCCCTTTAGGTGTAATGAGTACTGCACCAACACCACGACCATTCATATTGACAGCCCCATCAAACATCATAGTCCATTCTTCTTCCGGGTCAGGCCCTTCAGTGTGAACAGGCTCTTCATGATCTTTTGCTTTTATGAACATGATGTCTTCATCAGGGAAGTCAAATCTCATAGGCTGGTAATCATCGATAGGTTGTTCAGCAAGATATTCAGACAATACACTGCCCTTGATGGCCTTCTGAGATGTGTATTGGATGTCATATTCTGTGAGGATCATTTTCCATCTTGCAACCCGTCCGGTAAGCGCTGGCTTCTCAAAAATGTACTTAACTGGATCCATCTTTGAAATCAATAGAGTAGTGTGGGTCAACATATACTGTCTCAGTCGGCGAGCAGCCCACGCTAAAGCACAGCAAGTTTTCTCGAGCAGTGAATAACGTTGTTCACAGTCGGTAAACTTTTTGCTCAGGTAGTAAATTGCATACTCTTTTCGACCAGACTCGTCATGCTGGCCCAACACACACCCCATTGACTCTTCTAATACTGTCAAGTACATGATTAGAGGTCTTCCTTCAACTGGAGGCATTAGGATTGGAGGCTCTTGCAAGTATTCTTTGATCTTGTCAAAAGCCCTTTGGCAGTCTTCATTCCACCTGACCGTTTGTTCTTTTCTTAGCAGCTTGAACAAAGGTTCACAGGTTGCTGTGAGGTGAGATATGAACCGTGAAATGTAGTTCAATCGTCCCAAGAACCCTCGAACTTATTTTTCTGACTTCGGTGCAGGCATTTCCTGAATGGCTTTGACTTTATCTGGATCAACTTCAATCCCTTTCTCACTCACAATAAATCCCAGCAGCTTACCGGATCGCACCCCGAATGTGCATTTGTTGGGATTCAGCTTCAGTTGGTACTTCCTCAGACGCTTGAATAGCTTCAGCAGATTTACCAGGTGGTCTTCTTCAGTGAGGGACTTGGCAATCATGTCATCCACATAACATTCGATTTCTTTATGGATCATATCGTGGAATAATGTCACCATAGCCCGTTGATACGTTGCACCAGCATTCTTCAGTCCGAATGGCATTACCTTGTAACAGAACGTGCCCCAGGGTGTGATGAAAGTTGTCTTCTCCATGTCTTCAGGTGACATTTTGATCTGATTGTATCCTGAAAATCCGTCCATGAAGGAGAATACCGAGAACTGATCCGTATTATCAACCAATACATCAATGTGAGGTAATGGGAAGTCATCTTTCGGGCTGGCTCTGTTCAGATCCCGGTAGTCAACACACATTCTTACTTTGCCGTCTTTCTTAGGCACAGGTACTATATTAGCAACCCACGGCGGATAGCTAGTTACAGCAAGGAACCCGGCGTCCCACTGCTTTTGTACCTCTTCTTTGATTTTCATTGCCATGTCTGGGCGAGTACGGCGCAGTTTCTGTTTAACTGGCGGGCAGTCTTCTCTTAAAGGCAGCTTGTGCATAACAATGTCGGTGTCCAACCCTGGCATATCTTGGTAAGACTAAGCAAACACATCCACATATTCCTGAAGCAGGTCAATCAGTTGTCTCTTCACTAAGTCTTGTAAGCAGGCCCCGATCTTAACCTCTTTCACATCTTCATATGTACCAAGATTAATCGTTTCGACCTCCTCCTGATGAGGAGTGATAACCTTTTCCTCTTGTCTCAACAACCTGGCTAGCTCTTCAGGAAGCTCATACTCTTCTTCAACCCCTTCATCAGCTTGATTGATTGGATTGTCAAAGTCATATGAAGTCATAGCCGTGGTGTTGTCGGTGCGGTCTGGAAGGCACTCTCTGCAAGGGTTCAGTTTGTTCATTTTAGTGATTGATTTTAATCTTGTTTAAAAAAGTGAAATGAAGTTATCATTTTGAAAACATTGCCATTTATTTTTTGTACAAAAAGAAAAATGGAAAAAACAGTGAGCGGAAAAGAAAAAAGACTCATTTGCAAAAGATGTCTGATTATCATTGATTGATCTATTTGCACAAAATTACAGATGGCCCGATTACAAAATGAGTCTTGTCATCTTGGGCAAGATGCAAGACTTGATGCATGCTTAAAAATACAGGAAATAATAATTACTCTGCAGGAGTAACCCTTATAATTTCCTGGGAAGACCAGTTTGAGATACTGCTCCCCGGGATCCTTGGACGTATCCAGCTCTCCAGGTTGCGGTCGCTTTCATCCTCGTCTTCCAAGTTGTTCACTGCATCGGGGGTGAGCATCCCCCCACTGACAAAATTGGGCTTCTTAGCAGCCTCTGCTTGATCTTGGTGAGTTGGTTTGTAACCCAACCCAAATCTATCCTCCTTCTTCTCTACGGGCAGCAACTTGCCCCAGCCTTGGGCAGTCCCCTCTTCAACAACCTTCCGGGCTTGCTGATAAGATGTCATTGAGGTTCCAGGCACAGCGGATGCTTCATTTATGTTCAAGGCCTCAAACCCTTGACTCATAGTTTCGTGGATCTCCCCATCCATCTCAATGTATTTGTATGTAGCCAGGTGGCTAACAAAGATATCTTCCTCTCCACAAATAGTAACGACTTGGCCCTCCCTCTCGAATTTTAACTTCTGGTGAAGGGTAGACGTAACTGCGCCAGCGGCATGAATCCAAGGTCTACCCAACAAACAGCTGTAGGCCGGCTGAATGTCCATCACGTATAAGGTCGTTTTGAAAGTCTGTGGGCCAATCATTATAGGCAACTCAATTTCTCCCAGAACTGATCTCTTAGAACCGTCAAAGGCTCTCACTACCAAGTTACTGGGGCGTAATGCCAATCCTTCATACTCCAACTTCACAAGGGCTTTTTTAGGTAAGACATTGAGGGATGACCCTGTGTCTACCAGTACATGGGAAAGAACTGCACCCTTACACTCCAAGGTAATGTGCAAAGCCTTGTTGTGATTGCGGCCTTCCGTAGTCAAATCAGTGTTGGTAAATCCTAGTCCATGACTAGCGTTGACATTTCCAACTACAGCTTCCAACTGATTGACGGTAATCTCCTCTGGCACATAAGCTGCGTGCAAGACTTTTAGTAGTGCGTTCCGATGAGCCTCGGAGCACATTAGCAATGATAGAATGAAGATCTTGGAAGGTGTTTGGTGAAGCTGGTCCACTATCTTGTAATCACTTTTCTTGATGATTCTCATGAATTCATCAACCTCTTGATCAAAAGGTGTTTTCAAAGCTTCTTTAACAATTTGTTCTTCTTGCACCATGCTCTTCCCTTTTGCCTTGGCAGCAGCTTCTGCTTCAGCAATGGGTCTCTGAATTTGCGGGGCAAAGAGACGTCCGCTTCGAGTGAAGCCTCCGCCTCCCCCCACGTTGTCTATTTGTGGTGAAGAAGTTGATGATTCCAAAGTGATTTTCTGTCCTTCGCAGTATAGATCGGAGCCGTAATGCCAAGGGATGGCATTACTGCTTTCATAAGGAACTGGCCCAGGCACTGTGATAGTGACTGGACTGATAGCAGCTGCAGAAGGGACCATGATGGTATGTGGATCATAGTATATTGTAACTGGTGCTCTGGCAGGAGCGGCATTTTGTGAGTTGTAGGCAGAATCATTTGCAGGATCATAATAAATTGTAACCGTTGAGACACTTTCATTATTTGTGGTTGATATTGTAGGAGATACTGTTGACTGGATGAGTGTTGCTGTTGTAGGAGATTCTGAATGAAGGGGTGCTGAAGTTGTAGAAGGGATGTTTGTTGATATTTGGTCCGTTGAAGTGACAGACGAAGCATTTGTTGATGAGATTGAAGAGTTGTTTGGAATAATTGTTGTTGCAGTTGTAGAAGACTCGGGAATTGTTGTTAAGGAGATTGCTGGATTTGTAGGTATTGATGTTGTGATTTGAAGCAGGCCACTCTGGATGAGACCATCTATGCCACTTCTCAAGTTATCACACCCATTTACTGAAATGTTGCAATAAGCACATCCTAGCTCACATCCAGGGAATATTTGACATTCAAGGAGCTGAGCTTTAATCTCTACCAAGGGTGTCCGAATCTTCCCCACACTGGTTATCAAGTAAGACGGCCTATATTCTTCAATAGCATTGATTCTGGGTCCACCGTGGTTGGGCATAGGGTTCTTATTGACATTTGGTGGGGGTGCAAAGTTTAGAGCTTTGGAATCCACTAGATCCTGTACTTTCATGTGCAAAGCTCTGCACTTCTCTGTACTGTGGCCAGGTGCATTTGAGTGAAAAGCACACCTGGCGCTGGCGTCATAATTTCTGGGCAGACTAGCAGGATCTGGAGGTGCCAATGTCCTTAGCTCAACCAGGTTGAGTTTCAGGAGTTGTGGCAATAATGTGGCATAAGGCATAGGGATCGGATCAATCACCCTATTGGCCTGAGATGGTCTCTGTTGAAACGGTCTTTGCTGATTGTTATTGCTGGCGTTGTTGTTGTTATAATTTCTCTGAGGTGGATACTGAGTTTGTTGCTGGTAGTGGGATTGTTGCTGTGGTTGATATGCTGGTTGTGGATGAATTGAAGCGGGAATGGTGACAGCTGCCACTGACCTATGAACATACTGGGGTCTGCCCCTGCTGGTATGGATAACATTAGTCTTACCAGTTCTTCTTGGACCTACAAAAGGCTTTCTTGGGTTGCTGGACGAGCTTACACCGTTGTCAGAAATTTTGCCCATCTTTAACAGGCTCTCAATCCTTTCTCCAGCTATAACTACATCCGCGAAGCTGGTGGAAGAAAAGGCAGCTAGCCTATCAATGTATGTCCCTTGGAGGGTGTTCATAAACATGTCGGCCATTTCCCTTTCCGACATGGGTGGTTGGACAGCAGCAGCAAGCTGTCTCCACCTCTGGGCGTACTCCCGGAAGCTTTCTCTGGATGGTTGTGACATTCCCATCAGGAGGGTCCTGTTGGGAGCCATATCCAAGTTGTACTGGTATTGTCTAATGAAGGCCTCAGCCAGGTCCTTCCAACACCTGATGGTTGCTCTAGTCAAGTGAGAGTACCATTCCCTTGAAGCCCCTGTTAAGCTATCCTCAAAATAAAACATCCATAGCTTTTCATCCATGGTATACGCCTTCAGCCTCCCCAGAAAGGATTGTAAATGGGTTCGGGGACAGGAAGTTCCGTTGTACTTCTCAAAGCACGGAGGTTTAAACTTGTGGGGAATCCTGACCCCGTCCACTAAGCCCATGTCCATGACATCAAAACCCAAGGAGTTTTGAGACTCCAGGGATCTTAATTTTTCAGCAATTTCATCTAGCCTTCTGTCATAGGCTTCCTCCCCAGCTCCCATCACAGTGAACTGATCTTCCTGGGGGTCTTCTTGCAGTACCCTACCTGTAGTAGCATTCCCTTGTACATTAGCAGGGATGTTGATCTCTGGGTGAAGATGAGGGCCATACACAGGTGGGTTGACATGAGGCTGAACCCTCTCATTATTGCTTGTTCCACCAGTCCCTAGATGGGGATCTTCCTGAGTCTGCCTCTCTACCAATGCTCTTAATCTTTCTTGGCTCTGTGCCAATCCATTCATCACCTCCATAAACTGGGTCATCTGATTCCTCATTTCCAGTCTCTCATTGGCCATTTGGGTCTTGACCTCTGTAAGGTCCTGTTGTACCTGGTCCATCTGTATACCCGGAAGGTTGTTGCGGGTAGGATATCTGTGCGGACGGTTGAGTGGGAACACCCGACGTCGAGCAATAGTTCCTGAACCACAACAGAGTTAGTAACGAAAACAAAACAAAACCTACAAAACAAAACAAAAGGTTAGTATGCAATGCAATATGCTTATTTATTTCCAAGGTATCCGGCTTGGCATTTGGTTTTGACCTTTCCAGACCCCCGAGGAAGATGCTTTGATGTTGCTTTGAGAGAGAGATTCAAATGAAACAAACTAAAGAATATATATTACAGAAAAGTGAACGATACATAGTTTGTTTTTTACAATACATGCCCCGGAGGGGTCAAAATACAACATAAAAGAAAAAGGTACAATGAAATGAAAGCAACAACAAGCAAAAGTCAGACACCAAGACCAAATTCATCCTCCTGAACTTCCTTTAGAAGTGCTTCAGTTACCGGATCAGCTGGACGCTCTGTGAGATTCCTGATAAGAAGATTCCTGGTGGCAACAGCTGCAGTTAGCTTCTTGTGTCGACTCTGGTCCTTTGACCTCTTCACACCAGCCCTAATCTTCAACTCTGAGATCTCCCTCTGGGTTGCTAGCAGGGCTTCCTGTTGCTCCTTTGCACTAGCCTCCAACTGCTCAATCTTGTCCTGAGTCCTTTTATCTTCTTGAGTACGAGCTTCGGTGATCCTGACCCACCTAGCTTGACTCTCTTTCAGATACAAATCAGTCATGGCCTTCTGGAACCGAGCCTCCTTGCAGGCATTCTTCAAAATCTGCTCTCCAGCCCTTGACTTCTTGATGTAGTCCTCTGACTTCTCAATCCTGGCTAGATGCTCCAACTTAAGCTTTTCCAACCTTTCAATGTCCAGACGACCATCACTTCTCTCCCAGAGGGTCTTCTGTAGAGCCTGAGTCAGATTCTCATTCCTCTCTTTTAGTTTCTCAAACTCCTCTAAGCTGACAGTGGCAGGAGGTGGTGTTGTGGAGGGTCCAGGTGCATCCTCAATGGTGAAGGGCATCCCAGAAGTTTGAGCCCTGGCATGAGACCACTCATAGTACTGAGCTGAGGCCACATTGTTGCATCTCCCAAGAATGGCCATTCCTTTGGTCTGGACATTGTCCCAAGCCCAGGATGCTTGCCTGACAATAGCTAGATTAGGCTTAATCTCACAATAAAGGGTTTCAGCCAAGTCTTGTGCTCTAGGAGGGTGGACCAATGCATAGCCCAATTGTCTTTTGAATAACAGAGGGTTGTAATTGATGCAACCCTTCACTCCTATCAGGGGTACATTGGGAAACTGCCCACAACTAGTAATGATGTCCCTGCCCTTGGTGCTCTGAGTACACCACCTGATGTCATCTGAGGTCAAAGCAATAAGTCTTCTAGCCCAATTCTTCTGCTGGTGAGGATTCAAGAATGCATCAGTCTTAGGCAA
The DNA here is from genome assembly GCA_963966055.1 of Lathyrus aphaca. NCBI lineage: Eukaryota > Viridiplantae > Streptophyta > Magnoliopsida > Fabales > Fabaceae > Lathyrus > Lathyrus aphaca. Next base: position 29,813,334 of record OZ014525.1, read on the forward strand.
GTGTTTGAGCAGCCAGGTATGGAACAGGGGAGCACATCATCTCACCAACCTTCCTCTCTGCTTTTCATTCCTTTGGTGAACAGAGTAGTAGAAATCTCCCAGTAAGGTGGGCACTGGGTTCCTCAGAATGAAAAGGTGAATGGCATTCTTGCTAATAAATTTAGGCTCATCTGCAAAAAGTATAACCCCATATATGCTGAGGGCTAACAAAGCACAGACTGCCTTCCATTCTCCCAAGGAGGCCTTCAGGATGGCCTGAGAAGTCAAGAAATCCAAATGTAGACCAGAGATTCCAGCCTTGGTAGTCATGTTCTGTCCAATCAGGGAGGGTTCCAGATATAGTGCCTTTGCCACTTCTTCATTACTGGGAAAAGCCAACTCAGGGTTGAAAGGGATACCACCCCTGACAGGTACACCAACCAATGATGAATACTCCTCTAATAAAGGCCCCAACTGAAAATCCTGGAAGGTGAAGCACCTCAGAGGGGGATCATAGAACTGCAGGCAAGTATGAATCAAGCTCCTCTGGGAAGGGTCCAAATCCACAACCACATCAAGGATGCCTCCATAATGTTCTCTGAATAGTGGTATATGGTCTGGAGTAATAAGGGCCTGGATCTTCTTGATGCCAGCTAGCTCAGGCTCAAAGAAATGGTAGGAGATGTTGCTCTTCTTGGTTGCCATGTTGCTGAAGAAGAGCTGAGACAGATGCTGATGATGGAGAATAATACTGAAGATGGGCCACTGACAGGCTGATGCTGGTGATGCAGGTGACTGAAGCAGGTAGCTGGTGAACAGGGTCTACTCAGATAAAGGGGTCAAAACAAGCCAAAATATATGATGTGGATACCCTGGAAAAAAACAAATAAGCAAATGTTAAATGATGCAATGATGATGTATGCAAATGATATGCAAGGGTTTGTGATCAGGCTGGATCTGATTGACTGCCTTGATATAGGTCCATGTATGTTCAAGAAATCCAGATGGAGGTTCATAAGTCCAGTAATCAAGGTGGGGGACTCAAATAAAGAGTCACATGTCCAGGGTTAAAATCACAAGAACTGTTCCAAAATGGAGTACTCTTAATCAAAACAAAGTAACAGGGTATGCTGAGGTCAAGGGTACCTGCAAACCTGTAAACAGCCCAACCCCCTCACAGGTGGTGTTCTAAAACAAGGATCCCCAGACTTGGATCAGTTATGAGAAGTGTAAACACTTCTAACCCGGAGGTACAGTATTTACAATAACCATAAAAGATCCTCCTCTAATTCACCTCAGTTTCTGAAGGTCAAAATAAAGGTCATCCAGACTTAGCAGGCTTCCCAGATAGCCCTAGCACTACAGGAAATCTGTAGCACAAAGTTCTCAAGAAGAAACCCATATCTGAACCGTGTTTCATATCCCCGCACCAGAACGAAATGGAATGGGAAAGAACATGAACCACTCTAGCCTAGGTGTCACTCAGGTCCCAGGAATAGGACCTCAACTCTCAATAGAACCCCACCCACCAAAGCAACAAAACCAGATCCAACCAGAACAGTATGACAGTATGATATATGTAAAGCTGTAAAGAAAGCAGTAAAACAATTGTACATAAAGCAATAAAATACATATACCAACACAATTAGCACATAACACCCCAGTAAACACAAATCAAACAAGCGCTAGGAGGAACCCACAAAAAGAACCAGAAGCCCTGGTTACAGTATAAGGGTCCCCAGCAGAGTCGCCAAGCTGTCGCTCCCAAAAGATGAGACTGGCTCAAATATGGTGCAGACGCGAACGGTCGGCGAGAGGAGGTGTGAGAACACACAGGAGTGAACTCACAGGAAAAGAAAAGAGTCGCCAGCTAGGAATTTTTATCCCGGAGGAAAGGTAATGCTGCATAGACCTAGAAAGAAATGGATAAGACGGTTGCGAACCAGAGAGACTGAGAAAGGGGGTTGGTTACAACCTGGGAAGGTATTAGCACCCAGATTGTCCGTCGTACTCGACGGGATCCACGCTTAACAGATTTGTGTTTAAAAGGGGTAGTGTCAGTGCAATTTGTGTATCAAAGCTGGAAAAAATGCAAGTGTCAGTGTAAAAGAATGTGGAGTGTATAAATGTACAGTGTCAGTGTAAGAAATGAATGAAGCTCAAGATTATGAGGCTAAGAGAATGATACTGGAAAGAGGGGGGAATATACAGAGACTTTTGTTCGATAATTGTTAAGTTATGCCTACGTATCCTCTCGTGCAATGAGGAAGTCAGAACACCGTAGTTCGACCCAAAGAGACTGAAAGATGAATTGACTTGTGAACTGCTTACTTGCCTATGCTCAAGTGTAAGACCTGTCTGGCTCAGGTGCAAACTGTCTTGCATTAGACGGAAGAAGCAAGTTCTCGTTTATGAGTGAATGAGATGAGAAAAGAATCCCGGAGGAGACGATTATTGTTTGTTTTTGAGTTTTCAGTCTTTTATTGCTTTTTGAAGGTTTGTCATAAATTAATGAGCTTAAGCCTAAACCAGTGGATTTAGTAAACTCATCACATCTTCCCTCTGATTAGGGGTCATGAGAATACCTTAAGTGTGAAGTCAGCTTCTCACACTTAATCACCTTTGATGCAGGATTAAGATCATTAACCTACTTGTAATTATTTAGATGTTTTTGTTGTTTTTGTTTAGTGTTGAGTAATGAGATTAAGCCATAATCAGGGATTAAACAAACTCATTACACCATCCTAATAGAAGGATAATAGATGAGAGTGTTTAAGCTGAGGAAAGCTCCTCAACTTAATCCATGATTAGGGATTAAACTTATGACAAAACAAAGCCTTTATTAAGTGGATTTTAATTAATGGTAAGATGATGAAGTGATTTTTAGGGTTTGTAAGATAACTTGAGGAGGACTTGTCCATTAACACTAGGGTTAGTCCTTCTTAACCAATTAAGGAAGAATTAGAACCCTAATGCAAGGCCCAAGTTACAAGCTTGATGTCTTGATGATTATTAAGTGGATTGATTAAAGGATTTAAACACATTAAGGGTTTAACACTTAGGATTAAAGTTATACACTCCATCCTAATAGAAGGATGCAGGCATAAGCTTAATCACAAAGCCTTAAAGCCTTTAGGGTTTAGTCCCTGATTATGAGGTGAGGAGAGATGACTCAAAGATGACACAAAGGTAAAATCTAAATGGGGGACTAATCAAAACCCTAATTATTGTCATGCTTGGTTGTTCCTAAGGTATGTGAGGTTTACAAGAGAAATCTTCAGAGGAACCACCAGGAAGCAGATGAGAGGAGCAAAGAGAAGCAAAGCAACTTGCTTCACTTAAGAAGGCAAGTCACTTGATGAAAGAAAGTAAGAAGAAGAAGAAAGAGCAAGCTCAATCTCAAACACAAAACAAAATGCAGCAATGATGCATAAGAGGGATGAAAAGAAATTGTGAGAAGTGAAGGAAAATTCACTTCTCAAAGTGACTTACCACCTGAAAAGTTAGTGAAAGAAATGCAATGCAATGCAACATGAGATTAAATGGCATGATGCAAACCAAAACCAGAAGCATGTGTGTGATGATAATGATGTTATGAGATGATGCAAACATGAAACAAGGCATGGGGATGATCATACAAACAAATGAATGCAAGAGAAGCATGCTTGGAACCATGAACATACATGAAAAGTTATGGAATGCAAATGACATACAACATGGCAAATGCAAGAAGCAATGATCAAACATGATTCTAATATGTCTTAAGATGTCTAATGAATCAAATGGATGCATAAAATGTCATGGCAAGTCATGGTATGCAAGCAAATGGAAGATGAATGCAAAAGGAAGCCCAAATTAGGGTTTATGATCAATGCACCAAACAAAAACCAAAACCAGAAGCAAACATCAAGATAAAAAATTGAAAATGCATCCAAGGGAACCCTAAACCTATACAAACTCACTGCCCAAAGGAGGGGTTCTAACTCTTAACCTAATGAGGGTTATGAATTTCTCAAGATTGCTAGGGTTTTATGGTACCTTGTCAAGAAAAATGCCAAACAAATAGAAAATGCAAGATCAATTCATTCCAATTTAATCCTATAAATTACATGATATGTAAGATGCAATGCAAAAAGAATCAAAGTCCAACTCTTAAAGACTAGGCAGAAATGAATTTTTGAACATTGGATCAAAATAATGCTTTGAAATAGAATTAATTCCATGGAAAATTATCACAATGCCTTAAGATCAAAAAGGAATTTGGTTTGAGGGTTGGAAAATGTTTCTAAATGATTTTAAGGGTTTCATGAATTTTTTTGTGATTTTTAAATACCTAAAAGTATTTTTAATTAATTAATTCTCATTAATTAATTAAAAATAAACTTTTAAATGATTTAAAAATAATTTTTAATGCAAAAAATAAAAATAAAAATGTTTTTGGTTTCTGAAAATTAATAAAAGTTAGTATAAAAATTTTCAGAATTTTTAAATGATTTTTGGTATTTTAAATAAATTATAGAAAACAAATGCAATTAAATGAAAAATAAAATGAATTAAATGAAAAGTATGCGCATCCAGTGGCCAGGATTCAAACTCAGGAAGGAGGGAAAGACTGCGCGCCAGATCAAAGGGTTGTCATTCAAACTGACTAAAATGAATTAATTAATTTAATTAATTGAGATTAGGGCTAAGTGGAAGATCTGGGCCATTGAGCACGCGCGGGAGTTGACTAAGTCAGCCTATCCTACGCACCAAATTCAAACTGCATTTAATTATAGGGATTAGCCCTAATTACTTTCAGGTGGCCGGAGAAGACTTCCGGTCGTCTTCTCCGGCAAGACCCTCACCTGAAAGTTGCTAAATCCCTCAAAACTTCATGAAAATGAAAACTAAAAGCCCAGAAATCATCCCCATACGAAACTGAATCAAAACCCCCACACAAACATCATTTTTCATTCATCAATCAGCCAAATCGAAGCAAAACATTCTTAGGGCAAAAAGTTTCATAGCAATCATACACCCTGGTTTCTCAACCATTTTCAAAAATAATCACATCCCCACGATCAGGGGAGTGCATAGAAGCATCTAAGAACTCAAAATGGAGTTTCTGGAAAAAAAAGTTTGAGATGGCTACCTGAACTGAAGCTTTGGTTTCTGGTACTTTCTGGCTGATGTCTTGCTTGCAATCAACTCCCCTGGACCTCCTGAGAAGCTTTCAAGGCTTGTTTGAAGTTTGTAATGGTTGGTTTTAAAGATGGCTGAAGTTCTGCTCAATGAGGGGCCGAAATCGTATTTTGGTTTCTGAGGGTTTCAGGCTATGGTGATGGGTGCTTTGTGATCAGTGAAGCATATGGAGATTGTTTGTGAAGTTGGTTTATGTGTTTGAGGCTTGTGTGATGAGTTTCAAAGAGTTTTGCAAATGGAGCATAAACTTGAAAACTAGGGCTTGGGTGTGTTTCAGCATGAAGTGTTATGTGCTTTGGCTTGCTTTTGATTTGTATAAACAATTGTGATAGGTCAGAGAGTGGGTGCTGGCCTATTGTGATTGGTATGGGTCTTTGGCCAAAATGTCAACTTGATTTGTACTTGAGGTATGGGCAATGGTACAACTTGCTTTTTGGCATGCTTGGGCTCAGCTGAGTTTAGGGAGAGCCATGGAATTGTTTATGAGGTGATTCAACAAGTGGTTTGTAACTTATGATAAGTTTTGCAAGTTGATTCAAGTTTGGTTCCATTGAGATTTCTTGAAGTTCAAGGCATGCAATGAGATGATTCTTGGGCCAATTCTGATTTTTAGAGGTCATGTAATCATGTTGTGAAGAAATTTTACACATTTGAGGTCTTTAGAACACTTGATCAAGTCATTTTGCAAAATGCCTCTTTGGTAGAAAACTTCAAATTTTGTGATTTTAGCCAACTTTGACAAGCCATAACTTTTGATCCAAAATGAATTAGGACATGTTCTTGTACTTTTTGAAAAGGGAATGATCCATTATACAACTTTCATGACCAAAGTTTTTTCATTTGAAGCATTTTTGAATCAAAAAGCAAGGGTTGAAAAAGTTTCCCAAAATGGCAATTTCATTAAAAAGTCAACTTTCCCAAAAAGTCAACTTTGCAAAAGACTTGAAATTCTTCAATTTTGTGAACTTCCAACATCTTCTATGATCAAATAAAGATCATACACAATCAAAATGATGAAGAACACCCTTTGGTTGGGTTATTGAGGGCCTCAGATGCCCTGATTTTATATTGACTTGCCCAGAAAGTCAACTCTTGATCAGATGACTTCTCCATGGAATTTCTTCATGAAAATTGATATGCATGCTCCCTATACCATATAGAGACCAATAGAAACAAGAATGACCAAAAAAATTGGAGTTATGGCCTTTGAAACCAAAACCCTAATTCTAGGTCATCTGTGCAGTCAAACCTGGCTCTGCTTCCATGCCATCTTCAGTTCTTGTGATTCTTTGACATTCTTGACTTTGAGAGGATATAATATGATGATTGAACATACATGAACCCATTTGAAGTGATTGATGACCTTTGGAGTGGCTCAAGAAGCTCTTGGATTGCTCAGATCACAAACCCTAGGTGCAGATGACTTTGAACCAATGCAGTGAATCAAAAATGTAAATTGAGATGCTATGATTGAGTTTATGAATATGAAATGATCACAAGCCATGGTGTGAATGGGTGAGGGCAAATTTGGGGTGTTTACACAGGCGTCAGTGTAAAGAAGTGTGGAGTGTATAAGTGAAGTGTCAGTGTGAGGAAAAAGTGAAAAGCTCAAGATCATGAGGCTAAAAGAATGAAACTGGAAGAAGGGGGAATATACAGAGACTTTTGTTCGATAACTGTTAAGTTATGCCTACGTATCCTCTCGTGCAATGAGGAAGTCAGAACACCGTAGTTCGACCCAAAGAGACTGAAAGGAATTGACTTGTGAACTGCTTACTTGTCTATGCTCAAGTGTATGACCTGTCTGGCCCAGGTGCAAACTGTCTTGCATTAGACGGAAGAAGCGAGTTCTCATTTGTGAGTGAATGAGATGAGAAAAGAATCCCGGAGGAGACGATTATTGTTTGTTTTTGTATTTTCAGTCTTTTATTGCTTTTGAGAATTTGTCATAAGTTAATGAGCTTAAGCCTAAACCAATGGGTTAGTAAACTCATCACATCCTCCCTCTGATTAGGGGTAATGAGAATACCTTAAGTGTGAAGTCAGGGTCTCACACTTAATCACCATGATGTAGGATTAAGATCATTAACCTACTTGTGATTATTTAGATGTTTTTTGTTGTTTTTGTTTAGTGTTGAGTAATGAGATTAAGCCATAATCAGGGATTAAACAGACTCATTACACCATCCTAATAGAAGGATAATAGATGAGAATGTTTAAGCTGAGGAAGACTCCTCAACTTAATCCATGATTAGGGATTAACCTCATGACAAAACAAAGCCTTTATTAGATGGATTTTAGTTAATGATAAGATGAAGAAGTGATTTTTATGGTTTGTAAGACAACTTGAGGGGGACTTGTCCATTAACACTAGGGTTAGTCCTTCTTAACCAATTAAGAAAGAATTAGAACCCTAATGCAAGGCCCAAGTTACAATCTTGATGTCTTGATGATTATTAAGTGAATTGATTAAAGGATGTAAACACATTAAGGGTTTAACACTTAGGATTAAAGTTATACACTTCATCCTAATAGAAGGATGCAGGCATAAGCTTAATCACAAAGCCTTAAAGCCTTTAGGGTTTAGTCCCTGATTATGAGGTGAGAAGAGAAGACTCAAAGAGACACAAAGGTAAAAGCTAAGTGGGGGACTAATCAAACCCTAATTGTTATCATGCTTGGTCATTCCTAGGGTTTGTGAGGTTTAAGAAAGAAATCTTCAAAGAACCACCAAGGAGAGAAGCAGATGAAAGGAGCAAAGGGAAGCAAAACAACTTGCTTCACTTAAGAAGTCAAGTTGCTTGAAGAAAGAAGGGAGAAGAGCAATGGATGAGCAAGCTCAAGCCCAAACACAAGACAAAATGCAGCAAGGGAAGTATGAAAGAGATGAAAAGAGAATGTGATAAGTGAAGGCAAATTCACTTCTCAAACAACTTACCACCTGAAAAGTTAGCAAAAGAGATGAAATGCAATGCAAAATGAGATGCAATGTCATGATGCAAACCAAAACCAGAAGCATAAGTATGATGTTAATGATGCTAAGAGATGATGCAAACATGAGGCAAGGCATTAGAATGATCATACAAACATATGGATGCAAGAGAGGCATGCTTTGAACCATGGATGTTCATGAAAAATTATGGAATGCAAATGGCATACAACATGGCAAATGAAAGATGCAATGATCACACATGATTCTAATATGTCCTAAGATGTCTTATGAATCAAATGACTACACAAAATGTTATGGCAAGTCATGGTATGCAAGCAAATGGAAGATGGATGCAAAGGAAGGCATGAATTAGGGTTATATGCAACATACAAAGCAAAAATCCAAAACCAGAAGCAAATGACATGACAAAAATTTGAAAATGCAATCAAATGAACCCTAGACCTATACAAACTCACTGCCCAAAGGAGGGGATCCAACTCTTAACCTATTGCAAGTTATGAATTTTCTAAGATTGCTAGGGTTTTAAGGTACCTTGACAAGAAAAATGCAAAACAAATTGAAAATTCAAGATCAATTCATGCCAATTTTATCCTATAAACTACATGTTATGCAAGATGCAATGCAAAAAGAATCATTGTCCAACTCTTAATGGTTAGGCAGAAATGAATTTTTGAAGTTTGAATCAAAATAATGCCTTGAAATGAAATTAATTCCATTGAAAATGAGCAAAAGGCATCAAGATTAAAAAAGAAATTTGGTTTGAGGGTTGGACAATGTTTCTAAATGTTTTTAAATGTTACATGATTTTTTTTGTGATTTTTAAATACCTAAAAGTATTTTTAATTAATTAATTTTCATTAATTAATTAAAAATAAACTTTTAAATGATTTAAAAATAATTTTTAATGCAAAAAATAAAAAAATAAAAATATTTTTGTGTTCTGAAAATTAATTGAACCTTTGACAAAAAATTTCAGAATTTTTAAAGATGTTTTGCTATTTTAAATAATTCGTGGAAATTAAATATGAAACAAATAAAATTAAAATGGATTTAATGAGAAAATGAGAAAGTATGTAAATCCAAGGGCTGTGGTTCAAACTGGGACGCGCGGGAATTGACTTAGCGCGCATCTGGACGGCCAGAATTCAAATTTCGTTAATTAAGTCATTAGCCCTAATCCTAACCCTAATTATTTTCAGGTGACCGGAACAGTGTTCCGGTCATCTTCTCCGGCAGGCTGTTCATGCTATCTCACTCCCTATGCATCAAAACTTCACCAAAATCTCCAGATTCACTCCTTAAACATCATTAAACCTAAACCCCACCTCAAAATCCATTTATTTCCACTGAATCATAAGAATCAAAGCAAAAAGCATTTCACGGGCAGAGTTTCAGAAACTTCATACACTCTCATTTTCCCACCATTTTCGAAAATAAACACATCAGTGTGACCAGCATAACATAAAGAATCACATTGCAGCAAAAGAAATGAGTTCTGGAGAAATGTTTTGGATGGTTACCTGAGCTGGAGTTCCTCTGATTCTAAGCTTCCTGGCCTCAAGCTTTGCACAAACCTTCTCCTTTGATCCTCCTGATGATGGAATGGAGCTTAGAATGCTTTGAGAGTGGCTGGTTTGGGAGATTGACAGAGTTCTGTTCAAGGGGGGAAGGAAATTGTGTTTTGATTTCAGTGGGTTTTAGGGCAAAGTGAGGGCAGGGAAATGATCAGGAGAGTGTGCTGAGATGTTTTGTGAAGTTTGTTTGTGTGTTTGAAGCTTGTGGAGAGTGTTTCGAATGGTTTTGCATATGAGGCATAAACTTGGAACTATGGCTATGAGTGAGTTTCAACATGAATTGTTGTCTGTTATGGCTTGCCTTTGGTCCACTTATCACTCATGGATAGGTCTGTGGAGTTGGTGTGCCCTATTGTGATTGGTATGGGCAAGTTGCCAAAATGTCAAACTTTGTGTAAGAGAAGTATGGGCTCATAGCTAGCCAAGGACAAGAGGGGTGTCCTGCGCAGCAAGAAGTGTGGAGAGCCCTAGGATCAATTCTGAAGTCAGCAAGCAAGTGGGTTAGGGTTTGAGTGAGGTTTTGCAACTTGGTTCATCTTTGGCCCTTTTGAAGTTTCTTGATCCACAAGTCATGAAAATGGACAAACTCTTGGTGCATTCTGAATTTTAGGCAATGGTTCATGTTTGTATGAAGATTAGAAGTCCATTTGATAACTCAATTTGCCTTGGCAAGGGATTTTGCAACTTTGCCTCTTTGGTAGAAAACTTGAAATTATGTGATTTTTCCCAACTTTGACAAGCCATAACTTTTGATCCAAAATGAATTAGAATGAGTTCTTGTACTTTTTGAAAAGGGAATGATCCATTCTACAACTTTCATGACCAAAGTTTTCTCATTTGAAGCATTTTTGAATCAAAAAGCAAGGGTTGAAAAAGTTTCCCAAAATGGCAAGTTTCCATTACAAGTCATTTTCCCAAAAAGTCAACTTTGCAAATGGCTTGAAATTCTTCAATTTTGTGAACTTCCAACATCTTCTATGATCAAATAAATATCATACACAATCAAAATGATGAAGAACACACTTTGGTTGGGTCATTGGGGGCCTCAGATGCCCTGATTTTGCACTGACTTGCTCAAAAAGTCAACTTTAGATCAGATGACTTCCCCATGGAATTTCTTCATGAAAATTGATATGCATGATCCCTATACCATATAGAAACCAATAGAAACAAGAATGACCAAAAAATTTGGAGTTATGGCCTTTGAAACCAAAACCCTAATTCTAGGTCATCTGTGCAGTTAAACCTGGCTCTGCTTCCATGCCAATCCCATTTCTTGTGATTTTTTGACATTATTGACTTTGAGAGGATATAATATGATGCTTTAACATACATGGACCCCTTTTCAGTGATTGAAGACCTTTGGAGTGGCTCAAATGGCTCTTGGATTGCTCAGATCACAAACCCTAGATGCAGATGACTTAGAAGCAATGCAGTGAATCAAAAATGCAATATGAGATGATATGATTGAACTTATGCATATGAAACAATCACAAGCCATGGTGTAAATATGTGAGGGCAAATTTGGGGTGTTTACAGTACGCAACCCTCATTGAAATATTCTCCCAGAGAGTTCGCCAATTTATTTTTGGCCAGTGTGACAAAGTAGTGCAGACATTTGTTCACATTTCTCAACCAAGTATTGCCAGGATCTTGGGGATTTCCCCTACATATTTCCAAGGCTAAGTGAATAGCTTTCATCCCTAAGAGGATTGTCTTTCACCAAGCAAAATTATCCCCAGCGAGCAGTTGTGCGCTTGGTTTCCCCCCGGAGTCAGAATTTTCAGAATTCTCTCCCCAGCCTCTGGACCAATCCTCTTCCCCAGCCAAGTCTGAAGATGGCTATCCCCACAGAGTTCATGTTTGGAAGTTGTCCCTCATTGAAATATTCTCCCAGAGAAGTCGCCAATTTATTTTTGGCCATTGTGATGATACAAACAAGTATTCATCTCCCCAGCCAGAGATAAGCATCGTCAAAGCCTTATGAACTGATTCCCCCTACAGAGTCGTGATTTTTGATGCCAATCAGGGCACCTTGTTATTGTTGCTCGTTTGCATTCCCCAACACTTGTCTGTGTTTGTTATCTGTCTGATGCTCGTCCGCATGTTCCAGCACTCGTTTGTGTTTGATATCTGTTTGATGCTCGTCCGCATGTTCCAGCACTCATCTGTGTTTGATACCTGTCTGTGCTCGTGTGCACGCCCTAACATTCGTCCGTGTTTGAAATTCGCTTGATGTTCGGCTGCATTTCCAGCACTCGCTCGTTTGTGAATTATTCTTCGTTTGATTCTCCCCGACAAAATTGTGATTCTTACTAGGCATTTGTTGCTCGTATGCACGTCCCAACACTCGTCTGTGTTTGATATCTGTTTGATGCTCGTCTGCATTCCTCATCGCTCGTCTGTGTTTGATATTTGTTTGATTTGTTGCTCGTATGCACGTCCCATCACTCGTCTGTGTTTGATATTTGTTTGATGCTCGTCTGCATTCCTTAGCCCTCGTCTGTGTTTGATATCTGTTTGATGCTCGTCTGCAATCCCCAACATTCGTCCATGTTTGAAATTTGTTTGATGCTCGTATGCATTCTCCAACACTCGTTTGTGTTTTTTATCTGTTCGAAGCTCATTTGCATTGTTGGGTACTCGTCTGTATCGTCCCTAAAACTCGTCTGTTTTAACTTATATTCATATATACTGATTTGATAATCACTATGATACTCGTCTGTATTGCTACTCCAAATGCTCGTCTGTGTTAGAGTTCTGGTATTCGTATATATCAGTGGTTGATATTCGGCTGTATCGTCGCTTGAAGCGCTCATCTGCGTTTCTTGGTTCATCGTCTGATATTCGTTTGTATCATTAACTTATGGCACTCGTCTGTGTTCTCTTGATGATCAACCAATACTCGTCTATGTTGAAGAGGTTTAAAGTCCTGACGGTGGTATTAAACGTCAAAATAGTTACCGGTTATGGCATAACAGGTTTATCCGAAGGAGGTTTGTCTGTCTCAGAGACCACTTATCTACGCAAGATTCGTGAAGAGGGTTTGTCCAATCCTAATTTTGCACCTGGTGTAACAAGTTTGCTCAAAGAAGACTCGTTTTTCTTAGACCATATATCCAAGGAGAATATATGAAGAGGGTTCATCTATCTTGATTATACATGTCTACCCCACAGACTTAAATGCATCACCGGTCCTGGCGTAACAGGTTTATCCGAAGGAGGTTCGTCTGTCTCAGATCATATATTGCAAAATGTATGAAGAGGGCTCGTATGTCCATTTCTTGGCGTAACAGGTTTATTTGAAGAGGGCTCGTATGTCTAGTTCCTGGCATAACAGGTTTGCTCGAAGAGAGACTCGTCTGTCTATGTTTTCTTATCCGGCGTAACAATTCAATTTGGAAGGAGCTCGTTTTATTTGTCCCCACTTCAGGGTCCAAAGCGTCATTTGGTTGGGTTTATTTCACATTGCTTGCATTCTCCAGCAGAGTGCAAATTTTAGGTTTTCTTGGTATTCAATCACAGTTTATCTTGAACGGTCGATAGTCGTGCTACCGTTCTTTTCAAATTAACAGTTGCTTGAATAGGGGCAGCTGTAACACCCCAAAATTGCCCTCTTTTGTTTAACATCATCATCATATCATAATCATCATAAGCGTGTCATGTCCTTAGCATTTTGCATAGAAAGATGAAGCATAACACTCACATGTTCTAGCATAAGGCATATGATCAATCATCCGGGAAATTTGAAGCACTACAAGTCAAAATCAAGAGCATGGTGACCTGGCAGGAGGCTCACAAAATCTTTTGTACAAGCTATGTATCATGGTCAAGGTCTTAAAAGGATTGAGGATCAAAATCAGATCAAAACGGTTGGCGCCGGGTTATTATGGAAGTTTCCCACCAAAAGGAGGGAGAATTCAAAATTCACTGGCGTTAACCAGTTAACGCTTTGGTTAACCGGTTAACGACTGCAAATTTTGAATTCCAGCAGCAAATTTCAGCATGTGTTTTTGGCTCCAATTTTTCATTTTTCTGATTTTTATTCATTTTAAATTATGGAGAAGGATCTAGAGCATTTATCCAAGCCTAATTCCAATGCTAAGTCCTAATCACTTTCTAAGCTCATCCCAAACCATATTTTTTGGATCCCAAGCCAAAATTTTGGGCCCCAAACCTAAACCATATTTATTCCATTTCCCTCCAAACCAAGGGGAGCTCTCATAATTTTCATCTCTCATTTTCTGAATTTTGATCTCTCTCACCATTCTCTCACTTTTTCCTCTCAATTTTCCAAATCACTCCAAGTTCCTCTTTGAAGATCACATAGCTTTGCATTAAAGTGTGTAGATCTTGGAACAAGACCTCCATTCATAGCTTCTTTGCATCGATTTGCTGGTTTTACTACTTGGTTTAGATCTGGTTTGGAGATTAGAAGTGCTTTTGGAGCCAAAATTCTGCATCAAGATCCTTTGCTTGCATTTAGTTTGCATGGAGTGTGAAGCTTAGCACCGGATCTTCGAAGTTTTCCGCGCATTTCCTCATTTCCAGCTCAAACAACAATTACCAAAGCATACCTCAGCTTTGTAGGTTGGTTAAGTTCAGATCTAGATCTGTGTTTAGCTTATTTGCATGCATGTGCTTAGATCCACCACGTGCTTGTGTATTTGCTTGAATTGATTGATTGATTTGTGATCGAATCCGTGTATTAATGTTCTTGAGCTTAATGATAGTAATTTATGTGAATTGATCCATTTATTTCATGCTCAATTTATTGCTGGTATGGTATGGAATTATTTGAATAAGCTGGATTTGAGTTGATCTTCTGCAGGTTTTATTGCTGTTTTTACAGTGTTAACCGGTTAATGCTTTGGTTAACCGGTTAACGCACCCTTCTTCTACGTAATTTGCTGCAGGTTTAAACTGGTTAACCGGTTAACGCTTTGGTTAACCGGTTAACACTGATGCAAAATGTCATTTTGGAGCTATTTTGAGCTTGTTTAACCCCCTTACTTGCTTTAATTGCCATGAATTATTGTATGATCATTGAACATGCTAGTTTAGGTGATTTGCTTGCTGGTTGATGTATGCCTTCATGTTTTCGACGCGTAATTCATGTATGTGCAAAGCTTGGCATGTTGTTTGATCTTTGTTGATTTGAACTTTGAGCATGCTAGTTCCATGATTGTGTTGATCAATGTGCTGGAATTTTGCTAACTTTTCAGGGGCTCATGGTAAGGTAAGTGTGGATGTTCATCCACATTTCAACTCTTCATCATTTCTTTTTTAAGTTGCTTTCTACTTTGTGGTTTTGATGTGCCTTATGCCATCATGTGATTCAAATTTGTATCCTCCCCCATAGAAGCAACTTATCTCCTTTTGAGGAGTAAGTTGCTCTCTAGCTTTCCTCTCCTCTCCTTTTCTTCTCCTTTGGTTCTTTCTTCTCTTAGGATAGAGTTCAAACCTCACTAACTTTAGGACCACTTTTTGCATGATAACTCTAGGTTTAGTCTTTCCCCATTAGAATTTTGCCTTTTGCTCCTTTGGTTCTTTCTCTTCTCATCTCAAAAAGCATAAAAAAAACATTAATAAAGAAAGAAGTGACTTCTTGTGTAATAGCCTTATTCCATGGGGCATATGTATTCATTCCATCTTGGAATAGTGCATTTATCTAGCATGATGCACACGTCGGATCATGAGGTCACCTTCATCAAGAAAAACCTTAAAAAATACTTCTTCATTTTTTAATCACTAAAACATCTAATAAATTAAACAAGTCAATGAACTTAGGCCCTTGCCCTTGGAAACAAGTCTTGGATAAATTCTCCTCACTTGGTGTGCTTGTTCTATTATCCATCTTGGAATTTAGTAGCAAGTACACATTCCATGGAAAAGAGTTTGAGTTCATTCTTTTGTGCCACACCAATAAAAACTCATAAAAAAACACAAACAAACAATAAGCGTCTTTCCTTCGGGAATTTTTTTCTCATCACCTTCGCTCCGTACGCGAACTTGCTCCTACTTGTCATTTTGCAATACGGTAACACACTCGTCATCCGAGCCTGCAACACCCGGGCATTGACATAGGCAGTTCGAGCCTTAAGACACAAGCAATCTTTTCCACCCGTAGTTAGGGGAACTACGGCGTCTCTGATCCTCATGTCCAGATGAGGTACATAGGCAGCGGGGTAAGGCCCATTCGAGCACACTCTTTTATTTTCCCTACATTTTCCCCCTTTCTTTTCTTTTATCCAGTCCAGTTCCTTTTCTTTTGAAACAACTTTCATTTTCTTCCCCCTTTGAAATAGTTTCTTTGCATGCGTGGATCCCGTCGTGTACGGCGGACGATCTGGGGTGCTAATACCTTCCTAGGTCGTAACCGACTCCCGAACCCAGTCTCTTTGGTTCGCATGACCTTTGTCGTTCCTTTTCATTTCTTCTGGTTTGTGCAACATTACCATTCCCGTTCCTTCGGGATAAAAATGTCTGGCTGGCGACTCTAACCTTCTTCCGCGCCACTTTCGCGTTTGTACCAGGATGGAAATCCAGGGAGCGAAACTATGTGAGAGTTTATTTCTCTCTATGAAGTTCCTTTTATTTCTGATGTGTGTGCCTCCGATCTATCCTACTTGTGTTTGTCCAGGTTGGTTGTTGTTGTTGTTGTTGTTGTTGTTTCTCCAGTATTTCATGCAAGGGTTATTTTAGCTAAAATTTTCCAAAGGAAGAGATTATAAGTTCTGTGGCTTTTGGATTGACAATAATTTTGTTAAAACAAGTATCACAACAAGATGTTGAGCAATATGCCTTGACATGTTGGTCAGATATCATTGATGATCAACACGATGTTGTGACAAGATATCATGAAATGTTATACTAGAACTTTAGAGTTTTACAGATCTGGAAGATTTGTTATTTAATGTGTGAGATTATCTATGGTTTTAGTTCACACACTGTCGCAATCCAAAGAGGGATATTTTAGGAACATTTTTTTGTGCTATAAGTGCATGTATTTCTTAAAAAGGATCTTGGATACTTTTTAAGAAACTTTCTATTTAGTTATGTTTTTATGTTGAATATCTTGCAGAAGATTTGAAGTTGATGTTTTATGATTTGCAATTTATTTAGTTGAAGAGACCAAGCCAATGATGATCTGGAGACTATATAAACAACAACTCTAAATCTAATGCACTAGAGAAGTCATGTAGTGAAAGAAAGAGTATTAGGGTTTAGTGTGTCTTTGTTATTTGTTATCCATTCTTATGTATCTTTGATATATGAGTTGTACTATGTTGTTTGTGCATTTTTGAGCCATTTATGTACTTTTTAGGTGCTTGAATTGGACTCAGTTTTGAGTTGTAATCACTCATAAGCTTTTATGAAAATAATGGTTTTTGTGTCATTGGAAGTGTGACTTCTATTGTTCATTATTGTTGAGTTTGTCAGTTTTGTGTGACTGGTGGGAAGTGAGAGGGGTCTCGTATCTAGGAGTTCCTTGGTAGAAATATCACGGGTAGTGATTAGGTGAGAAAATTGTAAACCGGAGGTTGTTTGTTGTGGTTTCAAACTAATACTATTATAATGAATTTTATTCCTAGCTTGGATGCCCCCAGATGTAGATGATGTTGCACCGAACTGGGTTAACAATTGATTGTGTTTTTTACATTTCAGCATTTACTTTAACTACAAATTGTTTGTGTAGTCTATTGTCCTGATCCCAATGTTGTGATATCTGACTCGACATCTAGTGTTTGTGTGCTAGGATTTCATGGAGATTTTTCAAGAGCACGACAAACTTTTTCAAATGTTCCTCAATTCTCACCTTCACGAATCTTTGAGGGAACGGAATTGGAGGCTTATAAAGAGGAGGGGAACTTATGGATCTTCCTTTTCTTCCTTAACTACCTCTTTTTTCCTTAAAAGTTTCTTGCTCTCTTTCTTGATGAGTACACATTCCTTCTTAGTATACTTCACTTTATCCATCTTATCAACAACGACTTCCAGCTCTTTTCCTCTTTGAAGCATCACATCATTCAAATGCCCTTTCAGGTTTAGCTAAAGTTGTCCTAGAAACATTCCAATAGGATCATATGTAGACACTTGATGTTGGTCCACTTGGGAAATTTATGTCTTCAACATTTTGTTATGAGTGGAAATGACATTAACCTTATTCACTAGCTACTTTATCATCTCACTGGTATGTATATTTTGATTCAAGAAATAATTTTTCTGTCGGCTCTAGGTTAGAATGAAGTTTTCCATCATCATCTCAAGGTTTGAATGTTTGGAAGTACTATGGGTTCCTTTCTGGCCTTGAAATCTTGGTGGAATTGCAGGTGCATGGCTGGGAAAAAATGTAGGATTATTTTTATTATAGGAGAAATTGGGATGATTCCTTTATCTAGGATTATAATTGTTGGAGTATGGGTTCCCTTGTTGGGTATAGTTTACCTAGTCTGGAACTGGTTTAGTTAGCAATTGACACTCAACACTAATGTATCCATGGATATCGCAAAGGGGGGTTACAGAGGTTGTAGTAGCCGCATAAGTGATGATCAGGTTATCCAATGTTTGGTACACCATATCCACTTTCGCATTCATATGGTCAAAGTTACTAACTTTATACATCTCGCCTCTCGGTTGATTTTTCTAAACAAGAATGAGGTTGCTCCCATACTAGTAATGATTCAGAGCCATATCTTTTATGAGCATGTAGGCTCCATTGAATGGCTTGTTCATGAGAGCCTATCCCGCAGCGACATCTATGGTTATTCTCATGTTGTAGAGCAGACCATTGTAGAAGGTGTGAATTATCAACCACTTTTATAATCCGTGATATATGCATTCTCTCATTAGCTCCTTAAAACTCTCTCATGCTTCAAAGAGCGATTCACCTTCCGTCTTCCTGAAGCATGTAATCTAGTTCCAAAGTTATGTCATTTTGCTCGGCAGGAATTATCTAGTGAGGAACATTTTCTTAAGCTTATTCCATGTCGTAATGGAATTATACATGAGGGATTCTAGCCACGATATGGCTTTTTCCTTAAGGGAGAATGAGATAAAACATAGTTGAATGAGTTCGCGATCGATCCAAAACCACCACCACAAGTTCAAAAGAATGAACCACCCCACAGATGGAAGAAAAGGAAAGGTGAGGGATATGTGAGATGGTGTGATAAGTGTCCATGGAAACCAAATAATCATTAGTCGTCGAGCTATCGACGTTAAACAAAGACCTACGTGGGAGGAAACCCACGAGTTTTTAATTTAATGTCTTCCTTTTATTGTTTGTGTTTGCAGAGAATAAAAAATTGTATCGCATGTCATGTCTTAGCTACATTCAGGCGAAAATCTATAGAAGACAATCCCAGAAATGACCTGGTGCACACAAACATTCCCATGAATGTCACTGCTGGTGGTGACACCGATGATGAGTATGATAGGAAATGTCATATCTCTCTCGTTCGTAACTCACATCCTCATTGTCCTTTCGCATGGTCAGGTTCCACCTGCATACATCGCAACATATTTTTCTAACATTTTTTGCAGGTACTTCCTTCGGAAATAGGCAATATGATGAGCGGCTTCAAGAAAGTGAAGTTTCAGTAAATTCAAATAACTCGTAGTACAAGATACCGAAGTAGAAGTGGTCAGAAAAGACAGGGACAACAAGGTAAGAATCAAAGTGAATGTGGTTGTGGTGGCACGCAATGGCATTCATATAATTTCTATCCTCCCTTTACCACCTTTTATCAAAACATTGAGAACAATGTTTGGTTTAAGTGCGGGGAGGAACTTTACCGCTTTCATTTTATCGCTTTTTAGTTAGATTTACTATTTCCTAGTATGATTTTAAAATTTTAATTTTTTTCTTTCTATTTTAATGTTTCGTTGCGTCTTTGCATGTGTAGTCAAGTCTTTATGCATAAGTTTTATATAGTTTATTGATTTCCCCATTCCCTTGAGCCATACTAAATATTTTGAAAATGTTTGAGTCAAAAACAATGTTTCTTTTGAAATTTTTTGGTTACTGACAAAATTGAGGTTGAATTGTGAGACTTGGGAAAATTCCACAAGATCAATATCATTCTGACACCATGAGCCTCCCAATTATGGAAATCGATTTGAGTACTTGTTGAAGGTGCGTAAAACACAAGGAAGGGGGGTTGGAATTGGGTTTTCTTTAACAACTAAAAATAACTTCTAATGACAAGTTAATTTATCCTGGTTCATTTGAACTCAAACTACGTCCAGTTCACCCGCCAAGGTGATTTTGCCTCTATCACTGAGGTCTTAATCCACTATTCAATAAATGAATACACACACTGACCTATAGTCAATGTCCTCTTGAGTCTTCTGACTGAAACTAGTCACTCAAGGAATATTACTCAACTATTACAATAATAATAATATAGTAACTAATTTGCTTCTAATCAAGCTAATATCACTAAGTGAATGTTACAATATTTTAGCACAAAACGATTCAGTCTTTTGCTCGTGAGTGTATTGTCTTCAAATCTTCAATTTGATTCCTTTATATAGTTCTTGAATAAATGTAGCCGTTGGAGACATCTTGAGCTAGTTTAGGATATTAGTTAATACCATAAATTCCTTCCAAAACAAGAGATACTTGTCTTAATCATCAATTAAAATATTCTTTAATTAATGTCTTCATTATGAAGATTATCATCTTCTAGACGTAAATCAGAGATAGTAAAGACTTGATGCGCAACCATTTAATCATGTCATTAAATGATGGATTCTTCATTAAGTGTATCTTCTATATATGTGGCTCAATATATCTTCTAGTAATGCACGTTTCCTTTAATTAAATTCCTCTTCAACACAATAATAAA
Source organism: Lathyrus aphaca (assembly GCA_963966055.1). Taxonomy (NCBI): domain Eukaryota; kingdom Viridiplantae; phylum Streptophyta; class Magnoliopsida; order Fabales; family Fabaceae; genus Lathyrus; species Lathyrus aphaca. The sequence continues at coordinate 29,833,877 of OZ014525.1, forward strand.
GGTAGTCATTAGAACTTCTATTCTAGCATAATAATATTTGTTATCATCAAAACTCTTAGAGGTTTAGAACCAGAATTGTTCTAACAATCTCCCCCTTTTTGATGATGACAAAACATTTATTTAGATATTGAGAATATAGTTTAATAGGATTAGAAGAACTCCCTTTGATTGAATAAAATCAAATATTTCTTTTAAAGATCTCTTCAGAAGTTATATCCTTCAGAAGTTTCATTAGCCTTAGCTCCCCCTGAGTTGATTACTTGACCTGTTTCTATTTTAGAATCACAACTCAAATAGTTTTATTAGAATTTTATATGTTAGAGGCAAATCATGATAAACTGCTATAGATCAGGATCTTCTACATTTCTCCCCCTTTTTGTCATAATCAAAAAGAATAGATGCATAAAAAATGCAAGAGTATAGAAGCAAAATAAATATTCATTAAACAGAATTAAAAAAAACAGTAAGAACAAAACCAGTAGAACTTAAAAAGTCATGAAGAGACAGAAGATAAAACAGAAAAAGCTAAGCAGAAGATAAACAGAAAATCAGGAGTGCATCTTAGTAACTAAGGCCTCCAGCAGAGACTTGATCTCAGAGGATGATTCCACTTGCTTTCCAAGCATTGTCTTCAACTCAGCAGTGGTTTCATCTTGCTTATCCAGGCGTTGCTTAACCATCTCATTTTCCTTCTTCAACTCTTCCAAGGTCTGCAGAACAAGATTTGTTGGCAGAGGTTCTTCAACTTCTAGAGCAGCTGGATTCTCAGGAACTTCTACATTTGCTGGGGATTGAGCAGGTTCAACATCATGATCTTCTTCAGAAGGTACCAGAACCATTTGAAGTCCAGAGTTTTCTTCCAGAGGTTCTGACTCTGTCCAGGGTTTATTGTCCAGCAGAAAAGGTTTATTCTGTTCAATGTTAGAAACAACTTTTTTGAGATACTCACAGAAGTTCTGGTGAGCAATGTCATAACAGATGTCCTTAAGTCTCTTTGTCTCAGAATTAAACCATTTTCTGAAGGTTGCCCACAGAAAGTCAGAAGCAGCTGGATCAGGAAGCTCTGAGCAAGCAGATTTCAGATTCTCTAACTTCAGTTTCATTGCTGTTTCAAAAGCAAGTAACAATGCATAAATGTCTGTTTTCGAGGGTTTTAGTTTAGGTGCAGGTATGGCAGTTTTGTTTGAGACAGAGGACAATTTGTGTAAAGCTTCAATATTAACAGAGTTTCTAAGTGGATTTTCATGTTCAGCTTCTTCTGGTGGTGTGTCAGGGATGGTTATAAAGGTTGGTGAGTTAGGAGGGGTAGAATCATATGAAGACAAGGAGCTTTCTCTTATAGGGGAAAGATTAAAAGCAAGGCCATCAGAATTTGATGGTTGGAAACTGCTATGGTGATGTGTTTCAAAACTTTCAGAGGATGGGATTTGGACAGATTCTAGGGGTTGGAAATTATCAATGTCAGAGAGAACATGTTGCAGGGCAGTGTGTGTTTCAGCTGTTGGTGAACGGTCAATATCAGAAAGGGGTGTTGTATCAATTGGAATATCAAAATCTGAAAGTGTTTGTGGTTGATGGTGTTCATCTTCTGGTGGATAAAGTGATGATAGAATGGATGAGACAGCAGCAGTTGCAGGTATAACAAATGGAATAGGGTTAGAAGGTGGAATAGGTTTAGAGGATTGAGTTGGTTCAGATGATGGGATTTGTGCAGAAGGAATGTCAACAGAAGGTGTTGGGTCAGAAGGGGTTTCAGACACTTCTACTGTAACTGCTTCTACTACAGAAATGAATTCAGAGTTAGAGGCAGAAGTTTTACCTGTTCTTCTGGTTGATTTGGGAGCCTTCTGAGACGATCCTTCTCCAGCCTTTCTTTTCTTGCTTCTTGCAGAGGCAGCGTCTGGAGTTTTCTGAGTAAGTTCTGTTGCCTTGAACATTGGATCCACACCATGTTGCTTGCATAAGTCCAAGTAATTGACCACAACCTCTGGGTGTGTGTCAGAAGAGAAGAGGGGGAAGTTCTGCAGGGGAATCTTCCTGGTGGTTATAACTTCTCTAGAATAGAGGACAGGTTCTTTCGTGATAGAAGTTATAAACTTCATCTTCTTCAGATTCTTTGAATTCAAAGGCTTACCAACATCTGTTTCAAGAAGTTCTATCTGATTTAATTCTGCCAGAAGGTCCACCAACTTATTCTCACAGAGAATGTCAGATATTAAACATCCTAGAGGAATCCAATCCCTCTTGGTTTTCTCCCCATCTCTTGTTTCCTTCACACTGTTCTTCAGATGTTGAAAGAGAGAGTGTGCAATGTTGACCTTCTTCTGTTTAGCAATAAAGTACAGCAGGAACTGCTGATCCATGTTGATATAGTCTGGAGAGTTTGTAGCTTTCCTGTGGCAGATGGTTCCAAGAATGATCTTGGCCCAAATTCTGAGAGGAATCTTCAAATCATTTATCTTGTTAAAAGGTTGGCCAGAAGTGAAGATTTCCTTGGCTATCAGTTTTGTATCAGACATTTTGTCCATTTCACTACACTTAATACCATTGCCATCAGATTTTATGAGCTTGGCAATGTGGTCTTCAGAAATTATTATTCTTTTACCCAGCACATACGAAGTGACATGAGTGTTGGAGGCAGTTGCATATACCCAGAATTCCTTTACCAATTTTGGAAAAACTGGTCCCATGAGACGATTAAAGTACTTCTCCCAGCCTTGAGCTTGGACGACCGGAAGGAGGTCAAAACCATTATCTTTCAGACTGTTAAAATCCACAAAGAGCTCACAAAGAACTTCCAGTTTGTCAGTAGGAGTAAGAAGGGTCTTTACAGGTTCAACGTAAAACACATCAGTTGAGTCTTCTTGTTGTTGAGGAGAGGAAGCCATTGTTACTAAGATGAGGTTTTTGTGGTTTAGGGTTTTAGAAAAATTTCAGAGAGAACGCAAAAGTGAGGGTGAAAATTTTTTCAGTAAGAATGCAGTGAAGGTAAAAAGTAAAAGTGAAAGTGAAAAGTTATTTATATAGAAAAAGAATTGCATTTATTAATACGAGAAATTAGTGGGAAAAATTAAATTTAAAAACATAATGATTATATGCAATAAATGTAGCAGACATATGGGAAGGCGTAAAAGATTCTGGAACAGTTACCCAAGAGATTTTTGCCTTTTTGGTGTCAAATCAGCCGTATCAGTTTCCCAGAAGATCAACAGATGTCCTTCTGTAGAGGACAGTTGTCCAATGCATGTTTTGTCACTCTTCAGAATTTGGACACGTGTTTTAATTTTGATGGGATTCCTTAGAGCCTTGTTGACACTTGTTGATTTGAAGATCTGCATGTTGTTCCTTTGAACAGAAGTTCTCAGAATGAAACAGTTAGAACATAATATCTTCTGAGGTAATAATATAGAGGATTAATTTCAGAACTTCTAAGAGTTAAAGGCATATAATTAAAGCATTTTCATTCTGGACATAATTTCATGCTAAGGTTGGTTAGTATGAAATTAAATCTATCTTCAGGAAGGGGTTTTGTAAAAATATCAGCCCATTGGTGATTTGTATCTATGAATTTTAACATTAAAATTCCCTTCTGAGTATAGTCCCTAATGAAATGATGTTTAACTTCTATGTGTTTAGCTCTAGAATGTAAAATTGGATTTTTAGATAGACAAATAGCAGAGGTATTATCACAGAGGATGGGAATGTTACTCTCATAAATATTGAAATCCTCAAGCTGATTTTTCATCCAGAGCATCTGAGTACTACATCCAGCTGCTGCAATGTATTCAACTTCTGCAGTTGATAATGCTATGGTTGACTGTCTTTTGCTGGACCAAGAAATTAGATTATCTCCCAGAAATTGACAACTTCCAGAAGTACTTTTTCTTTCTGTTCTGTCTCCAGCAAAATCAGCATCACAATATCCTACAAGTTTATAATCTTTGGATCTTCTGTAATATAAACCAAGATTAGTAGTACCTTTCAGATACCTAAAGATTCTCTTAACTGCTGTTAAGTGAGTTTCTCTAGGATCTGATTGGAATCTAGCATATAAACATACACTGTATAGAATATCTGGTCTAGAAGCAGTTAGATAGAGGAGAGAGCCAATCATACCTCTGTAGAGCTTCTGATCTACTTTCTTACTTACCTCTTCTTTCTCCAGAATACATGTAAGATGCATAGGAGTTTTAGATATGATGCTTTATGATAAATCAAATTTCTTCAGAAGTTCTTTGACATATTTGCTTTGATGGATATATGTTCCTTCTGATGTTTGATTTATTTGAATTCCCAAGAAGAACTTTAATTCTCCCATCATGCTCATTTCAAATTCTGCATGCATAGACTTAGCAAATTCCTTTCCCAAGGCACTTTTAGTAGAACCAAAAATTATATCATCTACATAAATTTGGCATATCAGAAGATCATTTTTAATGTTTTTACTGAAAAGAGTTGTATCCACTTTCCCTCTGATGAAATTATTTTCCAGAAGAAAAGTACTTAGTCTTTCATACCAAGCTCTGGGAGCTTGTTTCAGACCATATAAAGATTTTTTGAGTTTGAAAACATGTTCTGGAAGTTTTATATTTTCAAAGCCAGGGGGTTGGTGTACATACACTTCTTCATCAATATAACCATTTAAAAATGCACTCTTGACATCCATTTGATATAGAATGATATTATGGTTTACAGCAAATGAGATTAGAAGTCTAATTGATTCTAACCTGGCAACTGGTGCATATGTTTTTGTATAGTCAATTCCTTCTTGTTGACTATAACCTTGTGCAACCAGTCTTGCTTTGTTTCTGACAACTTCTCCTTGCTCATTTAGCTTGTTTCTGAATACCCACTTGGTGCCAATGATGTTGAATCCTCTGGGCCTAGGAACTAGATCCCATACATCATTTCTGGTGAATTGGTTAAGTTCTTCTTGCATAGCCAGAATCCAATCATTTTCTGAGATAGCTTCTTCTACAGAAGTTGGTTCAATCAGAGAAACAAGTCCCATTAGAGATTCTTCAGAGTTTCTGAAAGATGATCTTGTTCTGATTGGTTCATCCTTCTTTCCCAAGATTTTATCTTCTGGATGATTCACTTTGCTTCTGGATAGTTTCTTCTGAGTGGGTTCTTTAGAATTTGTTGGAGTAATTGTTTTGTTTCGTTCTGGAGGTAATTGATCTTCAGATGTTCTGTTTGTAGAAATTTCAACTTCTATATCTGTAATAAGTTCATTCTACTTTGGTTTTTCAGAACCAAGCTTATCATCAAATCTGACATAAATAGATTCTATCACAATACGTATTTTTGTGTTGTATACTCTGTATCCCTTAGAATGTTCAGAGTATCCTAGCATATAAAACTTTTGTGCCTTAGAGTCAAATTTATTCAGAGTATCATTAGTATTTAGAATAAAACATATGCACCCAAAGGGGTGAAAATATGAAATGTTGGGCTTTCTGTTCTTCCACAATTCATAAGGAGTCTTTTCAAGAATAGGTCTTATAGAGATTCTATTATGAATATAGCATGTTGTATTTACTACTTCTGCCCAAAAATGTTTAGCCATGTTAGTCTCATTGATCATGGTTCTGGCCATCTCTTGCAATGTTCTATTCTTACGTTCTACAACCCCATTTTGTTGAGGAGTTCTAGGACAAGAAAAATCATGAGAGATTCCATTTTCATTAAAAAATGATTCTAATTGTTTGTTTTCAAATTCTCCACCATGATCACTTCTGACTTTAATAATTTTAAATTCTTTTTCATTTTGAACTTGTTTGCAGAAGTTAGAAAATACAGCAATTGACTCATCCTTGTGTCTAAGAAACTTTACCCATGTCCATCTGCTGAAGTCATCTACGATCACCAATCCATACTTCTTGCCACTGACAGAAGCAGTTTTCACTGGTCCAAACAAGTCAATGTGCAGAAGTTCTAATGGTCTAGAGGAAGATACAACATTTTTAGCTTTAAAACCAGGTTTTGAAAATTTGCCTTTTTGACATGCTTCACACAGAGCTTCTGAGTTGAACTTCAAATTTGGAAGTCCTCTGACTAGATTGAGATTGTTAAGTTGAGATAATCTTCTCATATTAACATGTCCCAATCTTCTGTGCCAGACCCATTGCTCAGTTTCCACAGACATTAGACATTTTACATTTTGAATTTTTAATTCTGAAATTTTTATTTTATAAATGTTGTTCTTTCTCTTTCCACTGAAGAGGATTGTTCCATCTTTCTGACTAACAGCTTTACAGAACTTTTGATTAAAGATTATGTCATAGCTGTAACACCCTTCTAAATACCCCAAATTATTATAATTAAAATAACAATATATTCATCAGAGTAATTATGCCCCGAAGGGTGTCACACAATCATTTCACAACAATTATCAAAACATCCTGTCATGCTCATTTATTTAATCAAAATAAGGTTCCTTTGCATAATTCGCAGCGGAATAAAATCCAACATCAATGTAAAACATGTAACACACTACATGAAAATCATTCAACAACCAATCTCAAATTAATTAAAACATCCCCTCCCGATGTTACATCTATCAGAGCATGACCCATAAGAACTACCCTAGACTCCAAGCATTAGCTTCTACTCAACTCATTTCTCGTTACCTGAAAAATAGATGTAAGGGTGAGTTCCTCAATCAATATAATAAGCATTATAAAACAACATGTAATGCTAAATAATTAACACATTAATTCACCCAAATCAGGCTACGCCTGCAGCAACATCAATATCCGTTCAAAACATCATACTCAACAGTAGATTCTCAACCATATTCAACATCCACAACGCAACACACAACACACATATAATACTGGAATACATCCATTCATATTATATGCCATACATTCATTATGCAATGAGACTCTATGCATGCGGTACCGACTATGTTGTGAACATATAGTTCAACCTCACCGTCCAAATCCAGGCACGGCTACCAAGCTCACTAGTCCCACTCATTTGAGACATCGTGACTCACTCACTAATTCCTCACCATGGGAATTAGCTACCACCCCAATTGGGCCATGCTATGCAAGCTACTCACCTAGCAAGCAACAATCAACAAAAATCAAAATGATTTACTCACTAATTCCTCACCATGGGAATTAGCTACCACCCGAAGGCCACAATATGCATGCTAATCACCTAGCAATGCAACATCAACAAAATCAAAAATAGACACATGCTCACACTCTAAGCCATAATACAGTCTATTCACAATTGTATACATTCACATCATCATGTATACCATCACACATTATCAACATAATTAATCACAAAAGCATATCCTATCATGCCACATAATCAAACACAGTATTAGCACACTCTACTTAATACCTTTACCACTCAAAACAACGGGAAATGATCCCTATCACATCATATCTCGGCTAAGTCGCATCACTCAGCCTAAACAACCGAAACTGCACAGCAGTAGCACAGAAAAATCACAATTCTGCCCATACGCGTATTGCCCATGTCCATACGCGTATTGCCCAAACCTGACCAAGTTCATACGCGTAATACCCACTCCCATACGCGTATTGCGCATTGCCTCACTCAACTCATACGCGTATTACCTACTCCATACGCGTACCAACAGAGACCAATTTACGTTCAAAATATCATCTTTTCCACCCATACGCGTAAGGCCTCCTCCATACGCGTACCAGCCAGCTCATACGCGTATTGCCTAGTGCCATACGCGTATGACCAGAAACCAGAATTCTCAGATCTGCTGTGGTTTTCTCTGATACGAAACCTATCCAATCCAACCTTCCACAGTCCAAATTACACAAAATAATCGCCCACATCATCTACACGAATCATATCCTATTCATCTTCATCAATCCTAACATTATCCCTTCTAATTCCTACGAATTCTTTTCAATTATCATTCAATTTCATTCATCCAACATTTCACAAACTCATCATGCATCAATCAAAATAGAGGTACAATCAATGGTTATCACTACCCAGTACATATTATCATATAATACCCTTTAACCGATGATAAACCCCCCTTACCTGAGTTAATCCGGTAGCCTCCGAGCTCTAAGCTTTTCCTTCCTTCAACCTTCGTCCTCTGGCTTTTTGCCCTTTCTGCCTCTTTTCCCTTTTTCACGTGAAATAACCTTTTTACCAAAAAATGGGATTTTTCTCATTTCCAACTTATATATTATTCCAATAAATAATTATCCCAATAATTATTATTCCAAAATAATAATAATAATAATAATAATTCAATTATTTAATTAAATCAATAAATATATTATTAACTTAATTTAAATAATTATTATATTATTATCGGGGTGTTACAACTCTCCCCCACTAAAAGAGTTTTCGTCCTCGAAAACATACCTCAATCGAACAACTCCGGATAAGACTCCTTCATCTGGCTCTCCAGTTCCCAAGTCACATTGCCACCTGCTGGTCCTCCCCAAGCTACCTTCACCAAGGCAATCTCTTTACCCCGCAACTGCTTCAACTCTCGATCCTCGATCCTCATAGGTGATGTTTCAACAGTCATGTTATCTCTCACCTGTACATCATCTACTTGGACAACATGCGACGGATCATGAATGTATCTCCTCAACTGAGACACATGAAAAACATCATGCAAATTCGCAAGCGACGGCGGTAAAGCGATACGATAGGCTACCTCTCCTATCCTCTCCAAAATCTGATAAGGACCAATAAATCGAGGTGTCAACTTCTTCGACTTCAAGGCTCGACCTACACCAGTTATCGGAGTAACACGAAGAAACACATGATCTCCCTCTTGGAACTCAAGTGACTTCTTCCTCTTGTCATGATAACTCTTTTGACGACTCTGAGCAATTCTCATCTTATCCTGAATCATCTTAATCTTTCCCGTAGTTTGTTGAACAATCTCCGGTCCAACCACAGCACTCTCACCGGACTCATACCAACATAAAGGTGTCCGACATCTCCTACCATACAAAGCTTCAAACGGTGCCATACCAATGCTCGAATGAAAACTATTGTTGTAGGTAAACTCAATCAAAGGTAAATAACAATCCCAAGCACCTCCATTTTCCAAAACACAAGCCCTCAAAAGATCCTCTAGTGACTGAATCGTCCTCTCAGTCTGACCATCAGTCTGCGGATGATATGCAGAACTCAATCTCAGCTTAGTTCCCAAAGCCTTCTGCAAACCTTCCCAAAACTTCGATGTAAATCTAGGATCTCTGTCCGAAACAATACTAGACGGAATACCATGCAAACTTACAATCTTCTCAATATACAACTCAGCTAGCCTCTCTAACGGATAATCCATTCTGATCGGAATGAAATGAGCCGACTTCGTCAATCTATCCACAATCACCCAAATAGCCTCAAAATTCTTACTTGTTCTCGGCAAACCAGAAACAAAATCCATACTGATACTGTCCCACTTCCACTCTGGAATAGCCAACGGTTGCATTAGCCCAGACGGCTTCTGATGCTCAATCTTCGACTTCTGACAAGTCAAACAAGAGTACACAAAACTTGCAATTTCTCTTTTCATTCCCGGCCACCAAAATAACCCTTTCAAATCATGGTACATCTTCGTAGCTCCAGGATGAATACTCAAGCCACTACGATGTCCTTCCTCAAGGATACTCTTCTTAAGTTCTGTAACATCCGGAATACACACCCGACTACCAAATTTCAAAATACCATTCTCATCAACTCTGAATTCACCACCTTGACCTTGATTCACTAAAGTCAACTTATCAACCAAAAGTGCATCGGATTTCTGACTCTCTCTGATCTCGTCCAGAATACCACTCGTTAACTTCAACATTCCCAGTTTAACACTATTGTGAGTACTCTCACACACCAAACTCAAGTCTCTAAACTGCTCAATTAAGTCCAATTCCTTAACCATTAACATAGACATATGTAATGATTTCCGACTCAATGCATCAGCTACTACATTTGCTTTACCCGGATGGTAATTCAAACCAAAATCATAATCCTTCAGAAATTCTAACCATCTCCTCTGTCTCATATTCAGCTCTTTCTGATCAAACAAATACTTTAAACTCTTATGGTCACTGAAAACTTCAAATCTTGAACCGTACAAATAATGCCTCCATAACTTCAGAACAAATACTACAGCTGCCAGCTCTAAATCATGTGTCGGATAATTCCTCTCGTGAACCCTTAGCTGTCTCGAAGCATAAGCTATAACCTGCTTATTCTGCATCAACACACCACCTCAACCCAACAATGAAGCATCACAATAAACCTCAAATAGTTCCGACGAACTCGGTAATATCAGGATAGGAGCAGTAGTTAACCTTCTCTTTAACTCTTGGAAACCTTCTTCACATTTTGAGTCCCAAACAAACGCTTGCCCCTTTCTAGTCAACATTGTCAACGGTAACGCCAACTTAGAAAATCCCTCAATGAACTTCCTATAATACCCAGCCAAACCAAGGAAACTTCGAATCTCAGTAACAGACTTAGGAGTTTCCCACTTAGACACCGCTTCTATCTTAGAAGGATCAACAGCAACACCACCTCTGGAAATCACATGACCAAGAAAACTAACTTCTTCTAACCAAAATTCACACTTAGACAGTTTAGCAAATAACTTCTTTTCTCGCAGAACTCCTAAAACCTCTCTCAAATGTTCAGCATGCTCTTCTTCAGATTTCGAATACACCAAAATGTCATCAATAAACACCACAACAAACTGATCTAGGTACGGATGGAAAATCCTATTCATATACTCCATAAATACTCCAGGTGCATTAGTCACACCAAAAGGCATTACAGAATACTCATAATGTCCATACCTTGTTCTGAAGGCAGTCTTCTGAATATCCTCAGTTTTCACACGTATCTGATGATATCCCGATCTCAAATCTATTTTGCTGAACACTCTCGCACCAACCAACTGATCCATTAAATCATCAATCCTCGGCAAAGGATACCGATTCTTGATCGTCACTTTATTCAGTTGCCTGTAATCTACACACAACCTCATAGTACCTTCTTTTTTCTTAACCAACAACACTGGTGCACCCCACGGTGACACACTCGGACGAATAAATTTCTTATCTAACAGATCTTCCAGCTGACTCTTCAATTCAGCTAGTTCAACAGCAGACATACGATAAGGAGCCATCGATATCGGTCTAGTACCAGGTACCAAGTCAATCGAGAACTCAACTTCACGCTCTGGCGGCAATTCATTCACCTCTTCCGGGAACACATCAGGAAAATCACACACCACAGCTAGATCGCCAATCACCAGTTTATCTTTAGTCTCCAAGGTCGCTAACAGCATAAACAACTCTGCCCCATCTGCCACTTCCTCACTCACTTGTCTTGCTGATAGAAACAAACTCTTTCCTTCCTCATCCTCAGGAAATATCACAGTCTTATCAAAACAATTAATATAAACTCGGTTAAACACCAACCAGTTCATACCCAGAATAACATCAATCTGCACTAATGGAAGACACACAAGGTCTATCCCAAAGTCTCTACCAAAAATACTCAAAGGACATCTCAAACAAACCGAAGTAGTAGTCACCGAACCCTTCGCAGGAGTATCAATCACCATACTACCCCGCATCTCAGATATCTCTAACTTAAGTTTCACAGCACAATCCAAGGATATAAAAGAATGAGTCGCACCCGTGTCAATAATAGCTACAAGGGGAAAGCCATTAATATAACACGTACCTCGGATCAAACGATCATCTGCAGAAGTCTCAGAACCCGATAAAGCAAAAACCTTGCCTCCTGACTGATTCTCTTTCTTCGGCTTAGGACACTGTGGGCTGATATGACCCACTTCTCCACAGTTGAAGCAAGTCACAGTCTTCAACCGGCAATCTGCAGCCAAATGACCACCTTTCCCACATTTGAAACACTTCTTCTCACTACTGGTACACTCATGGATACGATGTCCAGCCTGACCACATCTGTAACACTTAACAGGAGCACTAGAGTCTCCCCCACTAGGCCTCTTCATCCCACTCTGCCTCTGAAAACCTTTGCCAGCTGCATACGGTTTTCCACGATCAATCCGATTCTTACCTTTTCTATCAACCTTCTGCTGATAGCTCTCAGCTCTGGCCTTGGAATCCTGTTCGAAAATCCTGCAACAGTCAACCAAATCAGAAAACACTCTAATCCTTTGATATCCAATAGCCTGCTTGATCTCGGGACGCAACCCGTTCTCAAACTTCACACACTTTGAAAATTCCCCAGCAGCCTCAGCATAGGGAGTATAATACTTCGACAGTTCTGTGAACTTAGCAGCATACTCCGTAACAGACCTGTTACCCTGCTTCAATTCCAAGAACTCTATCTCCTTCTTTCCTCTGACATCCTCGGGAAAATACTTCCTCAGAAATCTCTCTCTGAACGCCGCCCAAGAAATCTCAGCATTTCCAGCAGTTTCCAACTCAGTGCGGGTAGCAACCCACCAATCATCGGCTTCTTCTGACAGCATATGTGTACCGAACCTGACCTTCTGGTTATCAGCACACTCAGTTACTCTGAAGATCCTCTCTATCTCCTTCAACCACTTCTGAGCACCATCTGGATCGTATGCTCCTTTGAACATTGGAGGATTGTTCTTCTGGAACTCACTCAACTGACGAGCAGCTCCCATTCCCATAACATTCGGATTTCCTCCAAGTACTCCAGCTAGCATACCCAGAGCCTCAGCAATCGCAGCATCATCTCTACCTCTCCCAGCCATCTCTATTCTGAAACCCACAACTAAAACAATAAGTACTGATAGGGTTACACAACACCTATATCGTACAAGGGAAACAGAATAATTACGACTCGACACGACCGACTATGCTCTGATACCACTAATGTAACACCCTTCTAAATACCCCAAATTATTATAATTAAAATAACAATATATTCATCAGAGTAATTATGCCCCGAAGGGTGTCACACAATCATTTCACAACAATTATCAAAACATCCTGTCATGCTCATTTATTTAATCAAAATAAGGTTCCTTTGCATAATTCGCAGCGGAATAAAATCCAACATCAATGTAAAACATGTAACACACTACATGAAAATCATTCAACAACCAATCTCAAATTAATTAAAACATCCCCTCCCGATGTTACATCTATCAGAGCATGACCCATAAGAACTACCCTAGACTCCAAGCATTAGCTTCTACTCAACTCATTTCTCGTTACCTGAAAAATAGATGTAAGGGTGAGTTCCTCAATCAATATAATAAGCATTATAAAACAACATGTAATGCTAAATAATTAACACATTAATTCACCCAAATCAGGCTACGCCTGCAGCAACATCAATATCCGTTCAAAACATCATACTCAACAGTAGATTCTCAACCATATTCAACATCCACAACGCAACACACAACACACATATAATACTGGAATACATCCATTCATATTATATGCCATACATTCATTATGCAATGAGACTCTATGCATGCGGTACCGACTATGTTGTGAACATATAGTTCAACCTCACCGTCCAAATCCAGGCACGGCTACCAAGCTCACTAGTCCCACTCATTTGAGACATCGTGACTCACTCACTAATTCCTCACCATGGGAATTAGCTACCACCCCAATTGGGCCATGCTATGCAAGCTACTCACCTAGCAAGCAACAATCAACAAAAATCAAAATGATTTACTCACTAATTCCTCACCATGGGAATTAGCTACCACCCGAAGGCCACAATATGCATGCTAATCACCTAGCAATGCAACATCAACAAAATCAAAAATAGACACATGCTCACACTCTAAGCCATAATACAATCTATTCACAATTGTATACATTCACATCATCATGTATACCATCACACATTATCAACATAATTAATCACAAAAGCATATCCTATCATGCCACATAATCAAACACAGTATTAGCACACTCTACTTAATACCTTTACCACTCAAAACAACGGGAAATGATCCCTATCACATCATATCTCGGCTAAGTCGCATCACTCAGCCTAAACAACCGAAACTGCACAGCAGTAGCACAGAAAAATCACAATTCTGCCCATACGCGTATTGCCCATGTCCATACGCGTATTGCCCAAACCTGACCAAGTTCATACGCGTAATACCCACTCCCATACGCGTATTGCGCATTGCCTCACTCAACTCATACGCGTATTACCTACTCCATACGCGTACCAACAGAGACCAATTTACGTTCAAAATATCATCTTTTCCACCCATACGCGTAAGGCCTCCTCCATACGCGTACCAGCCAGCTCATACGCGTATTGCCTAGTGCCATACGCGTATGACCAGAAACCAGAATTCTCAGATCTGCTGTGGTTTTCTCTGATACGAAACCTATCCAATCCAACCTTCCACAGTCCAAATTACACAAAATAATCGCCCACATCATCTACACGAATCATATCCTATTCATCTTCATCAATCCTAACATTATCCCTTCTAATTCCTACGAATTCTTTTCAATTATCATTCAATTTCATTCATCCAACATTTCACAAACTCATCATGCATCAATCAAAATAGAGGTACAATCAATGGTTATCACTACCCAGTACATATTATCATATAATACCCTTTAACCGATGATAAACCCCCCTTACCTGAGTTAATCCGGTAGCCTCCGAGCTCTAAGCTTTTCCTTCCTTCAACCTTCGTCCTCTGGCTTTTTGCCCTTTCTGCCTCTTTTCCCTTTTTCACGTGAAATAACCTTTTTACCAAAAAATGGGATTTTTCTCATTTCCAACTTATATATTATTCCAATAAATAATTATCCCAATAATTATTATTCCAAAATAATAATAATAATAATAATAATTCAATTATTTAATTAAATCAATAAATATATTATTAACTTAATTTAAATAATTATTATATTATTATCGGGGTGTTACAATAGCCATTATCACTTAATTGACTTATGGATAATAAATTATGCATTAATCCTTCTACTAATAGAACATTAGAGATAGAGGGAATATTTCCATTACCAATAGTTCCAGAGCCAATTATTTTTCCTTTTTGGTTACCTCCAAAACCTACGTGGCCTCCATCTTTTAATTCAAGACTTTGGAACATATGCTTTCTTACCGTCATGTGTCGTGAGCATCCAGAGTCTAGGTACCATGATTGGTGTTTCAGTTTTGCTGTTAAAGACATCTGCAACATACACAATTTTATCTTTGGGTACCCATATTCTTCTGGGTCCTTGTTTGTTAGTTTTTACATACTTCTTATTCATTTTAGGTTTCAAATCAGAACTTGTGGAATAAGATGACTCACTAGTGTATATTAGATCATGGTTATGACCATAGGTAAAATGAGAACTTAGAGGAGTATTAGTTTTTATGACAATGTCATCAATCTTTTTATACTTCAGAGTTTCTTTAGTTTTCACATAGCCTATGCCTCTTCTATCATTTCTGCTAACTCCATAGATCATAGATGCAATTTTGCTTCTATCTATGCTTTTAGCTAGAAATTTTTGAAAACCATAGTCATATTTTTTTATGATACTATCAGAATTGGTTAGATCTTCTAATTCAGATTCCTTCTGAGCTTTAAGTTTTTCAAGAGAATTTTTGCATTCAAAAGCATTTTCTTTCAGCTCAGAGTTTTCTATTTTTAGTTTCCTAACTTCTTCTAATTCAGATACCAGACTTTGTTTCATGTCTTTGTATTTGAATTGAAGCTTCTGATATTTTTCAAGAATTTCTGAGAGGCTAGCTTCTAATTGAGATCTAGAAAGTTTAGAAAATACCTCTTCTGAATCTAATTCTGATGAGTGATCATCTTCTGGTATGTTTGCCATTAGTGCAATATTAGCTTGTTCATCTTCAGAATCTGACTCTGCTTCAGATGATTCAGAATCATCCCATGTTGCCATGAGACTCTTTTTCTTTTCTCTATTGAATTTGTTTCTGGGTTTCTCTTTCTGGAGTTTTGGACATTCACTTTTGTAGTGTCCTGGTTCTTTGCATTCATAGCACACAACTTCTTTGCTTCTGGGTTTCTTATGACCAGATGTTGATTCAGAATAGTTGTTGGTTCTTCTGGTATTTCTGAACTTCTTCTGACGATGCTTCCAGAGTTGTTGGACTCTTCTAGATAGGAGAGATAATTCATCTTCTTCTGATGAGCATCCAGAACTTTCTTCTTCTTCTGCCTGTAAAACTTTAGAAACAGATTTGTTAGATTTAAGAGCTACAGACTTACCTTTCTTCTGGGGTTCATCTTCTTCTATTTCAATCTCATGACTTCTCAAGGAGCTGATCAGTTCTTCTAAGGATATTTCATTCAGATTTTTAGATAACTTTAGAGCAGTGACCATGGGCCTCCAAGCCTTTGGTAAACTTCTGATGATTTTCTTCACATGATCTGCTGTTGAGTAGCCTTTGTCCAGAACTTTCAGTCCAGCTACCAAAATTTGGAACCTTGAGAACATTTTTTTAATTGTCTCATCTTCTTCCATTTTGAAAGCTTCATACTTCTGGATGAGGGCTAGAGCTTTAGTCTCCTTGACTTGAGTGTTGCCTTCATGTGTCATCCTCAGAGAATCAAACATGTGTTTAGCTGAGTCCCTGTTTGTGATCTTCTCATATTCTGTATATGAGATAACACTTAGAAGTATGGTTCTAGCTTTGTGATGATTTCTGAATTCCTTCTTCTGTTGAGCTGTCATATTTTTTCTTTCAATCTTCTGACCATCTGCTCCAACAGGATGAATGTATCCATCTGTCACCATGTCCCAAAGATCTCCATCTAGAGCTAGAAAGAAACTTTCCAGAACATCCTTCCAGTAGTCAAAATTGTCACCATTGAACACTTGAGGTTTAGCGTTGATCTTGTCATTTTGGTAGTCATTGTTGTTATTGCCAGCTTCTGCCATGTGTTTTAACTTCTGGATCTTTTACTGACACGGTTAAGTGTTTTTCTCAGAACCTAGCGCTCTGATACCAATTGAAGGTGCGTAAAACACAAGGAAGGGGGGTTGGAATTGGGTTTTCTTTAACAACTAAAAATAACTTCTAATGACAAGTTAATTTATCCTGGTTCGTTTGATCTCAAACTACGTCCAGTCCACCCGCCAAGGTGATTTTGCTTCTATCACTGAGGTCTTAATCCACTATTCAATAAATGAATACACACACTGACCTATAGTCAATGTCCTCTTGAGTCTTCTGACTGAAACTAGTCACTCAAGGAATATTACTCAACTATTACAATAATAATAATATAGTAACTAATTTGCTTCTAATCAAGCTAAGATCACTAAGTGAATGTTACAATATTTTAGCACAAAATGATTCAGTCTTTTGCTCGTGAGTGTATTGTCTTCAAATCTTCAATTTGATTCCTTTATATAGTTCTTGAATAAATGTAGCCGTTGGAGACATCTTGAGCTAGTTTAGGATATTAGTTAATACCATAAATTCCTTCCAAAACAAGAGATACTTGTCTTAATCATTAATTAAAATATTCTTTAATTAATGTCTTCATTATGAAGATCATCATCTTCTAGACGTAAATCAGAGATAGTAAAGACTTGATGCACAGCCATTTAATCATGTCATTAAATGATGGATTCTTCATTAAGTGTATCTTCTATATATGTGGCTCAATATATCTTCTAGTAATGCACGTCTCCTTTAATTAAATTACTCTTCTACACAATAATAAAATTAGTCATTAGAACTTCTATTCTAGCATAATAATATTTGTTATCATCAAAACTCTTAGAGGTTTAGAACCATAATTGTTCTAACACTTGTTATGCCATAACCTTAAGTTCTCACCCCTTTAGTAGTCTCTAATTAGTTTATTTAACAGTCAACTCCATCCTAAGCACACACTAAGTAGGAAGTCGATGCAACTAAGTGTATGATCTCAGGATTAAAAGGTACACTAAGAAAAGAAAAAATGATGAATGAATGAAAAGAAATGCTTTTTCTAAGTTGGTGATCCTCACCTGATCATTTAGCCCAACAGTGTAAACTTCTTTATTTTATTGATATGTGCAAAAGAGAAAAGATGAAGATAATGAGATCATAGTCACTAACAGGCTATCCTACCATGAGTGTGAAAGGATAACAGACTTAATATGATTACGCTAGAATGAAAAGGGATAAAAGAAGGATGAGTGAGTTAGGCTTAAGTATAATGACATGATTCATATTGGTTTGTATAGGAGGGAGGTTGATGACCGCAAAAGTGAAATTGTGTTGTTATGATATCCTTAGTGTGTGAGCAAGTACCTAATGACACAAACTTAACCAAAATAGAGTTGGTAGCCTATGATGAGTATTTGTATGCACTGTTTTTCTTATGATTCATAGTTTGCTTGAGGACAAGAAAATGTTTAAGTGTTGGGGAGTTTGATAACATGAAATGTATTGTATTTTTAGACCCAATTCACATGCTACTTGGTGACTTTTTATTATATTTTCTTAGTATTATGTTTTTTTATTGTCCTATTTCAAGTACCTCGAGTAGAAATGGCTACAAAGGAGATTTGAGTAAAAAGGAAAAAAAAAGTTGAAATGAAGAAATATTGAAGAAAATATATAAGAGAAGAAAAAATGAAGGGTTGAGGCCCACCACACTTCAAATGGGTGGCGCCTGCCACACCAAATGAAGGGTGGTGCCCACCACCTTTAAAATAGGAAAAGATGGCATTTGCCATCCATATGTGGCGCCTGCCACATCTAAAATGTGGGGAAGGTGGCGGTTGCAACTCATATGTGACACCTGCCACCAAAACCATTTTTTTTCCTATTTCTTCTCCACATCCCCATCCCCGTCTTCTTCGTTCAACCACTCATCTGATTCGCATGAAAAAAATGGAGATTTCCAAGGGATAGTTTAGTATAAAAGAAATGATTAGTCTTCAGAAACCAGGGGATCCAAGTTTTGTGCGCGAAAATGTTGTTCATAGTTTTAGACAGAAAATTACAGTTATAAAAGGGGTATTTTCTCACATCGAGGAATTACTTCATCATTTTATTGAAGTTATTTCCAGTTTCGTTTAATTCATGTCGCCATTTATTTTCCCGTATTTACATGTTCTTTATTTTATCGCTTTATGATTATTGTTATTGCATTTCATAATTGTTTAAGCATGTTTCCTTGATTATATTTACCATGTTTATGTTGTTTTCATTTAATTCCATGTTCGACTAAATAGTTTAGAGTCCGGTATGTGAGGATCGTCGTTCCGACGGGACTCGGTAATGAAATTTGCGTTAACTTATAATAAATAATGTTTTGGTCTTTGTTTCCAAGTTTAATTTAAATAGCTTTGTCACGAGAGTGAGAGGTTATTTAACATTGTTTTGTCACGAGAGTGAACAACAAGTAAAGAATAGAGCCGACACTGCGAGAGCGTGGGGTTCGAACAAGATAGTGGGAACGGGGCATTGATCCTAAATACAATGAGAGTGCTTTAGGTATCGATTATGATCTGATTGATTTTCAAAATACGTTTTCTAATTAAAACGGGCGAGCAAGAGCAAAATCCTGTGATAAGGAGATGTGGCTTTAGTCAATAACGCGAGAGTATGAGACGAAGTCTTTAAACCAATATTTTCTATGGAACATACGAAAATTAACGCCAACCAATTACAGAGTCCCTGAGGTACACGCAATCCACATTTCGGTCTCTTTTTTTTCTATTATATTTTCTTAGTTTTATTTTAGTTTTAGTCTTAGTTTTCCTTTTATCGAATATCATTAGCCTTAGCTTTACAAAGCGACGATAGATTACGATAGGTTGACATTGGTCTCTGTGGGTTTGACAATCTTTTATATTACTTTGATATTTTCATGCACTTGCGGACACATCAGTATTCAAGAAAAAAATAATGATAATGAGAAAAAACCCAAAAGCCAAAACAATTTTGGAATTAAAATCTCTCTTTTTTTTAATTTATTAAAAATCTGATCATATTAACTAATCATGCCATTAAATCTATAAAATATTAAATCAATTAAAATGACCAATTATTATTAAAGGTATCAATTTATTTTTATTTTCAAGATACCATGAAGTGTAGATATTAATTTAAAATTGAAATTTGATGGGGACTATCATATATATTGTAGCTTTGTAAGAATTGTAAATATAATATAATAAGATGGATTTAAAATTGATATTTGACGGGAAGCTGTTATACATTTTAGATTTAGAAAAACCGAATAATATCTAAAAAAGTAAAGTTATTTGAATTGGAAAATCATTTATAGTTTTAAAATTAACCTATCTGGATTCAACTGAGTTTTGTTAAGTCATCTGAATTCACTGATATATGTAAACGTATTTATGAGAGGCTATATCATACATATTTTTGTAACTATATCAATGTTAACCAATTGAAGAATGAATTCAAACTTTACATGTTTTTCTTTTTTATTTTCATTGGCAGGACCGATAATTTTATTTTTTCCAAAAAATACTGGAAGAATCTTGGTTATCGTAGATATCACACTCTTTTACAACATATATTTGAAAAATATTTTAATTATCACAATGCATTGGAGTAGAGATTTATCAATTCTTTTGCGGCTAATATATATAGTAATAGATATTTTTTGATTTGTATATATAATTTGTTTAGAAGTTATAATTATAAACTGGTGGTCCTAGTTCCAGAAACAAGTATATTTTATAGCTTATAATGAAGACTATTGTAGATACAATTATTTTTGTAAACTGGAATATTTTTATAAATGAGTATAAATTATAAATATTTTTATAAACAGGTAGATGTGAACGTATCCATGAGATATCAGTTGTAAAATGTTCATTTTAACAACGGTAGATTGTTCATCATAATCAAGATCCTTGCAAACATAGATCCATAGATAGACGTGAATGTATATGTGATATGTTAGTTGTTGAGTGTTCCTTTTAATGTCCATATTTTAAATCTTTCTTTTATTGTTGTTTTATATTAATTCACTACAAAATTCATTTTTGATTAAATTGTAGAATATTTTTAACAAAATCCGATTAACATTAAAGACATCATGCTCCCTTGGCCAAGTATTTAATCTAAGATCACTTTTGATCTTGGATTTTCAAGGAGGTAAAGTTTTCCGTGTATGTTAACCAATTGAAAAATGAATTCAAACTTGACATGAGAATGGACGACGTGTAATGTGAGTCCAGACGGGACCCGTGCAATAGCACATATATTATTCAGAGTTGTAGTTTTAGAATTTAGTCACCTGAACTCAACTGAATTTTGGTAATTACTAGAATTGCAGGCATAATCCATGGATGGACATGAACATATATATAATATACCAGTTGTAGACTGGTCAGAACTTATTTTGTAGTATTTTGTAGTATTTTTAATTTATACATACTATTATTGTTGGATTTATTAACCTATTAAATTGATTACAATGTAGACAATTTAGAGTTTGGAAAAAGTTCCAGGATTGACAAATAATGTTTCGCAACGTAACGTATGAATACACATAGGACCTGTGCGATAGCACGGGTATCCCACTAGTTTAGAAATTAAAATCTGAAATTTCTAAGTCAAATACCGTTTGCACTCTTTCAACGCGTAAATGACATTTTGTTGCTTCTACTTTCGTAGCAAGACTATTATTTTCAAAACAAAATTTTTAGAACAATATTTTCATTCTCATTACAATTAAATAATTATGAAATTTATATGAGTTCTATTGGTGTGAGAATCCTCACGTTTCGAACTCAAAACAGAGTACTCAGACATATCAAATAAACATAAACAACATGCTTTTAATGAATTCATAATAAAAGCAATAATGAAATAAAATCTGGAAATAAATGAAAACTGAACTTGATAGTAAATATGCTTCAAAGGAAGACTTTGATCCAAATTCAACAATATAGAGTGCAAAATACAAGAGTAGAAATAACTTTAAAAGTACATAAAACTAAAATTGCATAAAAACTCTAATGCGTAATTTTTATGCTGAAAATTAAAGTGAATTTAGTGCAAAAATGTTCGCATTCCATTACAATTCATTACAAAACTATTTATAGTGAGAATCTCACTCATAAAGCCCAAAAAATCGTGTGAAATCGTGGAGAAAATGGGGTTGATCAGTAATATAAATGCATTAAAATCTAGTTTGGGCGTCATGGTGCATAACAGTCTGTCTGTCATGACATTGTGAAGGTGTGGCTCTGAGTCCTTTTTTTATATAATCAATGAAATTCACTAAGAAGCACAAGGGGCACTGAACCCGATTACAAAAGCAAACGGATTAAAACTTCCACTTTAAACAGTCTAAAGGAGCACTAAACCAATCAAAATACAACACAAATGATCTATGAAGACTACCATATAACCAAAACCAAGACAGATAAATACTTGAGTTAATCGTGTCCGACACAAAAAACTTTACCTCCTTGAAAATCCAATTGTTTCTACTCAGCCATATACTCCAAAAAGAAGCTGCTCAAATAACCATACCCTTGTCATTACCAACTTGCTGCAAAGAGGAAGGCAAAAAAGAGACGAAAGACTTAAAACTAGAAATCTCCGGATGGAATACTAAGACGGATCATCGGATAATACCCCTCCACACTTCTGAAGCAAACCTGCAACGCAGAAAAATATGGTCACTAGACTCTTCCTCATCGTCGCAAAAATGGCAAAGAACGGAGGAACCCCTCAAGTTTATGTTTCTGCTAATTAGTTGCTCCCTGGTTGCGATTCAATCTCTGAACATTCTCTATAAGAAGACCTGAATTTTTTAGGGAATCTTCAATTTCCACAACAAATCACAAGCTGCCATTAGGTCATGATGGACCGAAACTACACTGAGCAAAGAGATGGCCGGTTCTTTAGAAAGCTGAGAAAAAGTAGAAGAAATCGAATACTGAGTATTAAAGGTTCCCAACTCCCACCCAAAAGAATCTTCCAAATCATGAATAGGCCCAATTGAAACCAAGGCCTCATGCAGATCTTCCATCTCCCTATCCATCACCGAACCTAATTCGAAAGGAAGAATTTTCAGATCCCAAATCCACTGGTTCTCTGCCCAAAAACCCATTTCAAAAACAGAACTATCCGACTTAACTGCAAATAAAAACAGATTCAGAAAAATATCTTTGAGCACTACACCAAACAAGACCTTAGACAACGCTTTTTTTGGCCTTAGACAGCGCTTTAAAGCGTCGTCTAAACCTGCGCTGCTAAAGGTTTAGACATCACTCTTTTAAATCTGAAAAGCGCTGTCTATGGTACCATTAGACATCGCTTTTTGACATTTTAAGTTATACCTTAGACAATGCTTCTGGTAAAAGCGTTGTCTAAGACCCACCATTAGACAACGCTTTTTGGACATTTTTAGGTATACCTTAGACAACGCTTTTTGTTTAAAGCGCTGTCTAAGGTATACGAAAATTTTTATATAATTATTTTAAAACCACAATTTATACCAGGTTTTTCAACCAGAATTTTGACCTGTTTTTGAACCAATTTTTTTCCCCCGAAAAATATCACAATTTGGATATTCAAAACAATCCAATTTGGCCTATTTAAATGTACCAATTTATGCACCAAAATTATATATCCAAATGGATTGGCAATTCAAACATATATACTTACAAATGTACATATTACTTATACTACTTTTGCTACAAATGTACCAATTCAAACATATTACAAATTATTACTTATACTACTTTTGCATCCAAGCAAAACATTGCTTCAAATCTACATAGGTCCTGAAACAACACAAAGATTGTAATTCAATTAAAATAATACAATATTATAGTTACAAAGTTACACATTTAAATTAGAATGAAAGCAATTGAAAATGAAAAATAAAGAAACCAAGGATATCAAATATAATTTACCTCTTTCACTAACATCTCTTTCTTTTCTTTGTTGGAATATTAATTACTTGTTTCTTATATGACTCATCTGCTATAATCATTTCTGATATATGACTCATCCGCTATAAGATCCTCATCTTGATTTCTATTCAACTCATTGAGTCTAATGCATGACTCATTCTCAACATCAATATCACATTGATCGACACCGCTATCATCAACCACTTTGTTAAAGAAAAGCGTTATAGACCATTTTGTACTCGTCGGGTCATTCATATAGAACACTTGTTTAGCTTGAGATGCTATAATAAAAGGTTCATCTTTGTACCCCACCCTAGTAAGATCAACTTGCAAAAATCCAGACTTATCCATTTGTATGCCACTACTATTTACCCACTTGCAACCAAAGATGGGAATCTGAAACTTCTCGTAATCAAACACCCAAATGTGCTTAATAACTCCAAAATAGGACAAATTTGCATATTTGGGGTTTAAGTCCTTCATACTTGATATATGCATTGCTTCAGCTAGTACAGTGACACCACTATTTTTCATATACTCTTATCATCTTGTTCTTTGGTATAAAATGTGTATCCATTAATTGCGTATGCGCTATGAGAAAACACATGCAAACTTGGACCATATGCCAAACATCTCAACCTTTCTGTTACCGAAGCAGGATCTGAAGAACGCTTCGAATAAATATGATCCTTTAACCATTGTATGAAACTTTGATTATGCTCTCGTACTATCCAATTTTCATTTCTGTTCGGATTTAACCTTCGAAGTACTTCCTTGTGCATTTCAACATATGACTCAACCTCATTATCATTGTGCAGAACATACAAATGCACTTGATCCCCTTCATCCCTTGATACTGTCACAATTTTATTTCCAATTAATTTTTTACCTTCCTTTTTTTCGAAAATCTGAGCTTTGGGGAGTCCAATCGATTGAACGTTGGACAAATATTCAGTACAAAACTCAACAGCATCTTCAACAATGTATCGTTCAACAATACAACCCTCTGGTCGACTTCGACATTTCACGTACCCTTTTAATATTTTCATATACCGTTCAGCAGGGTACATCCATCTCATATAAGCTGGTCCACACAATTGTGTCTCTTTCACAAGATGAACAACTAGGAGAACTATTATGTCAAAAAAAGAGGGAGGAAGATACATTTCAAGCTCACACAAGGTAATTACAATCTCTTTTTGTAGTGTTGGTAAGATCTCGGGATCGATCACCTTACTACAGATTGACCTAAAGAAAAAACAAAATTTAGTTATGACACTTCTTACTTTTTCTGGAAAAATAGAACGTATACCTATTGGTAGAAAATGTTCCATTATAACATGGAAATCATGTGTCTTCAAACTCTTCAACTTGAGGTCTTTCATAGACACAAGTCTTCTAATATCTGATGAGTATCCTTCTGGAACCTTAACTTCACTTAGAAACTTACACACTTTTTTTCTCCTTTCTAGATAAAGTAAACGCAGCAGGTGGTAGATATGTTCGTCTTCCTTTCTTCACGGGTGCTAATTCAGTTCTCATTCCCATTTTTAACATGTCCTCCCTTGCTTTAAGGTCATCCTTAGACTTTCCTTTTATATTGAGTAACGTACCGATAACACTTTCAAATACATTTTTTTCAATATGCATAACATCGAGAAAATGTCTCACGTACAAAGACTTCCAATATGGCAATTCAAAAAATATCGACCTCTTCTTCCACCTACCTTTGACAACCTTATATGCAAAAGGCTTGCCAAACTCAGTACGCACATCTTTCACCTTTTCAAAAACTTGGTCACCTGACAATGCAGGTGGAGCTTTACGATGTTCAGTGTCTCCATTGAATGTTTTTCTCCACCCACGGTAGTGATGTTTAGAATGTAAGAATCTACGATGACCGAGAAACACATTCTTCTGATAAATTTCCAATCGAATCGTATCGGTTTTGTCTTCACAAACAGGACACACACGTTGACCTTTAATTCTATACCCAGATAGATTCCCGTATGCTGGAAAATCATTAATTGTGCTAAACAACATCGCCCTCAAATTGAAACTTTCTTTCCTATATCCATCATAAACCTCCACACCGTTCTCCCACAAAATCTTTAAATCTTCGATCAAAGGTGTCAAGTATACGTCTATGTCATTCCCCTGGTTGTTTAGGCCTAGAGATTAACATAGATAACATCAAGTACTTACGCTTCATACATAGCCATGGAGGTAGGTTATAAATCATAAGAATCACGGTCCATGTGGTATGTGAGATACTTTGAAGACCATGCGGGTTCATTCCATCAGTAGATAATGCCAAGTGAAGGTTTCTTGCTTCTTCTCCAAAGTCAGGATAATCATTATCAATCTTCAACCACTGTGGTGAATCAGCCGGATGCCGATACTTTTCATCAATAATTCTTTCATCTGCATGCCAAGTCAGGTGTCTTGCATCGGTTTCACTACGATACATGCCCCTATATCTCAGAATTATAGGAAAATACCATAAGACTTTTTTTGGAGACAATCTTTTCTTATATCGAGACAAACCGCATTTAGGGCACTCAGTTAACGATGCATATTCGTTACGAAACAAAACGCAATCGCTAGGACAAACATGTATCTTATCATAGCTCATGCCAATAGAGCACAACATTATTTTTCCTCATAGGTTCGATTAGAAAGAACATTATCCCCTGGTAGCATTTCTCTCATAAGGGCCAACAACTCTGTGAAACTTTTATCCGACCATCCATTGCCCGCCTTTAAGTTGTACAACTTTAATACCGCAGACAGTCTTGAGAATTTAGTGCAACCTTTATACAACGGTTTCTCTGCATCGCTTACCAACCTCTCAAACATTTCAGGACAATCATGAAGATCTTCTTCAAGTGCTTATACAATCTCTTCAACTCGATCAGAATCGTATATTTTTGTGTCTTTGTCGTCTGAAGCATAGATCGTATTACTTTTCCCACTCGGTTCAACATTCTCGTTAATTTTCTCACCATGAAATTTCCAACACAGATAACTTCGATCAATTCTACGCCTCAGTAAATGCGATTTCAATCCATCTGCGTCAACCTTACCAATATAACAACAACGTAAGCAAGGACATTTCATCCGTATGGGGTTTTTAACGTGTTGAACAACAAACTTAACGAATTCCGCAACCCCATTCTCGTACTCTTTGGACAATCGATCGGCACAGATCCATGTTTTATCCATGGTTTTCCTACTTATTAAGGTAAACAAAGTAAGCCACACAATTTTTTATCCATGTTATTCTACTATCTCACGCTATTCACAAATAAGCCACACATCTCAACCTAAACACAAATTTACAAAAAAAGGATCCAAAAAATAAGCACTTTCTCAGTCTCAAAAAGGGATTAAAATAATAAGCTATTTTCTAGTTTTTATGTATAGAATAGTGTAACTATATACAAAAAGAGCTTAAACTAATAAGCACTTCTACAACAATGTCAACTATATACAAAAAGATCTTAAACTAATAAGCACTTCTACAACAATGTCAACTATATACAAAAAAAGCTTAAACTAATAAGCACTTCTACAACAATGTCAACTATATACAAAAAGAGCTTAAACTAAACAGAGATATATGGATTTCGTTCTTGCCCTAAACATAGAAGAAACTTACCAAAAAATGAGACGGTGTACAATGGAGGAAGGAGCACGATGGCAACAATACACTTCACAGAGGAGCACAATGGCAGACGACGGTGGCGATTGAAGCTTTTGTTAGGGCGAAAATGGCGTTCGCACGGTTCGTTCGCAGAAAGGGAAAGAAAGAAATGAAAATAGAAACAACGAATTTTTCATATAATTAGACCTTAGACAACGCTTTGGTGAAAAGCGCTGTCTAAGGGAGACCTTAAACAGCGCTTTTGATAAGCCCTATCTAAGGTCAACCTTAGACAACGCTTTTGATTTTATTTTTTTATAAAATTGAAAGCCTTTAGACAACGCTTTTGAAAAAGTGTTGTCTAAGATATACCTTAGACAACGCTTTCTAAAAGCGCTTTCTAAGGTCTATCTTAGACAACTCTTTTTCAAAAGCGTTGTCTAAGGTATGTCTTTTAGCAGCGCTTTTCTTATTTTTTTGGACCAGTTTCC
The DNA here is from genome assembly GCA_963966055.1 of Lathyrus aphaca. NCBI lineage: Eukaryota > Viridiplantae > Streptophyta > Magnoliopsida > Fabales > Fabaceae > Lathyrus > Lathyrus aphaca. Next base: position 29,861,908 of record OZ014525.1, read on the forward strand.
GTGTTTTCTTTTAATTTTAACTTATAGCAGCGCTTTCTTTATAAAGAGTTGTCTAAGGTGCGCTGTTAAATGTCATTTTTGGCATAGTGGAGGGAGGATTCCATAGCCCATTTACTATGCAAGAAGGAGATGTTCTTGCCGTCCCCAAGAGAACAAGAAGTATGATCAACAAACCAATCGAAGGAAGTGACCGAATCATAAGAGATCGGCAATAAGTCTCTCCACCAAATCGAGTCCGTCTTCCTACCTTTACCACCTGCACAATTCAAAATTTTTAACCCCAGGCCCTGACTCGGATACCTGAATTCCAAAAGCGAAAACCATAATGCAACCTTATCAACCAAACATCTCCACTTCCACTTCAACATGAGAGCTTTATTTAAAACACCTATATCCTTTATTCCCAAACCACCCGATTCTTTAGAAGAACAAACTGTGTCCCAATCTACCTAGTGAATATTTCTCTTAATCGAAATACCGCCCCATAAGAAAAACCTTTGAATACTCTTAATAGTTTTGATCACACTCTTTGGTGCCTTGTAAATAGATAACGCATATAGAGGCATAACGTTAAGGACAAAATTAATCAAAACCACTTGGCCACCAATAGACAGATATCCGCTCTTCCACGAAGAGAGCTTTCTTCTAATAGTTTCAATAACACCTTTCCATATACTCGCCTTCATAGGGCTATCTTCCACATAAATGCCCAAGAATTTGAGTGAAAATCGGTAAATATCATAGTTAAGAAAAGAAGAGGCTGCCTCCAAAAACTCCGAACTAACCTTTATACCACCTAATATACTTTTTAAGAAATTGATTTTAAGGCCCAAAATTAATTCGAAGCCTCTCAACACTGCCTTAATGCACCATAAGTTCTCCCACACTGCTTCACCAATAAGCAAAATGTCATATGCGAACTGAATTATCTAGAACGAAACAAAATTATTAACCTTGAAAGCCTTGTAAATGCCACAACTTTTCGCTTTCTTCACAAGTTGATTGAGAACCTCTTCTACCACAATGAATAAAAAATGGGACAAAAGATCCCCTTGTCGAAGCCCCTTCGTCACCTTGAAGTCTCTTGTGGCACTACCATTAACTAATATCGACATTGAACTGTTGAATACCAACGCATCCATCCAAGACAACCATTTGAAACCGAAATTCATCTTGCACATAACAGATCTAAGAAAAGTCCACGAGACACAATCGTAAGCCCTCTCGAAATCTATCTTCAAAACCATACAAGAGTGATTCGACCGTTTCGCCAAGTCAAAAACCTCGTTGGCCGTCAGAACTCCATCGAAAAAACACCTACCATGGACAAAAGCTGACTGCTCTACTGATATCACAGAACCAACCACCTTCTTTAATCTCTCGGCCAAAATTTTAGCAAGAGTTTTTTGAAAGCAGTTGACCAAACAAATCAGGCGGTAATTGATAAGAGATTGAAGGTTCTTTACCTTAGGCACCAAAGCTATAAAGGAGGAAGTAACTTCTTTAGTGAGTTTAGGATGAGAGTAGAAACCATTGACAAAAGAAACAACATCGACTTTAACCATCTCCCAACAACCTTGAAAGAAACCGAAGGTGAAACCATCTGGACCATGGCTCTTTGCTCCATTGCAATTCCAAACAACACTTCTAATCTCCTGTTCAGAAAAAACTGACTTAAGACTCATTTTATCAATCAGAGAAAGAGACCGAAGGTTTAGATCCTCTATCAACGGGCGAACAGGCTGATTCTCAGAAAAATTCTTCTCAAAATAATTTCTAATCTCTTCTTTGACCTCGCCAACCTCCTATATTCCGCCCCTAGAAGAATTGACAAAAGAAATATTATTTCGCTCCTGTCTTCCCTTGATCACGTTATGGAAATAACTCGAATTTTTGTCACCTTCGCCGAGCCACAAAGCCCTAGCTTTGAGTCTGAGCATTCCTTCCTTCTGGTTGAGGCAACTCCAAACTTCCTTACTAGCTTCCTTTCTACTCTCAGCCATAGCAGCAGAGTCAGATCGATCAGAGTCTTTGATCCATGACGGGTGTCAACATGGCTGACGGCCTGCACGTCATGGACTTCACGTGTTTGCTCCTTCCTTTCCCTTTAGGGGTCATGTCAGTCAGCTCTTCCTAGGACATGACGGTTGTCATCGTCCCCATCATAACATATTTTTTTGTATTTTTCTTTCTTTTTCTCTGTTTCTTTCAGTATTCAGCGTCGATCATTTTGTGTCTCTAATGTAGAGTAAAAAGTCAACTTATTCGAAAACACTCATATCCATAGTTCCTCTCAATGTTTATATAGACATATCAGATTATCCATGAGAAGCTCCAACATTTATGAGCACGTCTTTGATCAACATGGTAACACATATTATTGTGTATCAAATTGAGCAATTATAAGTTATACAAATTGAGCAATTATATTTATATAGACAAGTTGAACTTTCTTTAGTGAATAAAATATATCCAAACACAATAAAAACCACCAACATCTCTGGTTCCCTTGTCTCAATGTGGTCGTTCATAACTTATAATACTAATAACTTCGTAGAAAGTGTGGCACAAAATGTGGCACATTGCACAACAATAATTATAAATAAATCTTGCATCGCAAAAAATGGGTGGCACAACATGGGAACAATAAAATAAATAACTTAGAGAAAGTGAGTAATAATGAGGGGCAGAAAGAAACAGTGTAGCTAAGAAGTAAGAACCTTCCCTTTAATCTAATAATGGGAAATTACAAAACAAACAAGCTTTCTAATTGAGCAAAAATGGCCAATGAACTTATAATTAAAAAAAAAAAAGTACATTGGATCAAGATTTACTAATACTCCCCCTGATTCTATTTATATGGAAAAATTAATATTTTAGATACATTGAATAATCAACGTATCTAATTCATTATACATTTCAAATACATTGATTATTCAATCAATCTAATATATATATATATATATATATATATATATATATATATATATATATATATATATATATATATATATATATATATATATATATTAAATATTATCAAAGGTGTAGAATAAAATGAAAACAGACATAAATTTTGATATATTAATATTTGTGACATGATAAATTCACTGTCAATTCAAACATGCTCTAACGCAGTAGTATTACGAACGACCGATATGCCACCATCAACAACCAAGTTATGACCACTGATATAAAGAGCTTCATCAGAAGCAAGAAACAAAGCAGCCTCTGCAATATGCTTAGCCTTCAACACAACACCTTTCAAATTAGCATTAGAATATGTACTAGCTTCAACCTGATGAGGTTCAAGATTGTAAGCTCTACACGAAAGCGGCGTCGCGATTCCATAAGGAGAGATACTATTAACCCTAATTCCATATCCACCAAGCTCACTACAAGCTGATTTCACAAGTCCTAACACAGCATGTTTTGATGTAGTGTAACCATTAGGACCTGTTCCACCAACAGAAGCAGAAACACTAGTAGTACATATGATCGAACCGCGTATCTTTTTCTCGACCATAGCACGCGCCGCATGCTTGATCATAGCAGCTGTACCAACAACATTTGTAGCCATAGTTTTTTCAAACTCGCCCAGATCGAGCTCGAGTATTCCTGATAAAGACCCTATTATTCCTGCATTACTAAACAAAACATCAACGCGACCGTGCTTTTCCAAGGCAAAGTTTACCGTTTCTTCAACGTCTTTTTCGTCTCTCACGTCACAATGATGATATGTTACTTTCTCTGAACCTATTGAATCTGCAACTTTATGACCTAGTTCATCTTGAATATCAACTGCAATAACAAATGCTCCATTTTCGACGAACAATTTCACAGTTTCTTCGCCGATTCCACTCGCTGCACCGGTTATTATTGCCACCTTACCCTCCAACCTGAATTTTTTCATCATAATTTCATTTAGATAAAAATAATAAAATGAACAAAAATATATCAAACTATTCAGAATTAGAGATATACCTTTTTTTCATCATTGTTGATGAACAAGAACTCTATAATTATCTTGATGAACTCACCCAAAACCTGGAAATAATAATGAGACTTTTATCTTAGTAAATATCAAAATACTAACCTATATTTATAAGCTTTGTAGAGTGCAAAGCTCGATAAAAATGACGGCAAATAATCATGATTAAGTATTAATTAAGTATTAAACAACTTGTCTTATTGATCTAAAACATGGAAAATATTCTAATCACATGTTTCTTGTAAAACTATTGCTTTCTTTCTTGAGGGTGAAGCATTTTCAATGTATCTATATAATTTTCAATGTATCTATATTACAAGGAATTTGATAACGTGCATTGATTATTTAGGTGAATTCCACGTTTCCAACTAGACTATAGCATATAAAATTCATTGTAATGTTTGGAATCACATGGCTTTCGTCGTGCTTTTAATGTATAGTTGAAAAGTCTAGCATTCACAATACTATTATTTGACTTTTTGATGGAATCATATAGTTACACAATTTGATTTTTCTTTTTCAGTTGTTTAGTCTATGATTATTGTGTATTATGTATATACTATACTGTTTGTGTAAAGTTTAAGATCTTATAAATGGTCGTAGTTTTGTTTTTTATGATTGATTTCATTTTTATAAGTTACTCAAACTACAGCTTCAAAAGCTATTGTAACCGTTTGTTTCAGTTTTTATTTTATTTTTAATATTACACATTTTTATTAAAAAATGTACAAATAATTTTTTTAAAATTTAAATATTTATTCTTAAAATTTTATTTTAAAATAATTTTACTATAATTTTTTTGGTTATTAAAACTCTATAAAATCACTTAAATTTAAAATTATATCATATAATTAAAAAAAAAATCATTTTTGAGATATATTTTTTTCAAAACATTTGTGATTTTAACTATGTTTTAATCTTCAATAAAATATATTTATAGGATATCAAAATTAATCTTTTTAATTTATAATAGAAAAAAAAAAATTTTTTTAATAGAAATTAGTTTTGAATTTTTTTTCTTAAAGTTAAAACAAGCGGGCCATTGTAGATTTAAACAAATCATCAATTAAATACATTAAATTTAAGTTATCCCTTTCATTCCAAAATAATTCAAATTAACTCCCCCTCTCTTTCAAATTATAACTCTCTCTCTCTCTCTCTCTCTCTCTCTCTCTCTCTCTCTCTCTCTCTCTCTCTCTCTCTCTCTCTCTCTCTCTCTCTCTCTCTCTCTCTCTCTCTCTCTCTCTCTCTCTCTCTCTCTCTCTCTCTCTCTCTCTCCCCAATTGACTTCAGAATTCTATCACGTGTTTGAACCAATAATAAATCGAATTTCTAACTTGGTGCTTAGTGATTAGTTAATGTTTCCTTATGGTCTTGGTCCATGGTTGGTGGGATTATGTCTCACTTCTAGCTTGGTTTGTATTGGTTGGTGGCTTGCGGGTTCCCTTTCCTTCAATTGATTTTTTATGTTTGAGATTGGTTGTAGTTGTTCATTCTCTTTGCTTTTTTTAGTCCTTGTTGTTTATTTTGTTGTTGTTTTGCTGACTGACACTTCTTGTATCCGTTGACTTTTTGTGTACTCGTTTGAAATATTTTCCCCTTTATTATTACTATAGTATCTGACCATTAAAAAAGAGCTATTTGATTCACTTTAGTTCAAAATTGTTACAAGAGATTACAATATGAGTTAAAAGAAATTAACCTTTGGAGTTCTCAAACTAAACACTATTTTTTACACAAGTGTTTCATAATCTTTCAAACTATCAATATAAAAATCACACAAACTCAATGTGTTGAAAGTGTTTCTAAAATTCTCTTGATAGCCCTAAAATGCTACCAAACCCCAAGAATATAATCTTAATAATTTATATAATTTGCTTTGCACTATGAATGTTACATTATGCACCACCCATCAACAACAAATGAGAGAGAAAGTAATATTTATAATTGTCAAAACTTAAAGGGCCCAAGAGACACATTAAAGATTGAATATGCGAAAGTATCCAACCCGACTGAAGACCCCTCTATATAGTTGTAGTCGAACAACATTGGTAGTCAGTTCAATGATTCGTTTGTTAATGGGTCATATCTTCTGCCCATATGTGTTTCTAGACGACATTACCGATCTACTGCTAGAGAGAGAATGAGTTCTCCATATATTTGGTACTTGGTACCAGACATGTGTCAATGGGACCATGCATGATGTCTGCGTCAAAATTGGGTGAACTGAAGAGTCAGTTAGAAGATCTTCTTGAAAAGAAGTTTGTCAGACCAAGTGTATCACCGTGGGTGTCATACCCTAATTTTTACTCCTAAGATCCCATCTCATTTGCATTTTTGCATACAAACAAGATCACATACTTGGTTGCTTCCTACCCTCTCATCTTTGGGTTTTCCTTTACAAGGATCATCAAGCACCTATTTGTGTATCTTTTTCATTTATGTTTATATGTTTATTGTTTAACTAACCACTAATCAAAATACAAAAATATGCCTAGTTTACTTTGTTTATTGTGCAAGGTAGAACTTGAATCAAGAGCATAAAAAATATTGTCTCCTCAGCTAGAGGGTTTGCTTTCTCAAGTCAAAGAGTGACCAAACATTGTTTCACAAAGGCTATTCCTTAAAGCATGACCTTTGATCTCAAAGCATACGGGTTTCAAGCATCTTCAACTTCATTTGATCAAAGATATTTCAAAGTTTGATAGCTTATTTCTCAAGAAACTTCAAAGGTTCATGTGTTTATTTCCATGCCTTGTTCAACAAGTTCCCTCAACCCATTGCAAGATTCATCAAGGTACAATGAATAATTCATTATTTGGAGTTCATATGATTATTAATGTGCCTTGGAATTCAATAAAAGTTCAAGTTTACAAGATGGTTCAAATTAGTTTGACTTAGAAAAGTCAACATTTTAAGTTAAAGTTTAAAATATCACAACTTCTTCATTATTCAACATTTTTAGTGCTTATTTGGGAAAATTACTCCTCTTTAAATCCTATCCAACTTCTCTTTACAAGTAAAGAACCAATTATGATTGGAGGATAGTCAAAAGGTTGGATACATTATCAGTCATTTTGTGAACTTAGAAAAATTTGACCAAAATCCAAGTGTATTTTGCCTAACTTCCAAAGATCACAACTCCTTCAATTTTCAAATTTTATGGGCACTACTTTTTCCAATTATCCCTTGCGATGTCCTATACAAGTTTTTTTCAAGGATCTTAAAGGTCAATTATGCTTTGAAAGCTTTGGAAAGTTGGTAGACATTATAAGTCATTTTGGACTTTGAAATATTTTGACATTTGATGATAGGTCATGGTACCAACTTTACCAGCTCACAACTTTTTTCTCAAACATCCAAATGAAACCCTTACTTTTGCATTGTATTCTTTGTTATGGCGTGATCATTTTTCAAAAATAATGAGGATTGAAGATCAAGTCTACACAATTTCACAATGGTTTGAATTTGACCCCTTCGAACGAAAAATTGCTCATAGTCAGAATTTGCAATTCACTCAAATCTCCAAATAAAGTCAAGCAATGCGCATGTTTTTTCATGATGATGTTAAGTGATGATTTGTGATAAAAACAAACCAAAATTGGAAGGATTTCACTGTGTTATGTGTAACACCCTATTTATTTGATTAATTATTTAAATATTATCGTATATTTGGTGTTGATTTGTGTTGAGATGCTAAGTTGGTTTTAGTTGAATTAATTAAATTAAGTTAATTAAGTCGATTAAGTTGATTTAAGATGTGTCGTTGTTAGTTGGATTAAATTAAGTTTATTAAATTGATTAAGTTGATTTAAGTTGTGTTGTGATTAGTTGCACCAGAGTTAAGTTGATTAAGTTGTGGAAATAAAATAATAGAATTGTTTTATTCTTGATAAGTGGGCCTATTGGTGAGTAGGAGTAGTAATTGTGGGGGTGTGTGGTTTAGGCCTAATGGAAGTTTTAAGATTAATTAAATAAAACCATAAGTAATTAGAATTAGGGGAAATAGAGGTTATCAGTGAAAGAAGGGAGAACAATAAGTTGATAAAAGAAGTTACGTGAAGTGCATAGGAGAGGAAAAACTAGGGTTCCGATCAAAGTGTTAGTCACCTTCAATCCAAGGTAAGGGTGAGGTTCAAACCTTATAATCAGGATTATATGATGGATCCATGTGGGATTGGGTATAAGAATTGTTGTTGTCAATTGTTGTATGGTTGGTTGAATAAGGGAATTAAAATAAGTTGTTGAATTAATCATAAATTAATTAGGTAGTGTGGATTGTGTATGAATCTGTTGTCTTGTTGTTGTCAATTATTGTTCTGTATGGGTGAATAAGTTGTTTTGTCGAATAAGATGTTTTGGTGAAATAAGTTGTTTTTAGATGATTAAGAAAATTATAAATTGTTGTGTTGAATTATGTGTTGGTCGATTGGTTGAGTGGTCGAAGAGGAAACTGAGAAGGAATTACAAAGAGGGATGAAGATTGAGAGAAACAGAGAGAACACAGATTTGGTCTGTGGGACAAGCGCCCCCTTGACCTGACGGCCGTAACAGTCACAATGTGACGATGGTCACACAAATTATGTTGCAGAGTTGGTTCTATGTTATATTTTCTGTGTTTCTGTCTATTGTCTTGCTTAATGAAAATTATAATTATTTTACAGAAATGTAATTAACCGAACTTAGTAAGTATTTCCTTGACAATTAATTAAATTAAGTAACTAATTAACATAGGCTTAATTAATTGGATTAGAACCATTGTAAGTAATTTAAGTAGTAGTACTGTGATGATTTAGCAGAAGAATAAGTATATAACATTGAGGTAGTGCTTGGTGCCAAGTTTTGATAAATTGGTTACTGACATTGTTGCAGGAAATTACCAGAAGCATAATAAGCTTTAGTAAGAAGTAGAATTGGTAGAGTCTTAGCAGATAATTTAATTAGTCGTTTTTAGTCGGGACTTTGTGAATAAGATTGTGGTAAAATTGGTTGTTCTTGTGTTGTGTTCTATTGTTGTGAGCTGCAAAGTTGTTGGTTGTGGTTTTATGTTTGTGAGACATGAAGGGTGTTTTGAAAAAGGTCAAAAACTTGGGTATTTGAAATGGTGTATGGTAAGACAAGCAAGAAGAGATGGCCTCATGAAGAAAATTTTTCATGAGATATTTGACTGCATGAGTCGACTCATGCTTCTCAATAGGTCGACTCAATCTGTACATTTGATTTGAGTCGAATCATGGCTTGTTATAGGTCGACTCATTCAATATGATTTTTCCTTCAAAACTCTTGGGTCCCAACAGGCTGACTGAGCAAGGATTTTAGGTCGACTCATTGACTTGGTACAGGTCGACTCATCCATATGGAGAGGTCGACGCATTATTGACTTATGAACCTTTTCTGTTATTTTTTACTTACTTTATGTTGTACCCCAAAATTTTCCCTCACATCTTCAAGAAAATATGTCTCGAGGTTTCCTAATGGTCATAAGATTCTCAATTGCTCAAAGGGATTCAAGGTTCATCAGACAAAGCCTTCTCCTAAGCAATAAACCTCAAATTAGGGTTTTGAATTTCCCAAGGTAAAATGGACTTCCAAAGCATCAAGTGGACTTCATGATATCCCATATACTTCAAAGGATCCTCACGTCAAGTTTCCAGGTTTTCCCTACAAGTTTGGTCAGTCAGATGCTCAGATAATCAAAAATCAGTTAACTTGGTTAAAAAGTCAACAGCGGTATGCATACAGTCAAACATCAAGATTTTTGGTCAAAATCAAGATTATGAAGTAAAATTTGTCATTTGATAAAGGGTTGATCATGATTCATCAAGAAAACTTCAAATTCATCATAAGGCAAAAATTGCTAAATTAGGGTTTCTTAAGGAGAAAGTCAATTGTATTTTGACCATCTCTAATTTTCACATACTTCATCATAAATTTCCCATCCAAATCTAATTTTGAAGGAAATTCAATTTCTTACAAATTTGTGTCTCACAAGCCAAGGTCAGAAATGCTTCATTTGAGAGATACGGGCCAAGACATTACATGTCCTTTAAAAAGTCAACAAAAAGTCAACTTTTTTCAAAAGCTCATAACTTGAACATGGAAGATCAAAGGAACATGGGACCAAAAAGAGTGATTAGAGGACACTCTAAGATTTCTAAAAAGTCCAAGAATACATCCATGGGATAAAAATTGAGAGAGTTGTGCATTGTTAAAGTTGAGCAAATTTGAGGAGGTGTATAAGGCAAACAATTACCAAAACTTAAGTTTTTGCCAAATGGGTCAATCTTATCATAATCCAAACTCAATATTAAGATAACCCACAACCTTTGAATCATATTTTATGATTTTATTTATTTATTTTATATTTTATTGGATTTATATCATTTAAATTCAATTTTTGTCAAAATAAATATGAAATAAATCAAGGATTTGATTTTGAAATATCTTAGGAACAAATATTGAGGGTTATTAATAGAATATTTGATCCAAATTCGTGCAAGGCAAGAGAGGAAAGGTGTGATGACCAAATATGCCAAAATAGAAAGATTTGAATCACACTTGAATAGAAAATCAAATATTTTTCACCCAAGCCCAAATTTCTGACCTAAAATCATCCTCTATATATATTCATCACATGCACAAAGTCAAGACACGAATTTCATGCTATAGAAAGCCTAGAGAAGATTCAAAGAAAAGATGAAAATTAGGGCAAACCATAAAAGCTTTTTGTAGCAAGTTTCAACCACTCTTTCACGTCCAAACATCATCAAGGAGATCCCAAGAGGCTATCCCCATCCTCTTTGAAGGTTAAAAATGCGTGAAGCATGACCTACAAGCCATGGCCACCCCCCACTATTTAAATTTTTTGAATATTTCATTACATGCCATCCTACTTGTTTTTTTCATTCATATTTATGCTTAACATGATGCTTAAGATCATTTAGATCCCTTGTTTTCAGGTTTTGGTGCAAGAATAGAGAGTTGCCATTGTTAGGGCATAAACTCCCAAGCATCGAATCTCCCTATATAAGCATTTTCTGAACAAACAGACACCACCATTGGATTTCTAAGGGTCGAATTAGTGGATCTGGACAATCTAGATGTATTTAATCTTTCAATTTCTTGAGTTTTCAAATTGTAGGTCTTTTTGCTACGAACGAAGTCATAGCAAATTCGTAGCTAAATTCTGCAGGTTGTGATGAAGAAGACGAGACGTGGCGCATTTGCATTGGCCAGTTCTGGATTTTGTCTGGTTTTAATATTTAATTGATCTTTTCTATTATTTGTCATGCATACACAAATGGCCTGGTGGTAAAGGCATGCGCGTTTGACCTTGAGGACCTGTGTTTAAACCCTAACATCCCCTTCTCTTTTTGCATTATTTCTTTGTTTTTTCTATTTTTTTAAAACTATTTTCTCACTTATTTTTCTTATTTATTTTCTTATTTTAATTTCTTTTAATTGATTAATTAATAACTATTTTTAACCAATAATAAATCGTGAATATTAATAACCTTTTAAAAAAAATATAAGACATATACTTTTTTTTTTCATATATGTAATAATTAATTTAAATTTCAAAAATCATAAAAACCTTATTTGTCAATAAAAATCCAATTAATCGATCTTATACGAATCCTCCCATATTTCTTCTTTCCCTATTCTTATTCTTCCTCGATTTTAATTTTCTTTGCCATTTATATTTATTAGAATAAGTGTATAGGATGCTAATCGTCTTGTAATAGTTATAATTTTCGTCATTTTTATTTTTGCACTCCCCCAATTTAAATTATGTATCCCATCCCCATGATGTAATAGCTAGGGTTTACTTTCGTTTTTAAATTCCGTAAAATAATTAACTACGTGGTTAGTAACGATAGGGTGTGAAAAATATGTATGCAAATAAAAAATGGACTTAACCCACTAATTTCCAAGGTTAAAATAACTGAATTGAATACACTTGCACACTCACACCCCTAGGGTAACCTCTCTTGTTGCCTTATAAAATAATGGTCAAGTTCTTCGAACATAGGAATATCTTAACTTTTTGCCTAAAAGAAATAAATCATCATAGTTGCCTTTCGAAAAAGACCATAGTCCCTCGATGTCCCTTCAAAGTTGCCTTCGAATAAATGATCTCGTCCCTACGAAAATGATGATAGTCCATTCGCATTGTTAAGGTATCCCTACATATTGCCTTCTATGACCATAATAATGACATTACGCCTGTCCCTTCCAAATCTAAGGATAAGACTACTTATTAACTAATAGTAAGGACAATTTTATCCCTAAGGAAACGAAATGACAAGAAAAACCTTACAATTTAGGGTAAGTAGTTCTTAAGTGCTCGCTCACAATTTTCAAAAATACCTTTCACACCTCACATTTTCAAAAAAATTTAAATAGTAAACACTTTGTATACGTTCATACGAGAACCATTGCAAAGGTAAACCTTTATGAAATATTTTTCTAATCACACACTACACTATTTTGTTTCAACAAAGTAAAGTGAGCTAAGAAGTTAAGAGCCCATGGATACAAAGGATGCTAACACCTTCCCTTCATATAACTTACCCCCAAAATCAATTTTTTCCAAAGGTCTTTCCTATTCTTTTATGCCTTTCTTTATTGGATAAATAAAAGTCGGTGGCGACTCTTGCTTACCGCAACATATCTTGCGACAAATATTAAACGTTCTCCCACCGTGTTACAGAACCGGTGACTCTACTGGGGAAGTACTATTTAAAAGAGGGGTTACCTTAGAGTTAGATCACTTTACTTGTTTGAATTATATGCTTTACTTTTAAGGGTTTTGTCTTGGGCTGCTGTGAGAAAGATCCTAACCCGGATCTGGTGATACTTTAGGTAACTGGCAATAGACCAAGGAAACTGTACGACGTATACCGCTATGGTTGATATGGTAGCTATAGTTAGTGTGACATTTTGATTAGTACTGATATTCTTCAAGTCAGTTGAGGATAATATCAGGCTGCCATGTAGTGTCATTTACACTAAGTTCCCTTTAGAACCTTAATTGACCCATCTTGGCTAGTAGAAAGTAGTGAGATAGCCGACTTTGGTGCTGTCTAAAGTTGGTTGATACTCGATGCTACGCTCATTGAGATTCTAATCTTGGGATGTTTTGGTTGGAGAGACAGTTTCCATACTGAACTACATCCTTTGAGAAGAATCAATGATATTTAGATTCCTTAGAACCCGGTTACTATTGATAGGACAGGTTGAACTAACTAAATTCAGTGGGGAGGTTACCTATGAACTTCATGCAAGCCTTTAAACCTAAGGCTCTTGTGTGACTTGTTTGTGTTTGCCATTTGCTTTCTTTAAACATAAGCATAACATCATGACATCATGACATCATAACATAGAATTTTCACTAACCATTTCAAGGACCAAAGGATTTATCTTTGTTCTTTGTTGTAGGTTATGGCTTCTGCTCACATAAACACTATCCGAATCAACTTTGTAAGGATACCTTCCAAGCTTAAGGAATTAGTATCAAAAGTTCCCGAGAACTCTCAATTCTCCAAAAAGAATGGTTATCTACTTGATTTGGTTACTTCAGGGTTTAATGAAGACATGATGAGTGCTTTGTTCCAGTTCTTTGATCCTAAACATCACTGTTTCACATTTCTCCATTATCAGTTGGTGCCCACAATGGAAGAATTCTCCAAACTACTTTGTGTGCCTATTCTTGATCAAAAACCTTTCACAAGCCTAGAGAAGGAGCCTAAACAAGAAATTATTGCAACAACTTTACATCTGAAGAAGTCAGACATTGTACTGGAAACAAGAAGTGGAGTTAAGGGTATTCTTGCTAAAGTATTGATAGATAGAGCTCAGGTATTCTTGGATGCTATGAGTTACGATGCTTTTGAGGAGATATTGGCCTTGTTGATATATGGTTTGGTGATGTTCCCTAATCCGGACAAATTCATATATGAGGACGCCATTAACATATTTCTGACTCATACTCATGTGCCTACCTTGCTTGGAGATATTTTACACTCTCTTCAAACTCGTACTACGAAGGCGCGAGGAACTATGATGTGTTGCATACCTCTACTATCTAGGTAGTTTATTTTGCACCTTCCTCGATCTGCGATGAAGAATGAACAAGGTTTGAGGTGGTCAAGAAGGATAATGTCACTCTCTCATTCAGATATTCATTGGTGTTCCCGATCTGTGGAAAATATCATTATCATTGACCGCTGTGGAGAATTCCCTAATGTGCCACTCCTTGGCATCAGGGGAGGTATTACTTATAATCCTTCTTTAGCTCTACGTCAATTTGGTTACGCTCGGAGTGATGTACCTCATGATATGATTATTCAAGGTATTGTGTTCGATTATGATTACGATCCTCAAGGTTACCATAAAAAGTTTATACGCGCTTGGTGTAGCGGTAAAATCATGAGTGTAATCTATTAGCTAACTTAACTCAAGGTAAACAGAGTCGCCACCGGGCTTTTATTTTATTCCAAAAGGAAAAGGGAAAAAGAGCGAATAAAACCTAATGAATCTAAAAGCAAAAAGCTATAAGAATCGAACAGAGAACGGGTAAGGGGATAAGTTACACAATGGGAAGGTTTTACGCACCCAAAATGTCTGTGGTACTCCACGAGAGCCCTTTGAAATATTTACTGCTTTTTTGGTTTGAAAATGGTTTGTTTGAAAAAGATTGAAGGGATGAGAAGAGAAGCGTTTTTTAATATTTTTGTGTTTGAAGAGACGATTGTCTCATGCCTACGTACCCACAAAGTGCAATGCAAGATCAAAACCTCGTAGTTCGTGGTACAAAATATGGAAAAAAAACAATGAGTTGAGTTAATTTTAAAATGTAGAGATAAGTCGTCATTCTTTAGAGAATAATTCCGCTAGAAAGAATGAATCATATCTAAACATATGAAAAGAAAAGTGCACGAAGACACAAAAACAATTGAATGAGTTTTGCATTTTTAAAAGTCTTGAAAAGAAAGTTTCGATATGCTTATGTGGTTTAACATTTATTAAGAAAATGAAATGAAAAGGTAAAACCGCATGACCTAAGTCAAGGTTTGATTGTAAAAATGTTTGAAGTTTGAAAACGAAGAAGGATTTTGAAAATAGGAAGAAGATTTTAAAATTTAAGAAGTGGGAAGAGATGAAGAGACTATCCTAAGACTTGAAAGTAAAAGTTAAGGGAAGAGCATCCAAACCGTATGGTGAACATTCTTCGAAATAATAGGACTTCCATCTTCATAAACAAGTGAACTAAATCGGCTAATAGTCTTCAATCCATAATAGCTCAAGCAAAGGAATGATCCTAGAATCTAAGTCCAAATTCCAAATCCAATGCTAAAGATAGTGGCCATAGTCCGAAATTAAAGTCACACGTCTTTTAAATGTTTAATCCGTTATTAATGTTTTTGTGTCCAAATGGACAAAGGAAAAATCACAAGCATAACAATATAAACATAAGCAATATGGTGAATGATATAGTATAATAAAAGCATAATAAAAGAGATAAGGAGCGAGAGATTGAAATAAAGAGGATAAGGTGCGAGAATGAATTAAAATGTTAGTATATTAATAGTATAATAATATTTACATAGCATTGGTATGATGAACTTAATCAAACACAACCAAAAAGAAATAACCAAAATCGAGAGGCAACCGGATCCAATTGGATCTTATTCCGAATTCGGGACAAGTTTAGGTCTATGTTAAGCAATCGCCGAGTAATTTACGAAGTAATTACCCTACAAATGAGGCCGGCCACCACCAATTAAGGCGGAAAATATTTGTGCTAATACATGTTAGAGAAATGATATTATAGATCATTCTCCGAAAACATGTCGCACGAAAAGAAAAGTGGTAACGGTCTAATCTTAATCGAGATTTCACATTGATTTATCGAATGCAACCTATCACGATCCCAAAGTATGGAGAATGATCCAAATGATCATTCATCCATAGATTTGAAATAATGAAGATTAAACATCTTCGAAAATCAATAATCTACAAATCAGAGATTTCATCGACCAAAAGAAAAAAAAAGATGAAGAGAAATATGGATTTAAAATTATAATCCATAAAAAAAATACTAAAAATATTTTTTAAAACTTCTTTTCAACAATTCTTTTCCAAAATTCAGAAATCAATAAATAAAAAAAATCGAAGAACAAAAAAAATGGAGTTAAAGAAAATAAAAAAAATGAAGAAGAAAAGAGGTAAGAAGGAGCAATTGTATGGTGGTAATAGTTATTGGACTTAAATTGCACTTAAGCCCAAACTAATACACCAATTTTATGAAATAAAAATAAATCAAAAAGAAGAAAAATAGTATTCTTCTTCTTCCTTGTAGTAACCGTGAATCACCACCATCATTTGTCAATCTTCAAAATTTTGAGTTCCATCAAATCGGAGCGACAGAGCTCAAACCATATACCATTGCGATCGTGAGATGGAAAGGATTCCAAATATGTAATTATAATTAACAGAGAATGCAAGAGTAGAGAGAAATAGAGCTCCGAATAACCGACGAAAATTTCCAACTACCTCAAAAAATTAAAGCAAGACTCCTCTTCCACTTCTAATCTCTTCCTCTTGTTGTTTTATGAAGAAATCCACTCTTAGAAACGATTTTTGATGAAGATTTGAAGAATTGGTTGAAACTTTGGTTTTGGAATTTTAATGGAGTTTTTGAATTTGGAGGTGTTTTTGCAGGGATTCAAGAGGCTCTCAAAGCTTGAAAATGAATGAGAAGTGTGCTCTATTTATAGAATTGAAGAATGAAATTTGAATGAAAAACCGGTGATGACATTTTTAAATTTTCGGATGCCGTTTTGGAGCTTTTTGTGTGCGTTTCGGATCACATGAAGAACGCTTGTAACTTGCTGAATTTTGTGATATTTTCCTTGCGTTTTACTCTCTCAACACTTGCATTTTGATGGTTGCTTGTTGTATGATTGTTCCACGTGATATTTGCTTGTGGCTTGTGATGAAACACGTGTGGTTGTAGCACGGATTTCATCATCTTTAATTTTCTTTTTCATTTATTTTATTTAATATGAAACAATAATAAGATGGGCCTAAAATGTGGGCTTAAGAATTTCTATTTTTATGGTAAAATGAGAATGAATAATATAAAATAAAAAGAAATGATGGAATTATATAAAAATGGATAATGTTTTTTTTTAATGTGATAATTGGAATATTGGAATTATGAAAAATGAATAAAAGTGTGAATAATAAAAAATGGATATAGAATTATGAAAATTTAGAAATTGAAGGAAATGAATTTGATTAAAATGAACGTTTGAATAAAAATTGGAAATGGATAGAATATGAATACTTTGGATATTGAATTGGAATTAAAAATATGGAGATAAAAGAAAATGGTGATAGAACTTCTAGAAAGATGGATAATGGAAAAATAGAAATAATTGGATATTAGAGAATAAGTGAAAATGAAAATGGTCTTAAATGATATTTAGAAATTTGGAAGAAAAAAATCGAAATATGGATAATGGTTGGAAATATATGGATAGAAAATAATTGGATATTAGAAATATGGATGAGGTAAAAAAAATGGTGATAGAAAAATGTATGAACCGATGATTTTTTTATATTTTAAGCCTAGAACCAAATTTGAATTTTTCACACACATGATGAATGAAACCAACCACTAGCCACTGAACAAATCGCCACTGAAACCACGACCATCCACCTTTAATTTTCTGAATCTTTTCAAATATATCTGAATCGATCTCTGGAAAATAAATCCACTGATGAACTGAAGAACACTCAATTAAGATAATATGGACCAAACTTCTCATGAATCACAACTCAATAAACCAGAGAATTTTCGCACACAACACAACTTATCATTGAATACGCACTTCCTGAGAAATAACCATCGACACAAATAACTTGCAGTTGAAACAATCTCCTGATAGTTTGACCAAGATTAGGTCAAACTTCCATCTGAATCAGATTATAACTGAACAACCACATTTGAATTAACAATATTGTCGGCCTTTGAAAACCCTGCAACTCCTGAAAGCACAAAGAAGGAGAAGAAGCGAACTACAACATATTTTTGGATTTTGGTTAGTGATTAGTAAACATAAACAAATATAAAGCAAATAAAAACAAAAGCAATGGTGATCCCCTGTGAGGCATAAACATACACCCGAGAAGAACCGAGCAACCAGCGCAATCTTGTTTGTATGCAAGATGCAGATGAAATGCGAAAAATCTTAGGGTCAAAAATTAGGGTATGACACTTGGAGCATGGTGAATAAGATTGACAACAATACTCTGGACCAAAATACTCCATCCCTATGGAGCCTTACCTTAGATGGGTGCGGTCTCGTGCCCAGACTCTTATGATGCCATATCCTGTTGTTCTACCGGTGATTGTTGAGCCTATTGTTGGAGGAGATGTTCCTTACACCATTCTTCATCCAGACATGCCTACTGATCTGGAAGAGTTGTAGAAATCTTGGATCCAACTGAAGAAGGAAAGGATACCTTTGAGGCTCAGTTCTATGCTAGCAAAGAGAAAGTGTTGGAGCTAACAAGGCAACTTCACGAAGAGTGGAAACTCAATACATATCTCAACACAAATAAGAAAAGTCCATGTGAGATTTGAGTCTCAAATGTTCTTATTTTCTTTGTAACTTTTCTTGTTTTTAATTCATTGTAAGCCCAATGGGCAATTATATTTTGAACCTAATAATAAGAGTTTTGTTTTTGTTCTTCTTTAAATCCTACGAGGTCCTTGAAAACCTTGCATATGCATTTACATACCATACCATTGCATAACAGGTTTCCGTTACAGGTTTCATATCTTCTCGCTGTTTATTTCAGTGGAAATGGCTCTCGAACAGACTGTTAAAAATCTCCATACCCAGAACGCCCAATTTCAAGAGATGATCTTGAACTTGTCCAAGGTACAAGAAGAGCTGAAGGCACTCCTGACCAAGAAGAAGAAGAAAACCAGAAAACCAGTTGGCTTCATCAACATGGGTCGGAGATTCAAAGGTCAAATAAAGACAGATGATGAGGTTGAAAATCTTGGAGATGAAGATTCTGTGAAAGAAGAAGGCAGTCTGCATGGTACTACTGGGAATTCTGATCAAAAGGAGAATTATTACTATGATTCGACCGATGATGAGAAGTACAAGTTACTGGAAGACCGTGTGAATTCCATGGAGTTGCAGAAACATCTGGTTTAGATTTTGAAGATTTAAGTCTGATTTCTGGAGTTGTCATCCCTCTTGGATTCAAAGTTCCTACTTTTGTGGTATATAATGGTGTCTCGTGTCCGAAGCTACATTTGAGGTCTTATGTCTGAAGGATCCAGCCACATACTGCTGATAAAAATTTGTGAATTCACTTCTTCCAAGAAAGTTTATCTAGAGCTCAATTAGAATGGTACTACCAACTTGAGAGTACTGACATTCGTGCTTGGAATGATCTTGTTGAGGCCTTCTACAAGCAATGTCAATATAACTCTGATTTAGCACCGACTTGCATGCAACTCCAAAGCATGTCCATGGGCTCTAAAGAAAGTTTTAAGGAGTACGCTCAGAAATGGAGAGATCTTGCAAGTAGAGTTCAACCTCCTTTAACTGACAAAGATTTGATTGACATGTTCATGAGTATGTTGATTGGTCCTTTCTACAATCATCTAATTGGAAGATCGTCATCTGGTTTCACTGAGCTGATAATGATTGGAAAGCATGCTGAAAGTGGAATACGAAGTGGTAAGATACAAATGGCTTCCTCTTCAAGTACCACCAAGAAGACATCTAATGGGAAGAAAGAATCCAATGTTATGTACGGCCAACATGGTCGTAATAAGAACAACTGTAACCAATCTGTGGGAGCACTTATGATCTCTAATCCTGCACATGTGCCACAAAATCAACAATATAATAATCAGCCTAAGCAAGGTACACCTAGGAGATAATTTACAAAGATCAATATGTCATTGGCTCAAGCGTTGCAACACATGCAGAAAGGAGAGCTGATTACCTTGAAGGACCCTCCTCAGAATCCCAATACTTCCCCTCCTTGCTATAATCCCAATGCAAGGTGTGTATATCACTCTAACTGCCCCGGACATGATACTAATAATTGTTGGGCATTGAAGAATAAAATTCAGGATATGATTGATGTTGGGGAAATTGAGTTCGGTCCTCCTGAGACTCCTAATGTGATTACTGCTTCTATGCTCAATCATGAAAGATTGTTAATGCTGTCGATGATGGTTCTTATGTTTCTACTGTGGCTGATTTGACTACTCCTCTGTTAATTGTTAAGAAGAAGTTGTTGCAAGCCAGTTTATTTCTAGGCTGCAATAAAGATTTCTATTACTGTTTGTTGTACCCCAAAATTTTCCCTCGTATCTTCAAGACAATATACCTCAAGAGGTCTCCAAATAATCATAAGATTCTCAATTGCTGAAAGGGATTCAAGGTTTCATCAGACAAAACCTCCTCATAAGTAATGGATCTTAAATTAAGGTTTTGAGTTTCCTAAGGTAAATTGGACTTCTAAATCCTCAAGTGGATTTCATGTTGTCCCATATACTTCAAAGAATCCTCATGTCAAGTTTCAAGGATTTCCCTCCAAGTTTGGTCAGTCAAATGCTCAGAATATCAAAAATCAATTAACTTGGTCAAAAAGTCAAATGTGGTCAACACAAAGTCAAACTTCAATATTTTTGGTCAACATCAAGATTATAAGGTGAAATTCATCATTTGATCAAGGGTTGATCATGATTCATCAAGGAAACCTCAGAATCATAAAAAATCAGGAGTTACTAAATTAGGGTTTGTGTAGGAAAAGTCAATTGTACTTTGACCAGACATAACTTTCACATGCTTCATCATAAATTTCCCATACAAAGATCATTTGGAAGGAAATTCAATTCCCTACAACTTTGGGTCTCACAAGCCAAGGCCAAAAATGCTTCATTTGAGAGATATGAGCCAAGACATTACATGTCCTTTGAAAAGTCAACAAAACATCAACTTTTTCAAAAGCTCATAACTTCAAAATGGAAGATCAAATGGACATGAGACCAAAAGGAGTAGTTATAGGACACTATAAGCTTTCTAAAAAGTCCTAGAACATATACATGGGATAAAAATTGAGAGAGTTATGCATTGTTGAAGTTGGGCAATTTTGAGGAGGTGTATGAAGCAAAAATGGCCAAAACTCAAGTTTCTTCCAAATTGGCCCATATTTTTCCAATCCAAACTGAATTATAAGATCATGCACGACCCATAGATAATAATATCTGATTTTTTATTTTTATTTTATATTATATTGGATTTATTTCATTTAAATTCAATTTTAATTAAGATAAATATTGAAAAATCAAATATTTGATCCTAGGTCTATTTTGAGATCCAATATTTGATGTTTATGATGATTGTAAGTGTCCAAATTCGTGCAAGACCAAAAGAGTATGATTTCATCTAATTTTTTGACCAAATTGGAAACATCTTTTCTTCATCCTCAAGTAACCTCTCAATCAATCACAAAAGCCCAAAATCTGACCTAAATTACACCCTCTATAAATACTTATCATCTCCACAAATCAAGAGGACGGAATTTTTGATCAAAGAGAACATATAAAACTTCAAAAAACTCAAGAGTAAGTTGGATTCGGTTTTAGGGTTGCAACCATTCTCAAGGAGGTTTGAAGGTCCAAGAACATTCCTTAGACTTTTCTGAGAAGTACCAATCATCACATTGCTCCAAAACCTCATAAAACGCCATAATAAAATTTGCTTTTTTTTTTCTTTCAATTTTTTTTTTATATTTATATGCATGATACATCTAATCTTTGCATATTTGTGTTTTGTATGATGTGAGCAAACTATTTGAGCGATCAAATTGAAGTTTAGGTACAAAAACTGTGACTTACAATTGTTAGGGCACCGTGTAGAACTAAATTGTTAATTAATCTGCTGTAATCCGTTTCCGCCGATACTTTGAAGGCTGCGGTAGTGATAAGAATTCAAGTATGACATGTAAGTCAGGTAAATACTACTATTTCGATTTACTCTGAATTGTTTCCAGAAGTTCAGAAAAAAAATCGAAGAACAATACTCTTTTAGAAAGGTGTGATGACCAAATATGCCAAAATAGAAAAATTTGAATCACAGTTGAATAGAAAATCAAATATTATTCACCCAAGCCCAAATTTCTGACCTAAAATCATCCTCTCTATATATATATTCATCACATGCACAAAGTCAAGACAAGAATTCCATGTTATAGAAACCCTAGAGAAGATTCAAAGAAAATGTGAAAATTAGGGCAAACCACAAAAGTTTTTTGTAGCAAGTTTCAACCACTCTTTCACGTCCAAACATCATCAAGGAGATCCCAGGCTATGCCTATCCTCTTTGAAGGTTAAAAATGCGTGAAGAATGATCTACAAGCCATGGCCGCCCCTCACTATTTAACTTTTTTTAATCTTTCATTACATGCCATCCTACTTGTTTTTCATTCATATTTATGCTTAACATGATGGTTAGGGTCATTTAGATCCATTGTTTTCAGGTTTTGGTGCAAGAATGGATAGTTGCCATTGTTAGGGCATAAACTCTCCAAGCTTCGAATCTCCCTATATAAGCATTTTCTGACCAAACAGACACCATCATTGGATTCCTAGGGGTCAAATTAGTGGATCTGTACAATCTTGATGTATTTAATCTTTCGATTTCTTGAGTTTTCAAATTGCAGGTCTTTTTGCTACGAACGAAGTCGTAGCAAATTCGTAGATAAATCGTAGCTAAATTCGTAGATAAATCGTAGCCAAATTGGTTTTAATATTTAATTTATCTTTTCTATTATTTGTCATGCAGGCACAAATGGCCTGGTGGTAGAGGCATGCGCGTTTGACCTTGAGGACATGGGTTTAAACCCTAGCGCCCCCTTCTCTTTTTGCATTATTTCTTTGTTTTTTCTATTTTTTTAAAACTATTTTTCACTTATTTTTATTATTTATTTTCTTATTTTAATTTCTTTTAATTGATTAATTAATAACTATTTTTAACCAATAATAAATCGTGAATATTAATAACCTTTTTAAAAAAAATATAAGACATATACTTTTTTTTTCTTCATATCTCTGATAATTAATTTAAATTTCAAAAATCATAAAAACCTTATTTGTCAATAAAAATCCAATTAATCGATCTTATACGAATCCTCCCATATTTCTTCTTTCCCTATTCTTATTCTTCCTCGATTTTAATTTTATTTGCCATTTATATTTATTAGAATAAGTGTATAGGATGCTAATCATCTTGTAATAGTAATAATTTTCGTCATTTTTATTTTCGCACTCCCCCAATTTAAATTATGTATCCCCTCCCCATGATGTAATAACTAGGGTTTACTTTCGTTTTTAAATTCTGCAAAATAATTAACTGCGTGGTTAGTAACGATAGGGTGTGAAAAGAATGTATGTAAATAAAAAATGGACTTAGCCCACTAATTTCCAAGATTAAAATAACTGAATTGAATACACTTACACACTTACACCCCTAGGGTAACCTCTCTTGTTGCCTTACAAAATAATGGCCAAGTCCCTCGAACGTAGGGATACCTTAACTTGTTACCTAATAGAGATAAATCATCATAGTTGCCTTTCGATAAAGATCATAGTCCCTCGATGTCCCTTCAAAGTTGTCTTCGAATAAATGATCTCGTCCCTACGAAAATGATGATAGTCCCTTTGAATTGTTAAAGTATCCCTACATGTTCCTTCTATGACCATAGTAATGACCCTACACATTTCCCTTCCAAATCCAAGGATAAGACTACTTACTAACTAATAGTAAGGACAATTCTATCCATAAGGAAACAAAATGACAAGAAAGACCTTACAATTTATGGTAAGTAGTTCTTAAGTGCTTGTTCACAATTTTCAAAAATACCTTTCATACCTCACATTTTCAAATATTTTTAAACATTAAACACTTTGTATACGTTCATACGAGAACCATTACAAAGGTAAACCTTTATGAAATATTTTTCTAATCACACACTACACTATTTTTTTCAACAAAGTAAAGTGAGCTAAGCAGTTAAGAGCCCATGGATAACCATGGACACAAAGGATGCTAACACCTTCCCTTCGTATAACCTACCCCCCGAACTCAAAATCTTTTCCCAAAGGTCTTTTCTATTCTTTTATGCCTTTATTTATTGGATAAAATAAATGTCGTTGGCAACTCTTGCTCACCGCAACATATCTTGTGACAAATATTAAAAGTCAGTTCTCCCACCGTGTTACACTTTTACTTTCTATTTCTATTCTTTTCTAACAAATATAAATATTTGTTTCATGTTGTATGAGTAATTAACAAGAAAAGTGAAATAGATATACATCTTTCTCTTCATCTTCTCCTTCTTTGCATTAATAAACAATCACACACAACTATCTTTGTTGATCAAGGTGCAAATTAAGGTGATAACGTCCAATCGTGAGATCGAGGTTTCAGCTTGAGTAGATAAGTTGTGTGTTTTTCTTATAAAAACCTAAAAGGTTTTCTCCTCTAAGATCGTAGAAGATTTGGGGGGTTTTTCATGCAATTATCGTTCATAGATTCAGCCGAGTGAGGGAGTTTGAAGATCAAGAGAACTGTTCATTCATATCACGTTAACTGGAGGATTACGAAGGTAGTTGTGGGTTCACAAGCATTGAAGAAAGTCAGTCGTGCTCAAAGTTTGATGGATTGTATATTCATACAAGAAGGGATCTATTAATCAGAATTTTTCTCAACGCGCGTGAATGACTTGGTTCTTCTCGAGTCAAGGGGCAAGAAGAGTTATTGCAACAATCGCAATTTGGATTGGTTTGTTGTTCCAATTTTCTTCTTGTATAAACAATTGCAATATTAATGAAATTTCCCAATTTGATTGAGAATTGAGGGCATAGTATTTCTAGCGAGGACAATGAAGGAATTGCCTAAACAAATCTCTTATATTCTTTATTCGTTTTATTCTAATATTTTCGGCATTAGTTGAATTTGTGTGGTTTGAAAAATTATGTTTTAGTTTAGTATGTGCACATCAACTATTTGTTAGATTGTTGCTATCAATTTTGACAACAACCTTGTAAAAATTCCGCATTACTTTAACATACAAATAACACTTTGTGTGGGTGCACATCAGGTATTTGAGAAAAAGTAAAACCACACGAATTCATAATTTTTGTGCTTATTTCTCTTTTATAATTCATTGTTGAGAGTGGGTTATCAAGTGTGCTGAATTTAAGTGGCTTTGTTGCATTGTTTTAATTCTTCTTATCATCTCTTATTTCCCATTTGGTTTCAAACGCACATCCGATCACCAGTTGTAACACTCCAAATTTTCCCTCTCCTGTTTAGCATCATCATCATATCATAATCATCATCAGCATGTCATGTCCTTAGCATATTGCATAGAAAAATGAGGTATAGCACTTGCATGTTCCAGCATAAGGAATATGATCAATCATCAGGGAAATTCAAAGCTCACAGGGCATGTTACAAGTTTGATATCATGGTCAAAGGCCTTAAAAGGGATTGAGGATCAAAATCAGATCAAAACGGTTGGCGCCGGGTTATTCCTGAGGTTTCCCACCAAAAGGAGGGAAAATTCAAAATTCACTGGCGTTAACCAGTTAACGCTTTGGTTAACCGGTTAACGGCTGCAAATTTTGAATTCCAGCAGCAAATTCAGCATGTGCTTTCGCTCCAAATTTCCAATTTTCTGATTTTTTATTTCATTTGAATTAAAGAGAAGGATCTAGAGCATTTATCCAAGCCTAATTCCAATGCTAGGTCCTAATCACTTTCTAAAGCCATTGCCAAACCACATTTTTTGGATCCCAAGCCTAATTTTTGGGCCCCAAACCTAAACCATATTTAATCCATTTCTCTCCAAACCAAAAGGCTCTCTCACAATTTTCATTCTCAGTCTGAATTTTCACTCTTCTCTCTCACTTTTCTCTCATTTTTCTCTCTCAATTTTTCCAATTTCACTCAAAGTTCCTCTTTGAAGGTCACATAACCTTGCATTGAGGTGTGTAGATCTTGGAACTAGACCCCCATCCATAGCTTCTTTGCATCATTTTGCTGTTTTAATTGGTGATTCAGATCTGGTTTGGGATCTAGAAGTGCTTTTGGATCCAAAATTCTGCATCAAGATCTTGTTCTTGCATTTATTTTGCACGGAGTGTGAAGCTTAGCACCGGATCTTCAAAGTTCTACGTGAGATCTCTCATTTCCAGCTCAATCAACAACTACCAAAGCATACCTCATCTTTGTAGGTTGGTTAAATTCAGATCTAGCTCTGTTTTAGCTTATTTGCATGCTTGCGCTTTAGATCTGCCATGTGCTTGCGTATTTGTTTGTGTTGCTTGAATTGATTGGTTGATTTGTAACCGGATCTATGTATTAATGTTCATGAGCTTGATGATTCCATTTAATGTGAATTGATCCTCTTATTTCATGCTCAATTGATTGCTGGTCTGGTTTGAGATTATTTGAATAAGCTGGTTGTGAGCTGATTTTCTGCAGGAATTGCTGTTGTTTCTTCAGTGTTAACCGGTTAACGGATTGGTTAACCGGTTAATGCACCTGTTTTTGTGCTGTTTTTCTGCAGGTCTGGACTGGTTAACCGGTTAACGCTTTGGTTAACCGGTTAACACTGATGCAGTATGCCACTTTTGAGTTATTTTTAGCATGTTTGATCCCCTTACTTGTTTTAAATGCCATGGATCATTATATGATCATTGAATATGATTGTTTAGGGTGATTTTCTTGCTGGTTGATGCATGCTTCCATGTTCTTGACACGTAAATCCTTGTATGCGTTAATGTGACATGTTGTTTGATCTTTGTTGATATGAGCTTTGAACATGCCATTTCCATGAGTTTTGATGATGAACATGTGCTGGATTTTGCTAACACTTGCAGGGGCTTATGGTAAGTGAAGTGTGGATGTTCATCCACATTTCAACTCTTCATCCTTTTCCTTTTAAGTTGCTTTCTACTTGTGTTTTTTGATGTTCCTTATGCCATCATGTGTTGCAACTCTTTTCCTCCCCCTTTAGGAGAAACTTATCTCCTTTAGAGGAGTAAGTTGCTTGCTAGCTCTTGCTTCCTCTTCTTCATTGCTCCTCTTTGTTTCTTCTTCTTCATTAGGATAGTTGAAACCTCACTAACCTTAGGACCACTTTTGCATGACAACTTTAGGATTAGTCTTTCCCCATGTTAGACTTTTACCTTTTTGCTTCTTTGGTTTCTTTCTCTTCTCATCTCAAAACAAAACCTAAAAAACATTAATAAAGAAAGAAGTGACTTCTTGTGTAATAGCCTTATTCCATGGGGCATATGTAGTCATTCCATCTTGGAATAGTGCATTTGTCTAGCATGATGCACAAGTCGGATCATGAAGTCATCTTCATCAAGAAAAACCCTAAAAAATACTTCTTCATTTTTTAATCACAAAAACACTTAATAAATTCAACGAGTTAGTGAGCATAGGCCCTAATCTCTGGAACCAAGTTTTGGGGATCTTCTCCTTACTTGGTGTGCTTGTTCTATTATTCCATCTTGGAATGTAGTAGCAAGTACACATTCCATGGAAGAAAGCTTGAGTTCATTCTCTTGTGCCACATTAATAAAAAGCTCATAAAAAAACACAAAAACAAACAATAAGCGTCTTTCCTTCGGGAATTCTTTTCTCATCTCCTTCGCTCCGTCCGCGAACTTGCTTCTTCTTGTCATTTTGCAAGACGGTTACGCATTCGTCGTCCGAGCCTGCAACACCTGAGCATTGACATATGAAGTTCAAGCCTTAATTCACATGAAATCCTTTCCACCCCTAGTTAGGGGAACTAAGACGACTCTAATCCTCATGTCCAGTGAGGTACGTAGGCAGCGGGGTAGGGTCCGTTCGAGCACACTCTTTTATTTTCCCTACATTTTTCCTCTTTGTTTTCTTTCTCAGTTCCGTTTCCAGTCCCATTTCCTTTTCTTTTGCAACAGCTCTCATTTCTTCACCTTTTGAAACAGTTTCTTTGCAAGAGTGGATCCCGTCGGGTACGGCGGACGATCTGGGATGCTAATACCTTCCCAGGTCGTAACCGACTCCCGAACCCAGATTCTTTGATTGTCCTTTCCTTCTTCCTCAGGTTTGTGCATCATTACCTTTCCCATTCATTCGGGATAAAAATGCTTGGCTGGCGACTCTATCTTCTTCCGTGTCACTTTCGCGTTTGTACCAGGATGGAAATCCGGGGAGCGACACCGGTGACTTTAATTTTTTTTTAGACAAGTTTTTCGGGGAACTTCCGCAAAATATTTTTCAAAGTGTTTTTGAAAAGTTAAATTTTAAAAAGGATCTATTCAACCCCCCTTCTAGATCTGCATCATCGTATAACAAGTGGTATCACGAGCACCGGTTTATCTAGTGCTTCACATATAACTTCTTAGAAAATGGATAACGATCCAACGAGGGCGTATAATAGAGCACCTGTTTTCACTTGAGAAAACTATAGTCACTAGAAGGATTGTACATGTATTCATATTAACCCTGTTGATAGAAAATATGGAAGGTTATGCAAATAACCATGAACAGAGAGAATTACCTTGAAATACCTAAACCTGAAGCACAATGGGATGAAAAAGATGAAAAGAACTATAGCTATGATTGGAAAGCTCGAAATATGATTATTGATTTTTTTGGGAGCGGATGAGTATTTCAGAGTTTCACATCATACTACGACAAAAGATATGTGGGAAGCGTCACTGGTTATCCATGAGGGAACCGTTGACATGAAGCTTGCCATAATTAACACTTTGTAACAAGAGTTTGATCGCTTTCACATGAACCAAGGGGAAACCATTGGTGAATTGGGAAAGAGATTCTCTCATTTATTAAATCGCTTAAATGCTCTTGGCAAAACCACTCCCAATGATGTAGCTACTAACAAAATCTTAAGGTGTCTTACTAGGGAATGGTTATCAAAGGTAACGATAATCAAAGAAGCCAATGATGTAAGAACATTGGATTTAACAAAGTTGATTGGGAAGCTACAAGAGCATGAGCAAAAGCTCTTAAATCTACATGAGCATGAAGAAAATGAGAAGAAAGAAAAGAATGAAAAATCAAAGGACAGTGAGAAGAAGAAGAAGTCTATTGCATTGAAGACTTCTACTTCAAAATCATCCACCAACAAAGAATGTGAAAGTGAGTCAAGTGACAAAGACGATGAATCCAATGAGGATATATGGTTGTTTGTTAGAAGATACAATATGTATCTTAGAAAGAATGAAATCTCTCCTTCGGAAAAGCACCTTGTCAACTATATAAGGAAATCTAACTCCTCCAAGCAAGAACCAAACAAAAGTACCAAAGTGAAAGGATCATGTTATAATTGTGGAAAATCCGGTCACTACAAACTGGAATGCCCAATGTTAAATAAAGAAAAAGAAAAAGACAAATATCAAAAGAAAGGAAACAAAGCAAGAATGGCATATATCGCATAGGAAAGCGATAGTGAAGCCTCTAGCAAAGCAAGCTCAAGTGATGAGGAAGAGAAAGTAAATCTTTGTCTTATGGCTCACACCTGTTAGAACAATTTTGATTCTAATCCTCTAATAGTTTTGATGATAACAATTATTATTATGCAAGAATAGAAGTTCTAATATATGTTGAGAATAACTTATTTAATTATGCATTGTAGAAGTTCTTAAAAAGGAAGTTATTAAAAATAAGGCTTGTTGGAATAGAAGAAGACTTGCGCTATCATATATAAGTTATATATGTTAAAGAGAATCTCTCATTAAAGACGTCATTAAAAGCTGCGTACCAAGAATTGATTTACTCTGATTCATGTCTAGAAGATGGTGATTCTTTCATTAAAGCTTAATTAAAGAAAATCTGAATTAATGCTGGGAACAAGTATCTCTTGTTATGGAAGGATTTTATGGTATTAACTAATATCCAAAATTAGCTCAAGATGTCCCCAGCGGCTATATCATTCAAGCACTATATAAAGGAATCAAATTGAAGAATTGAAGTTCTGGCTCTCACGACATATCTCATACTTCTTTATATTGCGCTAAGATTTTGTAACAAATCACTTTGTGATAAAAGCTTATTAGAAGCAAGTTAGTTACTTTTCTTTATCATTGTAAAAGATACGTAAATTTCCTTGGGTAACTAGTTTCAATCAGTAGACTCAAGAGGACATTGACTGTAGATCATTGTGTGTATTCATATTTTGAATAGTGGATTAAGACCTCATTGATAGAGGAAAAATCACCTTGGCGGGTGGACTGGATGTAGTTTGAGTTCAAACGAACTAGGAAAAATTAAAGTGTCTCTTAAGTCATTTTTATTAGTTATTGAAAACCCAATTCCAACCCCCCTTCCTTGTGTTTTAAGTCCATTCAATTGGCATCAGAGTGCTAGGTTCTGAGATATACACTTAACCGTGTCAGTAGAAGATCCAGAAGTTAAAACACAATGGCAGACGCTGGCAACAACAACAATGACTATCAAAATGACAAGATCAATGCAAAACCTCCAGTTCTGGAAGGATGTTCTGGAAAGTTTCTTTCTGGCTCTGGATGGAGATCTTTGGGATATGGTGACAGATGAATACATCCATCCTGTTGGAGCAGATGGTCAGAAGATTGAAAGAAAGAACATCACAGCTCAACAGAAGAAGGAATTCATAAATCATCACAAAGCTAGAACCATACTTCTGAGTGCTATTTCATATACAGAATATGAGAAGATCACAAACAGAGATTCAGCCAAACATATGTTTGACTCCCTGAGGATGACACATGAAGGAAACACTCAAGTCAAGGAGACAAAAGCTCTGGCTCTCATCCATAAGTATGAAGCATTCAAGATGGAAGAAGATGAAACAATTGAGAAGATGTTCTCAAGGTTTCAAATTCTGGTTGCTGGACTGAACGTTCTGGACAAAGGCTACTCAACAGCAGATCATGTGAAGAAGATTATTAGAAGCTTGCCAAAGGCTTGGAGACCCATGGTCACTGCCTTGAAGCTATCAAAAAATCTGAACGAAATATCTTTAGAAGAATTGATCAACTCCTTGAGAAGTCATGAGATAGAACTAGAAGAAGATGACCCCCAGAAGAAAGGTAAGTCTGTTGCTCTTAAATCTAACAAATCTGATTCTAAAGCTTTGCAGGCAGAAGAAGAAGAAAGTTCTGGAGGCTCATCAGAAGAAGATGAATTATCTCTTCTATCCAGAAGAGTTCAACAACTCTAGAAGCATCATCAGTAGAAGTTCAGAAATACCAGAAGATCAAGAAATCACTCTGAAGCATCCTTTGGTCACAGGAAACCCAGAAGCAAAGAAGTAGTGTGCTACGAATGCAACGAACCTGGTCACTACAAGAGTGACTGTCCAAAACGCCAGAAAGAGAAACCCAGAAAGAAATTCAACAAAGAAAAGAAAAAGAGTATCATGGCAACATGGGATGATTCAAAATCATCTGAAGTTGATTCAGACTCAGAAGATGAACATACAAACATTGAATTAATGGCAAAAATACCAGAAGATGTTCAAGTATCAAAATCAGAGTCAGATTCTGACACAGAAGAGGTATTCTCTAAATTTTCTAGATCTCAATTAGAAGACAACCTCTCAGAAATTCTTGAAAAATATCAGAAGCTTCAATTCAAATACAAAGACATGAAACAAAGTATAGTATCTGAATTAGAAGAAGTTAGAAAACTTAAATCAGAAAACTCTGAGCTGGAAGAAAATATTTTTGAATGTAAAAACTCTTTTGAAAAACTTAATGCTCAGAAGGAATCTGAATCAAAAGTTCTACTTAATTCTGATAGTATCATAAAGCAATATGATTATTGTTTTCAAAAATTTCTAACTAAAAACATAGACAGAAGCAAAATTGCCTCTATGATCTATGGAGTTATTAGAAATGGTAGAAGAGGTATAGGGTATGTGAAAACTAAAGGAGAGGAAACTCTGAAGTTTAAAAAGATTGATGACATGGTCATAAAAGTTAATACTCCTTTAAGTTCTCATTTTACCTATGGTCATAATTATGATCTAATATACACTAGTGAGTCATCTTGTTCTACAAGTTCTGATATGAAACGTAAGATCAATCAGAAGTTTGTAAAAACTAACAAACAAGGACCCAGAAAGATATGGGTACCCAAAGATAAAATTGTGTATGTTGCAGATGTCTTTAACAGCCAAACTGAAACACCAATCTTGGTACATGGACTCTGGATGCTCATGACACATGATGGGAAGAAAGCATATGTTCCAAAGTCTTGAGCTGAAAGCTGGAGGCTATGTAGGCTTTGGAAGAAATAAAAAAAGGAAAGATTATTGGCTTTGGAACTGTTGGTAATGGCACCCTTCCCTCTATTTCTAATGTTCTATTAGTAGAAGGATTAATGCATAATCTATTATCCATAAGTCAATTAAGTGATAATGGCTATGACATAATCTTCAATCAAAAGTTATGTAAAGCTGTTAGTCAAAAAGATGGAACAATCCTCTTTAGTGGAAAGAGAAAGAACAACATATAAAAAATAAAATTTTCTAAACTGAAAAGTCAGAATGTAAAATGTCTAATGTCTGTGGAAACCGAGCAATGGGTCTAGCACATAAGATTGGGACATGTTAATATGAAAAGATTATCTAAAATTAACAAGCTCAATCTGGTCAGAGGACTTCCAAATTTGAAGTTCATCTCAGAAGCTCTGTGTGAAGCATGTCAGAAAGACAAATTTTCAAAACCTGCTTTTAAATCTAAAAATGTTGTATCTTCCTTTAGACCATTAGAACTTCTGCACATTGACTTGTTTGGACCAGTAAAAACTGCTTCAGTCAGTGGCAAGAAGTATGGATTAGTGATCGTAGATGACTATAGCAGATGGACATGGGTAAAGTTCCTTAGACACAAGGATGAGTCAATTGTTATATTTTCCAACTTCTGCAAACAAGTTCAAAATGAAAACGAGTTTAGAATTGTTAAAGTCAGAAGTGAACATGGTGGAGAATTTGAAAACAAAAAAATGGAATCATTTTTTTTAATGAAAATGGCATCTCTCACAATTTCTCTTGACCTAGAACTCCACAACAAAATGGAGTTGTAGAACGTAAGAACATAACATTGCAAGAGATGGCCAGGACCATGATCAATGAGACTAACATGTATAAACCTTTTTGGGCAGAAGCAGTAAATACATCATGCTACATTCATAATAGAATATCTATAAGACCTATTATGGAAAAGACTCCTTATGAATTGTGGAAGAACAGAAAGCCTAACATTTCATATTTTCATCCTTTTGGATGTACTTATTTTATTCTAAATTCTAATAATCCTCTGAATAAGTTTGATTCTAAGGCACAAAAGTGTTATATGTTAGGATACTCTGAACGTTCAAAAGGTTACAGAGTATACAATACAGAAACACAAATTGTAATAAAATCTATCTATGTCAGATTTGATGATAAGCTTGGTTCTGAAAAACCAAACCAAAATGAATCTCATGCAGATATAGAAGTTGAAATCACTATAGACAGAACATATGAAGATCAACCATCTACAGATCAAGACAAGACAATCACTCCAACAAGTTCTGAAGAACCCACTCAGAAGAAACAATCCAGAAGCACGTTGAATCATCCAAAAGATAAAATCTCGGGAAAGAAGGATGATCCAATCAGAACAAGGTCATCATTTAGAAATTCTGAAGAATCTCTAATGGGACTAATCTCTCTGATTGAACCAACTTCTGTAGAAGAAGCACTCTCAGAAAATGATTGGATACTTGCAATGCAAGATGAACTCAATCAATTCACCAGAAATGATGTTTGGGACTTAGTGCCTAGACCCAAAGGTTTCAACATCATTGGCACCAAATGGGTATTCAGAAACAAGCTAAATGAACAAGGAGGAGTTGTCAGAAACAAGGCACGGCTAGTTGCACAAGGTTACAGTCAACAAGAAGGAATAGACTATACAGAAACCTATGCACCAGTCGCCAGGTTAGAATCAATTAGACTTCTAATTTCATTTGCTGTTAATCATGATATCATTCTACACCAAATGGATGTCAAGAGTGCATTTTTAAATGGTTATATTGATGAAGAAGTATATGTGCACCAACCCCCTGGTTTTGAAAATACAAAATTTCAAGAACATGTTTTTAAACTTAAAAAATCTTTATATGGTCTGAAACAAGCTCCCAGAGCTTGGTATGAAAGACTAAGTAATTTTCTTCTGGAAAATAATTTCATTAGAGGGAAAGTGGATACAACTCTTTTCAGTAAAAACATTAAAAATGATATTCTAATATGATAAATCTATGTAGATGATATTATATTTGGTTCTACTAAAAGTACTATGGGAAAGGAATTTGCTGAGTCTATGCAGGCAGAATTTGAGATGAGCATGATGGGAGAACTAAAGTTCTTTCTGGGAATCCAAATCAATCAAACATCAGAAGGAACATATATCCATCAAATCAAATATTGTCGCTCCCACTAAAAGACACCGGGTCAGATAGGGTACAGACGAGGACGGTCGGTGAAAGGAGAAATGAAGGTGAACTGAAAAGAGTCGCCATCTAGGCATTTTTATCTCGAAGTAAAGGTAATGCTGCATAAACCTAAGAAAATATGGATAAGACGGTTACGAACCAGAGAAACTGAGAAAGGGGGTTGGTTACAACCTGGGAAGGTATTAGCACCCAGATTGTCCGTCGTACTCGACGGGATCCACGCTTAAAAGATTTGTGTTTAAAAAGGGGTAGTGTTCGTGCTATCTGTGTGCAAAAGCTGGAAGAGAATATACAAGTGTCAGTGCAAGAAAATGAAGTGAGGTTCTCAAGAATGAGGCTTAAAAAGAATTCTAAAAAAGGGGGAAGACACAAAGACTTTTGTTCGATAACAGTTAAGTTATGCCTACGTATCCTCTCGTGCAATGAGGAAGTTAGAACACCGTAGTTCGACTCAAAGAGACTGAAAGATAAATTGACTTGTGAACTGCTTACTTGTCTATGCTCAAGTGTATGACTCGTCTGGCTCGAGTGCTAACTGTCTTGCATTAGACGAAAGAAGCAAGTTCTCGTTTGTGAATGAAGATGATGAGAAAAGAATCCCGAAGGAGACGATTATTGTTTGTTTTTGTGTTTTTAATATTTTATTGCTTTTTGGTGTTTTCCATAAGTTAATGAGCTTAAGCCTAAACCAAGGGTTAGTAAACTCATCATATCCTCCCTTTGATTATGGATAATGAGAATAACTTAAGCATGAGATAAACATCTCAACTTAATTGCCATGATGGTGTAGGATTAAGATCATTAACCTACTTGTGATTATTTAAACGTTTTTGAGTTTTTTTGTTTAGTGTTAAGTAATGAGTTTAAGCCATAATCAAGGATTAGTGAACCCATTACACCATCCTAATAGAAGGATAATAGATGAGAGCACTTAAGCTGAGGAAGACACCTCAACTTAATCTATGATTAGGGATTAACCTCATGACAAAACAAGCCTTTATTAAAGTGGATTTTAATTAAGGGTGAGATTAAGAAGTGAATTTTATGATTTGTAAGACAACTTGAGGGGGACTTGTCCATTAACACTAGGGTTAGTCTTTCTTAACCAATAAAGGAAGAATTAGAACACTAATGCAAGGCCCAAGTTACAAGCTATTGTCTTAGTGATTATTAAGATGGATTGATTAAGAGGTTTAAACAAATTA
The DNA here is from genome assembly GCA_963966055.1 of Lathyrus aphaca. Taxonomy (NCBI): domain Eukaryota; kingdom Viridiplantae; phylum Streptophyta; class Magnoliopsida; order Fabales; family Fabaceae; genus Lathyrus; species Lathyrus aphaca. The sequence goes on from OZ014525.1 coordinate 29,897,721, forward strand.
AGGGTTTAACACTTAGGATTAAAGTTATACACTCCATCCTAAGAGAAGGATGCAGGCATAACCCCAATCACAAAGTCTTAAAACCTTAAAGGTTTAGTCTCCAATGATGAGGTGAGAAGAGAGACATAAAGAAGACACAAAGGAAAAAGCTAAAGGGGGACTAATTACAACCCTAATTATTGTCATGCTTGGATGTTCCTATGGTTTATGAGGCTTGAGAAAGATCTTCAGAGAAGCCACCAATGGAAGAAGCAGATGAAAGGAGGAGAAGCAGAAGAAACAAGTTACTTACTTCACTGAAGAAGATAAGTAACTTGGAGAAAGAAAGTGGATGATGAACATGAATGAGCAAGCTCACTCTAAAGCAAATAAAAATGCAACAAGGATGCATAAGAAGAATGAGAAGAGAAATGAGAAGTGAAGGCAAATTCACTTCTCAAGTTACTTACCACCTGAAAAGGTTAGCATAAAGGAAAGAAATGAAATGAAAATGAAACATATGCAAAGGTAAAACCAAAAACTAGAAGCAAACACATGATGAAAATGATGCTATGAGATGATGCAAAGGCATGTCAAGTGTTATGAATGTTCATACAAGAGATAGAATGCAAATGAAGCATAAAAACACATGTATGCTTATGAAATGAAATGGATGCAAAGCATGGAAAATGTATGAATAAATGACCAAGAAATGTCTTAAGATGTCTAAGATGGCATACAAGTTCTTAAAATGTCATGGTAAGTTCACATGTTCATGCAATGCAATGTAAAATGCAAGTATGGATGCATAATTAGGGTTACATGGAAGGATGAGATGCAAATGTCAAAAACAGAAGCAAATCACATGATAAAAAATTTCAAATTAACTTAAAGGAACCCTAACACCATATGATATCACACCCCAAAGGGGAAGGTCTAACTCTTAACCTAAAGAAAGTTGTGATTTTTCTAAGTTAACTAGGGTTTTAAGGTACCTTAAAAGGGAAACTTCAAATCAAATGGAAAATGCAATATAAATTCATGGAAAAATTACCCTAGAAACTAAATGATATATGAAAAACAATTCAAAAAGAACCAATGTCAAACCCTTCATGGTTAGGCAGAAAAGAATTTTCAAAGTTAGGGTTCCAAAAAGGGATTTTTATGAACCCTAAATTCAAGAAAAATGTCAAAGTTGGATCAAAACCAAAAAGAAATTTGTGTGAATGGTTTGACAATGTTTCTAAATGTCCTAAGATGCAATGTGAATTTTTTTAGAATATTTGGAAACCTAAATGGTATTTTAATTAATTAATTTCCATTAATCAATTAAAATAAACATTTAAATATTTTTAAAATGATTTTTTTATGCAAAAAATAAAAATAAAAATGTTTTTGGGTAAAGAAAAATATTTGAAATCAAAATGCAGAAGAAAAATATTTTTTGGAATTTTCTAAGTATTTTTAATAAAATGTACAAAATAAATGCAATAAAATGAAGTAAAAATGAATTAAAGGGTTGGTCAACTGATCCAATGGATCAGATTCAAACTGGGGTTTGGAGAGAAAGACCACGCGCGCTATCCAATGGTCAAAATTCAAACTGACTAAATTCTAATTAATTAATTAATTAATCAATATTAACCCTAAGTGGATGCATCTGAGTCTCTCATTGACGCGCGCGAAGACTGATCAAAGGGTTGAGATTCAAAGTTCACTAATTACGCTGATTAACCATAATCTGAACCCTAAACATTTCCAGGTGACCGGAGCAAGCTCCGGTCACTCATTCATGCCATCTCTCTCAAAACGCAATGAAACTTCACCAAAATCTCCAGAAACACTCATTAGACACTTCTAAACAAGAATTCAACAACAAAAATCATTTATTTTCACTCAAGATCATGAATCAAATGCAAACGGAAAAACACGCAAAAATTTCAAAAGCTTCATACATGCTTGTTTCTCAATCATTTTCAAAAGTAAACACATCATGATGATCAGCAAAACATAAAGAACATTTCTATAACAAGAAAAACAAGTTCTGGAAAATTTGTTCGTAAGGATACCAGAGATGAAGCTTCTTCAATCTGAGTTTATAGTTAATCTACAAGAAGAGTGTGCTGATGGGAAATCTGAGGATTTCAGGAAGGTATATGTGAGGGGAAGATGTGTAGATTTCTCTCCTAGGGTGATAAATTAGTACCTGGGGAGAGAATCAGATGGGCCAAATGAGCTGGGCAAAACTGACAATCAAGTCTGCAAAATAATCACTGCCAACCAGGTCAAGTCATGGCCAGTCAAAGGAAAACTATCTGTCAGCTTGCTAACAAGGAAGTATGCTATGCTGCACAGGATTGGAACAGTCAACTGGGTCCCCACAAACCACACCTCATCTATAGCTACTGGGCTGGGAAGGTTTATCTGTGCTGTAGGCACCCAAACCAAGTTGGATTATGGGGCATATATCTTTGATCAAACTCTCAAGCATGCAGGAACCTCAGCAATCAAGCTTCCAATAGCCTTCCCATCTCTGCTCTGTGGAATAATTCTCAACCAATATCCAGGAAGCCTTACTGACAAGGATTCTATCTGTAAGAGGGAGAGTCCACTGTCCTTTCACTACAAACTGTTTCTGAGCCATCATGCTGCAGATGTTGAAGCTCCAAGTGGGACATCTGCTGGACCATCTAATGTCAAGACTCCTATATCCAAGGCAGCCCTAATTGCAGAGCTCAAGACAACTTTCAAAGAGCTGGATGAAAGGAAGAAAAAGCTTGAGAACATAATCGAAAGACTAGAGCTGGAGGAAGTTGCTGGAAATGTGGATGGATCGGATGCTGAGTCTGAGGATTCAGAGGATACAGAGTATGCTGAGTCTTAGTGAAGCTGGTTGTGGTGGAAAATGTATTGCATGTTCTTCATTGTAATTTTTCTTTGTATTTCTATTTTTTCTATAATGGTTGGCCCCTAATTTCTGTCTAACAAGGGGGAGAAGTGTACTGAACAATGCCTGCTGCTGTTAATGCCTGTTTGATGAACAATGCTGATGTTAATTTCTGTCTTCTGAACTAAGTTATTTTTGAATGTTCATTGGTATATCAAAGTCTGTTGAACAAGTCATAGCAGTATACATACAGGTTTGAGGGGGAGCAAATTATTAGCTCTCACATGATTCAACAGAACTTCGCTGCTCTCTGACAAAACCAGAAGATTGTGTTAGCCAAAAATTAGCCAAAGGGGGAGTTTGTAGATGTTAAGAATTGGCAGAATTTTTGACAAACAAGAAGTTATGAACTTAGTTCAGGATGTCACACCAGATGTTGTGACATTGACAAACAAAGTAAAAGTTAATGAACTTAGGCCAAGACATCAGGATGTCACACCAGATGTTGTGACATCGCAAACCTGCTATCTGACTTAAATGATGCGTAACAGAAGTGAGTAAATTCAGGAGAAATTATCTGGAATTAATTGTAAAAAGATAAGCACTCCAAGGCGCATCTTTAGGAAGCTGAGTTATCTGATTTTAGTGTAACAGAATAACTAACTCACCTTGATTCAAGGAGACAACAAACTAACTCACCTTAATTCAAGGAGATGAATGTGGGATTTATCAAAGTCTGGATAATTTGCAAAAAGCCCACAAACCAAGCATCTATTTAAGGAACTGAAACACTCAAGAAAAGGCACGAATTTTAGAAGACTGTAAAGGGTGTTTGAGAAGCTAGTTATATTTAAGCAGGTTTTAATTGTTTGTCACTTTATGAGCTTTTAAGCAATAAGTGAGTTGTGTCTTGATTGAAACTTTTAAGTAAGATCAAGCTGGTTTGTTTGAAGTGTGACTTCAATTTTATTAATCATTGTAACAGATCACTGTGTGATTGAGGGGGAGTGAGTAGGTACTCATATCTAAGTTGAGTCTTAGGTAGAAATTGCCTTGGGTAGATATTAAGTGAAGGATTAAACTGGTTGGTTTAACTCCATAATTAATATTACTTATATTGGATTTCCTTCCTGGCTTGGTAGCCCCCAGATGTAAGTGTGGAGATACACTGAACTGGGTTAACAATTTCCTGTGTTATTTAATTTACTAGCTCATTAATTTTCTGTTTAAGATTTCAAGTGTTTAAACATCTTATTCGACATCACGTATCTGATCCCAGAATTTCAATTGGCATCAGAGCAGGCACCCTGCCTGTATAACTGGGTGAGATCTAGGGACTGCAAATTTTGGGAACATGGACAGAGATGTAGGGTCTGTGAATCGACCACCTATATTGGATGGATCCAACTATGATTACTGGAAGCCAAGAATGGTAGCATTCTTGAAATCTCTTGATAGCAGGGCTTGGAAAGCAGTTAACAAAGGATGGGAGCACCCTGTCAAAGACAATAAGGAAGGGGAAAAAGTGATGAAGCCTGAAGAAGAGTGGAGCAAGGAGGAAGAAGAGTCAGCACTTGGAAATTCTAAAGCCTTAAATGCCTTGTTCAATGGCATTGACAGGAACATATTTAGGCTTGTGCATCACTGTGAGCTAGCCAAGGATGTTTGGGACACCCTCAAAACTACTCATGAAGGAACATCAAAGGTGAAGATGTCAAGACTTCAACTTCTCACCACCAAGTTTGAAAACTTGAGGATGAAGGAAGATGAGACCATTCATGAGTTTTCCATGAACATCCTGGAGATTGCTATTACTTCTGGTGCCTTAGGAGAGAAGATGAATGATGAAAAGTTGGTAAGGAAGATTCTCAGATCATTGACAAAGAGGTTTGAAATGAAGGTCACTGCTATAGAAGAAGCTCAGGACATCTGCAAAATGAAGGTTGAGGAGCTCATTGGTTCCCTTCAAACCTTTGAGATGGGAATGAATGATAATATTGTGAAGAAAAAAAAAGCATAGCCCTAGTCTCAAATACTGATAAGGAAGAATAAAGTCATGAAGCAGGCTCTGAGGACAACTTATCAGATTCAATTGCTATGCTTGGAAGATAATTTAACAAAATTCTCAAAAGAATGGAAAATAGGCCCAGACCAAGTGGAAGAAACTCAACCTCTGAGAATAAAAGATCTTATGACTCTAATAGAAGGTCAAACTATGATGAGAAGACTAACTAAGGAAAAGGGATCCAATGTCATGGATGTGAAGGGTATGGACACATTAGAAGTGAATGTCCAACCTATCTAAAGAAGCAAAAGAAAGGTCTCTCTGTGTCCTGGTCAGATGAAGACTCAGGAAGTGAGTCAGAAGAAGAATTTGCAAAACACATCACTGCTCTAGCTGGAGTATGTGAAACTGAAGGGGGATCTAGTGATGAGGATCTGACATTTGAAGAGCTTGAAGCATCTTACAGGATGCTGTGTAAAAGGAGCACTGAAGTATGCATGGAAAGTAAACAACATAAAAAGCAGATTGAGGAATTAAAGGCTGAAAAGGCAAGTCACCTAGATATCATTGACACTTTGAAAAGTGAAGTCAACCTACTCAACTCCAAAATGGAGCATATGTCCAAATCTGTCAGAATGCTGAACAGTGGCTCAAACACACTGGATGCCATTCTCAACAACAACAAGCACTCAGGGGATAGGACTGGGCTGGGATTTAATAAAGCTCAAAACTTTGAGGCTAGCACCAGCCAAACAACTCCAAATCCCATGGTCAAACAAGATGTTCAAGCAGATGTCTCAACATCATGACAAAAACATGATGAAAAAGAAATATCAAAGATGGAGATGCCATCACTGTGGAAGGTTTGGTCACATCAAACCTTTTTGCTACAAACTGCATGGATATCCAAATCAGAGTTCCCAGCACCTTCTTAAGCAGAAGACAAAGGTCACCAAGAAAATCTGGATACCTAAAGCTAGTCTTTATACTGATCAAAGCTACCAGTACATGCCTAAGAACGAGTTCAACAAGCAACCTTGTGTAAACACCCCAAATTTGCCCTCACCCATTCACATCATGGCTTGTGATCATCTCATATGCATAAACACCATCATATCATCTCATAGTACATTTTTGATTCACTGGATAGTTTCTAGGGCATCTGCACCTAGGGTTTGTGATCTGAGCAATCCCAAAGCATCTTGAGCCATTCCAAAGGCCACTAATCAACTCAAAGGGGTCCATGTGTGTTCAATCATCATAATACATCCTCTCAAAGTCAAAACTTCAAAGGAATCACAAGAGCTAGGGTTTGAGGTGATGCAGAGCCAGGTTTGACTGCACAGTTGACTGAAAATTAGGGTTTTGGTTTCAGAGGCCATAACTCCAAATTTTTTGGTCATTCTTGTTTCCATTGCTCTTTATATGGTATAGGGAGTATGCATATCAATTTTCATGAAGAAATTCCATGGGGAAGTCATCTGATCAAAGGTTGACTTTTCAGACAAGTCAGTGCAAAATCAGGGCATCTGAGGCCCCCAATGACCCAACCAATGGGTGATCTTCATCATTTTGAGTGTATATGATCTTTATTTGATCATGGAAGAAGGTTGAAGTTCATAGAAATCAAGAATTTAGGGTTTTTGCAAATGTTGACTTTTTGGGCATAGTTGACTTTTCAAGAATGCATCATTTTAGGTCAATTTTCAAGCTTTGATTATTGATCCAAAAAGGCTTCAAATGGGAAAACTTTGGTCATGAAAGTTGTAGATCTCATCTTTCCCTTTTCAAAAAGTACAAGAACATGATCAAACTCTTCTTGGATCAAAAGTTATGGCAAGGCAAAGTTGGCTAAAATCATTAATTTTCAAGGCATGCCCCATTTGGAAATTTTGCAAAGTCATGAACCAATGCATTATGTGACTTCTAATTCATTTCAAACCAGCACATAAACATTCTCTAAGTCCTAAAAATCAGAATTGGACCAAGTTTCCCCATGGTTTGGTTTGTGTAACAAGACTTTCTCACATGTGAACCAAAATGTCACAAGTTGCAAAACTCATGATCATGCCTCCTACAACTTGCAGCCTTGGATGCTGAGCTTTGCTAGCCTCTCACCTCACCTTGCTGCGCCAGCCCATGCCCATGTACTTGCCTAGACCTTGAGCCATGCTTCTCTTACACAATTTTTGACATTTTGCAAAAGTAAACTTACCAATCACTATAGGCCAGGTCACATCATCTGACCTATAGGATTATAATACAATATCCCTTGGCAAGCCAAAGATATGAAAAAGCAAGGCTGAAACATCCTCATTCAACACATTCACAAAAACACTCCATTTTGCATAAGCCTTCGAATTTCTCTCCACAGCCTGAAAACACTTCAACCATCTTCACCATTCAACTCACCTTGCTCCATAGACCACCCAGCACCAAGAACCCAAGCCTGAAACAGCCAGAACATCCCACTGCCATTCCTCACTCCATTTTGCAGTTTCATTCGAAACTCTCATCATAGCTCACAAACACACAAACAAACATCACAGACCTTCTCCATTCATCCTCAGGATCACAAACAACCATTCATCATGACCTGAAGCCCTCTATTTCACCATTGCCATTTCTGATCAAGCTTGAGCAGGAGCTTTCGAATCTCATTATCCAGCCAACTTAAACTCCTTTTGAGCATTCAAGCATCTTCTGTGGACCAAGTGGAGTGGATTGCACAAGGAGAAGTGGCCAGAAAGTCCTCAAACTGAAAGCTCCAAATCTCAGGTAGCTCGAAAATTATTTTTCCAGAAATCATTTTTTTTGTTACAAACTTGTTCTATGTGATTCACTGATCATCCTGATGTTCTTAGTTTTTGAAATGGCTTTGTTTTGAGTATTTAATTTGTCTCTGAAGCTTGCGTGCCCTAGAACTTGTTCTCTTCGATTCAGCTTGTTTAGGAAGAATAAATTTGTTTTAGGAGAGGGGTTTGGTTCGTGAGAGGTTGGAGATCATTTCCCATTTCTTGTTTTTCATTTTTGATACGATTTGAGGGGTTTGGGGATTTTTCAGGTGAGGTGCTGGCCGGAGAAGACGATCGGAAGTCTTCTCCGGCCACCTGAGAGTGATTAAACCCTAATTGCATAATTAATGTTAGTTTGAATTTGGACCATTGATTGCGTTGACATGTTTGACTCCCCGCGCGAATGAAAGGCCAGGATCAGTCTGCTTAGCCCTAATCTCTCTCATTAGTTTATTTAATTTTTAATTAAGTTAATTAACTCAGGAGCCATCTGGGCCCTTCATTTGCGCGCTGGTCAACAGATTCAAACCCTGGGCGCATCTCATCCCTCCATTCTGATTACTTTCTTTTTTATTTGATTTTAATTCATTTTTATTTCATTAAACTTGCATATTTATTTTAAAATAGCAAAAAATTCTTAAAAATTATGAAACTTTTTCCTCTGAGTTTTAATAATTTTTATGACACAAAAATATTTTTATTTTATTTTTCATCATTAAAAAAGTATTTTTAAATATTTAAAAGATTATTTTTAATTGATTAATGGAAATTAATTAATTAAAAATACTTTTAGGTATTTAAAAATTACAAAAAAATTCATGAAATGTTCTAAGACATTTAGAAACATTGTCCAACCTTCAAACCAAATTTCTTTTTTGATCTTGATGCACTTTAAGAATTTTTCATTGAATTAAATCATATTTTGTGCATTATTTTGATCACAAGTTCAAAAATTCATTTCTGCCTATTGGAGAAGGTTGAGACATTGATTCTTCTTGCATTGTTTTGTGTTTGGCATGTAGTTTCTAAGATAAAATGGCCATGATTTGATCTTGCATTTTCCATTTGTTTGGCATTTATTTCGTTAAGAACTCTAAAAAACCCTAATAACTTAGAAAAATCATACCTTGAGTTTGGTTGAGAGTTGAGAGTTCCCCTTTGGGCAGTGGTTCATTATAGGTTTAGGGTTTCTTTGGTTGCCATTTTCCATTTTTTATCTTAGGATTTGCTTCTGTTTTGGGTTTTTGTTTGATGTTTGATCCATGAACCCTAATTTAGGCTTTCTTTTGCATCCTTCTTGCATTTCCTTGCATAACTTGACTTGTCATTGCATTTTGTGCATTCTTGTGATTCATTTGACATCTTAAGACATATAGAAAGCATGTTTGATCATTGCATTACATATTTGCCATGCCATTTGCCTTGTATGCTTCATAACATTTCATGCTTGTTCATGCTTATTAGCTTGCATCATTTGCATTCATAATCTTGTATGAACATTTCCATGCCTTGTCTCATGTTTGCAGCACCTCATAACATCATAATCATCATCAAAATGCTTCTGGTTTTGCTTTGTATCATGTCATTTCATCTCATCTTGCATTGCATTGCATTTCTTTCTAACATTTCAGGTGGTAAGTAAACTTGGGAAGTGAATTTGCCTTCACTTCTCATAACTTTTCCTTTCATCTCTCTTGCATCCATTGCTGCATTTCTATTTGTGTTTGAGATTGAGCTTGCTCATGCTTGTTCCTCCCACTTTCTTTCTTCAAGTGACTTGACTTCTTGAATGAAGCAAGTCACTTTGCTTCTCTTGATCTTATTCATCTGCTTCCTGGTGGCTCTTCTGAAGATTTGTTCTTGCAAACCTCACAAACCTTAGGATCATCCAAGCATGACAATGAATTAGGGTTTTGATTAGTCCCCCTCCTAGTTTTTACCTTTGTGTCTCTCTTTGAGTCCTCTCTTCTCACCTCATAATCAGGGACTAAACCCTAAAGGCTTTAAGACTTTGTGATTAGGGTTATGCCTGCATCCTTCTCTTAGGATGGAGTGTATAACTTTAATCCTAAGTGTTAAACCTTTTGTTTGTTTAAATCTCTTAATCAATTCATTTAATAAATATCAAGACATCACACTTGTAACTTGGGCCTTGCATTAGGGTTCTATTTCTTCCTTAAGTGGTTAAGAAGGACTAACCCTAGTGTTAATGGACAAGTCCCCCTCAAGTTGTCTTACAAACCCTAAAACTCACTTCATCATCTTACCATTAAATAAAATCCACTTAATCAAAGGCTTGTTTTGTCATGAGTTTAATCCCTAATCATGGATTAAGTTGAGGAGCTTTCCTCAGCTTAAACATTCTCATCTATCATCCTTCTTTTAGGATGGTGTAATGGGTCTGTTTAATCCATGGTTATGGATTAACCTCATTACTTAACACTAAAAAAAAACCACAAAAACATCTAAATAATCACAAGTAGGTTAATGATCTTAACCCTGCATCAAAGGTGATTAAGTGTGAGAATCTGACTTCACACTTAAGGTATTCTCATTACCCCTAAACAGAGGGAAGATGTGATGAGTTTACTAAATCCATTGGTTTAGGCTTAAGCTCATTAACTTATGACAAACTTTCAAAAGCAATAAAAGACTGAAAACTCAAAAACAAACAATAATCGTCTCCTCCGGGATTCTTTTCTCATCTCATTCACTCACAACCGAGAACTTGCTTCTTCCGTCTAATGCAAGACAGTTAGCACCTGAGCCAGACAGGTCATACACTTGAGCATAGGCAAGTAAGCAGTTCACAAGTCAATTCATCTATCAGTCTCTTTGGGTCGAACTACGGTGTTCTGACTTCCTCATTGCACGAGAGGATACGTAGGCATAACTTAACAGTTATCGAACAAAAGTCTCTGTATATTCCCCCTCCTTTCAGCATTATTCTTTAAGCCTCATTGTCATGAGCATTTCACTCTTGTCCTTACACTGACACTGTACATTTACACACTTCACACTTTTTTTTCCAGCACTGACACCTGTACATTCTTTTCCAGCTATCTTATACACAAATTGCACTGACACTACCCCTTTAAAACACAAATCTTTTAAGCGTGGATCCCGTCGAGTACGATGGACAATCTGGGTGCTAATACCTTCCCAGGTTGTAACCAACCCCCTTTCTCAGTCTCTCTGGTTCGCAAACCGTCTTATCCGTATCTTTCTAGGCTTATGCAGCATTGCCTTTCCTCCGGGATAAAAATGCCTAGCTGGCGACTCTATTCATTCTCCAGTGAGTTCACGGCTGTGTGTTCTCACTGTTCTTTTAGCCGACCGTTCGCGCTTGTACCGGGATGCAAATCTCAGGGAGCGACACCTTGGAACTCTAAAGATTTACATTACACAGGGTAGATTCATCAAAGGAAACCTCACAACAGGAAAAAATGGTCCAAGCAGGTTGTTGCCTCTATAGCACACACATCTCTCAGAGTATCTGCTAAGGAAGACTGGTATTTTGACAGTGGCTGCTCAAGGCACATGACTGGACTGAAGAATTTGCTGGTAGACTTAAAGTCACACTCATCCAGCTATGTAACCTTTGGAGATGGAGCAAAGGGGGAAATCAAGGGAGTTGGGACCCTGGACTGCTCAGGTGTACCAAGTCTAGATGGTGTGTTGTTGGTAAAAGGATTAACTGCTAACTTGATCAGCATAAGTCAGTTATGTGACCAAGGTTACAATGTCAACTTCACCAAAACTGAGTGCATAGTTTCTGATAAAGAACAAAAAGTTGTCATGAGAGGAGCCAGATCAAAAGACAACTGCTATATGTGGGAACCCCAAGATTTCAGCCTCATATCTACTTGTTCCTTAGCCAAAGAAGAAGAAGTGAAGCTGTGGCATCAAAGACTGGGTCATCTCCATCTCAGAGGAATAAAGAAGATCATATCTATGGAGGCTGTAAGAGGGATCCCAAGACTTAAGATTGATGAAAGTAAAGTGTGTGGTGAATGTCAAATAGGCAAGCAAACCAAGATGTCACAACCAAAGCTCCAACATCTGACAACTTCCAAAGTCTTGGAATTATTGCATATGGACCTTATGGGACCAATGCAGGTAGAGAGTCTTGGTGGAAAAAGATATGCCTATGTGGTTGTTGATGACTTCTCAAGATATACCTGGATAAGCTTCATCAAAGAAAAGTCTGATGTGTTTGATATATTTAAAGATCTGTGCCATAGAATCCAAAGAGAAAAAGCAAGCTGTGTGGTCAGAATAAGAAGTGATCATGGAAAGGAGTTTGAGAATAAAAAATTCTCAGACTTCTGTTCTTCAGAAGGGATCAATCATGAGTATTATTCTCCTATCACCCCTCAACAGAATGGGATTGTTGAAAGGAAAAACAGAACTATTCAGGAGTCAGCTAGAGCTATGATTCATGCCAAGAAGTTACCCCTGTACTTTTGGGATGAAGCTATGAACACAGCATGCTATATCCACAATAGAGTCACACTAAGAAAGGGAACTTTATCCACCACCTATGAAGTCTGGAAGGGCAGAAAACCTACAGTCAAGTACTTTCATGTGTTTGGAAGTAAGTGTTACATTCTGGCTGATAGGGATCAAAGAAGGAAGATGGACCCTAAGAGTGATGAAGGGATATTTCTTGGATACTCCATAAATAGCAGAGCTTACAGAGTATTTAACTCAAGAACCAAGGTTATAATGGAGTCAATAAATGTGATTATTGATGATGCCTATACAAAGACAGATGTTGCTGATGATGTTGGAACATCTGCTGACAATCAAACTGAAGTTAAAACAGAAAGTGATAATCTTGACTTCACTTTAACAGAGGCAAGGTCAGAGCAATCCAACAAACATCCCTCCATCAGAATCCAGAAAGATCATCCTAAAGATCTGATAATTGGTGATCCCAACAGTGGTGTCATCACTAGATCAAGAGAGATGATTTCAGGCTCCTGCTTTGTTTCAAAGATAGAACCTAAGAACATCAAGGAAGATCTGAATGATGAGTACTAGATCTCTGCTATGCAGGAAGAATTAGGCCAGTTTACAAGGAATGAAGTATGGGATCTTGTTCCTAGGCCTGATGACATTAATGTGATTGGCACTAAGTGGGTGTACAAAAACAAGTCTAATGAGCAGGAGTAGTTACAAAAAACAAGGCTAGGCTTGTAGCTCAAGGATATACACAAATTGAGGGGGTAGATTTTGATGAAACTTTTGCACCAGTAGCAAGACTTGAATCCATCAGACTACTCCTAGGGATTGCTTGCATCCTAAAGTTTAAGCTATTTTAGATGGATGTAAAAAGTGCCTTCCTAAATGGGTACCTTAATGAGGAAGTATATGTGGAGCAACCAAAGGGATTTGTTGATCCAAGCTGTCCAGACCATGTATATAAGCTGAGGAAGGCTCTGTATGGTCTAAAGCAAGCTCCCAGAGCATGGTATGAAAGACTGACCACCTTTCTCACTAAACATGGATACAGGAAAGGAGGAATAGACAAAACCCTGTTTGTAAAGGATGAAGAGGGAAAGGTTATGATTGCTCAGATATATGTGGATGACATAGTGTTTGGTGGGATGTCAGACAAGATGGTTAAACATTTTGTGACTCAAATGGAGTCTGAGTTTGAAATGAGCCTAGTGGGAGAACTAACTTACTTCCTTGGACTATAAATCAAACAGATGGAGGACTCCATGTTCATATCCCAAAGCAAGTATGCAAAGAACACTGTCAAGAAGTTTGGGATGGACAATGCAAGTCACAAGAGAACACCTGCCCCCACTCATTTAAAACTAACAAAGGATGACAAAGGTGAGAGTGTGGACCAAAGCTTGTACAAAAGCATGATTGGAAGTCTACTATATCTTACAGCTAGCAGACCAGATATAGCTTTTGCAGTAGGTGTGTGTGCAAGGTATCAAGCTGAACCAAAAGTGAGCCATCTAAACCAGGTTAAGAGGATCTTGAAATATGTAAATGGTACATGTGACTATGGCATAATGTACTCTCATGGTTGTGAACCAATCCTCACTGGATTTTGTGATGCTGACTGGGCTGGAAGTGCTGATGATAGAAAGAGTACATCAGGAGGATGATTCTTTTTAGGGAACAATTTAATTTCTTGGTTCAGTAAGAAACAAAATTGTGTGTCATTATCCACTGCTGAAGCTGAATATATTGCAGCTGGTAGCAGTTGTTCACAGCTGGTATGGATGAAACAAATGCTCACAGAATACAATGTCCCACAAGATGTCATGACATTGTACTGTGACAATTTAAGTGCTATTAACAACTCCAAAAATCCTATCCAACACAGCAGAACTAAGCACATAGATATCAAACATCACTTCATCAGAGACCTTGTGGAAGAGAAGGTGATCACATTAGAGCATGTAGCCATAGAGCTGCAATTAGCTGACATATTTACTAAGGCTTTGGATGCTACCCAATTTGAAAACCTAAGGGGTAAATTGGGAATCTGCATATGTGAAATATAGCAGTTATGGAGAAGTGCCAGCATGTCTTATGACATCGTGTGGCATGATCACCAGATGGCAGCACTAGTCTGGGCAATAACTGTTTGTATTCCAATCTTAAAAATTCCAATAGCAACGAATTCTATAAATGTACAAACGTGCTTTCAACTCCTCACATCCTCATTAGCTCCACTGAACGTTTTGCGTGCTACAGCTGAATCTCTAAACTCATCCAAATCTATCAAACCTTTACACATTTCCACTACAATCGAAAAAATGTCTCAACATCAAAACCCTAACTCCATTAATGAGGGTCTCAATCAAGAAGATGTAGTGAACGCAACTCCAATTTCTGTAGTACCAATGGATGCTACTCCTATAAATGAGATCAGAGGAAGCATTCCTATTGCTCAAAAACCCAGGACTCCCCATGCAAGAAGACCTAAGGAGCCAGTCTTCAGCAAAAGCAAGGGAACTCCTTCATCTTTCAGCACCCCCAAAGCTTCTGCTTATGTGGACGCATCCATCAAACAGCTTGTAAACAGGATCCTTGCTGAACAAAGAGTTGTGCCTGGGGTGTCTGTTCCCCTGAACAGTATGCCTGCTCCTCAAGATGACCCAAGCAACCAGGCTGAAGAGGACATACCTGCTCAACAGGATGTCCCAAGAAATGTTGAAGCATCTGAGGGCCAGGACAAAGCCCCAACTGATAATGATCAAGCTACTAATGATAAAGCCACTGATGATAAAGATACTGATGATCAAGCCCCTGATGATCAAGCTGCTGAGAAAGAGGCTTCCCAACCTCCACCAGTTGAAAATCTGGATGATGACTCTGACACAGAGATCATAGCTTCTGTTAATCCCAACATAGCCAAGAGGCTTAGGGATAGGAAGGATAAGAAGCCATCTGCTCATGCAACTCCTGAGAAGAGACAATCAACTCCCAAGAAGGACAAGGCCAAAACTGTTTTTGGACCTACAAAACAATGGAGTAAGGCCAGCACTCAGAAGAGGAAGGCCACAACTCCATCTGACTCTGATGTTGAGGAGGATGTTCCAACATCCCAACCCAGGAAGAAGCTAGCACCTCCTAGGACTGCCACTGCTGTTCCTGAAGCACCCCTGGACAATGAGTCCTTCCACCATGTCTCCAGTGTAAGCAAGTGGAAGTATGTCTATCAAAGAAGTGTGGCCTTGGAAAGAGAGCTGGGTAGCAATGCCCTGGAATGCACTGAGGTAATAGATTTAATCTCCAATGCTGGCTTATTCAAAACTGTCTCCAACTTTTCTCCCTATTATGAACTGCTGGTCAAAAAGTTTATAGTTAATCTACAAGAAGGGTGTGCTGATGGGAAATCTGAGGATTTCAGGAAGGTATATGTGAGGGGAAGATGTGTAGATTTCTCTCCTAGGGTGATAAATTAGTACCTGGGGAGAGAATCAGATGGGCCAAATGAGCTGGGCAAAACTGACAATCAAGTCTGCAAAATAATCACTGCCAACTAGGTCAAGTCATGGCCAGTCAAAGGAAAACTATCTGTCAGCTTGCTAACAAGGAAGTATGCTATGCTGCACAGGATTGGAACAGTCAACTGGGTCCCCACAAACCACACCTCATCTATAGCTACTGGGCTGGGAAGGTTTATCTGTGCTGTAGGCACCCAAACCAAGTTGGATTATGGGGCATATATCTTTGATCAAACTCTCAAGCATGCAGGAACCTCAGCAATCAAGCTTCCAATAGCCTTCCCATCTCTGCTCTGTGGAATAATTCTCAACCAATATCCAGGAAGCCTTACTGATAAGGATTCTATCTGTAAGAGGGAGAGTCCACTGTCCTTTCACTACAAACTGTTTCTGAGCAATCATGCTGCAGATGTTGAAGCTCCAAGTGGGACATCTGCTGGACCATCTAATGTCAAGACTCCTATATCCAAGGCAGCCCTAATTGCAGAGCTCAAGACAACTTGCAAAGAGATGGATGAAAGGAAGAAAAAGCTTGAGAACATAATCCAAAGACTAGAGCTGGAGGAAGTTGCTGGAAATGTGGATGGATCGGATGCTGAGTCTGAGGATTCAGAGGATACAGAGTATGCTGAGTCTTAGTGAAGCTGGTTGTGGTGGAAAATGTATTGCATGTTCTTCATTGTAATTTTGCTTTGTATTTCTTTTTTTTCTGTAATGGTTGGCCCCTAATTTCTGTCTAACAAGGGGGAGAAGTGTACTGAACAATGCCTGTTGCTGTTAATGCCTGTTTGATGAACAATGCTGATGTTAATTTCTGTCTTCTGAACTAAGTTATTTTTGAATGTTCATTGGTATATCAAAGTCTGTTGAACAAGTCATAGCAGTATACATACAGGTTTGAGGGGGAGCAAATTATTAGCTCTCACATGATTCAACAGAACTCCGCTGCTCTCTGACAAAACCAGAAGATTGTGTTAGCCAAAAATTAGCCAAAGGGGGAGTTTGTAGATGTTAAGAATTGGCAGAATTTTTGACAAACAAGAAGTTATGAACTTAGTTCAGGATGTCACACCAGATGTTGTGACATTGACAAACAAAGTAAAAGTTAATGAACTTAGGCCAAGACATCAGGATGTCACACCAGATGTTGTGACATCGCAAACCTGCTATCTGACTTAAATGATGCGTAACAGAAGTGAGTAAATTCAGGAGAAATTATCTGGAATTAATTGTAAAAAGATAAGCACTCCAAGGCGCATCTTTAGGAAGCTGAGTTATCTGATTTCAGTGTAACAGAATAACTAACTCACCTTGATTCAAGGAGACAACAAACTAACTCACCTTAATTCAAGGAGATGAATGTGGGATTTATCAAAGTCTGGATAATTTGCAAAAAGCCCACAAACCAAGCATCTATTTAAGGAACTGAAACACTCAAGAAAAGGCATGAATTTTAGAAGACTGTAAAGGGTGTTTGAGAAGCTAGTTATATTTAAGCAGGTTTTAATTGTTTGTCACTTTATGAGCTTTTAAGCAATAAGTGAATTGTGTCTTGATTGAAACTTTTAAGTAAGATCAAGCTGGTTTGTTTGAAGTGTGACTTCAATTTTATTAATCATTGTAACAGATCATTGTGTGATTGAGGGGGAGTGAGTAGGTACTCATATCTAAGTTGAGTCTTAGGTAGAAATTGCCTTGGGTAGATATTAAGTGAAGGAATAAACTGGTTGGTTTAACTCCATAATTAATATTACTTATATTGGATTTCCTTCCTGGCTTGGTATCCCCCAGATGTAAGTGTGGAGATACACTGAACTGGGTTAACAATTTCCTGTGTTATTTAATTTACCAACTCATTAATTTTCTGTTTAAGATTTCAAGTGTTTAAACATCTGATTCGACATCACGTATCTGATCCCAGAATTTCAACAAGTCATTTCCATTTTTGGCAACTTTTGGTTTAGCTCAATTTTCTTCAATTTTGTGAACTTCCAAGCACTTCAATGATCAAATAAAGATCATATAACTTCAATTTGATGAAAAATCCACTTTGGTTCCATTGTTGGGGGCCTCATATGCCCTGATTTTGCTCTGACTTGCTCAAGAAGTTACCCAATGAACATATGACTTCCACAATGAATTTCTTCATCAAACTTGGTACACATGATCCTTATAACATATTGAGACTATTAGAAACAAAAATGACCAAAAAATTGGAGTTATGGCCTCTGAAAATAAAACCTTAATTTCAGGTCATCTGTGCAGTGAAACCCTAGCTTTGCTTCAATGCTTTGCCAGTTCTTGTGATTTCTTGACTTCCTTGATCTTTGAGGGATATAAAATGATGATAGAACATACATGGACCCTCTTCGAATGATTGGAAGCCTTTGGGGTGGCTCAAATGGATCCTTGGATTGCTCAGGTCACAAACCCTAGATGCAGATGAATTTGAACTATGCAGATGAAACAAAAATGCAATATGAGATGATATGCTTAAACTTATGAAAAGATGAAAGATCACAAGCCATGGTGTGATGAAGAGTGAGGGAAAATTTGGGGTGTTTACAGCTGCCCCTATTCAAACATAAGTTAGCTGTGCCGGATGTAAGCGCCTGGCTTAACAGACAAACAAGATAACTTGTGGTTGAATACCAAAGACAATCCAAAATTTGCACTCACTGGGGAGAAGAAGAAAATGGATATAAATTGTAAAAGGAAAGTATGGTATGATTATAAACTGAAAGCGATGGAGGACGACCATCGAGCAGAGGACGACTGCTGGGGATAAAGCAATGACGGGGACGACCGACATGCTGGGGAAATAAAGATACCATGATGGGGACGACCATCGGGTGAGGAAATAATATTCTCTGGGGATTAAAACAAAGGTAATGATGGGGACGGCCATCAGGGTTTCAAAGTAAAGTAAACAACGATGGGGACGACCATCGATTTAAAGAATAAATGAAATGATGATGAGGTACGGTCATCAAAGGTGAAGGACGATCACCTAGCAGGGGATGACTGCTCTTTATCACGACATAGGACGAATGTCGAATAGAAAAGGTCGACGATGGGGACGGCCATTGGATAAGCATGATGAAGGACGATCATCAAGAGGTGAAGGACGATCACCTAGCAGGGTACGGCTGCTCTCGGGTGTTTATCACGACATAGGACGAATGTCGGATAACAAGATCAACAATGGGGACGACCATCAGATAAAATATGATGAAGGACGATCATCAAGAGGTGAAGGACGATCACCTAGCAGGGGACGGCAGCTCTTTATCACAACATAGGACGAATGTCGGATAGAAGAAAAGTTGTTTTGCTGGCGATTTGCTGGGGAATGGTAAACACAGACGAGTGCTTACGCTTTAAGAAATAAAAGGTATAAGTATTTTGACGTTGTGTATAGATTAAATATGTGTATAGAAATAAAAGGTATAAGACCATGATACGGACGAGTATCAGTAGAAACAAACATTGACGCATGCTCAGAGATGATAATACGGACGAGTACCAACTGGTTAACACAGAACACAGACGAGTGTCGAGTCTGTGGGGAGTAAATATATATGCAAGATACGGACGAGTATCTGTATAAGTATGAACGAGTATTGGTGAAGTATGAGCAAGACACAGACGAGTGTTCAACTTTCTGGGGAAAAGTGACACGGACGAGTGTTAGAAAAGAAAGTGTATAAGTCATGAACAAACATTTGTATATGAGAGTGTAAAAGGTATTCAGGCGACCTGTAGGGATAGGATGACACAGACGGGTGTCAACAAGAGTGTGTTATAAAGAAGTGTTTGGTTTGCAATAAGTATTTGGGAAACCGTGCTGCGGAGAGGTGACACGGACGAGTGTCAGGAGAGTGTATAGGTATATGTATTCAAAGAGGATGTTTGTGGCTTATATTTGCAGGGGAATAATATGACACGGACGACTGTCGAAAGAGTATATATGAACATGTATTTGTTGGATAGTGCAAAGGGGACACTTTGGCTTTTATTACTAGCAAGGAGAGCAAGTTTTTATATACATTGCTGGTGGACTATTGGTAATATTTGCAAGTGACTGGCTCGAACCTGACTTGTGACCATGCAAATGTTTAATTTTTTCCGTAATGCTCCGTATTAGATGGAATGCTACGCTATGTGGAGAAAAATGATGCGAATGCTATGATTATGCGAAAGAAACCGATCTGGGATTCGGATCCCGCCGTTGTGGAGATCTCTGGCTGATCTACTTTAAGGAATATCCCAGCTGGGGAAAAGATCTTTGGTAGATCTGTTAAGAGGTGTAACTCTGCTTGGGGAAATAGATCATTGATAGACCTATCATGTAAGGAGAAAACCCAGCTGGGGATGAGGAGACTTCTGTCACTTTGTTGCGTAAGAGTTTCAGGCATTGCTCTCTTGGGAGAGGCTAGAACTCTGCGGGGAGATGGTTTTTTTGTCTTTGAGAGACCTGGCACTCTGTTTGGGGGAGAAAAGATCACTGAACGATCTTTCTAGAGATTTCTGTGGGGATCCCGGCTAAGGATGATGAGGCTTTGACAACTCTTTTGGGAAAAAACATTTCAGATGCTGCTTGGAGAAGATGTGATGGGGAAGTGATGCTTGGCATGCCTCATGTTACATATCGAATACCTGCAACTTGTTAAGACAACGAAACACACAAGTATTCCGAGGTATCCCTTACCGGATTCCGTCATAGGATTTAGATATTCCTGAGAGTAAATACATTTCCTGCAACCATTTAATTAGAAAGACGCATCTTGTTTTATGCAAATATTATATCATGGATATTAGACATTTTACAAACGAAACAAAAATGTACAAGACGAAGTGTGACTGAAAAATCTGATTTTATTAATCTGGGTTCCCTGAATTGGCAAATACAGTCAAAGAAACAGATCCCTTGGAATGAGGAGATTGTTATAAATTGAGAAAAGTAAAACTGCTGGCAATGTTGACGACGCTCCGTTGAGCTTCCTTTGCTATGACCCGTATGACCTTAACATTCTTCTCATCTTGCTCTCTGGAGAAGGTTGATTCTGACCGATGCTTTAACCTTTCGAAGCTTGCCATGTTGTAAGTGATACAGACGAATTCAGAATGCAGTTGTTCGCTTATTCCCTGATTTTGCGTGGATCGCCTTTTCAGGTTTTCAATCCACCGGGATACCCATTTTTGCCTGAGCTGTCTAATGCGGCTTTTCAACTCAGCGGGTGCACATTTTTTTTAATTTTCCCTTATTTTTGCCCTAGTCTTTTATTCTGTTTTTGACTCGCCGGGATGCCCTATTTTTGCCTGGACTTACATTCTGTTTTTATGTCCAGCGGGTCATTTTATGCGAAGTATTTTTTTAACTACATCTGAATTCACAGGGGATAAGAAATCTTCACCATCCATAGTAGTGAGCATCAGTGCTCCACCAGAGAAAACCTTCTTTACTATGAACGGACCATCGTAATTCGGAGTCCATTTGCCCCTGTGGTCTGTATGAGGAGGAAGGAGTCTCTTTAGCACAAGATATCCCACTTAGTATTCCCGAAGCGTGACTTTCTGATCGAAGGCTCTCTTCATTCTTTTCTGATATAGCTGCCCATGACAGATAGCGGCTAATCTCTTTTCTTCGATCAGATTCAGTTGATTGTACCGAGATCAGACTCATTCTACTTCGTCCAGCTTTACATCCATCATTACCCGTAAGGAGGGTAATTCAACTTCAACAGGTAGGACAGCTTCCATACCATACACAAGTTGATAAGGTGTTGCCCCAGTAGACGTCCTGATTGAGGTTTGATACCCATGCAAGGAAAATGGTAGCATCTCATGCCAGTCTTTATAAGTGACCACCATCTTTTGCACAATCTTCTTGATGTTCTTATTAGCTGCCTCAACAGCGCCATTCATCTTTGGCCTGTAAGGAGAAGAGTTGTGATGTGTGATTTTGAAGTCCCGACATAGTTCTTCCATCATTTTGTTGTTCAAATTGGAACCATTATCAGTAATGATTCGCTCGGGTACTCCATATCGACAGATGATGTCTCTTTTCAGAAATCTGGCTACCACCTGTCTGGTGACATTTGCATACGAAGCTGCTTCAACCTATTTGGTGAAGTAATCAATGGCTACCAGGATGAATCTATGGCCATTTGAAGCAGTTTGTTCGATCTTTCCAATCATGTCAATGCCCCACATGGCAAAGGGCCAAGGTGAAGACATCACGTTCAAAGGATTCGGAGGCACATGCACTTTATCTGCATAGATCTGACATTTGTGGCACTTTCTGGCATAGGCACAACAATCTGCATCCATTGTGATCCAGTATTAACCTGATCTTAACAATTTCTTAGCCATTGCATGCCCTCCAGCATGGGTACCGAAAGATCCTTCATGCACCTCGTGCATCAGCAATTCTGCTTCTTTCTTGTCAACACATCTGAGCAGAACCATGTCAAAGTTTCTCTTGTATAATGACCCATCAGCATTGAGGAAGAAACTACCAGCCAACCTTCTTAATGTCTTTTTATCATTGGATGATTCCCCAGGTGGGTATGTTTGATCCTATAAGAAGCTTTTGATGTCATGGAACCAAGGCTTGTCATCTTTAGCAATGTCTACGGAGAATACATATGTTGGTCGGTCTAGTCTGGATATTGATATTCGGGGTACATAATTGGCAGTCTGAACCTTGATCATGGAGGAAATGGTAGCTAAAGCATCTGCGAACTGATTCTCGTCTCGAGGGATATACTCCAGTTTGACTGTTGTGAAGAAAGTCAATAATCTCCTCGTATAGTCACGGTATGGGATCAGATGCTCTTGGTGAGTGTACCATTTGCCGTTGGTCTGATTGATTACCAAAGCTGAATCTCCGAATACAATTAATGTCTTGATCCTAAGGTCAATGGTTTCCTCAAGACCCATGATACAGGCTTCGTATTCATCTTCGTTGTTAGTGCATGCAAAAGTGAGCTTTGCCGAGAAAGGCATATGAACTCCTTTAGGTGTAATGAGCACTGCACCAACTCCACGACCATTAATATTGACAGCCCCATCAAACATCATTGTCCATTCTTCTTCTGGGTCAGGCCCTTCGGTGTGAATAGGCTCTTCATGATCTTTTGCTTTTAGGAACATGATGTCTTCAACGGGGAAGTCAAATCTCATTGGTTGGTAATCATCAACGGGTTGCTCAGCTAGATAGTCAGACAGTACACTGCCTTTGATGGATTTTTGAGATGTGTATTGAATGTCATATTTTGTCAGAATCATTTTCCATCTTGCAACCCTTCTGGTAAGTGCTGGCTTCTCAAATATGTACTTGACGGGGTCCATTTTTGAGATCAATAAAGTAGTGTGGGTCAGCATATACTGTCTTAGTCGGCGATCACCCCACGCTAAAGCATAACAAGTTTTCTCGAGCAGTGAATAACGTTGTCATAGTTGGTAAACGTTTTGCTTAGGTAGTATATTGCATACTCTTTTCGACCAGACTCATCATGTTGGCCCAACACACACCCCATTGACCCTTCTAATACTGTCAGGTACATTATTAGAGGTCTTCCTTCAACTGGAGGCATAAGAATTGGAGACTCTTGCAGGCACTCCTTGATTTTGTCAAAAGTCTTCTCACAATCTTCGTTCCACCTGACCGTTTGTTCCTTTCTTAACAATTTGAACAGGGGCTCACAAGTTGCAGTAAGGTGAGATATGAACCGTGATATGTAGTTCAATCTTCCTAAGAAACCCCGAACTTCCTTTTCCGTCCTAGGTGCAGGCATTTCCTGAATGGCTTTGACTTTGTCAGGATCAACTTCAATTCCTTTTTCACTTACAATGAATCCCAGTAGCTTACCGGACCGCACCCCGAATGTGCATTTGTTGGGGTTTAGCTTCAGCTGATACTTTCTCAGACACTTGAACAACTTCAGCAGATTTACCAGATGATCTTCTTCAGTGAGGGACTTGGCAATCATGTCATCCACGTAGCATTCAATTTCTTTGTGGATCATATCGTGGAATAATGTCACCATAGCCCGTTGATAAGTAGCACCAGCATTCTTCAATCCAAAAGGCATTACCTTGTAGCAAAATGTGCCCCAAGGTGTGATGAAGGTTGTTTTCTCCATGTCTTCGGGTGACATCCTGATCTGATTATACCCTGAAAATCCATCCATGAAGGAAAACACCGACAACTGAGTTGTGTTGTCGACCAATACATCAATGTGAGGTAAAGGGAAATCATCCTTCGGGCTAGCTCTGTTCAGATCCCGGTAATCCACACACATCCTTACTTTGCCATCCTTCTTAGGCACAGGTACAATATTAGCGACCCACGGCGGGTAACTAGTTACAGCAAGGAAACCGGCGTCCCACTGTTTTTGTACTTCTTCCTTAATCTTCATTGCCATATCTGGACGAGTGCGGCGTAGCTTTTGCTTCAATGGAGGACAATCTTCTTTCAAAGGCAGCTTGTGCATAACAATGTCCGTATCCAGACCTGGCATGTCTTGATAGGACCAAGAAAAGACGTCGACGTATTGTCGAAGTGTCAATAAGTTGTTCCTTCATTGAATCTTGCAGACTGGCCCCGATCTTCACTTCTTTCAAGTCCTCTTCGGTACCAAGATTAACTGTTTCAACCTCTTCCTGATGAGGAGTGATCACTTTCTCTTCTTGCCTCAACAACCTGGCTAACTCTTCAGGCAACTCATAGTTTTCTTCAACCCCTTCATCAGCTTGATTAATTGGATTGTCGAAGTCATACAAGGTCATAGCAGTGCTGTTGTCGGTGCAATCTGGAGGATAATCTCTGCAAGGGTTGAGATTGGTTCATTTTAGTGATCAGTTTTAATCTTGTTTAGAAAAAGTGAAATTAAAGTTATTATTTTGAAAACATTGCCATTTTATTGTTTTGTACAAAAGTGAAAAATGAAAAGACAGTGAGCAAAAAAAAGAGACTCGTTTGCAAAAGATGTCCAATATTGATTGATTAATCCATTTGCACAAAATTACAATATGGCCCTATTACAAAATGAGTCCTGACACCTTGGGCAAGATGCAGGACTTGATGCATGCTAAAAAAGACAGGAAATAATAATTACTCTGCAGGAGTAACCCTTATAATTTCCTAGGAAGACCAGTTAAGGACTTGGTTCCCCGGGATCCTTGGAC
The DNA here is from genome assembly GCA_963966055.1 of Lathyrus aphaca. Taxonomy (NCBI): domain Eukaryota; kingdom Viridiplantae; phylum Streptophyta; class Magnoliopsida; order Fabales; family Fabaceae; genus Lathyrus; species Lathyrus aphaca. The sequence goes on from OZ014525.1 coordinate 29,922,564, forward strand.
GTATCCAGCTCTCCAGGTTGCGGTCGCTTTCCGCCTCGTCTTCCAGGTTGTTAACAGCATCTGGGGCGAGCATCCCCCCACTGATGAACTTGTGCTCTTTGGCAGCCTCTGATTGATCTTGTCGGAATGGTCTGTAACCCAAACCGAATTTGTCCTCCTTCTTCTCTACTGGCAGCAGTTTGCCCCAACCTTGAGCATTACCATCTTCAACAACCTTCCGGGCTTGCTGATAGGAGACAATTGAAGTACTCATCCTGTCTTCCTGGGATGCAGCAAATACTTCAGTCGCCGCCTCATTGACATTCAGGGCCTCGAACCCTTGGCTCATTGTCTCATGGATTTCACCATCCATCTCAATATACTTGTAAGTAGCCAGATGGCTAACAAAGATGTCCTCCTCACCACAGATGGTGATAATTTGTCCTTCCCATTCATACTTCAGTTTCTGGTGAAGGGTCGACGTTACTGCGCCTGCGGCGTGAATCTAGGGTCGACCTAGCAAACAACTGTAAGCAGGCTGGATGTCCATCACATACAAAGTGGTCTTAAAGACTTGTGGACTGATTATCACTGACAGCTCCACCTCTCCAAGAACAGATCTTTTGGAGCCATCAAAAGCCCTGACCACAAGGTTACTTGGTCGGAGAGCTATTCCATCATATTCAAGCTTGACTAGAGCTTTCTTAGGTAAGACATTGAGTGAGGACCCAGTGTCCACAAGAACATGAGATAATACATCTCCTTTGCACTCCAGGGTGATGTGCAAAGCTTTGTTGTGGAGACGTCCTTTTGTTGTTAAATCAACATCAGTGAACCCTAGCCCATGGTTGGTGTTGACATTTGACACTATTGTTTCCAGCTGATTCACAGTGATCTCTTCTGGCACGTAGGCAGCATGCAAAACTTTGAGTAGTGCATCCCGATGGGCTTCGGAACACAACAGCAGAGAAAAGATTGAGATCTTTGAAGGAGTCTGGTGGAGCTGGTCCACAACTTTATAGTCACTTCTTTTAATGATTCTCATAAACTCATCCACATCTTGATCGAAGGATGACTTATGAGTTTCTTTTGGTACAGATTCTTCCGGTATCACACTCTTCCCTTTGGCCTTGGCAACAACCTCTGCCTTAGTGTTGGTTCTAGGGACTTGTGATGCAAAGAGCATCCGCTTCGGGTGAAGCCTCCTCCTCCCCCAACATTATCCACTTGGGGAGTGAGAATTGGAGAATCAAGATGGACTTTCTCTCCGTTGCAGTATAGATCAGCACCATAATGCCATGGTATAGCACTGTCTTTATCATATGGGATTGGCCCAGGCACCGTGATAGTGACTGGGCTTACTGCAGTAGATGTTGGGACTGTAATAGTCTGTGGATCATATAAAATAGTAACAGGACCTCTGGTGGGTGTTGGTGGAGGTGAACTGAAGCTTTGTTGAGACTGTTGTTAAGGTTGTTGAAAGTTGTTGGGATTCGGGACCGTTGTCGGGTCATAATAAATTGTTATAGTGGAAACATCATTATTGGTTGTTGAAGTTGTAGTAGCCGGTGCAAATGAATTGTTGTGTGTTGAAGTGACAAATGGAATGATTGCTGAAGTTGTAGTTGAATCAGTTGGAACAATGGTCGTTGCAGTTGTAGAAGAATCAGTAGAAAAGATGGTTGTTGTATTTGTAGAAGAATCACTTGTTGTTGACAAAAGGGTTGCTGGTGTTGTAGAAGCTATGGTTGAAATTTGCAGAATGCCTTCTTTGATCAAGCCATTAATCCCACTCCTCAAGCTAGCACACCCATTCTCAGAAAGCTTGCATAATTCACAACAGGCCTCACAACCTGGAAACACTTGGCACTTTAAAAGTTGGGCTTTAACCTCTGCCAGAGGTGTTTGAATACATGCAATGTCTTCTATTAAAATCAGGGGTGAACCATCCTCTACAGCATTAATCATTGGCCCATTGTGGCTTGGCATAGGATTTTTCATTATATTGGGAGGAGGTGCAAAGTTCAGGGCTTTTTGAATCTACCAGATCCTGAACCTTCATATGCAGAGCTCTGCATTTTTCTGTAGAATGATCAGGTGCGTTAGAGTGAAAAGCACACCTAGCATTGACATCATAGTTTCTAGGAAGGTTTTGAGGATCAGGTGGAGCCAATGTCCTCAACTCAACAAGATTGAACTTTAGGAGTTGTGGCAGCAGTGTAGCATATGGCATTGGAATGAGGTCAATTGCCCGGTTGACCTGAGATGGCCGCTGTTGAAACGGGCGTTGTTGTTGATTGTTGTTATTGTTGTTGTATGATCTCTGTTGCGGAAACTATTGTTGTTGCGGAAAGTGTTGTGGTTGTTAAGTATACTGAGGAGGTGGAGCAGGGATAGTAACAACAGCAACTGTTCTGGGCAAGTATTGGGGTCTCCCACTTCCCATGTGCACAGAGTTTGTATCACCAGATCTACGGGGCCCATCAAATGGTTTTCTTGTACTGCTTGAACTGGCACCATTATCAGAGATCTTTCCCATCTTCAATAGGCTCTCTATTCTTTCCCCAGCTATCACCACATCTGCAAAGCTGGTAGAAGAAAATGTAGCCAATCTGTCAATGTATGTTCCTTGAAGAGTATTCATGAACATGTCTGCCATCTCCCTCTCAGACATAGGGGGTTGAACTGCAGCAGCAAGTTGCTTCCACCTTTGGGCATATTCCCTGAAGCTTTCACGGGAAGATTGAGACATTCCCATAAGGAGGGTCCTGTTTGGAGCCATGTCCAGGTTATACTGATACTGTCGGATGAAAGCTTCAGCCAAGTCCTTCCAGTTTCTTACTGTGGCTCTAGTCAAATGGGAATACCATTCTCAAGATGCCCCTGTCAGACTATCCTCGAAGTAAAACATCCACAGCTTCTCGTCCATGGTGTATGCTTTTAACCTTCCCAAGAATGACTGAAGGTGGGTGCGTGGGCAGGATGGGCCATTATACCTTTCAAAACACGGGGGTTTGAACTTGTGAGGAATTCTCACCCCTTCCACCAGTCCCATGTCCATGACATCAAACCCTAGGGAATCCTGGGATTCAAGAGACCTCAGCTTCTCTGCAATTTCATCCAGCCTACGGTCATAAACTTCGTTCCCAACCCCAACAACTGTAAACTTCTCTTCTTGAGGATCCTCTTGCAAGACCCTTCCTCCAGCAGTGTTACCCTGAGTATTCCTTATGGCATTGATTTCTGGGTTCATATGAGGCCCAAACTCCGGTGGATCAGTGCGAGGTTGCACGTGATCGTTGTTACTAGTACCTCCTGTACTTGGATGGTGTTCTTCAGGAGTCTTCCTTTCAACCAACTCCCTTAGTCTTTCCTGGATTTAAGCTAAACCAGTCATTACAGTCATGAATTGGGTCATTTGATTCCTCATTTCAACCCTCTCATTGGCCATTTGGGTCCTCACTTCATTCAGGTCTTGTTGAACTTGATCCATCTGGAGTCCCGGAAGGTTGTTTCTTGTCGGGTACCAGTGTATTCTGTTGACAGGGAACACTCTTCTACGAGCAATATTTCCTGAAACCACAACAAAGTGAGAAATAACAATAAAACAAAAACCTACAAAATAAAGAAAATGTTAGTATGCAATGCAATATGCCTATTTGTCTTCCAAGGGTATCCGGTTTGGTTCTTTGGTTTTGACCTTTCCAGACCTCGAAGAGATGCTGATGATGTTGATAGATAAAGCCCACCATAAATAATACAAACTGATATATTACAAAGCGGTGAAAATACATAGTTTGATTACAATACATCCCCATGGTGGGTCAAAATACAACAGCAAAATAAAAGTACAACAAAAGGAAAGTACAAGCAAAAAGTCAAACATATAAACCAAAGTCATCCTCTCTGACTTCCTTCAGGAGGGCCTCAGTCACTGGACCCACTGGGTGCTCTGTGATAGTCCTGATGAGGAGGTTCCTGGTAGCAATGGCATTGGTCAACTTCTTATGCTTATCCTGATCTTTTGACCTCTTTAACCCCGCCCAGAGTTTTAATTCAGATATCTCCTTCTGATCTGCTATCAATGCCTCTTGATGCTTCTTCTCACTAGCCTCCAGTTTCTCTATCTTAGCCTGAGTCCTTTGATCTTCTTGTGTACGGGCCTCAGTGATCCTGATCCACCTAGCCCGACTCTCCTCCAGATAATGCTCTGCCCTAGCCTTCTAAGTCTTTGCTTCCTTGCAAGCATTCTTCAGTACTAGCTCTCCTGCCCTTGCCTTCCTGATGTAGTCATCTGTCTTCTCTATCTTGGTCAAGTGTTCATTCTTGAGCCTTTCCAATCTCTCATTGTCCAGACGGCTGTCATTTCTCTCCTAGAGAGTCTTCTTCAAGGCTTCAGACAGCTGAGTATTTCTCTCTTTCAGTTTCTTAAACTCTTCCAAACTGACAGTAGCTGCAGGTTGTACTGTAGAAGGTCCAGGTGTATCTTCTAAAGTGAAGGGCATCTGGGTGATTTGAGACCTGGTACGAGATCAATCAAAATACTGTGCTGAAGCAATGTTGTTGCACTTGCCAAGGATGGTTGTTCCCTTGGTCTGAATGTTATCCCAAGCCCAGGAAGCTTTCCTTACAACAGCAGAGTTAGGTTGGATCTCACAGTAGAGGGTCTCAGCCAAGTCTTGTCCTCTGGGAGGATGAACCAAAGCATACCCCAATTGTCTTTTAAACAGTAAAGGGTTATAGTTGATGCAACCTTTCACTCCTATCAAAGGCACATTAGGATATTGCCCACAACTAGTAATGATGTCCTTGCCTTTAGTGCTCTGAGTGCACCATCTGATGTCATCTGATGTCAAGGAAATGAACCTTCTGGCCCAATTCTTCTGCTGATGAGGGTTTAAGAAGGTATCTGATTTTGGCAAGTGTCTTAGCAGCCAAGAGTAATAAAGAGGAGCACAACATATGACCAGTCTTCCTCTTTGCTTCTCATTCCTCTGATGTACTGAGTAGTAGAAGTCTCCAAGCAAGGTAGGAACTGGGTTCCTCAATAAGAACAGGTGAATGGCATTCTTGCTCACAAACTTTGGCTCATCTGCAAACAAGATAACCCCATATATACTGAGGGCTAGAAGTGCACAGACAACCTTCCATTCTCCTATTGCAGCATGCAGGGTAGCCTGGGAGATCAAGAAGTCTAGGTGGAGGCCTAGAACTCCAGCCTTGGTTGTCATGTTCTGATCAATGAGGGCAGACTCCAAATGCAATGCCCTGGCTATGTCTTCATTTTTGGGAGCAACCATCTCAGGGTTGAAAGGAATCCCTCTCCTGATAGGAACTCCTAGCAACAAGGAAAACTCTTCTAGCAAAGGTCCCAACTGGAAATCAGGAAATGTGAAGCATCTGAGTGGAGGATCATAAAACTGCAAGCAAGTATGGATCATGCTCCTCTGAGATGCATCTAAGTCCATGACCATTTCTAATATGCCTCCATAATGCTCTCTGAATAGTGGGACATGATCAGGAGTAATGAGGGACTGGACCTGCCTGATGCCAGTTAGGGTGGGCTCAAAGAAGTGGTAAGTGATGTTGCTCTTTCTTGAAGTGTCCATGGATGCTGGTGAAGAAGCTGAGAGCAACTGATGATGAAGGTCACTGAATGAGATGCTGGAGGTGAGTCTCTGATGAAGATAGCTGGAGAAGAAATCACTGACAAACTGGTGAAGGTGCTGGAGAAGATAGCTGAAGCAGTCTGAGCAGCAGAAGGGGTCAAAACCAAACCAAAGATGAAATGATGGATACCCTGTAAAACAAATAAGCAAATGTTAAATGATGCAGAAATGATGTATGCAAATTATATGCAAAGGGTTTGTGATCAAGTGTTGGATTTGTTTATCTGCCTTGGTAAAAGTCCATGTATGTTCATAAGTCCAGATGGAGGCTTAGAAATCTGGTAACCAAGTGGGGGACTCAAATAAAGAGTCACAAGTCCAAGGTAATCACAAGAACTGTCCAAAGTGATGCATTCTAAAAACAAAACTAGTAACAGGGTATGATGAGGCCAAGGGTTCCTGCAAACCTGTAAACATCCCAACCCCCTCACATGTATTGTTCTAGAACAAGGATCCTCAGACTTGGATAGGTTATGAGAAGTGTAAACACTTCTAACCCGGAGGTACAGTGTTTACAATAACCATAAAAGATCCTCCTCTAATTCACCTCAGATGCTGAAGGTCATAAAAAGGTCATTCAGACTTAGCAGGCTTCCCAGATAGCCCTAGTACTACAGGAAATCTGTAGCACAGAGTTCTCAAGAAGAAACCCACGCCTGAACCGTGTTTCATATTCCCGCACCAGACCGAAATGGAATGGGAAAGAATATGAAGCCACTCTAGCCTATGTGTCACTCAGGTCCCAGGTATAGGACCTTAATCACTCAATGAAACCCCACCCACCAAAATAGACAAGATATCCAGCACATGATAATGACAGTATGAAATGCATAAAACCGTAAATGAAAGCAATAAATAAGGCTGTACATAAAGCAATAAATAAAGCAAATAAATAAACACAAGTAGCACATAACACCCCCGTAAACACAAATCAAACAAGCGCTAGGAGGAACCCACAAAAAGAACCAGAAGCCCTAGTTGCAGTATAAGGATCCCCAGTGAAGTCGCCAAGCTGTCGCTCCCACTAAAAGACACCGGGTCAGATAGGGTATAGACGTGAACGGTCGGCGAAAGGGGAAATGAAGGTGAACTGAAAAGAGTCGCCAGCTAGGCATTTTTACCCCGAAGGAAAGGTAATGCTACATAAACCTAAGAAAATATGGATAAGACGGTTGCGAACCAGAGAAACTGAGAAAGGGGGTTGGTTACAACCTGGGAAGGTATTAGCACCCAGATTGTCCGTCGTAATCGACGGGATCCACGCTTAAAAGATTTGTGTTTAAAAAGGGGTAGTGTTCATGCTATCTGTGTGCAAAAGCTGGAAGAGAATATACAAGTGTCAGTGCAATAAAATGAAGTGAGGTGCTCAGGAATAAGGCTTAAAAAGAATGTTGAAAGAGGGGGAAGACACAGAGACTTTTGTTCGATAACAGTTAAGTTATGCCTATGATCAGTGCATTTTGGTGCACATTCCTACATGATTGCACTTAGGCATTTCTTTAGTTTTATTTGTTTGTTTTTATATTTTAATTTGTTTTTCTAATTTACTTTATTTTTGGCTTAATTTAATTTTCGTACTTAATTTTCAGCTTTAACAGCTTTTACAAAAATGATCATAACCGGAGTTCCAGGAATCTGATTGAGGCGTTCTACCAGTCGATGGAAAGCTAAGAGAGAGAGCTACAACTTTCATGTTGGATTCAAAGTCAGATTCAGAATCATATTTTTCAGAATTTCGTTTAAAGCGGCTGCATTAGTTTTATTCAGTTTCATGTCATTTAGAATTGGGTCTGGGTTATGTATTTGACCCAGTTGGGTTGTAAACGGGTTGTTAGGTTTCCTATTTAACCTAGCAGTCGTGGCTGCTCTTAGAGACACTACTTTTTACGAATTTATTCTTTACTTTCAAAGAGACGAATCATGGAGAACTAATCACCGAGATTCATCTACTGTAATCGGTTTCCACCGCAACCTTGAGGTTTTATAATTTTCAATTAATTGCTTTTCCCTTTTAATATTATGCTATATACTCTGTCTGCTTTATTCAATTATATAAAATAATATTGATTAATTTCGATTGCACCTATCATTCCTTTACTTTATCGCGTTTGCTTTATCCGCTGCAATTTTCGTGTTTGCTTAATTCACATAAGATTTAATCCGTTTGCTTAATTCAGAATTTAGGAATATAGGTCTTATAGGATCTTTTACGCTTGTTAATTGGTACTATTATCGAAAAGGGATTAGAATCCGCTTAGGGCATGAAAATTATGTAAATCGATGATAAGTTGGGAAACCAAAACAGTAGATAAATCGTTTAGTTTAATTGCATTAGAGTCTTAGATTTAATGTTGTTTCGTTTAGGCCCTAGGTTCTTCATGTTTTTGGCCTTCTCGCGTGTTGGAAAATAAAATCGGTTTTTGGGAAAATTGTGTCCGATCGAAAATCTGTTTTGCCTACTAGGTGTAGAAAAATCGTCTGATCATTAGTCCTTGTATTCCAAGGAATACTTGGAGTCTGCCCTTAGAATCGCCAAATTTCTAAAATTCTTATTTTGTTTAATTAGATTAATTATGGTGTCAATTTATTTTTTTGAATTTATTTTGATCGATTTCCTTCTTTTTATGTTTGTTTTCTTACTTTTAGGGACATTGTTGGCATTTTTGCTATTGTTGCTGCATTGCTGTGCATTAGTCCTGGCAACTAGGTCATACTGTTCTGAACTTTTTACATTCGATCCTGAGGTAGAAAGAACTTTGCACACACGACGTAGAGCAGTCCAGGATAGCTCACCACTCACTTCTGATTGTGATTGTGATTCTAATTTTTTACATAATTTGTTTGATTCTGATTCTGAATTAGCTTTTGAAAATATGGGTGACCAAAGAACTTTAAGACAATTGGCTGCCCCTGATGTGAACTATAATAACTTGTGTATTGATTATGCTGACCTTGCTATTCCTTTTGAATTAAAATCTGGATTAATACACTTGTAGTCGAGATTTAGTGGTCTTGCAGGTGAGGATCCGCACAAGCATCTTAAAGAGTTTCAGATTGTTTGTTCCACACCACTCAGGCCAGAAGGAATTACTGAAGATCATATCAAGCTGAGAGCCTTTCCGTTTTCTCTACAAGGTGCAGCCAAGGATTGGTTATACTATCTTGAGCCAAATACTGTTGCTACTTGGAATGATTTGAAAAAGGTATTCCTAGAGATATACTTTCCCGCATCCAGAGCTGCCTCAATAAGAAAAGATATTTGTGGTATTAGACAATTGGATTATGAATCATTGACTGAATATTGGGGAAGGTTCAAACAATTGATTTCGAGTTTCCCACAACATCAGATCACCGAACAATTACTAATTCAATATTTCTATGAAGGGTTAAAACCAATGGATAAGAATATTTTGGATGCTGCTAGTGGTTGAGCACTTGTTGATAAGACTCCAACCGCTGCCAAGGCTCTGATTGAGAACATGTCACTTAATTCCCAACAGTTCACAACAAGAGACAATTCTGTGCAAATAAAGGGTGTTAATGAAGTGCATGTTTCTTCTCATGTTTCTCACTCCGACAAAAATTTCGAAAGCAGAATGGGTGAGCTGAACGATTTGATGAAACAGTTGGTAGTGGTAGGTAAAGCTCAAGCAGCCCAACGAGCTCAAACAATAAGATTATGTGGTATTTTTACTTCTTCTGATCATCCTACTGATACATGTCTTATTCTGCAAGATGAAAAACCTCCTGAGTGTCCTCAAGCTTATGCTGCAGCCCTTTACAATCAAGGTAACAACCAGAACCGGTACAACGTTCCTGACCTGTCCACTAATAGGTACCATCCAAATTGGAGGAATCATCCAAACCTCCGATATGGAAATCAGCCTTCCAACCAACAACAAGTGATGTTACCACTGCCACAAAATCCTCCACAAGCGGGGATCACTGCTGCCCCATCTTCTTCTAGTCCTTCATTAGAAGATATTGTTAAGCAATTAGCCTCCAGTAATCTCGAATTCCAACAACGGACAGATTCTAGTATGCAAGCCATGCAGACACAGATTGGACAGTTAGCAACTTCTATAAATGCCTTGCAGCAAGCCCAAGGTTCGAACCAACTTCCTGCCCAAACATTTGCGAATCCAAAAGGTTCTAATCCTAATGTGAGTGCAATTTCATTGATATCTGGAAAGGTTGCAGATTCTACCCCAGAAAAAAATAAGGAGGTGACTGAACCTGAACCTGAACCCGAACCTGAACCTGCTACTGTTGTTGTTGAGCCCGAAAAAGAATATGTACCACCAATCCCTTTCCCACATAGAGTGCGGAAAAATAAGAGTGTTCTTGAAGAAGACAAAGAAAGAGAGATTCTGGATGTGTTCAAAAAGGTGGCAGTGAACATTCCGCTTCTTGATGTAATCAAGCAGATTCCAAAGTACGCAAAGTTTCTGAAGGATTTATGTACACACAAGAGGAGAAATAAGGATAAAGAGAGAATTAAGTTAGGAAGAAATACTTCTGCTTTTATTCAGCCCAAGCAAAATGTTTCAGCTCTCACCCAGGTCTTGCCACAGAAGCAGAGAGACCCAGTAATTTTTTCTATTCCTTGTACCATCGGGTATAGTAGATTTGAGAATTGCATGCTTGATTTAGGAGCGGGCATTAATGTTATGCCTACTTCTGTTTATAATAACCTTTGTCTTGGTCCTTTGCAGCATACATGTTTAATCATTCAGCTGGCGAACAAAAGCAACACCCTCCCCAGGGGGAATATTGGAAGATGTCCTTGTTCAAGTTAACGATTTAGTTTTTCCTACAGATTTTTACATTCTGGACATGGAAGGAGAAACTAAGTCAAGCAGAGCTCCCATCAGTTTAGGCCGACCGTTCATGAAAACGGCAAAAACAAAAATTGATGTCGACGATGGAACCATGACTATGGAATTTGGTGACATTATCGCGAAATTTAACGTTTTCGATTCCATGAAACATCCCATGGAGGAACATTCTGTTTTTCATGTTGAATTGATATCTGAATTTATTGATGACACTTGTGTTGAATTGCTTTCACTTGATTTTCCTTCTTTATCTGGATATGATGATGTTTACTCATGCACTGATTGTACTGACACTAACCTTTGTGTTGTATGGGCTGAGATTGATGCTGCCTTGCAGGAGGACATGATTCCTACAAGTGAAGTTCATGAAGAGGATGTTGTTTATGCAGCTGATGCTCTCGACTTCCCAGCTGCCCCGAATACTCCATCCATTGAGCAGCCCCCATCCTTAGAATTGAAACAACTTCCGGATAATCTGAAATATGCTTATTTGGAGAGTGATGAAAAACTCCCTGTTATTATTTCTTCTAACCTTGATTTAGATCAAGAAAATAAGCTCTTGCAGGTTTTGAAGAAGCACAAGAAGGCGATTGGATGGACATTAGCAGACATCCCAGGAATTAGTCCTTCCATGTGTATGCACAGGATTTTACTTGAGGAGGGTGCAAAAACAGTAAGGCAGCCCCAAAGGAGGCTTAATCCTTTGATCCTGGATGTAGTGAAAAAAGAGGTAACCAAACTCTTACAAGCAGGTATCATTTATCCTATCTCTGACAGCAAATGGGTAAGTCCAGTTCAGGTTGTACCTAAGAAATCTGGACTCACAGTGGTGAAAAATGAAAAGAATGAACTTGTTCCCACTAGAGTTCAGAATAGTTAGAGAGTTTGTATTGACTACAGGAGATTGAATCAAGCGACTAGAAAGGATCCTTTTCCTTTGCCGTTTATTGATCAAATGCTCGAACGGCTCGCAGGTAAATCACATTATTATTTTCTTGGGTTTTCAGGTTACTTTCAGATTCATATTGCACCTGAGGATCAAGAGAAGACCACTTTCACACGCCCCTTCGACACATTTGCTTACAGGAGGATGCCTTTTGGTCTTTGCAATGCTCCTGGCACTTTCCAGCAATGTATGCTTAGTATTTTTCTGATTTTATTGAAAATTGCATGGAAGTGTTTATGGATGATTTCACTGTTTATGGTTCTTCATTTGATGCATGCCTGAATAGTTTGAATATGGTTTTAGAAAGATGCATCGAAACTGGTCTTGTTTTAAATTATGAAAAATGCCATTTTATGGTTGATCAGGGAATTGTTTTGGGCCACATTATTTCTGAAAAAGGAATTTCTGTAGACCCTGCTAAGATTGATGTGATTTCTACATTACCTTACCCATCTTGCATTCGCGAGATTCGTTCTTTTCTTGGTCATGCAAGTTTTTACAGGCGTTTCATTAAGGATTTCAGCAAGATAGCTCTTCCATTGTCAAATTTGTTGAAGAATGATGTCACTTTCAACTTTGATGACAATTGCAAAAAGGCATTTGACTTCTTGAAGAAAGCATTGACCTCTGCTCCCATCATCCAGCCCCCTGATTGGACCTTTCCTTTTGAGATTATGTGTGATGCTTCTAACTATGCGGTTGGAGCGGTCCTTGCACAAAGAGTTGATAAGGCTGCCCATGTTATTTATTATGCTTCTAGGACTTTGGATTCTGCACAGTCTAATTACACCACCACTGAAAAGGAACTTTTAGCAATTGTTTTTGCTCTTGATAAATTTAGACAATATTTGCTAGGTTCCAAAGTTGTTGTTTTTACTGACCATGCAGCTTTAAGGTACTTATTGAAGAAACCAGAGGCAAAACCGAGACTGATTCGGTGGATGTTGTTGCTCCAAGAGTTTAATGTTGAAATTAAAGATAAGAGTGGAGCTGAAAACTTGGTGGCTGATCACTTGAGCAGGATAGAGAGAGATGAAGATCCTTTTCTGATTCAGGATGGCTTCCCTGATGAACAACTTTTACTTGTGCATGGCATTACTCCTTGGTTTGCTGATATTGTTAATTATCTTGTTGCTGGTGTTTTTCCTACAGGTGCTTCTAGATCACAAATTTATAAACTCAAGAGTGATGCCAAATATTATGTTTGGGATGACCCATATCTTTGGAAGTTTGGAAGTGATCAGGTGATTAGAAGATGTGATCCCGACTATGAGATTGAATCTATTTTGAATTTTTCTCATGCCTCTCAAGTAGGGGGGCACTTTGGTCCGCAAAGAACTGCAAGAAAAGTCCTTGATTCGGGTTTCTATTGGCCCACTGTTTTTAAAGATGCTTATGAGACTTACCGCACTTGTAAAGAGTGCCAGTTAGCAGGTACATCCATCACTCGTAAGAGTGAAATGCCTCAGCAACCTATGCTTTTTTGTGAGGTATTTGATGTATGGGGAATCGACTTCATGGGTCCCTTTCCTGTATCATTTGGATTTCTATATATTTTGCTTGCAGTTGATTATGTTTCAAAGTGTGTGGAAGCTATCCCCACTAGGACTAATGATTCTAGAGTTGTTGCAGATTTTGTCAAGTCTAATATCTTTTGCAGGTTTGGAATACCGCGAGCTATCATCAGTGACCAAGGCACTCATTTCTGTAACCGCACCATGGAATCTTTGCTCCGGAAGTATGGAGTTGTGCATAGAGTCTCTACTGCATACCACCCACAAACTAATGGGCAAGCTGAGATATCAAACAGGGAGATCAAACAGGTTCTAGAGAAAATGGTGCAACCAAACAAGAAAGATTGGAGCCGTCGTCTAGAAGACGCACTTTGGGCTCAAAGAACAACTTTCAAGACACCCATTGGGATGTCTCCTTATCGACTTGTTTTTGGTAAGGCCTGTCACCTTCCGGTAGAGATAGAACACCGTGCTTATTGGGCGGTGAAAAGTTGTAATTTGGAGATGCAACAAGCAGGTATTGAAAGAAAACTCCAATTACAACAGCTTGAAGAACTTAGGCTAGAGGCTTATGAAAGCTCTAGGATTTATAAAGAGAAAACTAGGCACTTCCATGATAAAATGATTTCTAGGAAGGAATTCTCTGTGGGCCAACAGGTTTTACTGTTTAACTCCCGTCTTAAGCTTATGGCTGGGAAACTGAGATCCAAATGGATTGGCCCCTTTGTTGTTACTAATGTTTTCCCTCATGGTGCAGTAGAAATTAAAAGTGCAGGTACTAACAAAGTTTTCAAGGTAAATGGGCAACGCCTGAAGTTATTCCATGAAAGTGTTGTATCTGAAGAGGCAACCATAGAAGAACATTCTTTGGAAGTGCCCAACTATACTGAAACTTGATCAGGGATCACCTTTTCCTTTCTCTCACTCTTACTTTATAATTATGTTCTTTTCATTGAGGACAATGTCCATTTTAAGTGTGGGGGAGGGAACCCTTTTTCTTGTTTTCATTTTGTTTTTGTTTCATTTTTGTTTGTTTCTTTTTCAATAAATATATAAAAGACTTAGAAACACATGCAATTGTTGAATTTTTTTTTCTTTGGTTATAGACTCGTTTGAGGTTAGATTGTGGAGACTTGGGAAAAGTTCACTAGACCGGTATCGTTTTAACACCTTAAGTCTCCTGAATATGGAAATCATTTTGAATACTTGTTATGCCATAGCCTTGAGTTCTCATCCTTTAATATCTCTTAAGTAGTTTATCTAGCAGTCAGCACCATCTAGAAATCACACACTAAGTAATTAAGCTGATGCAAATAAGTGAATGATCTTACGCTTAAAAAGAAATCTAAATAGGAATTCACCTTTTAAGTTAGGTGATCCTCACCCGGTCATTTAGCCAAATGGATGTGAAACCTTAAAGAAAAAAATTTGTTGTTACTAAAGTAACTTTAAAATATTGTTAGATATGGATCATAATCACTAACAGGCTTATTTACCATGTGTATGAATAGATAACGGGCTTAATGTGATTGCACTAGAATGAAAGAGAGCAAAAGGGAGGATGAGTAAGTTAGACTTAGGCATAATAACATGATTTGAAATGGTTTGTATAGGAGGGAGGCTTATGACCGCACAATTGCGGATTTGTATTCTTAAGATATCCTTAGTGTGTAAGATTAGTACCTATTGATGCTATCTTAATCGAAGAAGAGTTTGTAGCCTAGAATGAGTATGAATGATATTGTGTTTCTTGAGTCTTGAGTTTATTTTTTTGCTCGGAGTGCAAAAGTTCAAGTGTGGGGGAATTTGATCAGTGCATTTTGGTGCACATTCCTACATGATTGCACTTAGGCATTTCTTTAGTTTTATTTGTTTATTTTTATATTTTAATTTGTTTTTCTAATTTACTTTATTTTTGGCTTAATTTAATTTTCGTACTTAACTTTCAGCTTTAACAGCTTTTACGGAAATGATCATAACCGGAGTTCCAGAAATCTGATTGAGGAGTTCTACCAGTCGATGGAAAGCTAAGAGAGAGAGCTACAACTTTCATGTTGGAGTCAAAGTCAGATTCAGAATCATATTTTCCAGAATTTCGTTTAAAGCGGCTGCATTAGTTTTATTCAGTTTCATGTCATTTAGAATCGGGCCTGGGTTATGTATTTGACCCAGTTGGGTTGTAAACGGGTTTTTAGGTTTCCTATTTAACCTAGCAGCCGTGGCTGCTCTTGGAGACACTACTTTTTACGAATTTATTCTTTACTTTCAAAGAGACGAATCATGGAGAACTAATCACCGAGATTCATCTACTGTAATCGGTTTCCACCGGAACTTTGAGGTTTTATAATTTTCAATTAATTGCTTTTCCCTTTTAATATTATACTATATACTTTGTCTGCTTTATTCAATTATATAAAATAATATTGATTAATTTCGATTGCACCTATCATTCCTTTACTTTATCGCGTTTGCTTTATCCACGCAATTTTCGTGTTTGCTTAATTCACGGAAGATTTAATCCGTTTGCTTAATTCGGAATTTAGGAATTTAGGTCTTATAGGATCTTTTACGCTTGTTAATTGGTACTATTATCGAAAAGGGATTAGAATCCGCTTAGTGCATGAAAATTATGTAAATCGATGATAAGTTGGGAAACCGAAACACTAGATAAATCGTTTAGTTTAATTGCATAATCACTTATTTTAATCGCTTAATTGTTCTGTTTTTTTTATCGACCTTAAAACAAACCTTAAAACAAACCCCCCCTAATTTGGAATTCAGTTACCTTCGATTAATAACAATACAAGAATCCTTGTGAAATGATTCGAGTCATTGTCGCTATACTATGTTTTCAAAAATTACTCGTGTTTGATCCGTGCGCGACACGCGGATCACCTACGTATCCTCTCGTGCAATGAGGAAGTCAGAACACCGTAGTTCGACTCAAAGAGACTGAAAGATAAATTGACTTGTGAACTTCTTACTTGTCTATGCTCAAGTGTATGACTCGTCTGGCTCGAGTGCTAATTGTCTTGCATTAGACGGAAGAAGCAAGTTTTCGTTTGTGAATGAAGATGATGAGAAAAGAATCCCGAAGGAGACGATTATTGTTTGTTTTTGTTTTTTTAATCTTTTATTGCTTTTTGGTGTTTTCCATAAGTTAATGAGCTTAAGCCTAACCAAGGGTTAGTAAACTCATCATATCCTCCCTTTGATTAGGGATAATGAGAATACCTTAAGCATGAGATAAACATCTCAACTTAATTGCCATGATGGTGTAGGATTAAGATCATTAACCTACTTGTGATTATTTAAATGTTTTTGAGTTTTTTTGTTTAGTGTTAAGTAATGAGTTTAAGCCATAATCAAGGATTAGTGAACCCATTACACCATCCTAATAGAAGGATAATAGATGAGAGCACTTAAGCTGAGGAAGACACCTCAACTTAATCTATGATTAGGGATTAACCTCATTACAAAACAAGCCTTTATTAAAGTGGATTTTAATTAAGGGTGAGATTAAGAAGTGAATTTTATGATTTGTAAGACAACTTGAGGGGGACTTGTCCATTAACACTATGGTTAGTCCTTTTTAACCAATAAAGGAAGAATTAGAACCCTAATGAAAGGCCCAAGTTAAAAGCTATTGTCTTAGTGATTATTAAGATGGATTGATTAAGAGGTTTAAACAAATTAAGGGTTTAACACTTAGGATTAAAGTTATACACTCCATCCTAAGAGAAGGATGCAGACATAACCCTAATCACAAAGTCTTAAAACCTTAAAGGTTTAGTCTTCATTGATGAGGTGAGAAGAGAGACATAAAGAAGACACAAAGGCAAAAGCTAAAGGGGGACTAATTACAACCCTAATTATTTTCATGCTTGGATGTTCCTATGGTTTATGAGGCTTGAGAAAGATCTTCAGAGAAGCCACCAATGGAAGAAGCAGATGAAAGGAGGAGAAGCAGAAGAAACAAGTTACTTACTTCACTGAAGAAGATAAGTAACTTGGAGAAAGAAAGTGGACGATGAACATGAATGAGAAAGCTCACTCTAAAGCAAAGAAAAATGCAGCAAGGATGCATAAGAAGAATGAGAAGAGAAATGAGAAGTGAAGGCAAATTCACTTCTCAAGTTACTTACCACCTGAAAAGGTTAGCATAAAGGAAAGAAATGAAATGAAAATGAAACATATGCAAAGGTAAAACCAAAAACCAGAAGAAAACACATGATGTAAATGATGCTATGAGATGGTGCAAAGGCATGGCAAGTGTTATGAATGTTCATACAAGAGATAGAATGCAAATGAAGCATGAAAACACATGTATGCTTATGAAATGAAATGGATGTAAAGCATGGCAAATGTATGAATAAATGACCAATCAATGTTAAAGAAATGTCTTAAGATGTCTAAGATGGCATACAAGTGCTTAGAATGTCATGGTAAGTTCACATGTTCATGCAATGCAATGTAAGATGCAAGTATGGATGCATAATTAGGGTTACATGGAAGGATGAGATGAAAATGTCAAAAACAGAAGCAAATCACATGATAAAAAATTTTAAATTAACTCAAAGGAACCCTAACCCCATATGATATCACACCCCAAAGGGGAAGGTCTAACTCTTAACCTAAAGAAAGTTGTGATTTTCTAAGTTAACTAGGGTTTTAAGGTACCTTAAAAGGGAAAATGCAAATCAAATGGAAAATGCAAGATAAACTCATGGAAAAAATACCCTAGAAACTACATGATATATGAAAAACAATTCAAAAAGAACCAATGTCAAACCCTTCATGGTTAGGCAGAAAAGAATTTTCAAAGTTAGGGTTCCAAAAAGGGATTTTTATGAACCCTATATTCAAGAAAAATGTCAAAGTTGGATCAAAACCCAAAAGAAATTTGTGTGAATGGTTTGACAATGTTTCTAAATGTCCTAAGATGCAATGTGATTTTTTTTTGGAATTTTTGGAAATTTAAATGGTATTTTAATTAATTAATTTCCATTAATCAATTAAAATAAACATTTAAATATTTTTAAAATGATTTTTTAATGCAAAAAATAAAAATAAAAATGTTTTTAGGTAAAGAAAAATATTTGAAATCAAAATGCAGAAGAAAAATATTTTTGGAATTTTCTATGTATTTTAAATAAAATGTACAAAATAAATGCAATAAAATGAAATAAAAATGAATTAAAGGCCTGGTCAACTAATCCAATGGACCAGATTCAAACTGGGGTTTGGAGGGAAAGACCACGCGCGCTATCCAATGGTCAAAATTCTAACTAACTAAATTCTAATTAATTAATTAATCACAATTAACCCTAAGTGGATGCATCTGAGCCTCTCATTCACGCGCGCGAAGACTGATCAAAGGGTTGAGATTCAAAGTTCACTAATTACGCTGATTAACCCTAATCTGAACCCTAAACATTTCCAGGTGACCGGAGCAAGCTCCGATCATCTTCTTCGGTCACTCATTCATGCCATCTCTCTCAAAACGCAATGAAACTTCACCAAAATCTCCAGAAACACTCATTAGACACTTCTAAACAAGAATCCAGCAACAAAAATAATTTATTTTCACTCAAGATCATGAATCAAAGGCAAACGGAAAAACACGCAAAAATTTCAGAAGCTTCATACATGCTTGTTTCTCAATCATTTTCAAAAGTAAACACATCATGATGATCA
The DNA here is from genome assembly GCA_963966055.1 of Lathyrus aphaca. NCBI lineage: Eukaryota > Viridiplantae > Streptophyta > Magnoliopsida > Fabales > Fabaceae > Lathyrus > Lathyrus aphaca. The sequence continues at coordinate 29,941,207 of OZ014525.1, forward strand.
GCAAAACATAAAGAACATTTCTATAACAAGAAAAACAAGTTCTGGAAAATTTGTTCTTAAGGATACCAGAGATGAAGCTTCTTCAATCTGAGCTATCTGGCCTCCTCTTTGGTGCAAAATGACTCCAATGATCCTCCTGGTGATGCTTTGATGCTTGGAAGGAGTTTATAATGGCTGGTTTGAGTGGTTGTTCTTCAGCTGGTCAAAAATCGTGTTTTAGTTTTGGGTGCTTTTTGGCTTGTTTGATGGTTGGTTTATGTTCTAATGATGATGATGAGTTGAATGGTGAAGTTTGTTTGGAGTTTTTGTGGCTAGACAGAGTGTCTCGAAAGCTTTTGCTTTTGAGGGGATTTTGAGGAACTTGGTGATTCTGAGGTTTCAGGCTTATGTGATGTGTGTTATGAGTTGCTTTTGATCCACATAACAATGTTTGATAGGTCAGAAAGTGGGGTGGTGGCTTGTGGTGATTGGTATGGGCAAGTTGCCAAAATGTCAACATAACTTGTACTTGAGGTATGGGCTCATGTTGCAGCTGGTTTTTGGCATGTCCTGGCTCAGCAAAGATCAAGGAGAACCATGTAAAATGTTTTGTGGTGATTCAGCAAGTGTGTGAGAGGTTTTGTATCATTTTGCAATTTTGAGGAATTTTGGCCCCTTTTGAATTTCTTGAAGTTCAAGGCATGAAATGGAATGATTCTTTGGGAAATTTTGGTCACAATGCATTGTGTTATGTTTTTATGATAATTATAGAGTGATTAGAGGTCACAAAATGACTTGGTTTGTGAAATTGCAAAAAATCCTCTTTGGTGTGAAAGTGAAAATTATGTGATTTTTGCCAACTTTGCCAAGCCATAACTTGAGTTCCATAATGAATTAGAACTTGATCTTGTACTTTTTGAAAAGGGAATGATCCAATCTACATCTTTCATGACCAACAATTTTTCATTTGAAGCATTTTTGGTTGAGAAAGAGGAGGTTGAAAAACTTTCCCAAAATGGAAAGTTTCCATTACAAGTCATTTCCATTTTTGGCAACTTTTGGTTTAGCTCAATTTTTCTTCAATTTTGTGAAATTCCAAGCACTTAAATGATCAAATAAAGATCATATAACTTCAATTTGATGAAAAATCCACTTTGGTTCCATTGTTGGGGGCCTCAGATGCCCTGATTTTGCTCTGACTTGCTCAAGAAGTTACCCAGTGAACAGATGACTTCCACAATGAATTTCTTCATCAAACTTGGTACACATGATCCTTATAACATATTGAGACTATTAGAAACAAGAATGACCAGAAAAATTGGAGTTATGGCCTTTGAAACCAAAACCCTAATTCCAGGTCATCTATGTAGTGAAACCCTAGCTCTGCTTCCATGCTTTGCCAGTTCTTGTGATTTCTTGACTTCCTTGATCTTTGAGGGATATAAAATGATGATAGAACATACATGGAACCTCTTGGAATGATTGGAAGCCTTTGGGGTGGCTCAAATGGATCCTTGGATTTCTCAGATCACAATCCCTAGATGCAGATGAATTTGAACTATGCAGATGAAACAAAAATGCAATATTAGATGATATGCTTAAAATTATGCAAAGATGAAAGATCACAAGCCATGGTGTGATGAAGAGTGAGGGAAAATTTGGGGTGTTTACAAATATTTCAAAGAACTTCTTAAGAAATTTGACCTATCAGAAAGTAAGATCTCTAAGACTCCTATGCATCCCACATGTATTCTAGAAAAGGAAGAGGCAAGTAAGAAAGTAGATCAGAAGATCTACAGAGGTATGATTGGCTCTCTCCTCTATCTAACTTTATCTAGACCAGATATTCTATATAATGTCTGTTTATGTGCCAGATTCCAATCAGATCCTAGAGAAACTCACTTAACAACTATTAAGAGAATATTTAGATATTTGAAAGGTACTACTAATCTTGGTCTATGCTACAGAAGATCCAAAGATTACAAGCTTGTAGGTTATTGTGATGTTGATTTTGATGGAGACAGAACAGAAAGAAAAAGTACTTCTGGAAGTTGTCAATTTCTGGGAGGCAATCTAATTTCTTGGTCTAGAAAAAGGCAGTCAACCATAGCATTATCAACTGCAGAAGCTGAATACATTGCAGCAGCTGGATGCAATACTCAGATGCTCTGGATGAAAAATCAGCTTGAGGACTTCAATATTTATGAGAGTAACATTCCCATCCTCTGTGATAATACTTCTTCTATTTGTCTCTCTAAAAATCCAATTTTACACTCTAGAGCTAAACACATAGAAGTTAAACATCATTTCATTAGGGACTATACTCAGAAGGGAATATTATTGTTAAAATTCATAGATACAAATCACCAATGGGATGATATTTTTACAAAACCCCTTGCTGAAGATAAATTTAATTTCATTCTAACCAATCTTAGTATGGAACTATGTCCAGAATGAATTTTTTTTTAATTATATGTTTTTATCTCTCAGAAGTTCTAAACTATGAACTGTTTGTTTTATTCATTCAGAAGTTAGTTTAATGATCTGACTGTTTATCTCTGAGAACTTCTGTTTCAAAAGAATAACATGCAGATTATGACATCAATATGTGTCACTCAACCTCTAAGGACCCCTAGAAGAATCAAAATACGTGTTCAAACTCTGAAGCAGGACAAAACATGCCATCAGACAACTGTCCTCTACAGAAGAACACGCGTTCAAATTCTGGGAAACTGAAAAGGCTGAATTGACAAAATAAAGGAGCAAATCTTTTTGGTAACTGTTCCAAGATCTCTACGCCTTCCCCTTTGTTAGCTCTCATTTATTACTTTCTAATCATGATGTTTTCAACATTTATTATTTCCACTAATTATGTTTTTTTTATTAAATGCATAATTTTCTATATAAACTCATTTCCACCTTCACTTTTCACTTTTACCTTTCACTCTCACGTTTTTACTCTCTCTCTTTTTCACCCTCACCTTAACTCCCTTCTCTGCAATTTTTTAAGAAAAACTCCAAAGGATCCATCATCAGAACTGTTACACATTTCTCCAGTCAAAACTCTCCTCACCTCTACTGATAAGCTTGAAGTTTTGTGTGAGATGTTCTTAGATTTTGAAAGTTTGAAAGAAAATGGGTTTGATTTTCATCCTACCATTAAAGCTCAAGGTTGGGAGAAGTACTTTGATCATCTCATGGGACCAGTTTTCCCCAAGCTTGTTAAAGAATTCTGGGTATTCGCAAGTGCCTCAAATTCCCATGTTACCTCTTACGTTCTGGGGAAGATGATTATCATCTCAGAAGATCACATTGCAAGGCTTATTCAATCTGATGGAAATGGAATTAAGTTCAGCGGAATGGATAAACTCTCAGACACAAAATTGGTGGCTAAAGAAATTTTCACCCATGGACAACCTTCAAACAAAATCAAAGATCTGAAGGATCATCCGAGGATTTAGGCTAAGATTATTCTGGGAAGCATTTTTCACAGGAAATCAACATACTCTCCTGATTATATTAACATGGATCAACAGTTTATTCTTTATTTCATCTCTAAGAAGAAGAAAGTCAACCTAGCATATTCTCCGTTTAATCATCTGAAAAACAGTGTAAAGGAAACTAGAGAATGAGAAAAGACTAAGATACCTCTAGGAAGATTGATTTTTGATATTCTGACTGAAAACAAACTAGTGGATCATCTAGCTGAGGCACAACAGATTGATATGCTGGAGACAGACGTTGGGAAACCTCTGAATGCAAAGAACCTCAAAAAGATGAAGTTCATTGATTCTATAAAAAATGACCCAACTCTTCATTCCAGAGAAGTCATCACAATGTAAACACCCCAAATTTTCCCTCACTCATTTCACCATGGCTTGTGATCTTTTCATTTGCATAAGTTCAACCATATCACATCATGTTGCATTTTTGGTTCACTGCATTGGTTCAAAGTCATCTGCATCTAGGGTTTGTGATCTGAGCAATCCCTGAGCCATCTGAGCCACTCCAAAGGTCATCAACCATCTCAAAAGGGTCCATGTATGTTCAAGCATCATATTATATCCTCCCAAGATCAAGAAAGTCAGAAAATCACAAGAACTGAGAAAGGCATGGAAGCAGAGCCAGACTTAACTGCACAGATGACCTAAAATTAGGGTTTTGGTTTCAGAGGCCATAACTCCAAATTTTTTGGCCATTCTTGTTTCTATTGGTCTCTATATGATACAAGGATCATGCATACCAAGTTTGATGGAAAAATTCATTGTGGAAGTCATCTGATCATTGGGTAACTTCTTGAGCAAGTCAAAGCCAAATCAGGGCATCTGAGGCCCCCCAATATGGAACCAAAGTGGATTTTTCATCAAAATGAAGTCATATGGTCTTTATTTGATCATTTAAGTGGTTTGAAGTTCACAAATTTGAAGAAAAGTGGGCTAAACCAAAAGTTGCCAAATATGGAAATGACTTGTAATGTAAACTTTCCATTTTGGGAAAGTTTTCAACCTCCTCTTTCTCAACCAAAAATGCTTCAAATGAAAAATTCTTGGTCATGAAAGTTGTAGATTGGATCATTCCCTTTTCAAAAAGTACAAGAACAAGATCTAATTCATTTTGGAACTCATGTTATGGCTTTCCAAAGTTGGGAAAAATCACATAAAATTCACTTTTGCACCAAAGAGGCATTTTGCAAAATGACATAATAAGGCATTCTAAAGGCTTCAAATATGCACAAATGTTTCACAACATCCTCATGTGACCTCTAAAGATCAGATTGGTGCTTTGAAACATTGCATTCCATGCCTTGAACTTCAAGTAATTCAAAAATGGCCAAACTTCCCCAAAATTGCAAAATGGATCAAATCTCTTCAGCCACTTGTGCCAGCTACAAAATATGACTTCCATGGACCTCCTTGAAGCAAGCTGACTCGAGCCATACCCTTGTACCATGCCTGAACCAGCCCATGCCTTCACTTACACAAATGTTGACTTTTTGCATATTGAACCATACCAATCAGCATAGGCCACCAACAACTCTCTGACCTATCAAGGATTGATATGTGTACCAAAGGCAAGCCATTTCACATAAGCTTGGAACTTGAATCCTCCCACAACTCAGCAACCACAAAAACTCCCTCTTATGCATTTCTCTTCGAAACTCATCACACAAGCCAAAAACATCAAAACAAACTTCATAGAACAACTCACCATGAACCACTGATCATTTCCCACCCTTCATCTTGCCCTAAAAACAGCCATATCAAAAACACGATTTTGGACCCTCCTTGAACTGAACTTCAGCAAACTTCCAAAAGAGTCCACAAAAGCTTCAACCAAGCATCCCAGAAGCAAGAGGGAGTCAAAAGAAGGAGAAAAGCACCAAGGAAAGGTCCAGACAGTGCCATTTTTGAAAGCTCCATTTCAGGTAACATTAAGAACAAATTTTCCAGAAATGATTTTTCATGTTCTTAGATTGTTCTTCATGCTTCACTGATCACACTGCACCTTTTGGTTTTGAAAATGATTAAGTTTTAAGCATGTATGAAGCTTCTGAAATTTCTGAATAATTTTCCGTTTTGCTACGAATCTTGTTGTTCAAGTGAAATAAATGATGTTTGATGGCTGAATCTTGTTTAGAATGGAGTAGGGATCATTTATGGAGAGTTTAGTGGTTTGATTTTACGAATTGAGTGAGTTAGCAAGAGTGGATGGCCGGAGAAGATGACCGGAACACTGTTCCGGTCACCTGAAAGTAGTTAGGGCATAATCCTGTAGTTAGGCTAAGTTTGAATTGTGGCCCTTAGATCCAAGTTACCCTCGCGCGTGAATGGTCTGGATTGCTTGATTAAAACCCTAATCTGATTTAATTATTTAATTAATTAGGTTTAGTAAGTTTGAATGTGGGCCTTAGGATGATGCGCCAAGTCAACTCCCCCCAGCCCAGAATGAATCTCAGCCCTCCATTGCGCATACTTCTCATTTTAATTAATTTTATTTCACATTTTTCTCCTTTAATTTGTGCATTTTATAAAAAATAGTAAAAAGACTTCAAAAATTCAGAAATTTTTTATTAAATCTTTTATTAATTTTCAGAATCCAAAAATATTTTTATTTTATTTTTTGCATTAAAAAAATGTTTTTAAATCATTTAAATGATTATTTTTAATTAGTTAATGGAAATTAATTAATTAAAAATACATTTAGGTATTTAAAAATCCCAAAAAAATTCAGAGAACATTTCCAAACATTTAGAAACATTTACAAACTCACAACAAAAATTTCTTTTTGGTTTTGATGATACTTTGGCAATTTTCATTTGAATTAGGGTTCTTTAATTTGAATATTTTAAACCCTAACTTCAAAAATTCATAACTTTTGATTCAAGTTGAGTCTGTGAATGGTTCTTTTTGCATTGTGTTATGCATACTTTCAAGCATCTAAAAACATTTTTTTTTCATTTTTATAATGCATTTTCAATTTGTTTGGTATTTTACCTTTAGGATCACCCTTAAAACCCTAGAAATTTAGGAAAATCATAAGTCCCTTAGGGTTTAGCTTCTGACCTTCCCCTTTGGGCAGTGAACTTGTATAGGTCTAAGGTCCCTTTGATCCCATTTTCAATTTTTTATCTTACCATTTGCTTCTGATTTTGAATTTTGCATCTCATGTTGTGCATAAACCCTAATTTGCATCTTCATTTGCATCCACCTTGCATAAGCTTGCATACATGAACTTGCCATGACATTTTGTGCATCCACATGGCATATAAGACATCTTAGGACATATTGAAATCATGTTTGATCATTGCATCATTAATTTGTCATGTTTTTGTTTTCATTTAATGTCATATGCATTCATGAACTTTCATGCTTCTTACATGTCTCATTTGCATTCTCATCTCTTGTATGGACATTCATATCACTTGGCATGCTTTCATACCATCTCATAACATCATTTTCATCATGAAAATGTTTCTGACTTTGGTTTTCATCTTTGCATTTCATCTCATTTTCATTTCATTTCATTTCTTTTTGCTAACTTTTCAGGTGGTAAGTGTTTGAGAAGTGAATTTTCCTTCACTTCTCACAATCTCTCCTCATCTCTCTTATGCATCATTGCTGCATTTTACTTGTGAATTAGAGTGAGCTTTCTCATTCATGCTCCTTCCTCACTTTCTTTCTTCAAGCAACTTATCTTCTTAAGTGAAGTAAGTTGTCTTACTTCTTCTTGCTTCTCTTCCTTCATCCTACTTCTTCCTTGGTGGCTTTTTCTCTTGAAGATCTTCTTGCAAGCCCAATAAACCCTAGGAACACCCAAGCATGATCACAATTAGGGCTTGATTAGTCCCCCATTAGTTTCTACCTTTGTGTCATCTTTGAGTATGCTCTTCTCATCTCTTAATCAAGGACTAAACCTTCAAGGTTTTAAGGCTTTGTGATTAAGCTTATGTCTGCATCCTTCTATTAGGATGGAGTGTATAACTTTAATCCTAAGTGTTAAACCCTTAATGTGTTTAAATACTTTAATCAATTCACCTAATAATCATCAAGACATCAAGCTTGTAACTTGGGCCTTGCATTAGGGTTCTAATTCTTCCTTTATTGGTTAAGAAGGACTAACCCTAGTTTTAATGGAAAAGTCCCCCTCAAGCTGTCTTACAAACCATAAAATCCATTTCTTAACCTTATCATTAACTAAAATCCACTTTAATAAAGACTTTGTTTTGTCATGAGGTTAATCCCTAATCATGGATTAAGTTGAGGAGCCTTCCTCAGCTTAAATGTTCTCATCTATTATCCTTCTATTAGGATGGTGTAATGGGTCCATTAAATCTCTGATTATGGCTTAAACTCATTACTTAACACTAAAAAAAAACTCCAAAAACATCTAAATAAATACAAGTAGGTTAATGATCTTAATCCTACATCAAGGTGGTTAAGTGTGAGGTGTTCATCTCATACTTAGGGTATTCTCATTACCCCTAATCAGAGGGAGGATGTGATGAGTTTACTAACCCTTGGTTTAGGCTTAAGCTCATTTTCCTATGACAAACTTCAAAAAGCAATAAAAGATTGAAAACACCAAAAACAAACAATAACCGTCTCCTCCGGGATTCTTTTCTCATCATCTTCACTCATAAACGAGAACTTGCTTCTTCCGTCTAATGCAAGACAGTTCGCACCTGAGCCAGACAGGTCATACACTTGAGCATAGACAAGCAAGCAGTTCACAAGTCAATTTTATCTTTCAGTCTCTTTGAGTCGAACTACGGTGTTCTGACTTCCTCACCGCACGAGAGGATACATAGGCATAACTTAACTGTTATCGAACAAAAGTCTCTGTATATTCCCCCCTCTTCCAGCATTATTCTTTAAGCCTCATTATCTTGAGCTCCACATTCTTTTCTTACACTGACACTCTTTCATCTCACTTCACATTTCTTTTACACTGACATATGCATTCTTTTCCAGCTTTGGCACACAGAATAGCACTGACACTACCCCTTTAAAACACAAATCTTTTAAGCGTGGATCCCGTCGAGTACGGCAGACAATTTGGGTGCTAATACCTTCCCAGGTTGTAACCAACCCCCTTTCTCAGTTTCTCTGGTTCGCAACCGTCTTATCCATCTCTTTCTAGGTTTATGCAGCATTACCTTTCCTTCGGGATAAAATGCCTAGCTGGTGACTCTTTTCAGTTCATCTTCATGTTCTCCCTTTCGCCGACCGTTCGCGTCTGTACCCCTTCTGGCCCTGTGTCATTTGGTGGGAGCGACAGCTTAGCGAATCTGCTGGGGACCCTTATACTGCAACCAGGGCTTCTGGTTCTTTTTGTGGGTTCCTCCTAGCGCTCATTTGATTTGTGTTTACTGGGGTGTTATGTGCTATATGTGTTTATTTATTTGCTTTATTTATTGCTTTATGTACAGCTTTATTCATTGCTTTCTTTACATTTTTGCATATTTCATATTGTCATTGCTGGATCTGGTTGTCTGTTTTGGTGGGTGGGGTTCCATTGAGAGATTAAGGTCCTATACCTGGGACCTGAGTGACACCTAGGCTAGAGTGGTTTATGTTCTTTCCCATTCCATTTTGGTCTGGTGCGGGAATATGAAACACGGTTCAGATGTGGGTTTCTTCTTGAGAACTCCGTGCTACAGATTTCCTGTAGTGCTAGGGCTATCTGGAAAGCCTGCTAAGTCTGGATGACCTTTATTTTGACCTCCAGAATCTGGGGTGAATTAGAGGAGGATCTTTTATGGTTATTGTAAACACTGTACCTCCGGGTTAGAAGTGTTTACACTTCTCATAACTGATCCAAGTCTGAGGATCCTTGTTCAAGAACATTACATGTGAGGGGGTTGGGTTGTTTACAGGTTTGCAGGAACCCTTGGCCACATCATACCCTGTTATTGTTTGTTTAAGAGTACTCCACTTTGGATAGTTCTTGTGATTAACCCTGGGCATGTGACTCTTTATTTGAGTCCCCCACCCTGGTTACTGGATTTCCGAGCCTTCATGTGGACTTTTGAACCTACATGGGCCTTATATCAAGACAAATAATCAGATCCAGCTCTTGATCACAAACCCTTGCATATCATTTGCATATATCATCATTGCATCATTTAACATTTGTTTATTTGTTTTTCAGGGTATCCACCCCATTATATTTGGTTTGTTTTTGACCCCTTCTACTGCTTAGACCTCTGCTTCAGTTATCTTCTTCAGCATCTGCTTCAGTTATCTCCCTCAACACCTGCATCAGTCTGTCAGAGACTTACCTCCAGCATCAGTCTTGATCTTCATCAGCATTTGTCTTCAGCTTCTTCAGCAGTACTCATGGCTACTCCCAGGAAGACCAACATATCCTACCACTTTTTTGAGCCAGTGTTGACTGGTATCAGGTAGGTCCAGTCACTTATCACACCTGACCACATCCCACTGTTTAGAGAGCACTATGGGGGTATCTTGGATATGGTTATGGACCTTGATCCTTCTCAGAGAAGCATGATCCACACATGCCTGCAGTTCTATGACCCTCCACTAAGATGTTTCACCTTTCCTGACTTTCAGATGGGACCTTTGTTGGAGGAGTTTTCTTTGTTGATTGGAGTACCTATCAGAGGGGGAATCCCCTTCAACCCAGAGATGACTGCTCCCAAAAGTGAAGAGATAGCAAGGACATTGTACTTGGAGCTTGCCCTCATTGAGCAAAGCATGACAACAAAAGCTGGGATTCCTGGTTTACATTTGGACTTCTTGATTTCTCAGGCCATCCTGAAGGCTTCATTGGGAGAGTGGAAAGGAGTCTGTGCATTATTAGCCCTCAGCATATATGGGGCTATACTATTTGCAGATGAGCCCAAATTTATCAATAAGAATGCCATCCATTTGTTTCTTCTGAAGAACCCAGTGCCTACCTTGCTAGGGGATTTTTACTACTCCATTCATCAGAGGAATGAGAAACAAAGGGGGAAGTTGGTAAGATGTTGTGCTCCTTTGTTTTACTCTTGGCTGCTCAGACACCTGCCTAAATCAGATACCTTCTTAAACCCACATCAGCAGAGGAATTGGGCCAAGAGGTTCATTGCCTTAACTTCAGATGATATCAGATGGTACACCCAGAACACCAAAGGCAATGACATTATCACCAGCCTTGGACAATACCCAAATGTGCCTCTGATAGGAGTGAAGGGTTGCATCAATTACAATACTTTACTATTTAAGAGAAAATTGGGATATGCCTTAGTTCACCCGCCCAGAGGACATGATTTAGCTGAGACCCTATATTGTGAAGTGCAACCTAATTCAGCTGTTGTCAGATAAGCGTCCTGGGCTTGGGACAACATCCAGACAAAAGGGATAGCTATTCTTGGAAGATGTAAGAATGTTGCTTCAGCTCAGTACTCAGACTGGTCCCGTACCAGGGCTCAGATTACCAGAATGCCTTTCACCTTGGAAGACATACCTGGACCATCTACAGTACAGCCTGCAGCAACAGTTAGCCTGGAGGAGTTTGAAAAGTTGAAGGAAAGGAATGAGCAACTATCTCAAGCCTTGAAGAAGACTCTTTGGGAAAGGAGTGATGGTCGCCTGGACATTGAGAGATTGGAAAAGCTTAGGGTTGAGCACCTTGCCAAAATTGAAAAGACAGAAGACTACATAAGGAAAGCAAGGGCTGGGGAGCAGATATTGAAGAATGCCTGTAAAGAGGCCAAGATTCAGAATGCTAGGGCTGAGCACTATCTGCAAGAGAGCCATGTTAGATGGGTCAGGATCACCAAAGTCCGTGCACAAGAAGACCAGAAGACTCAAGCCAAGATTGAACATCTAGAGGCCAGTGAGAAGAAGCAGCATGAAGCTTTGTTGGCAGCTCAGAAGGAGATCTCAGAATTGAAGCTTAGAGCAGGGTTGAAAAGATCAAAAGACCAGGACAAGCATAAGAAGCTGACCACTGCCATTGCTACCAGGAACCTCCTCATTAGGACCATTACAGAGCACCCAGCTGGTCCAGTGACTGAGGCACTCCTGAAGGAGGTCAGAGAAGATGAGTTTGGATTGAATGTCCGATTCTTCTTTGCTTGTTGTTCTTTCCTTTTGATGTACTTTTCCTTTTGTTGTATTTTGACCCTCCATGGGCATGTATTGTAAAACAGACTATGTATGCTTCATCATTTGTAATATATTTTAGTTTGTTTTCATCTGGGTTTTCTCTCAACAACATCAAGTATCTTCCTCGAGGTCTGGAAAGGTCAAAACCAAGAACCAAACCGGATACCTTGGAAAACAAATAAGCATACTGCATTTCATACTAACTTTGTTTTTGTTTTGTAGGTTTTTGTTATTATTCTTGTTTCTAACTTTGTTGTGAACTCAGGAAACATTGCTCGTCGCCGAGTGTTCCCTGTCAACCGCACGCACCGGTACCCGACTCGTAACAACCTTCCCGACATTCAAATGGAGCAAGTACAGTAGGACCTAAATGAGGTCAGAAATCAGATGGCAAACGAGAGAGTAGAAATGAGAAACCAGATGTCTCAATTCATGGCTGTCATGATTGGCTTAGCCCAGAGCCAAGAAAGACTGAGAGAACTGGTAGAAAGACAGACACCTGAGGAACCTCATCTTGTAACAGGGGGAACCAGCAACAATGAACAGGGGCAACCTCGTATTGACCCACCAGAATATGGACCCCATCTGAATCCAGAAGTTAACATCCCGAGGAATGTTCAAGGTAATACTGTTGGGGGCAGAATCCTGCAAGAGGATCCCCGAGAAGAACAATTTACTGTTATAGGGGCTGGAGATGAGGTATATGATAGAAGATTGGATGAGATTGCTGAAAAGTTAAGATCTTTGGAATCTCAGAATTCTTTGGGCTTCGACGTGAAGGATATGAGACTAGTAGATGGGGTGAGGATTCCCCACAAATTCAAACCCCCATGCTTTGAAAAGTATAATGGTACCTCCTGTCCGCGTACTCATCTGCAATCTTTCTTGGGAAGGCTCAAGGCTTATACCATGGATGAGAAGTTATGGATGTTCTACTTTGAGGACAGTCTGACTGGAGCTTCGAGAGAATGGTATTCGCATTTGACTAGGGCCACCATAAGATGTTAGAAGGACTTGGCCGAGGCTTTCATTCGGAAATATCAATACAACCTGGACATGGCTCCCAATAGAACACTTCTAATGGGCATGTCTCAGTCTTCTAGAGAGAGCTTCCGAGATTATGCTTAGAGATGGAGACAGCTTGCTGCTGCTTTCCAACCACCCATGTCAGAAAGAGAAATGGCTGACATGTTCATGAACACATTGCAAGGGACTTATATTGATAGACTCACTACTTTCTCCTCTACCAGTTTTGCTGATGTGGTCATAGCTGGTGAGAGAATTGAAAGTATTTTGAAGATGGGCAAAATCTCCGACAACGGTGCAAGTTCCTCCGGAAATCCCATAAAACCTTTTGCAGGACCCCGAAGGGCGGGTGAAACAAATTCTATTCATACAAGAAGGGGCAGGCCCCAGTATTCCCACAGGTCAGTAGCAGCTGTTACCATCCCAGCTCCAGTTCCACAACAACCTTTATATCCTTAACAACAACAACAACATCACTATTAGCAACCATCTCATTTCCCGCAACAGAGAACCTACAACAACAACAATAGCAACCAACAGCAGTGTCCCTTCCAACAGAGACCATCTCAGGCAAATAGGGTGATTGACCCTATCCCTATGCCTTATGCTGCCTTATTGTCACAACTCCTGAAGCTTAACTTGGTTGAGTTAAGGACGTTGGCACCACCAGATCCTCTCAATATCCCAAAGAATTATGATGTCAACGCCAGGTGTGCCTTCCACTCCAACGCACCTGGTCACAATACTGAGAAGTGTAGGGCCTTACAAATGAAGGTACAAGATCTAGTCGATTCTAAAGCTCTCAATTTTGCACCTCCTCCGAACGTCAACAGAAATCCTATGCCTAATCATGGTGGGCCTATGATTAATGCTATTGAAGAGGACCAATCATCTACATTGATTGATAATGTTGCACAAATTCAAACACCACTAGCTGAAGTCAAAGTTCAACTTTTGAGATGCCAAGTGTTCCCAGGCTGTGGGGCCTGCTGTGAGTTGTGCAATATAGCTAGTAATGGTTGTGAGAAGCTAAGGATTGGCATAGATGGCCTTATCCAAGATGGGATTTTACAAATTACTTCAACAGCTCCTTCAGCAACTTTTGTTTCAGCAACACTGGATCCACCTACAACATCAACAATCATTCCTTTAGCAACAAATTCTCCTACAACAGCAACAACAATCATTCCTACTGATTCATCAACATCACCAGCAATTACTCCGTCCATCACTTCAATAAGTCAAAATTCAATAATTGTTTCTTCTACAACAGCAACATCCATTTTATTAACAGAATCTTCTACAACGCCAGCAAAAATTAATGAAGATGTCTCAACAGTTACAATCTACTATGACCCATCAAATGTTCCGCCCAACAACAATTTCCAACAACAAACTGTGGAACCTCCTGCCAGATCACCAGTCACGATTTACTATGATCCGCACACCATTACAGTACCTTCCTCTGCAGCAATCAGCCCAGTTACCATCACGGTACCCGGGCATGTTCGTTATGAAAGCAGTAATGCCATACTCTGGCACTACAGCTCTGATCTCTACTGCAATGGGGAGAAGATCACCCTAGATTCATCAACCTTTTCACCACAAATTGATAATGTTGGGGGAGGCGGAGGCTTCACCAGAAGCGGACGCCTTTTTGCCTCACAAACACAAAAACCTAATGCTGAAGCAGAAGCTGCTGCTAAGGCAAAAGGAAAGAATGTGGTATCCGAAGAGCCATCTGCTAAGGAAACTCAGAAGACATCTTTTGAGCAAGACTTAGACGAGTTCATGAGAATAATAAAAAGGAGTGATTACAAGGTGGTGGACCAGCTTCACCAAACACCCTCCAAAATCTCCATATTATCACTATTAATGTGTTCTGAAGCTCACAGGAACGCATTGTTGAAAGTCCTGCACGCAGCATACGTGCCGGAGGAGATTACGGCTAATCAGTTGGAAACCGTGGTTGCAAATGTCAACACCAGTCATGGACTGGGCTTTACGAATACTGATTTAACAACGGAGGGGCGCAACCATAACAAGGCTTTGCATATAACCTTGGAATGCAAGGGTGTTGTTCTATCTCATGTGTTGGTGGAAACGGGGTCTTCCCTCAATGTCCTACCAAAGAAAGCCTTAGTGAAGCTAGAGTATGATGGCTTGGAATTGAATCCGAGTAATTTGGTGGTGAGAGCATTTGATGGCTATAAAAGATCAGTGCTTGGGGAGATTGATCTGCCTGTGTTGATTGGCCCACATACCTTTAAAACTACCTTCTTTGTGATGGACATACAGCCGGCCTACAACTGTCTGTTGGGTAGACCCTGGATCCACGCCGCTGGCACTGTTACGTCTACCCTTCACCAGAAGTTAAAATTCGAGTGGGAAGGCCAAATCATCACCATCTATGGGGAGGAGGACATCTTTGTTAGCCAACTGGCTACGTATAAGTACATAGAAATGGATGGGGAGATCCATGAAACCATGAGTCAGGGGTTTGAGGCCCTTAATATTAATGAAGCATCTGCTGTGTCTGGGACTTCCATCACATCATATCAACATGCCCGGAAGGTTGTTGAGGAGGGTACCGCTCAAGACTGGGGCAAGCTGCTGCCAGTTGAAAAGAAAGAAGACCGATTCGGGTTGGGTTACAGACCAACTCGACAAGATCAATCAGAGGATGCAACGGAGCCCAAGTTTGTCAGCGGGGGAATGCTAACCCCGGATGCTGTAAACAGTTTGGAAGACGAGGAAGAAGGCGAACGCAACCTGGAAAACTGGATACGTCCAAGGATCCCGGGAAACCGAGTCTCAAACTGGTCTTCCCAGGAAATTATAAGAGTTACTCCGGCAGAGTAATTATTATTTCATGTCTTTAAGCATGCTTCAAGTCCTGCATCTTGCCCAAGATGCCGGGGCTCATTTTTTTAATCGGGCCATCTTGTATTTTGTGCAAACGATCAATTAATGAATATCAGGACATCTTTTGCAAACGAGTCTCTTCTTTTTTACCGCTCACTGTTTTTCATTTTTATTTTTTGTAGAAAAATAAAATGGCAATGTTTTTCAAAATAATAACTTCATTTTCACTTTTTTTAAGCAAGATAAAACTGATCACTAAAATGAACAAATCTAAACCCTTGCAGAGAATACCCTCCAGACTGCACCGACAACGAAACTGCTATGACTTCGTATGACTTTGACAATCCGATTAATCAAGCCGATGAAGGGGTTGAAGAAGATTATGAGCTACCTGAAGAACTAGCCAGGTTGTTGAGGCAAGAGGAGAAGGTTATCACTCCTCATCAGGAAGAAGTTGAGACGGTTAATCTGTAAAGGAAAGTGGTAAACTGTAAATAAAACAGTAAAGCTAAACTAAAGCATAACAGCGAATGAATAAGCACCCAAAGAAAACAGAAACAGACAAGCGCTAGGATTGACTCTCAAAGGGGAAATTAGAATTTCTAAAAGTCCCCAGCAGAGTCGCCAGCTGTCGCTCCCGGGATTTTCATCCTAGTACAAACGCGAAAGTGGCGCGGAAAAGGTAGAGTCGCCAGCCAGACAATTTTATCCCAAAGGAATGGGAAAGGTAATGTTGCACAAACCTAAGGAAGAAGGAAAAGAACGAGGCCTTGCGAACCAAAGATCTGGATACGGAAGTCGGTTACGAATTGAGAAGGTATTAGCACCCCAATCCGTCATATTCGTCCGCAAAGAGTATGAGATGAGAAAAGAAGACGTGACTTCTTGGTTTGTTGTCTTTTATAAGAAGTGTTTTGAGTTTGTG
Source organism: Lathyrus aphaca (assembly GCA_963966055.1). Classification (NCBI taxonomy): domain Eukaryota; kingdom Viridiplantae; phylum Streptophyta; class Magnoliopsida; order Fabales; family Fabaceae; genus Lathyrus; species Lathyrus aphaca. The sequence continues at coordinate 29,957,614 of OZ014525.1, forward strand.
TTTTCCGTATGTACAACACTAAAGACTATGACGCAGGAGCGAATACTTTCCAAGATCGCCCCCAATGGAACGTTTGTAAAGCATCCTAGAAGAGTGAAGGAGACCTCCACTAGTCATTTCCTGTATAGCTTAAGGCTCGTGGCGCATTATACACCTTTTCCTTTATTAAGTGTTTTTGATTTTATTTTAAAATGAGAAGAGAGACTCAAATTGTCAAAGGAAAAATTCTAAGGGAAACTAGACTTACCCTAAGTTAATTGAATTCATGGATAACCTATGGTTAGTGAGGTTTGAAAGATTAATCTACCTAAAATATATTAGAACTAGAAATACAAGTACAAGAATTAATAGTGAACAATATGGTCCTCCTAAGTCATGGTGGATGAAAACGTGAATGAAACATAAAAGGGATGAAACGATGGATCGGGTGGGTCGATTGCGTGGTGCTAAGACGCACGACTTATGGTGTGAAACATACAAGGCTTGCTTTTGGTTGAATGGAGTGGAACGATGGTAATCGAGGAACCCTAAAGTCACATGCAACTTTATTTGTTTATTTGAAAATATACTCGACGTTGGATCGAGTCTTATTTGTTTCATTTTTGAGATTTCGTTTTCTAACGATTTGTTTTATCTTTTCTATCCTAATTATGGAAATCATAAAAGCATACAAGTATTACGCTATTACATCACAAAGTACACAAAATAATTGAGGCACAAAAATATCCAAGTCCATAAGCCAATCCTTGAAAACATACCTTGCACAAAAAGCAAATAGTTAGTGAATTAAAATACCATGAATATGCATAATATGATGGAATGAATTAAAATGCCAAAAATATTAAAAGCTATGGAAAAATGTGAAATTAAATTCCTACGGTCTCTAACCTGATTATAACATTGTGTTAAAAACTCTCTTAAAAATTCTAATTCTAACTATGGTAAATGATCACCTAAATCTAACTAAGGTTTAATCACAATTTTGTACGAATCACACTACCACAATAGTTGAAAAAATGTCCTAAAAATTACACAAAAAATATTCTAGGTACTTCTATTTGTCTTCTAATCATAGCAAAAAGAATGGATCCAAAATATTATAGGAAGTGGTGAAAATAAATTGTACAAATTTATGTGTTTATGAAGGATTCAATCTAAAATCACTAAAAATGAAAAATCGAAATTAAATGGAAAAATAATTAAATTCAGAAACTAAAAATTGGGAGGAGTTCTAAATTGCCTTAATATTCTAATATAATTTTTATAGAATTTTTATTATGTCTCTTACTATTTTTTCTAGAATTAAATTGAAATAGTGTAAAACAAAAATTAAAAAAACCATAAAACAAGCAGGGGTTGAGAAGAGAAATATTTGATAGTTAATAATAGAGCTGGGCCTAAATGGGGGCGTGGATATCAACTCTGGGCCCAGACCCGCATGGGAGGAATGGATAAAAATAAAAAAAACGGGTCCAACCTTAATTCCGCCGAATTAATAATGGTAATGGCATCTTAATAAAGTTTTCAGGATCTTTTTTTTAACATCATAAACAATGTAATTAATCTACACTTATGAATTTTAATTCTTATTCAATTTCAAAAAATCTGAATTAACTTAATTAGATTAAGAACAAAACAAATTATAAACTTCTTTCCCTCAGAAAAGGAAAAAACACACTCTCTCTCTCTCAAAAGTCTCATCTTCTCCTTCTCTCTCACCAAAACGTCCATTCATCTTCTTGAGTAAACCCTAACCGCCGCCGTCATCACCTCCTTACTCTTAATGTCGTCGCCGCCAACCTCATTCTTGTTCTCCCTCACTCACGCGTCTTCTCCTCTATCCATGTTCATCCCCTTAAACAAAACCTAACCCTATATTTCAAATCCTCTTCCCCCCCGCGACACTACCTCCTTCGATCAAACTAAGTCTCCGCCGTCTTCATCGCATGATGGCGTGACTCCGCCGGAACAAAAGCCACGGAGAACCATATCCGCACCATTTCATCGCTAACCCTAATAACTTCATATGAATCCTAATCGAAACCCTCGCCCCCCTTTTAATCCAAGACCAAAATCGAATTCAAGAATGATTAATCAAAGCACAACAACGATTTCTAACCGGAAGCCAATTCGTACCTTGAGTTTGGGTCAATCTTCCGATGGCGTGGCGAGCTGGATGATGATTCCGATCGTCGAACGATGAAGATGCGGCGACGAAGACGTCGGTGGCCCGATGAAAAAGTTGCGGAACTCCGTTCAGGTATGCATACGATTTCACCTGTTGTTTTTTCTTGTTCACCTTCTCTGTGTTATTGTCACGATTTCAATGCTACTACTGTTGAATCATTCTTGCGAAATCTTGTTGTAACAGTTGCGAATCCATGACTGAATTTGTATTTGGAATATGAATTTCTGCAGGATTTTGATGCACGAAGACGTTGGGATTTTGATCAGGTTGTAACCATGTTTTTGTGATGCGATTTACGGCTTTCGTGGATTGATGGTGATAGCTGAAGTTGGTGATGATGCTGATTGACGAATTTTTGTGTTAGGCTTGCAGGTTCAGGGTGAATGAAGATTATGATGCAGAGAGGATATAAGCTATGATTGGTGATGAAGAATAATGGAGTCCTTGAGTTTTTGATGACTGATGAAAGCTAGAAAAATGGAAGATTGATGAAGGTATTGAAGAGGATTGAAGAAGAGTCGCAGAGGATTGAGAAAAGGGGGAGAAGAATAGGTGTTCAGAAGATTGGAGAGAAAAGATCCAGCCACATGAAGAAGAAGATCAGTGACTTTTTATCGAGATTAATGGTGAGTGTTTTTGATAATTGTTGGTAAAATCAGTTAGAAAACTCGGTTATGATTCTGTTAGAGTTTGTTGAAGTTGTTAGAGTTAGTTAGAAGTGAACTTTGGTGATTTCTGTTATGATTCTGTTGCAGTTGAATTTCGGTTAGTTTGTTATGATTTTGTTCAACTGATATTATAACTGAAAAAGTGTATTGAACCCCTGCTTTGGAAATTTCGGTTCTGCTTTGTTCTCTTTCTTTCCATTATTTCCATAATATCAGTCCTTCTGTTATTAACTGCATTCTCTTTGCTGTAGACTTCCTGTTTTCCTTGCTTTTAGTCGCTATTTGCCTGCGTTTTCCTGGCTGAGCACACTATTGTGCACCTTTTATTTTCTCTATTTTTTTCAGCAAGCCTATAACTTTCCCTGGTTTTAATTAATCCTCTCATTTTGGTAATGTTCAGGCAGTGATGAAAGGACTTTGGATTGGCTATTGCAATTGAAAACACAAGTATAGTTGATATTTTTGCGGATGACGGCGAAGTTAATTGAAGTGTAAAAGAGGGGGCCAAACCCAATTAATAGTTCTGATTATGTTTTCTTTTCTTTTTGGCTACTGAAGATTGAGAGGTTTTTACTACTGCGGAAGCTTCAGCCATGTCGAAACTTTAACTGTTTTTTGGTTATGCTTGTAATTGGATTTCCTGAGTTTTGTGCTTGAATTTTATTGAAACTTTTTTCAGACTTTTTGTGTATCATTGTTTTGTAACTGACATGAAGATTCCTTTGAATGATAAACTTTGGATGGTAAACCTTGGCTGAGAAAACTTTGGGTAATATTTGTTGAAATTACCATTTGAAGTACCATGACAATCTTTTTGTGTATCATTATATCGTTGCCCAATTTGTTTCACACATCTAAACAAAATGATCCAATTTGATCAGCAATGCTTCCCATTTAAATACACATTTTTTGGAAGCCTTCATAATAACTATAATTATCAAGATTCATGGAAAGTAACAAAAAGAAAATTCCATTCCTTCTAAATAATCCAACTTCACTACGAGTGAAACCTCTTATTTTTTTCCTTTTTAAAAGCAAAACTATCAACAAAAAATCTTTTGATTCGTTTTGTGTAACTCTTCAAGATCTTTGTCAGACAGTCTGTATTCCTCTAACAAAAGATCTTATGCGAAACTATTTCCCCATTCTCAATCCATCATAATGTTTCCTTAAAAAAAACAATAGGCTTGTATTATGACCACAACATAGGCCCACGGGTATTGTTAATACTTATTTGGACGAAGTGAATGTATTAATTAACCTGAAATCAGATTTGAATTTAGTTGACGGATACAAATAATGAATTGGTTAGGAAACAAAGAAATTTGGGAATTATCATGAATCTAGATGGGTATGGTTAAATGGATATAACAAATGGTTTTATGTGGATAAACAAAATTATGGTAATTGGGATAGAATTGAATTTGGAATGACACTCGAATTAAATATGAATTGACGCGTTATTTTCCTCGAAGATTTTTAACTTAAAACAAACCTCATGAACACTTCCGCCTTCGCTTGAATCCGTAAACCCAAGCCCAAATTCTTTAAAATCCCTGCCTTCAATGCCACATTTTAATTCGCATCGAACTTTCAGGACAACTGACAGAAATCTCATAATGATAGAATCCATTGAGCGACAAGATGCCTCGTTGCCACATTTCATCCAGAAACTCTCGATGGTCAAATGGTCAGGGAAGTGAACCCTACTATTGGTGGTGATTATCGAAGAACAAAACCCTTGATTTTTGCTGAGGCCAAATCTTGGGAATCCTCCTGTTAAACATGCGCACAAGAGACAAATCATAACCCCTGATCTTTGTATTTTCAATCGAACCAAGCCTGCCAAAGAGATAAATCACGAGGCATTGCAAAAAAACATGATTCTTCACGCTTATGACCCAAGTAATAAGCCTCATTCCTAACGACTGCGCGACACTCTACAGACAACCTTATGAGAAATGCATGTGAATGTGAGGCGTAAGCCAACTAGATGATAATAGATAGAAGGGAAAATTTTGGGGTGTTACAGCTGCCCCTATTCAATCACTGTAGACTTGAATGGATGATAGCAGCTGCTTTCAGACGTTTGAAGTATGCAGGGATTGAATACCAGAAACAACCAGAAAATTTGCACTCTGTGGCAGAAGACCAGGGAAATAAACTCAACCAAATGAACTCTGCTTGGATATAATTACGATGGTAAGGTCATAAACGGGGGATGCCTTTTGAGTGATGCCAGAAGGCTACTGGCCTGCCACACTGTGGGTGGACTTGTGATATGATGCTACCCTGAGGATGGACTTTCGCCAATCTGCGGTTGGACTTCAAAATACGTGGCCACACTGCGGGTGGACTTTGGAAATTGCCACGCTGTGGGTGGACTTTGGAAATTGCCACGCTGTGGGTGGACTTTGGAAATTGCCAAGCTGTGGGTGGACTTTGGAAATTGCCACGCTGTGGGTGGACTTTGGAAATTGCCACGCTGTGGGTGGACTTTGGAAATTGTCACGCTGTGGGTGGACTTTGGAAATTGCCACGCTGTGGGTGGACTTTGGAAATCGCCACGCTGTGGGTGGACTTTGGAAATTGCCACGCTGTGGGTGGACTTTGGAAATTGCCACGCTGCAGGTGGACTTTTGGAATTTGCCACACTGTGGGTGGACTTTGGAGATTTGCCACACTGCGGGTGGACTTCTGCTCACTGCGGGAGACTTTTGAATTTTGCCACCCGAAGATGGACTTTGGCCAGTCTGCGGCTGGACTTTTGCTCACTACGAGAGACTTTTGAGATTTGCCACACTACGGGTGGACTTTTGCTCACTACGGGAGACTTTTGCTCACTACGGGAGACTTTTGCTCACTACGGGAGGCTTTAGAGATTTGCCACACTACGGGTGGACTTTTGAAGCTTGCCACCCGAAGATGGACTTTGGCCAGTCTGCGGCTGGACTTTGAAATCTGCCACCCGAAGATGGACTTTGGCCAGTCTGCGGCTGGACTTTGCATACGTGGAATTGCACGGCATGTTGCCCCATGACACTGGAAATATTTTGTCTCGAGTATTGTTAATGAACTGGTGTGAATGTAAAAGAAATTCCTGACGCGGAAGTGATAAGTCTCTGCTGACTCTATGGGGAAACACAATGATCGCGAATTCGATCCCAAGAAGTCCTGTGGAGATAATATCTCTGTCGGAGAAGAGCGTGAATAATTCATCTGTTCTGAATTATCACCTTTGCCAAAAATAAATTGGACTTTTAGATTTGAGGGCCGTGCCTGGGGATACCTTGATTATAGAGGCATATCCACTCTTATGGACCTGCTGGGGAGGAGAATGATTTATCTGAAATCTTCTAGGGGAATAGGAATTGCCTTAGATCTGTTGAGGAACCGAGATCAAGGAAACCATCTGAAGGAAAAACTTCTGACTTTAGTGAGGATAACTTCCATTTGCCTGTTGGGGATGACAACACCGAGACACGTCCTGCTGAGGAGGAAAGATTTCAAGTTGTCTCGTGCTGGGGATCAATTGCTTCCGTATGGATTTTACCTCAAGAGGATTTTACAAAAGACTTGGTGTCTTTAAACTCTTAGGTATCGTAACGACTGCATGAATTAGTGTAATAACCTTGTTGGGGGGGCCACCATTGCCAATGCGGACGAGTTTGTATCTGTCAGAAGTGCTGAACGAGATAGTTAGCTTGACGAGTGACCACAGTATTCTAAACTCCGGGTAAATGCTTTCGATCGTCTGTCTTCGGGAAGGAATGAACTCTCGTACTATTGGGGTGGCCTGCCCCAGTACGAGTATTTGAATAGCTTTGCACTTGACCGACTAATCTTCGCTCTTGGAGAGATCTGAATCTCAAAGTAATTGCCCCAGTTTGACTGAAGTTTGAAGAGATTGCTCGACTTAACTGCCCCGGATCGGATAGCTCTTACTGTGACTAATTAGGAAAGTCCTTGCCCAGTGAAGCTTTCTCAGAAAAGTGCACCTTGACATGACAGTCTTTCAGAAGTTTTAAACTTCTCAACTTGGCAAGCTTAAGCTTCTGGATTGAATTTCCGCATGTGAACCATTTATGATGCTAAACAAATGTATGCAAGCAAAAAATGTTTATTCTTAGAATGAAAATTCTAATGCAACACACATGTCAAACTCGAAGTCTTCATTGAAAAAGGTGTCGCGAAACTTTTGTGAGCAAATCACTGGTTAAGCTACGACATTATTTTTGAATGAAAGTATGTACATGCAATACCAACAAATGTCTTTTAGCGCAACTCATAGGAGTCAGGAACGCGGTCTCGTAGTAGTACGCTCTCAAATTAACCCTGTTTCAGTTAGGACTTTTAAGGGTTGTATCGTGGCCTGGTTCACGGTTACAGAAACAAAGGATATAGGCTCGAAGTTTATTTGTGCCCACCCACTCTTCGTGATGTTCTCCATTCTTATGTTCAGCTAGTTTTCACAAGCATTCATCTTTCATAAGAGTTTCGTGTTGATTGAGGAACCATTGCTGCTATCAGTTCAAGCACCAATCAGGTTATTGTTGAGAGCCAGTCACTCCTCTACCTTTCGTGTCTGTGTCACACGACTTTGTTCTCATTTGAGGATCTTTCTTGTGTAATCCTTTTTCGTCTTTCGCTTTTGCATAATTTTGCTTATTCCTAACTTTTGCCTGGACTGATTCTTGTGAATCTTTGATTGTGGAGTCCAGCGGGACGCCCTAACTTTTGCCTAAGTCGCTTGTTTTCAAGTTTCAACTTAGCGGGCCTTTTCTTTCTTTTTCCTTTTTTTTTGCATTTTGAACAAGTCGCGTGACATTGTTTGTCTTGATTGCTTCACGAGGGTTGTGACTGCCTCATTCTTTGGGTCGACGAAAGATAACCATTGTGGTTTTCAATCTTTGGACCTTTTGACTTGGATAACCATTGTGGTTTCTGGCCTTTGGACCTCTTGATTAACATGATGGAATGCAATGGATATTCAAATACACTCCTTTATGAAAGCCTGAATGCTTGGTCCGATTAGCTGACATCTACCCTGCCCCTGGGTTACATGTGAGGGTTTTTTCATTTGAAAAGAAACTCCTACTTCAAGGCTTAAAGGGGTTAGCGAGGGTCTATCTTCCTTATATCTCCAGTGTTTAGGGATTTGAAACAAAGCCTGTACATCGTTAACAGGGCCTTACTCGAGAGCACACAATTAGAGATTTGGCGTTTTTGTTTCGTCATTCTCCTTCATAGAATTTAAGCATGACAATTGGTATTGCGATGTACATATGCAAAATTATAAGGGAATGCAAATGAATTTACTTCAAGAAAAACATGTGAGTTTTATTATTGCTAACATTCAAAAGCAAACAAATTTCATACATGTAGACAAATGTTTAGCATATAAAAGAAACTACAAATGGAAATGCACTAAGGAAACTGAATATTGCCATAGTTGAGGAGGCTTGGCTCCGTCTGGACCTGTCAGTCTTGGATACTTTCAGTGATCAATAGCTCTTTCACAGACTTGTAATCTTCAATTCGCCGTTGCATGCCCAACCATGGCAGTAATACTTCCTCTTCTAGCTATTCTGACTCTGACACGAGACATCTGAAGAAAAGAGTGAAGTTGGGGAGTAAAGTTTGCCCCATAAGTTTGCTCGGAAAGACCTGACGATCTTCTGCCTACGTATCTCCATTGACCAGATGACCAATGAAGAATCAGAGCGACGTAGTTCCCCTCAATAGGGATGAAAATGAACAATGAAGAAAGGCAAACACACAAATGCCATCACTGAGAGTATTTGAATACTGCTGGCTCTATTTGCTTCATGAATACCCTGGTGTCCTGGGGGATTAACTTGAAGACTTCAGCTTAACGTGAACCATCTGGTAGAATAACTGTGACACCGGTTCCATTATGACTAGGCATCGGATTCTGGAGTACATTTGGGAGAGGAGCAAAATTGATCGCCTTGGAGTCAACTAAGTCATGTACCTTGTTCTGTAAAAGCCCAACATTTCTCAATACTGTGCCCCTGGGCACCTGAATGGAATTCGCACCTGGCATTAGCATCAAAATTCGGAGGTAGATTGTCAGGAGCAGGAGGTCTCATGGTACGAAGCTCGACCAGGTTCAACTTTAGCAGCTCTGGGAGAAATACAACATATGGGCATGGGACGGGGTCGAGTCTGCGGTTTCTTGCTCTTGTTCTTTCCTGAAATGGTCTCTGTACCTGTTGTTGCTGACCCTGTGGTCGTTGTTGTTGAACCTGTGGAGTAATAGTCACTGCAGCTGCTTGGTGGTAACCTTGAGAATAACTTCTGTCTCGGCCTCTATACACAGCATTCGTCTCGCCTTCTCTTCTTCTTTGGCCATTGCCAAAAGGCTCTCTCACACCGGAAGAACTAGCACTGCTTGCATCCTGGATCTTTCCCATTTTCAGAAAATTCTCTATTCTTTCTCCAGCGATGACGATATCAGAAAAACCAATGGACGGGCAGGCGGCCAGACGATCCAAGTAAACACCTTGCAAGGTGCCCATAAACATGTCGGCCATTTCCCGATCCAGCAATGGAGGTTGAACCTGTGCGGCCAGCTCACGCCACCTTTGGGCATACTGCTTAAAACTCTCTTTAGGTCTTTGAGACAAGTTCTGCAACTGGGTGAGATTCGGAGCCATATCAATATTGTATTGATACTGCTTGAGGAATGCCTCAGCTAGATCTTTCCAACTTCGAATAGAGACCCGACTCAGCTTCATGTACCAGCTCAACGAAGCTCCAGATAAACTGTCTTGGAAGAAATGCATCCAAAGTTTCTCGTCATCAGTATGAGCCGAGATTCTTCCGAAGTACGCATGAATGTGAGTCCTAGGACACGTGCTGCCGTTGTACTTGTCAAACGATGGTGCCTTGAACTTTGGAGGGATTCTGACTCCTGGTACTAACCCGAGACTGGTTACATCGATACCCAAGGAATTCTGACATTCCATGGCCTTGATCTTCTCTGAAAGCTCTTCATACCTGCGATTGTTGATCTCATTCATGTTACCCATATCAGCATCCAGTAGAGTGAACTGGTCCTCTTGATTGTCTTCTAAACCTGCATTACGTGTTGTGGTCCTATTTGGATTAGGTTCTCCATTACGGGCAGCGTTAGAATCCACATTCTCAGCCGGTGTTCCCGTATTAACATTCCCATGAGGTTGCTCAACCATCAACCGGAGACGCTCCTGGTTCTGGGCCATGCCGGCCATCATTTCCATGAACTGATCCATCCTCTGTCGGAGCTCATTGAGATCTGTCTGCATTCGTTCAACCATCCTTACTCGGTTTCTTTTAGTCGGATATCGGTGAACGCGTTGACCAGCTATATTGCCTGTAATCAAATAAGTTAGAAACCTTGGGTAACCTGCAAAAATACAAGAATATGGTATGCAGGAAATGAATGCTATGGCATGTCGATCCATTTTTAGGGCATCCCATCCCCTGATTCCAGTTTTGTGGGTTTGATGAAGACAAAAGCTCTTTTTTGTTGTAAATAACAAGCGGTGTTGATAACATAAAATGTGTGTGTGTAGCAGTCGTGCCAAACAATTCCAAGAATACGAAGACCGACGTGTTTTTGCAAATGTGTCAGATGTGTCAGTGATCATAAAGCGAGAGCACACATAATGATAGTAAAGGGGTCTTTTTATGATAATAATTTTGTTGATATAGTCAAAACACCCAAGGCATGGATTCAAACAGAAGTACAATGATAAAAAGATTCCATCAACAGTCCTGATGGTAACCCCACAACATACAAGCAAACAGAAATATGTCTTTGTCAATGTGATCCTCTATCTAGATCTGAGTCAATGATCGGTCCCGCCTTTGGAACTTCTACCAACTCCTTCGTCTGCACCTGGTTGTCTTCAAACCTCTTCAGCTTCTTCTGATAGCAGATCATCATCCGCTTGTAGTAAGCAGCTTCTTCTCGGGCTTTAGCAAGTTCTTCATCTTTTCCTCTCAACTTATCGGCCACCTCTTCGTCTTTCTCTTTTAGCTTACTCGCGATCTCTTCAGCTTGAACTTTGTCTTGTTCCTTTCTTTTGATCCTATAAGCAGCATGTCTCTTTTTCATGTTCTCAAACATCAAGTCTTCTGATCCAGTTGCCTTCTAGTGTCAATGTGTTCCTTGGAAGAACTTCTAGTAGCAAACTCGAACCTCTCATACCGAGCTAACTCAACTTCACACTGTTTCCTTGCAATAGCATGCCTCTCAGCATCTTCTTGAGCTTTCCACTCAACCTCAAGTCTGGTGTGATTAGCTTTAGCAAGCTCCTGACCTAACTGTGCATTCTCCCTTAACAACCCGTCTCTTTCCGTCTTCATCTTGTTGAACTCTTCAATGCTAACTGTGGTAGGCTGCTTAATGACCGTGGGATATAGAAGAGGCGCAGGCCCAAATGGTAACAGTAACACTTCAACCCGTTCTCTTAGCCATTCTGCAAACGGTGGATACGTTCGACAATTCCCTATTCCCAAAGTCTTCTTCCCTCTTGTCTTTCGACTATGCCAAGCCTTATAAGCTTTCTGAGCAATCTCGAATCCATCTGTTGATTGGAAGTACAAGGACTCTGTGATGTCCACATCAGCTGGTGGTTCCTTTAAAGCATACCCAAACTGTCTAACCGTGAGAGAAGGGTTATAATTAACTCCCCCTTTCCTCCCGATCAATGGAACATTAGGGAATCCTCCGCAACTATGAAGAATGTCAATGCACCGCAAACCCTGATTAACCCATACAATGTCCTTTGCTTGCAAACCCATCAATCTTTCCGACCATTCAAGAGTGTTCTTCGTCTTCTCAAAAGCTCCTGATTGTGGAAGAAAGCGTGTGAACCACTTGTAGAATACAGTCGCGCAACAATTCAACATTCCACCCCTTCGTTTCTCATTCTTATAATGCACAGAGTGGTAGAGATCACCTAGGAGAGTAGGAATAGGATTCTTTGCTATGAAAATGCGAATAGCATCAACATCCACGAAGTTTGGCATGTTCGGGAACAAAGTGATTCCATAGATACACAAAGCTAAGATCGCGTTGAAGGCACTCCAACTTTTTGCCTCAGCTGCTTTGGTAGCCTCATCTAACAAGAAACTCAAATGATATCCTCGGAAGCCTCCTTTGCTATCAATCCGGTCTTCCAATAATGACTTGCTCAAATAAAGAGCAGTTGCTACATCTTTGAAGTCAGGATCAATCTTGGTCCCGAAGAATGGTGCACAGTCCTTCACGGAAACTCTCAGGATGCTCGAATACTCCTCTAATGTAGGTGCCAACACGAAATCAGAAAGTACGAAACATCTAAGCTGTGGATCATAAAACTGTAGCAAGGTGTGCATCCCTCTGAAAGCATAGTCACTGATGGGCTCTATGAAATACAAAATCCATCTGTAATCCTGTTTGAAGACATTCAGAACTTCTGGAGGAGCTAAGGCCTTCATTTTGAGAATTTCTTTCACAACAGGCTGATAAACCTTGTAGGAAATAATACACTTGGTCTTCTTCTTGGATTCCATGCTCATAGATCAATACCCACAACCGGAATCAAGGATGTGATATGCAGCCCTGCAAATGAATAAACATGCGTTAGGAATGCAAGTATGCGGATGATGTGATGCAATGCAATGGCATGTGATCACTGTTGCATATACTGGGCACTGTTGTACTGCCTTCTGATTTTGCCTGAATACCGACTGTCAAGAATACCAGATCATAAGTATGTGTTTGAAGAAAACCCAAGTATCAAGAACAAGGTAGGTTGAAGGTTTAGTTTTCCTGCAAACCTGTAAACTCCCTCCCAATCTCACGGGTATGCTACTACGGGTCAAAATCACGGACTCTCAAAGCCGAATAGCAATCATACGTTCACCATTTCCGAGAAATGGCTCATGACCAAATCAGGGAATCGGTTTGGCATTATGTACTACTCAGGGAGGCCTCAGCTGAATTCCGGAAAAACAAGCATCCCTCATAAGTTCCCGGCTTCAAGCACTGAAGTCGAGAAACAATAGTACATTCATCCAGAAGGGTACAATACTACCGTCATACGACCAGTTGCTTTAACCAGGTTCCTACGAGAGAACAAGGTAATCCTATGCGATTTCCTAGTGGGTCCTCGGGTGCGAATGGGTTTGCCACGAAATGTGGTCTGCCACTGTCACCACTGGAGAGGGTTGTTTCCACTAAGGTCCTCGATGATCGGTTCCCAGTGTTAGCAGCTCAGGTGGGAACATTCTATGGTCTGCCTAGGCAGTATAGAACATATCCCAAGAGAGCCTGATCTGGGTGTGGGACTCGTGAAAACTACACGTGCTCAAGACCACGCAAGCCACACGACTGCCCACTCTAAATCCTATGTGTATACTCAAGCCGGGTATTTGGCTTATCTCACAATAATCCCATCCCGCCAAGGAAAACTAGAACAGCCAGTACAATATATGCCAGTATATGTGACAGTAAAGTAAAGTGCAGAAAGGTGTAAATAAAGCTGTAAAGGAAAGCGGTAAACTGTAAACAAAACAGTAAAGCTAAACTAAAGCATAACAGCGAATGAATAAGCACCCAAAGAAAACAAAAACAGACAACCGCTAGGATTGACTCTCAAAGGGGAAATTAGAATTTCTAAAAGTCCCCAGCAGAGTCGCCAGCTGTCGCTCCCGGGATTTTCATCCTAGTACAAACGCGAAAGTGGCGCGGAAAAGGTAGAGTCGCCAGCCAGACATTTTTATCCCAAAGGAATGGGAAAGGTAATGTTGCACAAACCTAAGGAAGAAGGAAAAGGACGAGGCCTTGCGAACCAAAGATCTGGATACGGAAGTCGGTTACGAATTGAGAAGGTATTAGCACCCCAATCCGTCCGCCGTACCCGACGAGATCCACGCTTTTTAATCTGTTTCAAAGGGTGAGAAATAATATGCTGTTTGAATGAAAGAATGGCTATCTGGAATGGAAATGAAATGAGAAAAGAAATGGGATTGAGAAATGGAAATAAGGGGGAAAATGTAGGGAAAATAAAGATTGTGCTCGAATGGGCCCTACCCCACTGCCTACGTACCTCATCGGGATAAATGAGGATCAGAGACGCCGTAGTTCGTCTAACTAAGGCTTACACTCGTTTGTGATTTTTAGGATGACGTTGCCATAGCTCTAGCTCAGGTGTTACCGGCTCTGACTAGAGGGTGTTTACCGTATCGCTGTTTGAACTGTCGAGACAAGTCATATTTGTCCGCAAAGAGTATGAGATGAGAAAAGAAGACGTGACTTCTTGGTTTGTTGTCTTTTATAAGAAGTGTTTTGAGTTTGTGTTTTCCGTATGTACAACACTAAAGACTATGACGCAGGAGCGAATACTTTCCAAGATCGCCCCCAATGGAACGTTTGTAAAGCATCCTAGATGAGTGAAGGAGACCTCCACTAGTCATTTCCTGTATAGCTTAAGGCTCGTGGCGCATTGTACACCTTTTCCTTTATTAAGTGTTTTTTATTTTATTTTAAAATGAGAAGAGAGACTCAAATTGTCAAAGGAAAAATTCTAAGGGAAACTAGACTTACCCTAAGTTAATTGAATTCATGGATAACCTATGGTTAGTGAGGTTTGAAAGATTAATCTACCTAAAAGATATTAGAACTAGAAATACAAGTACAAGAATTAATAGTGAACAATATGGTCCTCCTAAGTCATGGTGGATGAAAACGTGAATGAAACATAAAAGGGATGAAACGATCGGGTGGGTCGATTGCGTGGTGCTAAGACGCACGACTTATGGTGTGAAACATACAAGGCTTGCTTTTGGTTGAATGGAGTGGAACGATGGTAATCGAGGAACCCTAAAGTCACATGCAACTTTATTTGTTTATTTGAAAATATACTCGACGTTGGATCGAGTCTTATTTGTTTCATTTTTGAGATTTCGTTTTCTAACGATTTGTTTTATCTTTTCTATCCTAATTATGGAAATCATAAAAGCATACAAGTATTACGCTATTACATCACAAAGTACACAAAATAATTGAGGCACAAAAATATCCAAGTCCATAAGCCAATCCTTGAAAACATACCTTGCACAAAAAGCAAATAGTTAGTGAATTAAAATACCATGAATATGCATAATATGATGGAAAGAATTAAAATGCCAAAAATATTAAAATCTATGGAAAAAATGTGAAATTAAATTCCTAAGGTCTCTAACCTGATTATAACATTGTGTTAAAAAATCTCTTAAAAATTCTAATTCTAACTATGGTAAATGATCACCTAAATCTAACTAAGGTTTAATCACAATTTTGTACGAATCACACTACCACAATAGTTGAAAAACTGCCCTAAAAATTACACAAAAAATATTCTAGGTACTTCTATTTGTCCTCTAATCATAGCAAAAAGAATGGATCCAAAATGTTACAGGAAGTGGTGGAAATAAATTGTACAAATTTATGTGTTTATGAAGGATTCAATCTAAAATCACTAAAAATGAAAAATCGAAATTAAATGGAAAAATAATTAAATTCAGAAACTAAAAATTGGGAGGAGTTCTAAATTGCCTTAATATTCTAATATAATTTTTATAGAATTTTTATTATGTCTCTTACTATTTTTTCTAGAATTAAATTGAAATAGTGTAAAACAAAAATAAAAAAAACCTTAAAATAAGCAGGGGGTGAGAAGAGAAATATTTGATAGTTAATAATAGAGCTGGGCCTAAATGGGGGCGTGGATATCAACTCTGGGCCCAGACCCGCATGGAAGGAATGGATAAAAATAAAAAAAACGGGTCCAACCTTAATTCCGTCGAATTAATAATGGTAATGGCATCTTAATAAAGTTTTCAGGATCTTTTTTTTTAACATCATAAACAATGTAATTAATCTACACTTATGAATTTTAATTCTTATTCAATTTCAAAAAATCTGAATTAACTTAATTAGATTAAGAACAAAACAAATTATAAACTTCTTTCCCTCAGAAAAGGAAAAAACACGCTCTCTCTCTCAAAAGTCTCATCTTCTCATTCTCTCTCACCAAAACGTCCATTCATCTTCTTGAGTAAACCCTAACCGCCGCCGTCATCACCTCCTTACTCTTAATGCCGTCGCCGCCAACCTCATTCTTGTTCTCCCTCACTCACGCGTCTTCTCCTCTATCCATGTTCATCCCCTTAAACAAAACCTAACCCTATATTTCAGGGTGAATGAAGATTATGATGCAGAGAGGATATAAGCTATGATTGGTGATGAAGAATAATGGAGTCCTTGAGTTTTTGATGACTGATGAAAGCTAGAAAAATGGAAGATTGATGAAGGTATTGAAGAGGATTGAAGAAGAGTCGCAGAGGATTGAGAAAAGGGGGAGAATAATAGGTGTTCAGGAGATTGGAGAGAAAAGATCCAGCCACATGAAGAAGAAGATCAGTGACTTTTTATCGAGATTAATGGTGAGTGTTTTTGATAATTGTTGGTAAAATCAGTTAGAAAACTCAGTTATGATTCTGTTAGAGTTTGTTGAAGTTGTTAGAGTTAGTTAGAAGTGAACTTTGGTGATTTCTGTTATGATTCTGTTGCAGTTGAATATCGGTTAGTTTGTTATGATTTTGTTCAACTGATATTATAACTGAAAAAGTGTATTGAACCCCTGCTTTGGAAATTTCGGTTCTGCTTTGTTCTCTTTCTTTCCATTATTTCCATAATATCAGTCCTTCTGTTATTAACTGCATTCTCTTTGCTGTAGACTTCCTGTTTTCCTTGCTTTTTGTCGCTATTTGCCTGCGTTTTCCTGGCTGAGCACACTATTGTGCACCTTTTATTTTCTCTATTTTTTTCAGCAAGCCTATAACTTTCCCTGGTTGTAATTAATCCTCTCATTTTGGTAATGTTCAGGCAGTGATGAAAGGACTTTGGATTGGCTATTGCAATTGAAAACACAAGTATAGTTGATATTTTTGCGGATGACGGCGAAGTTAATTGAAGTGTAAAAGAGGGGGCCAAACCCAATTAATAGTTCTGATTATGTTTTCTTTTCTTTTTGGCTACTGAAGATTGAGAGGTTTTTACTACTACGGAAGCTTCAGCCATGTCGAAACTTTAACTGTTTTTTGGTTATGCTTATAATTGGATTTCCTGAGTTTTGTGCTTGAATTTTATTGAAACTTTTTTCAGACTTTTTGTGTATCATTGTTTTGTAACTGACATGAAGATTCCTTTGAATGATAAACTTTGGATGGTAAACCTTGGCTGAGAAAACTTTGGGTAATATTTGTTGAAATTACCATTTGAAGTACCATGACAATCTTTTTGTGTATCATTATATCGTTGCCCAATTTGTTTCACACATCTAAACAAAATGATCCAATTTGATCAGCAATGCTTCCCATTTAAATACACATTTTTTGGAAGCCTTCATAATAACTATAATTATCAAGATTCATGGAAAGTAACAAAAAGAAAATTCCATTCCTTCTAAATAATCCAACTTCACTACGAGTGAAACCTCTTATTTTTTTCCTTTTTAAAAGCAAAACTATCAACAAAAAATCTTTTGATTCGTTTTGTGTAACTCTTCAAGATCTTTGTCAGACAGTCTGTATTCCTCTAACAAAAGATCTTATGCGAAACTATTTCCCCATTCTCAATCCATCATAATGTTTCCTTAAAAAAACAATAGGCTTGTATTATGACCATAACATAGGCCCACGGGTATTGTTAATACTTATTTGGACGAAGTGAATGTATTAATTAACCTGAAATCAGATTTGAATTTAGTTGACGGATACGAATAATGAATTGGTTAGGAAACAAAGAAATTTGGGAATTATCATGAATCTAGATGGGTATGGTTAAATGGATATAACAAATGGTTTTATGTGGATAAACAAAATTATGGTAATTGGGCTAGAATTGAATTTGGAATGACACTCGAATTAAATATGAATTGACGCGTTATTTTCCTCGAAGATTTTGAACTTAAAACAAACCTCATGAACACTTCCGCCTTCGCTTGAATCCATAAACCCAAGCCCAAATTCTTTAAAATCCCTGCCTTCAATGCCACATTTTAATTCGCATCGAACTTTCAGGACAACTGACAGAAATCTCATAATGATAGAATCCATTGAGCGACAAGATGCTCCGTTGCCACATTTCATCCAGAAACTCTCGATGGTCAAATAGTCAGGGAAGTTAACCCTACTATTGGTGGTGATTATCGAAGAACAAAACCCTTGATTTTTGCTGAGGCCAAATCTTGGGAATCCTCCTGTTAAACATGCGCACAAGAGACAAATCATAACCCCTGATCTTTGTATTTTCAATCGAACCAAGCCTGCCAAAGAGATAAATCACGAGGCATTGCAAAAAAACATGATTCTTCATGCTTATGACCCAAGTAATAAGCCTCATTCGTAACGATTGCGCGACACTCTACAGACAACCTTATGAGAAATGCATGTGAATGTGAGGCGTAAGCCAACTAGATGATAATAGATAGAAGGGCAAATTTTGGGGTGTTACAAAGAGGTACAAAAACAATGGGACGCCGGTTTCCTTGCTGTAACTAGCTATCCGCCGTGGGTTGCTAACATTGTACCTGTGCCTAAGAAGGACGACAAAGTAAGGATGTGTGTGGATTACCGAGATCTGAACAGAGCCAACCCGAAAGATGAATTCCCTTTACCTCACATTGATGTATTGGTCGACAATACGGCTCAGTTCTTGGTGTTCTCCTTCATGGATGGATTTTCAGGATATAATCAGATCAAGGTGTCACCTGAAGACATGGAGAAGACAACTTTCATCACACCCTGGGGCACATTTTGTTATAAGGTAATGCCGTTCGGACTAAATAATGCTGGTGCCACCTATCAACGGGCTATGGTAACATTATTCCATGACATGATCCATAAAGAAATTGAATGTTACATGGATGACATGATTGCCAAGTCCCTCACAGAAGAAGACCACCTGGTGAATCTGTTGAAGCTATTCAAGCGTCTAAGGAAGTACCAATTGAAGTTAAACCCCAACAAATGCACATTTGGGGTGCGATCCGGTAAGCTGCTGGGATTTATTGTAAGTGAGAAAGGGATTGAAGTTGACCCTGATAAAGTCAAAGCCATCCAAGAAATGCCTGCACCAAAAACTGAAAAAGAAATTCGGGGTTCCTAGAAAGATTGAACTACATTTCAAGGTTCATATCTCACCTTACTGCAACCTGTGAGCCCTTGTTCAAGTTGTTGAGAAAAGAACAAACGGTCAGGTGGAATGAAGACTGCCAAAGGGCTTTTGATAAAATCAAGGAATACTTACAAGAACCTCCAATCCTTATGCCTCCAGTTGAAGGAAGACCTCTAATAATGTACTTGACAGTATTAGAAGAATCAATGGGATGTGTGTTGGGCCAGCATGACGAGTCTGGTCGAAAAGAGTATGCAATTTACTACCTAAGCAAAAAGTTTACCGACTGTGAACAACGTTATTCACTGCTCGAGAAAACTTGTTGTGCTTTAGCGTGGGCTGCTCGCCGACTAAGGCAGTATATGTTGACCCACACTACCTTATTGATCTCAAAGATGGATCCAGTCAAGTACATATTTGAGAAACCAACACTTACCGGACGAGTTGCAAGTGTAGCGGTAAAATCGTGAGTGTAAGCTATTGATTAACCTAACTCGATTAACACAGAGTCGCCACCGCGCTTTTCTTTATTTCCGAAAGGAAAAAGGTAAAAGAACGAATAAAAACCTAGGATTCTAAAAGCAAAGGCTAAAAGAAATAAACGGAGATTGGGTAAGGGGATTGGTTATGAACCGGGAAGGTTTTAGGCACCCGACTCATCCGTGGTACTCCACAGGAGCCCTTTGAAATAATTATTGCTTTTGGTCTGAAATTGGTTTGTTTAAAATGATGGAAGAGATGAGGAGAAGAATATTTTTTAATGATTTTGTGTTTGATAAGGTTTTAAAGCCTTATGCCTACGTACCCACAAAGTGCAATGCGAGATCAAAACCTCGTAGTTCGTGGTACAAAGTTTGAAAAGAATAAGTGGGTTGAATTAATTTTAAGATGTAAAGATAAGTCGTCATCCCTTAGCGAATAATTCCGCTAAAAGGGATGAATCATATCTAAACATATGGAAAAGAAGAAAGGTGCACAAGGCACAAAAACAATTGAATGGATTTGTATTTTTTTAAGTATGTACAAAAATGGTTTTAATATATTTACATGAATTAATATTTGGTTAAGAAAATAAAAGGAAAAGGTTAAAAAAAAATCGCTTGACCGAAATCAAGGTTTGTTTATGAAATTGTTTGAAGTTTAGAAAACAATAAGGTTTTGAAATAGGAAGAAGTTTTGAAAATTAAAGAATGGGGAGGAGATGAAGAGACTAGTCCTAATGCTTGAATTAAAAGCTAAGGAAAGAAGTTACCAAGACCAATATGTACAAATCTTCAAAGTTCGGACTTCCATCTTCAAAAGTTAATGATATCATTTGAGGCCAAGGTTTCTAACCACTCCAACTTGAGCAAAGGGAATCCTAGAAGGTCTAAGTCCAATCTCCAAAAGTTTGGGATAGTAACCATAAGTCCAAAGTTAGAAGTCACAAGTTTTTTAAGAGTTTAATCCTTTATTAAGTGTTTTAATATCCAAATGGACAAAAAATAAAAACAAGCACAATATGAATATATACAAGCACAATATTAATATAAACAATGATATATGATATAATATGGCAAAATGTAATAAGGAGATAAGGGAACATAGATTTGAAATAATGAAGATTAAACTTAATCGGAAATCAACAATCCCGAATCGGATTGTCATCGACCAAAATTAAAAGGAGATGAAGAAAAATAAATCCAAAGATAGATCAATAAAAGAAATCAAAACATTTTTTTTTAAAATCATTTTCTAAAACTCTTTAAAAAATTTCTAATAAAATCTTTTCTAAACATCTTTCTAAACACTCTTTTTTTAAAATACTTTTCAAAAATATAATTTCTAAAGAAACCTTTTTCTAAAAAAATGTATTCTAAAATACATTTCCTAAATGCTCTTATAGCAAAATTAAACTATAATAATAGTATCATTTTTTAAAGAAAACTAAAAATAGACAGCAAACTAATGAAATAATAAAAAAATAAAAGAAAAAGAGAAAAAGATATGGGGAAGTGGATCAGCGGGTTACATGGTAATGGATCTAAGATGATGGCTCAAACTCCAAACACATCACATTCTTTTATTAAAAAAACAAATAACAAACAAAAATAAAAAAATGTAAAAGGAAAGAACAAAAGCGCAGAGTTGCTTCTTCTTCCGTAAAAACCAACAAGAACAGGGCAAGAAAAAGGAAAACCAGCGGCGGCACTCTCTCTCAAAGCTCACCTTCACGAAAATCCAAACAAAGAAAACAACTCCTTCCGCAAACTCTCTCGGCTTCTCTCAATCACGAATTTCTTTCTCCTTTCGCGGATCTTTCTTCTTCTCAAGCTCTTTTCCAGTTTTAGATTTTTAGGGATTTCTAGGATTTGATTGGAGATTTTCGGATTTGAGATGAGAGATTTCAATTGGGTAAAGATTTGGCCAGAGGTTTAGGGGGCTGTGTAAGCTTGAGTTTGAAAGAGGAAGGGGCTTTATTTATAGGTAGAAGAAGAAGAAATTTCATTGCCGTTTCGTCAAATTTGGTGCGTTTTGTAGTCACGGCCTTTGTGCTTGATGCGTTTGTTTTTTTGATTTTGAATATTTTTCATTTTACTTGCTGCGTTTTTCTTTTTCGTTTCAGGTGTGATGTTGTGATAACCGCGTGTGGAGTTCGTGAAGTTCTCGTGCTCTGTTGGCTTCATTGCGTTTTGTTCAAGTGATGTTAGCGTTTTGATTGTGCTGGCTTTCGTAAGCGTGCGGAAAAAATGAGGCTTGCTGTAGGCTTGAGGTTTGGCTTGGGCCTGGAGTCTTGTGTGCACGTGATGCTTCGGCTTGAGGCTTGGATTGTTGTTTGTAGCTGATGTACAAAAAGCTAGGCGTGAAAGGCTAGACATGAAAGGCTGACTTGAGCTTGTTTGTTGTTAGGCTAAAGGCTTGTGAGGAGTTGTTTCCAGCTTGGAGTATTTTGATTTGGCTGCTGTTGTTTGATACGCGTGTGAGCCTTGACTTGTCTTCGGCTGGAGATTTGTGGCTGATACGGCATGCTGTTTGGTAGCTGCTTGGAAAAGTTTGTGGGCTTGATGTTGGTGGGATATTTGGTAAAGGCTTGTTTTGGCTGCGGCATAAGGCTTTGTGGGCGTGGGATAATGGGAGGCTTGGATGTGTGAGAAGCTGACGGATTGCCTTGGGGCTTGGGAAAAGTCTTTGTTGTGTGGGGAAAAGGATTTGAGAAGTGTACCTTTTTTTTTAATTCTAATGGTGTAAAAAAAATGGACAATAAACTTTCTTTATTCTTATTTTTTTTTTATGTAAATGGATATGATGAGAGGAAGAGAAAAAATGGCTTTAACATGTATTTAGAAAAAATGATGAATTTTTAATAGTTTTAGGATGAAAATGATGATAAAAAAATAAATGGATATTTGGTTTTAAAAAAAAATTGAGAAAAGAAATATGGTAAAAAAAAAAAAGATGGATAATGAAATTGGATCTAATAGAAAAAAGATGAAATTTGAATTTTTTTGGTGAATTGAAATAGAAAATGAAAATGAATATGGAATTGATGAAAAGATAAAAAAAATGTTATTTGGATAATGGTGAATAATCGAGAGAAAAAAATGGATATTGGAAATTGAAGATGGTTTAATGGATAAGGAATTTGGTTTTCAAGCCCACAACAAATCTCAATTATTTTTGCACAAGCCACTGATACACAGCCAACACGGACCCACTGAACAAACCAAATAATTCGCAACTCGAGCCACAACTGTCATCTGAAAACTGTCTGATTCAAGTCCTGATGATTCGAAACCAAACTGAGGAAAATAAATCCTCAGATGAATCGTTGATGAACGGATGAAATGATGAACCGATAAACACTGAAGATTCAAAACCGCAACACTCTGCCTGATAACTGATGAACAAACCAAACTTTGTACAGAAAATAACTGTCACACAACCCAACTTTGTACTTTGAAAACGCATTGCCTGATGAATGAATTACTGGCACACACAACTGGCAGTCAACACAATCTTTTAATAGTTTGACCAGATTAGGTCAAACATCCACTTGAAATCACATTGTGACTGAACAAACGCATCTGAATCAAATTACTGTCTCATCTTCGCAAACCTGCAACACAGAGAAGAAGAAGAACACTGCAACATATTTTTTGTATTTTGGTTAGAAGTCAATAAATATAAACAAATATAAAACAGTAAAAATAATGGTGATCCTCTGCGAAGCATAGACCCGATCTGAGGAGAAACTCGGAACCTGTGCGATCTTGTTTGATATGCAAAATGCAGATGATATGCGAAACAATCTTAGGGCAAAAATTAGGGTGTTACAGCTGCCCCTATTTAAGTTTCTTCAATCTGGAGATATGAAGATTGACATCTTCGTCTCTACAAGATGGGAGAGACTTAAATACAGAAAACCCAATTTTTGTCCTAAGAGAACAAATGATATGATATGATATGCAAAACCAAGATTTCTGTGGGGAAAATAATGACCACCAGAGAACGGAAAAACTTGGGGACACAAAAGAAAATCCCGCTAGGGAACAACAGACAACCAAAGAGTTACCAGGAAAATAAATCACTGGATAACAGACTCCACTTGGAAAAAAAAATATGATATAATCAGGGAACAAAATTCAACCAGGGAAAGGTAAACACCCTGCCAGAAATATCAATCAAACACCGTATTTGAATCCAAGAAATGGAGAAATACTGTGTTGGAAAAGAAATCATCAACTACCTGTTTACTGGGTAGAAAAAAAAAAAAAAAAAAAAAAAAAAAACAGACTCGACTATCAATTTACTGGATAGGAGCACAATACAGAGGGATAACCTTAACCACCTTTTTACTGGGCAAAACAAATTCTCAACTACCTGATTTAATGGGTAGGAAATATAACAGACTCGACTATCGATTTACTGGATAGGAGCAAAATTCGGAGGAATAGCCTTCACTACTTCTTACTGAGCAACAAAACTTTCAACTACCTGATTTACTGGGCAGGAGAAAACAAATGACTCAACTATCGATTTACTGGATAGGAACTAAATAAAGAGGAATGACCTCAATCACCTTTTTACTGGGTAAGAAAAATTTTCAACTACCTGATTTACTGGGTAGAGAATATAAATGACTCGACTATCGATTTACTGGATAGGAGTATGATCCACTACCTGATTTACTGGGTAGGAACTCAATCAAATTACCTTTTTACTGGGTAAGAGAAAAAAATATCTGATTTTATCACCTTTTTACTGGGTAAGAGGAAAAAATAACTTGACTACCGGATTTACTGGGTAGAACAAATCACGACTACCTGATTTACTGGGTAGGAAATATAAAGGACTCGACTATCGATTTACTGGATAGGAGCAAAATACGGAGGAATAAACTCAATTACCTTTTTACTGGGTAAGAAAACTTCTCGACTACCTGATTTACTGGGCAGGAGTATAAGGGACTCGACTATCAATTTACTGGATAGGAGTATGATCCACTACCTGATTTACTGGGTAGGAACTCAATCAAAGTGAAACAGTTTCTATTACCTTTTTACTGAGTAAGAAGAAAAATATTGGCTACCGGATTTATTGGGTAGAAACTCAATCAGATTACCTTTTTACTGGGTAATATGAAAATATCTGATTACATTACCTTTTTACTGGGTAAGAAAATAACTTGACTACCGGATTTACTGGGTAGAACAAATTCTCGACTACCTGATTTACTGGGTAGGAGCTCAATCAAAGGGAAACAACTTTTATTACCTTTTTACTGGGTAAGAGGAAAAATAATTTGACTACCGGATTTACTGGGTAGAACAATTTTCGACTACCTGATTTACTGGGTAGGAGCTGAATCAAAGAATAACAAACTCTATTACCTTTTTACTGGGTAAGAGGATAACATCTCGACTACCGGATTTACTGGGTAGGAGCACAAGTAAAAGAACTTGATCAAATCTGGTAATATTACCCACTATCGATTTACTAATAGCTTAATTCCAGAGCAATATACTCAAACTGGAGAAAATGTTGCCCACTATCAAGCAATGATAGCTTAATTCCAAAGCAAATATATCCACAAAAGGGGGACCAAAGTTCAATCCAAGAACAAATTGGAGAGAAACTGTCAAACAAGACTCATCCCAAGGAGGAAATATCTCAACTGGGGAAAATCCATCCAGATAATAAACTGGGAAGGAAACTGAATCAATATCTTCCACGAGAAATAAACTCAGTGGGGAATTAGAAAGGATTAACTCTTTCTGCTTAATGGTCGACACTCTAAACTTGAGAGGGATTCGACACACACACTCTGTGGGGAAAATCCACACCCAAGAGCAGATAACAATGATAAACGCAAGAATGCAAGCAAACAATGCTATGCTTATGCGTATGAATATGCTTATGAATATGCTGACAAAACAGACATAAAGATAAGAAACAGGTGACATGAACACCACAACAACCGGATACTCGGCTAATCCCAAGGCAACAATACAGGGAAACAACTGGAGATTCAACTTGAAATCTGCAGGGGAATATCACAAGCCATCAAAGGAATACAATCCTACTACAAGGCTCAAATCATGATAAAAACATCATCTGCTAGGAATATCATCCTGCTGAGGAAAGGTAATAATCTGCTGAGGATGAAAATAATCTTGGTAAAAATCAAACTTTACAAAGAATAACTGTCATAAACTCCTGCTCCACCTGGGGATAGAGTGCCATACTTGCTAAAAAATCACATAGGAACCTGCTGGAAATCAACACATGCAGACCTACTGAGGATCCATATGGGGATATCAGAAGTTAACATCATAGCCAAAGCACAGTTACGAGGGATTTTAAATCAGTACCCAACATAGGGTAAAAGAAAACCTCTAAACTGACTGCTATATCAATACTTCTATATTCAAAGATGCAAATAATCAAGCTGAGGAACAAGAGCTCAGCTGGGAATTCCCAATACTTCTCAATTCAAAGATAACTTGCTGAGGAAAAGATCAACACTCAGTTAGGGATTCTGAACATCCCTTCCAACAACTCTTCTGGGGAATACATACAATCTCCATTCAACATCATGGTTGGGGAACAAAAACATCATTAACATCAATCTGTCAAGACTATCCAGGAACAACCGAATCAAACCCTGCTTTGGGAGAGACAAGTTACACACATCCAGACTTTACCATTCTTGGAATCACTGTTGATAACCTTTCTTTGTTCATATATCAAAAGAAAAATGTTTTTGAAATCTTCAAAGATTAAATTTACAGCAAATGGCGTGACTCCATGGATCATTACAAGTTTGAAAAATGGTAAATACATAGAAAGGGCTATATTGAGATACAATAATCACTATTCTCCCTATCAACTTTGAACTCCACTGTGTCCGAAACTTCAGTCAAGGATGAGTGAATAAGAATCTTTGATGAATAATTCTTCTGAAGGACAAGAATCTGAAATCCTCGGTCGCTACAAGCGACTCAGTCTGTCGACGCAGTTACTTGCCATGATCCCTAACTTTTGCCTAGATTGCCCTTTCGGGTTTTCAATCTACCAGGATAATTATTTCTGTTTTTGTCTCTAATTTTTCCTGGACCGCCCTTTCGGGTGTTCAATCCACCGAGACGCTCATTTTTGCCTAAGTCGCCCTTTCGGGTTTTCAACTTAGCGAGCTGTTCTTTTATTATTTTTTTAGGCGAAGTATTTCTTGACTGCATCCGCATTCACAGGACGAGTGATCTCCTCACCATCCATAGTTGCAAGAATTAATGAACCGCCAGAGAAGGCTTTCTTAACAACATATGGGCCATCATAGTTTGGAGTCCACTTGCCCCGAGAATCTTTAAGGAAAGACTGAATCTTTTTGAGCACGAGGTCGCCTTCTCTGAATACACGAGGTTTGACCTTCTTATCAAAAGCTTTCTTCATTCTTTGCTGGTACAACCGACCACGATACAAAGTTGTTATTCTCTGTTCTTTAATCAAATTCAACTGATCAAATCTACTCTGACACCATTCAGCCTCAGTCAACTTGGCTTCCATCAGAACTCTCATTGATGGGATCTCAACTTCGACGGGGAGCACTGCTTCCATACCATAAACAAATGAGAAAGGGGTTGCCCCTGTTGAAGTGCGGACAGATGTACGATACCCATGCAAAGCAAAAGGGAGCATCTCATGCCAGTCTGCTCGGAAATTAGAAATGCTACTGTTGAACAAATCTCTGTCCCACCAGTAAATTGCATCAAGTTGAAAATCTTTTGAGAGAAATCATGCAAAGCTGCTTGGAGATTCTTGAAGAAAGTTGCCCCAAGTTCAATGACTGATAAAGGTAAACTGATAATGGATTCAATTCCTTCCGGAGAAAATACTCAGATCTTTGGAATAACTGTTGGGAGAATAAACTGATCATGGCTTCAGTTCTTGAAATGATCGTTGAGAAAATAACCCAGAAATGAATCTTGTAGAGAACCATATCTGAGAATAACTTGCACTGATCAACAACTCTTGAACCATAGGACCTGAGGAGAAATTGCCCCTGATAAGATCACCGACCAAGTTTCTCAACTGTTTGAAAATTCCTTGATGAGGAAAGTTTATTTGCAAATAAAAAATGTTTGTACAAACCTGGTGATTTTAATGCAAAGTTTGAAATCAAGAATCATTTTTGGAATGGAATTTATTGATGTAAAGTAATTAAAAAAAATATTGTCAAAACACAGCGGTTGAAACAACATTGAAGATAAAGCAAAGGTAAGAAAATAAATGATTGGTAAAGAACTTGGGAGTCAGTTTACGCAACCTCGTTGTGGTATGCTCTTCAAAAGAAACCTGGATTCAATTAGGACTTTTGAAGGTTGTAACGTGGCCTGGTTCACGGTTTATGAATCAAAGGATATAGGCTCAAAGTTTATTTATACCCAACCCCTCTTCGTGATGAACTCCAGTCCTACATTCAATTAATTCAGCCTATGCATTCAAGTTCCCAGACATTTAGAATTGCACAGATGAAAATGGTTCATAAGCCAAAGGATTTTGAGATAACAGTCACATCTTTCCTTTTGTTATTTCTAGTGAGGACTTTGGTCAACTCAACTTATTTTTGCTGAGGATTTTGATGACCTCTGGGTAAATCTTTCTTTTTATTATCCCTAATTTTTGCCTGAACTGCGTCATTTCAACTTACAGCCAGCGGGATGCCCCAGTTTTTGCCTAAGTCTCCTTCATAGGTTTTGACTCAGAGGGCTTTGATTTTTTTTTTATCGTTTTTTTTTCCGAAAGATAATGACTGCATGGCTTAATGATTACGATGAACCATCATTGGCTTTTGAATTGAGAGACATCTTCAACACTTCTTGATGTGTGTGAAGGAAAACTTGAGATTGCAACCTTTATTGAAAGGTATCTTGAATGATTCTCTTGTACTTGAATGCACATTCGAATTAATTGAGAACTACCCATCCCCGGGTTAAAAATTGCGGGTTTTTTCGAATAAAAAGAAACTCCAACTTCAAGGTTCAAAGGGGTTAACAAAGGATTAACTTCCTTATTTCTCCAGTGTTTAGGATTTGAAACAATGCCTGTATATCATCAACCAAGTCTCAATTGAAAGCATACCAACAACAATTATGGGTATCTCGTTTTCGTCATCCTCCCTCCAATCATTATGAAAGCTTGAGACAAGATAACTGAACTTGAAATGTAAAGCATAAAGATGCAAATAGTAAATGAAATCAAAACAAAACAATGTTCATTTCATTAAAACCAACATGAAAGTACAAACAAGCTTAAAAGCAAACAACTTAATATGATTGAAGAAAAAATTGCAAACATAAAGAAACAATGGCCTAATGATCCATCAGCAACAAAGGATGAGCGGTCCCGTCTGAGATTCTGGCCTTGAAGAAGATTTGACAGTTGAATTCCTCTAGAAAATTCATTTCTCATGATTCGGAAAAGGATTGTTGACAACATTAGGATTAGTGTCTTCAAAAGTGATCATCCCATTTCTAACAAGCTTTCTTACTTTAGCCTTCAATGCAAAACAGTGTTCTAGGTCATGACCAGTTCCACCTTGATGAAACTCACAACGAAGATCTGATCTATAACCAACCGGAAGAGGATTTGGAACAGGAGGCGCAGGCCTAATAGTAATCCAACCATTCTGGACCAAGTAAGGATACAACTCTGCATAAGTCATCGGAATAGGATCAAAGTTTGGCCTACTCTTAGCATTACGATTCTGGTTCTGGCAAATCTTTCCATGCGTAACGAAATCAAACATTTCTTCGTCTTCATCAGACGCATTACCAGGACAACCATCAACCATGTTCACAGACACATTACCATGCTTCGGCAACGGATTCTTCTGCACATTAGGATTAACATCATTGAAATACAGAACATTGTTCCTCATCAATTTCTGTACTTGAAACTTCAGCGGGTAACAGTTCTCAACATCATGCCCCGGGGCACCTTGATGAAAAGCACAACGAGCTTCTGGCTTATACCACCATGGAATAGTCTCTGGAACCGGAGGTGGTGGACGAGTCTGCACAAGATTCTCTGCAATTAAAGATGGAAGCAAGTCTGCATACGGCACAGGAATAGGATCAAAGCTTGGCTTACTCCTAGCATTACGATTCTGGTTCTGGCCAACATTCCTTTGAATAGATGGACCATTGATCATCAGAGCGACTGCAGTAGGGTATGATTGTTCATGGTGTTGTTGTCTGCGACGAGTCATCCCAACAACACTTGTTTCACCAGCAGAAACATTGACTTGAGGCATGACAATCCTCTGAGGTTGAGTTTCCCTGATGATCAAAGCCTGTAGCATCTCCATGATCTGATTCACATTGCTTTTCAACTCATCAAGGTCTTCCCTAACTTTCTTGTTATGTTGGGCTTGATTTTCCATTCTCAATCTAATAACTCTCAATCTGTTAGCAGCTCTAGTACCGTATCTGTGGTGAGAAGTCATCTTGACGGATCAACAGACAACTGAGGAAAGAAACAACCGGGATGAGTTCCCACACAACTCGGATGAACACAAGAATATGCGAGGATGCAATGATATGCAATGCTCACTCCCATTTTCAGAAAAACAACCCGATTATTGCAAACATGGTCAACATCGAGAATACTGTCATAAAAAAAAAATCTTGACAAAAAGGAGAATTTACTTTTTCCAATATTTGCAATAATCGGAATTATCTTCCTTGAAAAATGGTTGTGATGATGATCATGATGAATATGTAGATGCAACAAACACAAACAAGATCACGCAAAGCACTCAGGTTCAAAGGTTCAGATCACGAGCATGGAGTCAAGGGATAAGAACCAACCCACACAGGCATGTACTAAGGTTTGTCTTCATTGTACCTGCAAAAAACCAAAAGGGTGCTAACAGAGGTGCCCGGAGTTAACAACCATCTTTAGAATATCATCGGTACGTTGGATTACTCCCCAACCAATAACATTCTTAAAATAGACCTCGTCCGAGTGTAGTATCGCGTGACAACCGCCTTAGATTTACATCCAGACAGCTTCCGCACTACGTTCCTAAATTGGCTTAGATGGGTTAAGGGTTCTACGGTCCTCAGTATGATCAGCTCAAGGTCGGAAAATAATGCCACGTACGATTACTCGTCATGACATTGATAGTCCAAGAGAGCCTAACCGAGTGGAGATTATCAAATTGATATTGCTTTGGACTACTCCATCGCATATCGCTTCGAATATCGCCGTCCTATCATAAGTGTCACTCAGATCCGGGTTAGAATCTATCTCCCACAGAGGATCACCAAAAACCAAAACGGAACAAACAAATAACAAACAATTCAAACCAAAGCAATAAATAAATCAAAGTAGGCTGAATCCACTTAGAGATTACTCCCCAGCAGAGTCGCCACTTTTCTGTAGCGGTAAAATCGTGAGTGTAAGCTATTGATTAACCTAACTCGATTAACACAGAGTCGCCACCGCGCTTTTCTTTATTTCCGAAAGGAAAAAGGTAAAAGAACGAATAAAAACCTAGGATTCTAAAAGCAAAGGCTAAAAGAAATAAACGGAGATTGGGTAAGGGGATTGGTTATGAACCGGGAAGGTTTTAGGCACCCGACTCATCCGTGGTACTCCACGGGAGCCCTTTGAAATAATTATTGCTTTTGGTCTGAAATTGGTTTGTTTAAAATGATGGAAGAGATGAGGAGAAGAATATTTTTTAATGATTTTGTGTTTGATAAGGTTTTAAAGCCTTATGCCTACGTACCCACAAAGTGCAATGCGAGATCAAAACCTCGTAGTTCGTGGTACAAAGTTTGAAAAGAATAAGTGGGTTGAATTAATTTTAAGATGTAAAGATAAGTCGTCATCCCTTAGCGAATAATTCCGCTAAAAGGGATGAATCATATCTAAACATATGGAAAAGAAGAAAGGTGCACAAGGCACAAAAACAATTGAATGGATTTGTATTTTTTTAAGTATGTACAAAAATGGTTTTAATATATTTACATGAATTAATATTTGGTTAAGAAAATAAAAGGAAAAGGTTAAAAAAAAATCGCTTGACCGAAATCAAGGTTTGTTTATGAAATTGTTTGAAGTTTAGAAAACAATAAGGTTTTGAAATAGGAAGAAGTTTTGAAAATTAAAGAATGGGGAGGAGATGAAGAGACTAGTCCTAATGCTTGAATTAAAAGCTAAGGAAAGAAGTTACCAAGACCAATATGTACAAATCTTCAAAGTTCGGACTTCCATCTTCAAAAGTTAATGATATCATTTGAGGCCAAGGTTTCTAACCACTCCAACTTGAGCAAAGGGAATCCTAGAAGGTCTAAGTCCAATCTCCAAAAGTTTGGGATAGTAACCATAAGTCCAAAGTTAGAAGTCACAAGTTTTTTAAGAGTTTAATCCTTTATTAAGTGTTTTAATATCCAAATGGACAAAAAATAAAAACAAGCACAATATGAATATATACAAGCACAATATTAATATAAACAATGATATATGATATAATATGGCAAAATGTAATAAGGAGATAAGGGAACATAGATTTGAAATAATGAAGATTAAACTTAATCGGAAATCAACAATCCCGAATCGGATTGTCATCGACCAAAATTAAAAGGAGATGAAGAAAAATAAATCCAAAGATAGATCAATAAAAGAAATCAAAACATTTTTTTTTAAAATCATTTTCTAAAACTCTTTAAAAAATTTCTAATAAAATCTTTTCTAAACATCTTTCTAAACACTCTTTTTTTAAAATACTTTTCAAAAATATAATTTCTAAAGAAACCTTTTTCTAAAAAAATGTATTCTAAAATACATTTCCTAAATGCTCTTATAGCAAAATTAAACTATAATAATAGTATCATTTTTTAAAGAAAACTAAAAATAGACAGCAAACTAATGAAATAATAAAAAAATAAAAGAAAAAGAGAAAAAGATATGGGGAAGTGGATCAGCGGGTTACATGGTAATGGATCTAAGATGATGGCTCAAACTCCAAACACATCACATTCTTTTATTAAAAAAACAAATAACAAACAAAAATAAAAAAATGTAAAAGGAAAGAACAAAAGCGCAGAGTTGCTTCTTCTTCCGTAAAAACCAACAAGAACAGGGCAAGAAAAAGGAAAACCAGCGGCGGCACTCTCTCTCAAAGCTCACCTTCACGAAAATCCAAACAAAGAAAACAACTCCTTCCGCAAACTCTCTCGGCTTCTCTCAATCACGAATTTCTTTCTCCTTTCGCGGATCTTTCTTCTTCTCAAGCTCTTTTCCAGTTTTAGATTTTTAGGGATTTCTAGGATTTGATTGGAGATTTTCGGATTTGAGATGAGAGATTTCAATTGGGTAAAGATTTGGCCAGAGGTTTAGGGGGCTGTGTAAGCTTGAGTTTGAAAGAGGAAGGGGCTTTATTTATAGGTAGAAGAAGAAGAAATTTCATTGCCGTTTCGTCAAATTTGGTGCGTTTTGTAGTCACGGCCTTTGTGCTTGATGCGTTTGTTTTTTTGATTTTGAATATTTTTCGTTTTACTTGCTGCGTTTTTCTTTTTCGTTTCAGGTGTGATGCTGTGATAACCGCGTGTGGAGTTCGTGAAGTTCTCGTGCTCTGTTGGCTTCACTGCGTTTTGTTCAAGTGATGTTAGCGTTTTGATTGTGCTGGCTTTCGTAAGCGTGCGGAAAAAATGAGGCTTGCTGTAGGCTTGAGGTTTGGCTTGGGCCTGGAGTCTTGTGTGCACGTGATGCTTCGGCTTGAGGCTTGGATTGTTGTTTGTAGCTGATGTACAAAAAGCTAGGCGTGAAAGGCTAGACATGAAAGGCTGACTTGAGCTTGTTTGTTGTTAGGCTAAAGGCTTGTGAGGAGTTGTTTCCAGCTTGGAGTATTTTGATTTGGCTGTTGTTGCTTGATACGCGTGTGAGCCTTGACTTGTCTTCGGCTGGAGATTTGTGGCTGATACGGCATGCTGTTTGGTAGCTGCTTGGAAAAGTTTGTGGGCTTGATGTTGGTGGGATATTTGGTAAAGGCTTGTTTTGGCTGCGGCATAAGGCTTTGTGGGCGTGGGATAATGGGAGGCTTGGATGTGTGAGAAGCTGACGGATTGCCTTGGGGCTTGGGAAAAGTCTTTGTTGTGTGGGGAAAAGGATTTGAGAAGTGTACCTTTTTTTTTAATTCTAATGGTGTAAAAAAAAATGGACAATAAACTTTCTTTATTCTTATTTTTTTTTTATGTAAATGGATATGATGAGAGGAAGAGAAAAAATGGCTTTAACATGTATTTAGAAAAAATGATGAATTTTTAATAGTTTTAGGATGAAAATGATGATAAAAAAATAAATGGATATTTGGTTTTAAAAAAAAATTGAGAAAAGAAATATGGTAAAAAAAAAGATGGATAATGAAATTGGATCTAATAGAAAAAAGATGAAATTTGAATTTTTTTGGTGAATTGAAATAGAAAATGAAAATGAATATGGAATTGATGAAAAGATAAAAAAAATGTTATTTGGATAATGGTGAATAATCGAGAGAAAAAAATGGATATTGGAAATTGAAGATGGTTTAATGGATAAGGAATTTGGTTTTCAAGCCCACAACAAATCTCGATTATTTTTGCACAAGCCACTGATACACAGCCAACACGGACCCACTGAACAAACCAAATAATTCGCAACTCGAGCCACAACTGTCATCTGAAAACTATCTGATTCAAGTCCTGATGATTCGAAACCAAACTGAGGAAAATAAATCCTCAGATGAATCGTTGATGAACGGATGAAATGATGAACCGATAAACACTGAAGATTCAAAACCGCAACACTCTGCCTGATAACTGATGAACAAACCAAACTTTGTACAGAAAATAACTGTCACACAACCCAACTTTGTACTTTGACAACGCATTGCCTGATGAATGAATTACTGGCACACACAACTGGCAGTCAACACAATCTTTTAATAGTTTGACCAGATTAGGTCAAACATCCACTTGAAATCACATTGTGACTGAACAAACGCATCTGAATCAAATTACTGTCTCATCTTCGCAAACCTGCAACACAGAGAAGAAGAAGAACACTGCAACATATTTTTTGTATTTTGGTTAGAAGTCAATAAATATAAACAAATATAAAACAGTAAAAATAATGGTGATCCTCTGCGAAGCATAGACCCGATCTGAGGAGAAACTCGGAACCTGTGCGATCTTGTTTGATATGCAAAATGCAGATGATATGCGAAACAATCTTAGGGCAAAAATTAGGGTGTTACAGCAAGATGGCAAATGATTCTCACAGAATATGACATTCAGTACACATCTCAAAAAGCCATCAAAGGCAGTGTATTGTCTGATTATCTTGCTGAGCAACCCATTGATGATTACCAGCCTATGCGATTTGACTTCCCTGATGAAGACATCATGAAATTCTGGGATCAGGTACGTGATGTCGAATAAGATGTTTAAACACTTGAAGACTTAAACAAAACTTAAAGTGCAGGTAAATTAAACAACATAGGAAATTGTTAACCCAGTTCAGTGTATCACCACACTTACATCTGGGGGCTACCAAGCCAAGAAGGAAATCCAATATAAGTAATATTAATTCTGGACTTAAACCACTCAGTTTAATCCCTCACTTAATATCTACCCAAGGCAATTTCTACCTAAGACACAACTTAGATATGAGTACCAACTCACTCCCCCTCAATCACACAGTGATATGTTTACAAGTTTAATAAAATTGAAGTCATACTTCAAACAAAACAGCTTGATTTTACTTCACAGTTTCAATCAAGACACAATACACTTTTTGCTTAAAAGCTCATAAAGTGATACACATATACAACCTGCTATTAAAACACAAACACCCTATTTAGTCTTCTTAATTTCGTACTCTATTCTGAGAGTTTCTGTTGCTTAAATAGATGCTTGGATTTTGGGCTTTCTGTAGGTTATCCAATCCTGATACACATGCTGCCATCACCTTGAATTAGGGTTTGTTACTTCCTTGATTCTAGGTGAGTCAGTTCTTCTGTTTATACTGAAATCATATAACCAATCTCCCTACAGATGCGCCTTCTACTGTATTATCCATTCACAATTAATTCCAGATAAATTCCCTGAATTTACTCAGTTCTGTTAAGCATTATTTAATTCTGGTAGCAGGTTTGAGATGTCACAACATCTGGTATGACATCCTGAAAACTGAACTTACTTCATTAACTTATACAATGTCACAACATCTGGTGTGACATCCTGAATTAAGTTCATTAACTTATACTCTGTTTGATAATGTCACAACATCTGGTGTGACATCCTGAACTAAGTTCAACACTTCTTGTTGGTCAAAAATTATGCCAATTCTAAACATCTACAAACTCCCCCTTTGGCTAATTTTTGGCTAACACAATCTTCTGGTTTTATCAGAGTGCAGCAGAGTTTCATTTATCAGAGTGCAGCAGTTCTTTTCTGTTGAGTCATGTGTGAGTTTACTCCCCCTCAAACCTGTATGTGTTCTGACTTGTTCAACAAATTTTTTTCATTAAAAAAAACTTAGTTCAGAAGCAGACATTAAACAGACAAAAGGCATTTTTTCATTAATCAGTAAGCTGCAGCAGACATTGTTGTTGTTCAGTTCTCTTCTCCCCCTTGTTAGACATAAATTGGGGCCAAATTTTACATAGTCAGAGAGAAATACAAAAGTACAAAACCAAAATACAATGCTGAAGCAGACAATACACATTCCTCACACACATTTTTCACTCAGAATCTTCATATTCAGTATCTTCCTCTTCTTCAGATTCATCATCAGAGTCAGCAGCCTTCTGAGCACTCTCTTCCATTTCCAGCCTTTGAATAATCTCCTCAAGCTTTTGCTTCCTGGCATCCAGCTCTTTGCATGTGTTCTTCAGCTTAGCAATCAAGGCAGCTTTGGATATAGGAGACTTTGCTTTTGAAGGTCCAGTAGATGTCCCAGTGGAAGCTTCAACATCAGCTGCATGATGGCTTAAGAACAACTTGTAGTGGAAGGCCAGAGGACTTTCTCTTTTGCAGATTGAATCCTTCTCAGTGAGGATACCTGGATACTGGCTGAGGATGATTCCACACAGCAAAGAAGGAAAGGCAATAGGCAGCTTTGTTGCAGATGTCCCTGCATGCTTCAATGTTTGATAAAATATGTAATCCCCAAAGTCCAGCTTTTTTTGGGTGTCCACAACATAAATGAATCTGCCCAATCCAGTTGCTATTGAAGAGGTATGATTTGTAGGGACCCAGTTTACAGTGCCAATCCTATGCAGCATTGCATACTTCCTTGTTAGCAAGCTAATAGAAAGTTTGCCCTTAACTGGCCAAGCTTTGACTTGATTGGCAGTGATGACCTTGCAAACCTGGTTATCAGTCTTCCCCAGCTCATTAGGCCCATCAGATTCTCTCCCTAGGTATTGATTGATAACCCTAGGAGAGAATTCGACACATCTCCCTCTTACATACACCTTTCTGAATTCTTCTGACTTGCCATCAGCACAGTCTTCTTGCAGGTTGAAAATAAACTCCTTGACTAGCAGCTCATAACAAGGTGAAAAGTTTGAAACTGTCTTGAATAAGCCAGCAGATGATATGAGGTCTATTACCTCAGTGCACTCCAGTGCATTGCTGCCTAGCTCTCTTTCCAGTGCCACTCTTCTTTGGTAGACAAATTTCCATATGCTCACACTTGACACATGATGGAAAGAAACATTATCCAGAGGAGCTTCTGGAATAGCAGAGGTAGACCTTGAAGGTGCTGGTTTCTTCTTTGGTTGGGATGTTGGGACATCCTATTCAACATCCGAATCTGGTGGAGTTACAACTTTCCTCTTTTGTGTATTCACCTTGCTCCATTGTTTAGTTGGTCCAAATACCACTTTGGCCTTGTCTTTCTTTGGTGTAGGTTGCTTCTTTTCAGGAGTTGCATTTCCTGCAGTCTTCTTTTCCTTCCTAGTCCTAAGCCTTTTGGCTATGCTAGGGTCCACAGAGGCAATGATCTCTGTGTCAGAATCATGCTCTATGTCTACAACAGGAGGAGGTTGGGTAGTCTCCTCTTTAGCAGGTGGATCAACAAAAGCTTGGTCATCAGTGGCTTCATTATCATCATCAATTGAGGCCTTGTGCTGGTCCTCAGATGTTTCAACATCTATTGGAACATCCTATTGAACAGGAGTGTCCTCTTCAGCTTGATTGGGTTGTTCTTCTTGTGGAGCTGGCATGGTGTTCAGGGGAACAGATATACCACTCACAACTCTTTGCTTAGACAGAATCCTATTAACAAGATCCTTAATAGAAGCATCCACATATTCAGAAGCTTTGGGGGTGGTGTTTGAGGAAGAAGGCATCCCTTTGACTTTTCTGAATACAGGTTCCTTTGCTCATCTCACATTAGGAGTTCTAGGCTTTTGAGCAAGAGGAACACTTCCTCTGATTTCGTCTATGGGAGTTGAATCCATAGGTACCATAGAGATTGGGGTTGCATGCACCACATCTTCTTGGTTAAGGTTTTCATCAGTGAGGTTAGGGTTTTGATGTTGAGACATTTTCGAATGTGGTGGAGGAAGAGTTTAGGTTTGATTGAATTTGATGAGCTCTGAAACTCAGCTATAGCATGCAATTTGTTTTGAGAAGATGATGAGAAGATGAATAGCTGAGAGCAAGCTAGAACTTTTATAAGAGCCGTTACTTGGAGAATTTTAAGGAGTGGAATACACAGAGTTCTTGACCAGACTGGTGTTGCCATCTGGTGATCATGCCACACGATGTCATAGGACATGTTGGCACTTCTCCATAACTGCTATATTTCACATAAGCAGATTCCCAATTTACCCCTTAGATTTTCAAATTGGGTAGCATCCAAAGCTTTAGTAAATATATCAGCCAATTGCAGATCTGTGGCTACATGTTCTAATGAGATCACCTTCTCTTCTACAAGATCTCTGATGAAATGATGCCTGATATCAATGTGCTTTGTCCTGCTGTGTTGGATAGGATTCTTTGATATGTTAATTGCACTTAAATTGTCACAGTACAATGTCATGACATCTTGTGGGACATTGTATTCAGTGAGCATTTGCTTCATCCAAACCAACTGTGAACAACTGCTACCAGCTGCAATATATTCAGCTTCAGTAGTGGATAAGGATACACAATTTTGTTTCTTACTGAACCAAGAAATCAAATTGTTTCCTAGAAAGAAGCATCCTCCTGATGTGCTCTTTCTATCATCAGCACATCCAGCCCAATCAGCATCACAAAAGCCAGTGAGAATTGGTTCACATCCATGGGAGTACATTATGCCATAGTCACAAGTACCATTGACATATTTCAGAATTCTCTTAACCTGGTTTAGATGGCTTACTTTTGGATCAGCTTGATATCTTGCACATACACCTACTGCAAAGGCTATATCTGGTCTGCTAGCAGTCAGATATAATAAGCTTCCAATCATGCTTCTGTATAGGCTTTGGTCCACCTTCTCACCCTTGTCATCCTTTGTCAGCGTTAAATGAGTGGGGGCAGGTGTTCTTTTATGACTTGCATTGTCCATCCCAAACTTCTTGACAGTGTTCTTTGCATACTTGCTTTGGGATATGAACATGGAGTCTTCCATTTGCTTGATTTGAAGTCCAAGAAAGTAGGTTAGTTCTCCTACTAGGCTCATCTCAAATTCAGATTCCATTTGAGTGACAAAATGTTTAACCATCCTGTCTGACATCCCACCAAAGACTATGTCATCTACATATATTTGAGCAATCATGACATTTACTTCTTCATCCTTCACAAATAAGGTTTTGTCTATTCCACCTTTCCTGTATCCTTGTTTTGTGAGAAAAGTAGTCAGCCTTTCATACCATGCTCTTGGAGCTTGCTTCAGACCATAAAGAGCCTTCCTTAGTTTGTATACATGATCTGGACAATTTGGATCAACAAATCCCTTAGGCTGCTCCACATATACCTCCTCATTAAGATATCCATTTAGAAAGGCACTTTTCACATCCATTTGAAATAACTTGAACTTCAGGATACAAGCAATTCCTAAAAGTAGTCTGATTGATTCAAGCCTTGCTACTGGTGCAAAGGTTTCATCAAAGTCTACTCCCTCAATTTGAGTGTATCCTTGAGCTACAAGTCTAGCCTTGTTCTTTGTAACAACTCCCTGCTCATTTGACTTGTTCTTATACACCCATTTAGTGCCAATCGCATTTATGTCATCAGGTCTAGGAACAAGATCCCACACTTCATTCCTTGTGAACTGGCCTAATTCTTCTTGCATAGCACAAATCCAGTACTCATCATTAAGAGCTTCCTTGATGTTTTTAGGTTCTATTTTTGAAACAAAACAAGAACCTGAAATCACCTCTCTTGATCTAGTGCTTACACCTCTGTTGGGATCACCAATTATCAAATCTTTGGGATAATCCTTCTGGATTCTGATGGAGGGAGGTTTGCTGGACTGTTCTGTCTTTGCCTCAGTTTGAGTGAAGTCAGGATGATCACTCTTTATTTCAGCTTCAATCTGACTGTCAGCAGATGTTCCAACATCATCTGCAACATCTGCAGGGGCATCATCAATTATCACATTTATGGACTCCATTATAACCTTGGTTCTGGAGTTAAATACTCTATAGGCTCTGCTATTTATGGAGTATCCAAGGAAAATCCCTTCATCACTTTTAGGATCCATCTTTCTTCTTTGCTCCCTATCAGCCAGAATGTAACAATTACTTCCAAACACATGGAAGTACTTAACTGTAGGTTTTCTGCCCTTCCAAACTTCATAGATGGTGGATAAGGTTCCTTTCCTTAGAGTGACTCTATTATGAATGTAACAAGCTGTGTTCATAGCTTCAGCCCAGAAGTACAATGGTAACTTTTTAGCATGGATCATAGCTCTTGCTGATTCTTGGATAGTTCTGTTCTTCCTCTCAATAATCCCATTCTGTTGAGGGGTGATAGGTGAAGAATACTCATGATTGATTCCTTCTGAAGAACAGAAATCTGAGAATTTTTTATTCTCAAACTCCTTTCCATTGCCACTTCTTATTCTGACTACACAGCTTGCTTTTTCTCTTTGTATTCTTTGGCACAAATCTTTGAATACATCAAATACATCAGACTTTTCTTTGATAAAATTTATCCATGTATACCTTGAAAAGTCATCAACCACCACATAGGCATACCTTTTTCCACCAAGGCTCTCAACCTGTATTGGTCCCATAAGATCCATATGCAATAATTCCAAAACTTTGGAAGTTGTCAGATGTTGGAGCTTTGGATGGGACATCTTGGTTTGCTTGCCTATTTGAAATTCACCACATACTTTGCCTTCATCAATCTTCAGTTTAGGAATACCTCTCACAACTTCCATAGATATGATTTTCTTTATACCTCTGAAATGAAGATGACCCAGTCTTTGGTGCCATAGCTTCACTTCTTCTTCTTTGGCTAAAGAGCAAGTTGAAGTGAGACTGAAATCTTGAGGTTCCCATATATAAAAGTTGTCTTTAGATCTGGCTCCTCTCATGACAATCTTTTGTTCTTCATTAGACACTATGCATTCAGTTTTGGTAAAGTTTACACTGTAACCTTGATCACATAATTGACTTATGCTGATCAAGTTAGCAGTCAATCCTTTTACCAGCAGCACATCATCTAGTCTTGGTACATCTGGACAGTCCAAGGTCCCAACTCCCTTGATTTCTCCTTTAGCTCCATCTCCAAAGGTTACATATCTGGATGAATGTGACTTTAAGTCTACCAACAGATTCTTCAATCCAGTCATGTGCCTTGAGCATCCACTGTCAAAGTACCAGTCTTCTTTAGCTGATACTCTTAGAGATGTATGAGCTATATATGCAACACCCTTCTTTGACCATTTTTGCTTGTAGTGAGGTTTCCTTTGATGCCTCTGCCCTGTGTAATGTCCATTTTTAGAGCTCCAAGGTTGTTTGTTGAACTTGTTCTTGGGCATGTAGCTTTGATCAGCATGAAGACTAGCTTTAGGTACCCATACTTTCTTGATGACCTCTGTCTTCTGCTTAGGGGGTTGCTGATATCTTTGATTTTGATATCCATCCAACATTGTCTTGGTAACCTCTATCTTCTTCTTAGGGGGTTGCTGATACATCTGATTTGGATATCCATGTAACTTGTAGCAATGAGGTTTGATGTGACCAAACCTTCCACAATGATGACATCTCCATCTTTGATACTTCTTTTTCATCATGTTCTTTTCATGATGTTGGGACATCTGTTGGGACATCTTGTTTGACTTTATGGGATTTGAAGTAGTTTTGCTGGTGCTAGCCTCAACCTTTTGAGCATTGTTAAATCCCAGTCCAGTTCTATCCCCTGAATGCTTATTGTTGTTGAGAATGACATCCAATGTGTTAGTGCTACTGTTCAGCATTCTAACAGATTTGGACATATGTTCCAATTTGGAGTTGAGAAGACTTACTTCACTTTTCAAAGTGTCAATGATTTCTAGATTACTTGTCTTTTCAACCTTTAATGCCTCAATCTTCTTCTTCTGCTTTATATTCTCCATGCATATTTCAGTACTTCTTTTACACAGCTCTTTGTATGAATCTTCAAGCTCTTCAAAAGTCAGCTCCTCATCACTGGATCCACTTTCAGATTCACATACTCCAGCTAGAGCAGTGATGTGCTTTGCTGATTCTTCTTCTGAATCACATCCTGAGTCTTCATCAGACCAGGTCACAGAGAGACCTTTCTTCTGCTTCTTTAGATAGGTAGGGCATTCATTTCTGATGTGTCCATATCCTTCACATCCATGACATTTAATCCCTTTTTCTTGATTGGTCTTTTCATCATAATTTGACCTTCTATTAGCATCATAAGGTCTTTTATTCTCAGAAGAGTTTGAGTTTCTTCCACTTGGTCTGGACCTGCCATCCATTCTTCTGAGAATCTTGTTGAATTGTCTTCCAAGCATAGAAATTGTTTCTGATAAATTTTCTTCAGGGTCTGCTTCATTATCTTCTTCTTCTTTATCAGCATTTGACACCAAGGCTATGCTTTTGTTCTTCTTTACAATTGTGTCATTCATTCCCATCTCAAATGTTTGAAGGGAACCAATGAGCTCTTCAACCTTCATTG
This sequence comes from Lathyrus aphaca, assembly GCA_963966055.1. Lineage (NCBI taxonomy): Eukaryota > Viridiplantae > Streptophyta > Magnoliopsida > Fabales > Fabaceae > Lathyrus > Lathyrus aphaca. Next base: position 30,000,346 of record OZ014525.1, read on the forward strand.
TGCATATGTCTTGAGCTTCTTCTATTGCTGTAACCTTCATGTCAAATATTTTTGGTAAAGATCTGAGAATCTTTCTTACTAGCTTTTCATCACTCATCTTCTCTCCCAAAGCACCTGAAGTATTAGCTATTTCCAAGATGTTCATATAAAACTCATGAATTGTCTCATCTTCCTTCATTCTCAAGTTTTCAAACTTGGTGGTGAGAAGTTGAAGTCTTGACATCTTCACCTTTGATGTTCCTTCATGAGTTGTTTTGAGAGTGTCCCAAACATCTTTGGCCAGCTCACAGTGATGCACAAGTCTGAATATGTTCCTATCAATGCCATTGAATAGGGCATTTAAGGCCTTGGAATTACCAAGTGCTGAATCTTCTTCCTCCTTGCTCCATTCTTCTTCAGGTTTCAACACTTTTGCCCCATCCTTGTTGTCTTGGACAGGGTGCTCCCATCCTTTATTGACTGCTTTCCAAGCCCTATTATCAAGTGATTTTAAGAATGCTACCATTCTTGGCTTCCAGTAGTCATAGTTTGATCCATCCAATATAGGTGGTCTATTCACAGATCCTACATCTCTGTCCATGTTCCCAAAATTTGATGTCCCTAGATCTCACCCAGTTAAATAGGCAGGGTGCCTGCTCTGATGCCAATTGAAATTCTGGGATCAGGTACGTGATGTCGAATGAGATGTTTAAACACTTGAAGACTTAAACAAAACTTAAAGTGCAGGTAAATTAAACAACACAGGAAATTGTTAACCCAGTTCAGTGTATCACCACACTTACATCTGGGGGCTACCAAGCCAGGAAGGAAATCCAATATAAGTAATATTAATTCTGGACTTAAACCACTCAGTTTAATCCCTCACTTAATATCTACCCAAGGCAATTTCTACCTAAGACACAACTTAGATATGAGTACCAACTCACTCCCCCTCAATCACACAGTGATATGTTTACAAGTTTAATAAAATTGAAGTCATACTTCAAACAAAACAACTTGATTTTACTTCACAGTTTCAATCAAGACACAATACACTTTTTGCTTAAAAGCTCATAAAGTGATACACATATACAACCTGCTATTAAAACACAAACACCCTATTTAGTCTTCTTAATTTCGTACTCTATTCTGAGAGTTTCTGTTGCTTAAATAGATGCTTGGATTTTGGGCTTTCTGTAGGTTATCCAATCCTGATACGCATGTTGCCATCACCTTGAATTAGGGTTTGTTACTTCCTTGATTCTAGGTGAGTCAGTTCTTCTGTTTATACTAAAATCATATAACCAATCTCCCTACAGATGCGCCTTCTACTGTATTATCCATTCACAATTAATTCCAGATAAATTCCCTGAATTTACTCAGTTCTGTTAAGCAATATTTAATTCTGGTAGCAGGTTTGAGATGTCACAACATCTGGTGTGACATCCTGAAAACTGAACTTACGTCATTAACTTATACAATGTCACAACATCTGGTGTGACATCCTGAATTAAGTTCATTAACTTATACTCTGTTTGATAATGTCACAACATCTGGTGTGACATCCTGAACTAAGTTCAACACTTCTTGTTGGTCAAAAATTCTGCCAATTCTAAACATCTACACATCATGTTCATAAAAGTAAAAGATCATGAAGAGCCTATTCACACTGAAGGGACTGACCCAGAGGAAGAATGGACTATGATGTTTGATGGGGCTATTAACATGAATGGTCGTGGTGTTGGTGCAGTTCTCATTACACCTAAGGGAGTTCATATGCCTTTCTCGGCAAAACTCACCTTTAACTGCACTAACAACGAAGCTGAATACGAAGCTTGTATTATGGGTCTTGAGGAAGCCATTGACCTCAGGATCAAGACTTTAACTGTATTCGGAGATTCAGCTCTGGTAATCAATCAAACCAACGACAAATGGTATACTCACCAGGAGCATCTGATTCCATATCGGGATTACACAAGAAGGTTACTCACGTTCTTCACTACAGTCAAACTTGAGTATATCCCTCGAGATGAAAATCAGTTTGCAGATGCTCTGGCTACCATTTCATCCATGATCAAAGTTCAAGCTGCCAACTTTGTGCCTCGGATTTTAGTGTCCAGGCTTGACAGACCAGCATATGTATTCTCAGCAGACCTTGCTAAAGATGATAAGCCTTGGTTCTATGACATCAAATGCTTCTTGGAGGATCAAACATACCCACCTGGGGCATCATCTAATGACAAGAAGACATTAAGAAGGCTGGCTGGTAGTTTCTTCCTGAATGCTGACGGTTCGTTGTACAAAAGAAACTTTGATATGGTACTTCTCAGATGTGTGGATAAGGCAGAGGCAAACTTGTTGATGCACGAGGTGCATGAAGGATCTTTCGGTACCCATGCTGGAGGACATGCAATGGCTAAGAAGTTATTAAGATCAGGCTACTACTGGATCACAATGGATGCAGACTATTGTGCCTATGCCAGAAAGTGTCACAAATGCCAGATTTATGCGGACAAAGTGCATGTGCCTCCGAACCCTTTGAATGTAATGTCTTCACCTTGTCCCTTTGCCATGTGGGGCATTGACATGATAGGAAATATTGAACCGACTGCTTCAAATGGCCACAGATTCATCTTGGTAGCCATTGACTATTTTACCAAGTGGGTTGAGGCAGCTTCGTATGCGAACGTCACCAGACAAGTGGTAGCCCGATTCCTGAAGAGAGACATCATTTGTCGGTATGGAGTGCCCGAGCGAATCATTACTGATAATGGTTCCAACTTGAACAACAAAATGATGGCAGAACTGTGTCGGGACTTCAAGATTCAACATCAAAACTCTTCTCCTTACAGGCCAAAGATGAATGGCGCTGTTGAGGCAGCTAACAAGAATATCAAGAAAATTGTGCAAAAGATGGTGGTCACCTACAAAGACTGGCATGAAATGATACCATTTGCCTTGCATGGGTACCGTACATCAATCAGAACATCCACTGGGGCAACACCGTATCAGCTTGTGTATGGTATGGAGGCAGTCCTACCAATTGAAGTTGAATTACCCTCCTTGCGAGTACTGATGGACGTCAAATTGAATGAAGCAGAATGGGTCCGATCCCGATACGAACAACTGAATCTGATCGAAGAAAAAAGATTAGCTGCAATCTGTCATGGGCAGTTATATCAGAAAAGAATGAAGAAAGCCTTCGATCAGAAAGTCAGACTTCGGGAATACCAAGTAGGAGATCTAGTGCTGAAAAGACTCCTTCCTCCTGATATAGACCACATGGGCAAGTGGACTCCGAATTATGATGGTCCATTCATTGTAACGAAAGTTTTCTCTGGTGGAGCATTGCTGCTCAGTACTATGGATGGTGAAGATTTCTTGTCCCCTGTGAGTTCAGATGAAGTTAAAAAATACTTCGCATAAAATGACCCGCTGGACATAAAAATAGAATGTAAGTCCAGGCAAAAATAGGGCATCCCGGCGAGTCAAAAACAGAAAAAAAAGACTCGGGCAAAAATGAGGGAAAAATAAAGGAAAAAATGTACACCCGCTGAGTTGAAAAGTCGCATTGGACAGCTAAAGCAAAAATGGGTATCCCGGTGGATTGGAAACCCGAAAGGGCGATCCACGCAAATTAAGGGAATAAGCGAACAACTGTATTCTGAATTCGTCTGTATCACCCACAACATGGCAAGTTTCGAAAGGTTCAAGCGTCGGTCAGAATCAGCCTTCTTCAGAAAGCAGGATGAGAAGAACGTCAAAAGTCATACGAGTCATGGCAAAGGGAAGCTCACTGAAGCGTCATCAACATTTCCAGCACCCTTTTGTTTCTCAATTTGTAACAATCTCCTCATTTCAGGGGATTTGTTTCTTTGACTGTATTTGCCAATTCAGGGCACACAAATTAATAAAGTCAGATTTTCAGTCATCTTTCGTCTTGTACATTTTATTTCATTTGCAAGAAATGTCCGATATCCTTGATATAATAGTTGCATAAATACAGATGCGCCTTTTCTAATCACATGATTGCAGGAAATATATTAGTTACTCCCAGGAGTGTCTAAAATTCCTATGAAGGAATCTAGTAGGGGATACCTCGGGGTACTTGTACGTTTCTTTGTCATAACAGGATTGCAGGTATTCAAGGCGCAACGTGGGGCATGAAAGCTTTTCCCCAGCAATCTGCCAAATCATTATTTCCTCAGCACATCTTCGAAACAAACATCAGAGATGCCATCTCCCCATAGAGCTCCAGCCTCTCCGGAAGAGCAATGTCTGAATTTCCTGCACAACAAAGTGATGAAAGCCTCCACAGCCCCAACTGGGCTCCTCATTGTAGTAGGTTTGCCAGTGATCTTATCCCCAACTGGGATATTCCTTCAAGCAAGATCAACCAGAGATCTCCACGACAACGGGATCCGAATCCCGGATCGATATCTTTGCATAATCATAGCATCCGCATCATATTTCCCTTCAGAGCGTAGCATTCCGTCTAATACAGGGCATTACGGCAAAAATCAAACATATTGCATAATCACAAGCCATGTTTTGAATCAGACACCAGTATATACCACATCGCGTCAGCAATGTATATAAAGACTCACATTCCCAGCGGAAAGCCAAAGCATCCCCTTCGCACTCACTGATACATATTAATATATACTCTTTTTCGACACCCGTCCGTGTCATATCATTTTCCTGCAGATATAAACCACAAACAAACATCTATACACTCCTTTGACACTCGTCTGTGTCACCTTTCCCCAGCAGGTTTGTCTAAACACTTATTGTAAACCAAACACTTGTTTATAATACACTTCTTCCGACACCCGTCCGTGTCATCTTATCCCCACAGATCTTCAAAATATCTTTTACACCCATAAGTTCATAACTTACTCACTTCCTCTTATGATACTCGTCTGTATCATACTCTCCTCAGAAAGTCAAACACTCATCTGTGTCTCACTCACGCTTATTATTCACTCATACAGATACTCGTCCGTATCTTGTATACACCATTTATCTCTCCTCAGATTCAACACTCGTCCGTGTTCTTTGTTAACCAATTGATACTCGTCCGTATCATCATCTATGGACATGCGTCAGCGCTTGTTTCTACTGATACTCGCCTGTATCATAGTCTTAAGGATGCTCGTCCGCATCTTTAATCTATACACAGCGTCAAACACTCATACCTTTCCTTTCTTGAATGTAGACGTTCGTCTGTGTCTACCATTCCCCAACAAATCCGTAGTAACAAGCAAATTTATTTTCTATCTGACATTCGTCCTATGTCATGATACTTTCGGCAGCCGTACCCTGCCAGGTGATCGTCTTTCACCTTTGGATGACCGTCCCTCATCCCTTTTTCCCAGCGGAGTCTCCATTATTGGAACCCTTTTCTATCCGACATTCGTCCTATGTCGTGATATTTTAGCAGCCGTCCCCTGCTAGGTGATCGTCCTTCACCTCTTGATGATCGTCTTTCATTATTTTTTATCCGATGGTCGTCCCCATCGTTGATCTTGTTATCTGACATTCGTCCTATGTCATGATAAACCCCGAGAGCAGCCGTATCTTGCTAGGTGATCGTCCTTCACCTCTTGATGATCGTCCTTCATCATGCTTATCTGATGGCCGTCCCCATCGTCGACCTTTTCTATCTGACATTCGTCCTATGTCATGATACTTTCGGCAGCCGTACCCTGCCAGGTGATCGTCTTTCCCCTTTGGATGACCGTCCCTCATCCCTTTTTCCCAGCGGAGTCTCCATTACTGGAACCCTCTTCTATCCGACATTCGTCCTATGTCGTGATATTTTAGCAGTCGTCCCCTGCTAGGTGATCGTCCTTCACCTCTTGATGATCGTCCTTCATCATTTTATCCGATGGCCGTCCCCATCGTTGATCTTGTTATCTGACATTCGCCCTATGTCATGATAAACCCCGAGAGCAGCCGTACCCTGCTAGGTGATCGTCCTTCACCTCTTGATGATCGTCCTTCATCATGCTTATCCGATGGCTGTCCCCATCGTCGACCTTTTCTATCCGACATTCGTCCTATGTCGTGATACTTTTGGCAACCGTACCTTGCCAAGTGATCGTCCTTCACCTTGGATGACCGTCCCTCATCCTTATCCCCAACAGAGCAGTCGTCCCCTGCTAGGTGATCGTCCTTCACCTTTGATGACCGTACCTCATAATTTATTTCATTTATTTCATAAACCTGATGGCCTTCCCCATCACTGGCTTTACCTTTAATCCCCATAGAATCTTGTTTCTTTATTTTAATGGCCATCCCCATCATAATTTCTTTATTTCCCCAGCATGTCGGCCGTCCCCGTCATTGCTCTATCCCCAGCAGTCGTCCTCTGCCCGACGGTCGTCCTCCGTCGCCCGCACTTTATAATCTTACTTTATTTTCTTTTACAATCTTAATCCCTTTTCTTCTTCATAACCAGTGAGTGCAAATTTTGGACTGTCTTTGGTATTCAACCACAAATTATCTTGTTTGTATGATAAGCCGTCGCTTACATCCTGCACAGCTAACTCATGATTGAATAGAGGCAGCTTTAAACACCCCAAATTTGCCCTCACTCATTTCACCATGGCTTGTGATCTTTTCATTTGCATAAGTTCAACCATATCACATCATGTTGCATTTTTGGTTCACTGCATTGGTTCAAAGTCATCTGCATCTAGGGTTTGTGATCTGAGCAATCCCTGAGCCTTCTGAGCCACTCCAAAGGTCATCAACCATCTCAAGAGGGTCCATGTATGTTCAAGCATCATATTATATCCTCCAAAGATCAAGAAAGTCAGAAAATCACAAGAACTGAGAAAGGCATGGAAGCAGAGCCAAGCTTAATTGCACAGATGACCTAAAATTAGGGTTTTGGTTTCAGAGGCCATAACTCCAAATTTTTTGGCCATTATTGTTTCTATTGGTCTCTGTATGATACAAGGATCATGTATACCAAGTTTGATGGAAAAATTCATTGTGGAAGTCATCTGATCATTGGGTAACTTCTTGAGCAAGTCAAAGCCAAATCAGGGCATCTGAGGCCCCCCAATATGGAACCAAAGTGGATTTTTCATCAAAATGAAGTCATATGGTCTTTATTTGATCATTGAAGTGGTTTTAAGTTCACAAATTTGAAGAAAAGTGGGCTAAACCAAAAGTTGCAAAATATGGAAATGACTTGTAATGTAAACTTTCCATTTTGGGAAAGTTTTTCAACCTCCTCTTTCTCAACCAAAAATGCTTCAAATGAAAAATTCTTGGTCATGAAAGTTGTAGATTGGATCATTCCCTTTTCAAAAAGTACAAGAACAAGATCTAATTCATTTTGGAACTCAAGTTATGGCTTTCCAAAGTTGGGAAAAATCACATAAAATTCACTTTTGCACCAAAGAGGCATTTTGCAAAATGACATAATAAGGCATTCTAAAGGCTTCAAATATGCACAAATGTTTCACAACATCCTCATGTGACCTCTAAAGATTAGATTGGTGCTTTGAAACATTACATTCCATGCCTTGAACTTCAAGTAATTCAAAAAGGGCCAAACTTCCCCAAAATTGCAAAATGGATCAAATCTCTTCAGCCACTTGTGCCAGCTACAAAATATGACTTCCATGGACCTCCTTGAAGCAAGCTGACTCGAGCCATACCCTTGTACCATGCCTGAACCAGCCCATGCCTTCACTTACACAAATGTTGACTTTTTGCATATTGAACCATACCAATCAGCATAGGCCACCAACAACTCTCTGACCTATCAAGGATTGATATGTGTACCAAAGACAAGCCATTTCACATAAGCTTGGAACCTGAATCCTCCCACAACTCAGCAACCACAAAAACTCCCTCTTATGCATTTCTCTTCGAAACTCATCACACAAGCCAAAAACATCAAAACAAACTTCATAGAACAACTCACCATGAACCACTGATCATTTCCCACCCTTCATCTTGCCCTAAAAACAACCATATCAAAAACACGATTTTAGCCCCTCCTTGAACTGAACTTCAGCAAACTTCCAAAAGAGTCCACAAAAGCTTCAGCCAAGCATCCCAGAAGCAAGAGGGAGTCAAAAGAAGGAGAAAAGCACCAAGGAAAGGTCCAGACAGTGCCATTTTCGAAAGCTCCATTTCAGGTAACATCAAGAACAAATTTTCCAGAAATGATTTTTCAAGTTCTTAGATTGTTCTCCATGCTTCACTGATCACACTGCACCTTTTGGTTTTGAAAATGATTAAGTTTTAAGCATGTATGGAGCTTCTGAAATTTCTGAATAATTTTCCGTTTTGCTTCGAATCTTGTTGTTCATGTGAAATAAATGATGTTTGATGGCTGAATCTTGTTTAGAATGGAGTAGGGATCATTTCTGGAGAGTTTAGTGGTTTGATTTTACGAATTGAGTGAGTTAGCAAGAGTGGATGGTCGGAGAAGATAACCGGAACACTGTTCCGGTCACCTGAAAGTAGTTAGGGCATAATCCTATAATTAGGCTAAGTTTGAATTGTGGCCCTTAGATCCAAGTTACCCGCGCGCGTGAATGGTCTGGATTGCTTGATTAAAACCCTAATCTGATTTAATTATTTAATTAATTAGGTTTAGTAAGTTTGAATGTGGGCCTTAGGATGACACGCCAAGTCAACTCCCCCCAGCCCAGAATGAATCTCAGCCCTCCATTGCGCATACTTCTCATTTTAATTAATTTTATTTCACATTTTTCTCCTTTAATTTGTGCATTTTATAAAAAAATAGTAAAAAGACTTCAAAAATTCTGAAATTTTTTATTAAATCTTTTATTAATTTTCAGAACCCAAAAATATTTTTATTTTAATTTTTGCATTAAAAAAATATTTTTAAATCATTTAAATGATTATTTTTAATTAGTTAATGGAAATTAATTAATTAAAAATACATTTAGGTATTTAAAAATCCCAAAAAAATTCAGAGAACATTTACAAACATTTACAAACATTTACAAACTCACAACACAAATTTCTTTTTGGTTTTGCTCATACTTTGGCAATTTTCATTTGAATTAGGGTTCTTTAATTTGAATATTTTTAACCCTAACTTCAAAAATTCATAACTTTTGATCCAAGTTGAATTTGTGAATGGTTCTTTTTGCATTGTGTTATGCATACTTTCAAGCATCTAAAAACATTTTTGTTTCATTTTTATAATGCATTTTCAATTTGTTTGGTATTTTACCTTTAGGATCACCCTTAAAACCCTAGAAATTTAGGAAAATCATAAGTCCCTTAGGGTTTAGCTTCTGACCTTCCCCTTTGGGCAGTGAACTTGTATAGGTCTAAGGTCCCTTTGATCCCATTTTCAATTTTTTTATCTTACCATTTGCTTCTGATTTTGAATTTTGCATCTCATGTTGTGCATAAACCCTAATTTGCATCTTCATTTGCATCCACCTTGCATAAGCTTGCATACATGAACTTGCCATGACATTTTGTGCATCCACATGGCATATAAGACATCTTAGAACATATTGAAATCATGTTTGATCATTGCATCATTAATTTGTCATGTTTTTGTTTTCATTTAATGTCATATGCATTCATGAACTTTCATGCTTCTTACATGTCTCATTTGCATTCTCATCTCTTGTATGGACATTCATATCACTTGGCATGCTTTCATACCATCTCATAACGTCATTTTTATCATGAAAATGTTTCTGACTTTGGTTTTCATCTTTGTATTTCATCTCATTTTCATTTTATTTCATTTCTTTTTGCTAACTTTTCAGGTGGTAAGTGTTTGAGAAGTGAATTTGCCTTCACTTCTCACAATCTCTCCTCATATCTATTATGCATCATTGCTGCATTTTACTTATGAATTAGAGTGAGCTTGGTCATTCATGCTCCTTCCTCACTTTCTTTCTTCAAGCAACTTATCTTCTTAAGTGAAGTAAGTTGTCTTACTTCTTTTTGCTTCTCTTCCTTCATCCTGCTTCTTCCTTGGTGTCTTTTTCTCTTGAAGATCTTATTGCAAGCCCAATAAACCCTAGGAACACCCAAGCATGATCACAATTAGGGCTTGATTAGTCCCCCATTAGTTTCTACCTTTGTGTCATCTTTGAGTCTGCTCTTCTCATCTCTTAATCAAGGACTAAACCTTCAAGGTTTTAAGGCTTTGTGATTAAGCTTATGCCTGCATCCTTCTATTAGGATGTAGTGTATAACTTTAATCCTAAGTGTTAAACCCTTAATGTGTTTAAATCCTTTAATCAATTCACCTAATAATCATCAAGACATCTAGCTTGTAACTTGGGCCTTGCATTAGGGTTCTAATTCTTCCTTAATTGGTTAAGAAGGACTAACCCTTGTGTTAATGGACAAGTCCCCCTCAAGCTGTCTTACAAACCATAAAATCCATTTCTTAACCTTATCATTAACTAAAATCCACTTTAATAAAGACTTTGTTTTGTCATGAGGTTAATCCCTAATCATGGATTAAGTTGAGGAGCCTTCCTCAACTTAAATGTTCTCATTTATTATCCTTCTATTAGGATGGTGTAATGGGTCCATTAAATCTCTGATTATGGCTTAAACTCATTACTTAACACTAAACAAAAACTCCAAAAACATCTAAATAAATGCAAGTAGGTTAATGATCTTAATCCTACATCAAGGTGGTTAAGTGTGAGGTGTTCATCTCATACTTAGGGTATTCTCATTACCCCTAATCAGAGGGAGGATGTGATGAGTTTACTAACCCTTGGTTTAGGCTTAAGCTCATTTTCCTATGACAAACTTCAAAAAGCAATAAAAGATTGAAAACACCAAAAACAAACAATAATCGTCTCCTCCGGGATTCTTTTCTCATCATCTTCACTCATAAACGAGAACTTGCTTCTTCCGTCTAATGCAAGACAGTTCGCACCTGAGCCAGACAAGTCATACACTTGAGCATAGACAAGCAAGTAGTTCATAAGTCAATTTTATCTTTCAGTCTCTTTGAGTCGAACTACGGTGTTCTGACTTCCTCACTGCACGAGAGGATACATAGGCATAACTTAACTGTTATCGAACAAAAGTCTCTGTATATTCCCCCCTCTTCCAGCATTATTCTTTAAGCCTCATTATCTTGAGCTCCACATTCTTTTCTTACACTGACACTCTTTCATCTCACTTCACATTTCTTTTACACTGACACTTGCATTCTTTTCCAGCTTTGGCACACAGAATATCACTGACACTACCCCTTTAAAACACAAATCTTTTAAGCGTGGATCCCGTCGAGTACGGCGGACAATCTGGGTGCTAATACCTTCCCAGGTTGTAACCAACCCCCTTTCTCAGTTTCTCTGGTTCACAACCGTGTTATCCATCTCTTTCTAGGTTTATGCAGCATTACCTTTCCTTCGGGATAAAATGCCTAGCTGGCGACTCTTTTCAGTTCATCTTCATGTTCTCCCTTTCGCCGACCGTTCGCATCTCTACCCCTTATGGCCATGTGTCATTTGGTGGGAGCGACACACAACAAGGAAAATTCCTCTACAAAACATCCCTATGTTCTCTTCTGACACACCTCCAGAGGTTGTTGTCAGATATTTGGAGTCATGCAAGCTGGATGGGGTGGACCCAATGTTCAACCCAAAAGAACTCAGAAAACCAGCTCCAGAAGTTGTCTTAAGGAAGAACAAGAAAAGGAAAGCTGGTGAAGGAACTTCTCAGAAGGCTGCTAAAACAATCAAAAAGAAAGGTAATACTTCATCCTCTTAATCTGATTTCGTTTCTGTTGTAGAAGTAGTAAAAGTGGTCATGTCTGAACCCACTCCTTCTGAACCCATTCCTTCTTCTGAACCCATTCTTGCTTCTGAACCAAATTCTTTTGTGATACCCACAACTGCTGCCATACCCTCTATCATACCACCACTCAATCAACCAGAAAATGAACCTAATCAACCACAAACTCTAGATGATTTTGACATGCCCATAGATCCAACACCACCCTCTGATCTAAACACATCCCACTTTGTTGAAACCCATACAGAACTTCAAAATGTTCTATTTGACATTGACACATTTCAACCCTTTGAATCCCAACAAAATATTCATGTTCAAACTTCTGAAACACAACAACCTAGTGCATTCCATTCTCTGAACGCTGACTTCCACACACTCGTTTTTGATCTATCCCCAATTAGAGAAAACTCCCCGTCCTCCTATGAATCCACTCCACCAAACACTCCTACATTCATAACAATTCCAGATACTTCTCCTGAAAACTCTGAACCAGAATACCCACTTAGAACATCTATTGACATAGAGGCTCTACACACATTATCTTCTGTCTCAAACAAAACTGCTATCCCTGTTCCAAAACTTAAACCCACAAAAACAGACATTGATTCACTGCTGCTAGCTTTTGAAGCTGAAATGAAAATCAGGTTAGAGAATCTGAAGGTAGCCTGCTCAGAGCTTCCTGATCCAGCAGCTTCTGACTTTCTATGGGCAACATTCAGAAAATGGTTCAACGTTGAGACCAAAAAGCTGAAAGATATCAGCTATGATATCGCTCACCAGAACTTCTGCGAGTATCTCAAAGAAGTGGTCTCTAACCTTGAAAAGCAAAAGCCTTTACTTCTGGATGATAAGCCCTGGACTGAACCAAAACCTATGGAATCATACTCCGATCTTCAGATGGTTTTAGTTCCTTCTGAGGAAGTTAAGGAAAATGATTTAGTTCAAGTACCTTATGTTGAGGGAACTTCTGAAGAACAAGCTGCTGCAACTGCTGAAGAAACTCTACCAACTTCACTTATGCTGAAGACCTTAGAAGAACTGAAAAAAGAAAATGAAATGGTCAAGCAGAGGTTGGATAAGCAAGATGAAACTAATGCTGAATTGAAGACTATGATTGGAAAACAAGTGGAGTCATCTTCTGAAATCAAGTCTCTCCTAGAAGCATTAGTTACTAAGATGAATCCCATACCCTGAATTTTGTTAAATTTTTTAGCTTTGTTTTCTGCTTGTTTATTTCCTTGTTCTTTGTTTGCTTTTGGCTTTGCCTCTGATTAATGAAAACTTGTTCAGTTTTGACTCTTTAATATTCATGTTTTACTTCTGCATTTTTTTTACTTTTTGATTTATGACAAAAAGGGGGAGAAATGTAGAAGATTTTGATCTATAGCAGATTATCAAGATCGACCTCTAACATATTAATGTTCTGATTAAACTACTTGAGTTGTGATTCTAAAAAGAAACAGGTTAAGTAATCAACTCAGGGGGAGCTTAAGCAAAGAACTTCTGATGGAAGAATTAAATTTGCTGAAAGAACTTCTAATGGAAATCTCTGAAAGGAGAATTCTCATTAACCAAAGGGAGTCATTCTAACTCTTGAAGCTCTATTCTTAAATCAAAATAAATGTTTTGTCATCATTAAAAAGGGGGAGATTGTTATAACAATTTTGATTCTAATCCTCTAATAGTTTTGATGATAACAATTATTATTATGCAAGAATAGAAGTTCTAATATATGTTGAGAATAACTTATTTAATTATGCATTGTAGAAGTTCTTAAAAAGGAAGTTATTAAAAATAAGGCTTGTTGGAATATAAGAAGACTTGCGCTATCATATAGAAGTTATATATGTTAAAGAGAATTTCTCATTAAAGACGTCATTAAAAGCTGCGTACCAAGAATTGGTTTACTCTGATTCATGTCTAGAAGATGGTGATTCTTTCATTAAAGCTTAATTAAAGAAAATCTGAATTAATGCTGGGAACAAGTATCTCTTGTTATGGAAGGATTTTATGGTATTAACTAATATCCAAAATTAGCTCAAGATGTCCCCAACGGCTATATCATTAAAGCACTATATAAAGGAATCAAATTAAAGAATTGAAGTTCTGGCTCTCATGACATATCTCATATTTCTTCATATTGTGCTAAGATTTTGTAACAAATCACTTTGTGATAAAAGCTTATTAGAAGCAAGTTAGTTACTTTTCTTTATCATTGTAAAAGATACGTAAATTTCCTTGGGTGACCAGTTTCAGTCAGTAGACTCAAGAGGACATTGACTGTAGGTCATTATGTGTATTCATATTTTGAATAGTGGATTAAGACCTCGTTGATAGAGGGAAAATCACCTTGGCGGCTGGAGTGGATGTAGTTTGAGTTCAAACGAACCAGGATAAATTAAAGTGTCTCTTAAGTCATTTTTATTAGTTATTGAAAACCCAATTCCAACCCCCTTCCTTGTGTTTTACGTCCCTTCAACACCAAGGGAAAAAAGCAAGTCATTCTAAATATGATAATGTTGAAAAAATTTCTTATCCTTAATTGCTTAGTAGTTTTAAGGTTCTCCATCATGAAGCTAAAAACGCTTTTAAGCGATTAGCCTCCGATAAGCTTATTTTTAAGCATTTGGAGAAAAAGGTATCCGGTTCTCAAAAGGAATTGGAGGCTCTTAAAGCTTCTATGGTGGAATCAATTAAAGTAGACAAACAAGTATGGTTTAATTTTCACGGTTGTGAAAATTTTTGGATTTGACAAAGAGAAGTTAAAACACTTAAAGCCAAACTAGACAAAGAATCACAACCCAAGATGAACTTTTCTATTGATCATTCAAATTTTAGAGATTCTATGAACAATCCATATCAAAGATACATCTGTTAGAACAATTTTGATTCTAATCCTCTACTATAGTTTTGATGATAACAATAACCTTATGAAAGAATAGAAGTTCTAATGTGCATTGCAAACTAACTTATAATTAATGTGCATTATAGAAGTTCTTAAAAGGAAAGCATTTTGGAATAGAAGCAGTATTGCGCCTTTGTATAAAAGATATATGTGTTAAAGAGAAGCTATCAATTAAGACATTATTAAAGTTGCGTTCTCAATTTATGATACTCTGATTTGTGCTTAGAAGATTCTGATTCTCTCATTAAAGACTATTTAAAGAAAATCAAAATAAAGGATGGGAACAAGAATCTCCTCTTTTGGAAGGATTTTATGGCAAAAAATATTATCCAAATCAAGCTCCAGATGTTCCCAACGGCTAGATAATTCAAGCCACTATATAAAGGTATTTTCATAGAGATTTGAAGCTCTGGTTCTCACGTTATATCATCACACGCTCAAATACTGCTCTCAAAATATATTGTAACAAATCACCTAGTGATTATAGCTTATTAGAAGCATTCATAATTACATTGTTAATCTTTGTAAAAGATACGTTTATTTTTATTGAGTCACTAGTTTAAGTCAGCAGACTCAAGAAGACATTGACAGTAGGTCATTGTGTGTATTCCAATTTCAATAGTGGATTAAGACCTCGATGATAGAGGCAAAATCACCTTGGCGGGTGGACTGGATGTAGTTTGAGTTCAAACGAACCAGGATAAATCAAAGTGTTTTTAAAGTCATTTTTTATTTGTTGAAAACCCAATTCCAACCCCATTCCTTGTGTTTTATGCTACTTCAATTGGCATCAAAGCTCTAGGTTCTGAGATACACACTTAACCATGTCAGTAAAAGATCCAGAAAAAAAAACACAATGGCAGATGTAGGCAACAACAACAATGACTACCAAAATGACAAGATCAACGAAAAACCTCCAGTGTTCAATGGTGACAACTTTTATTACTGGAAGGATGTTCTGGAAAGTTTCTTTCTAGCTCTGGATGAAGATCTTTGGGATATGGTGACAGATGGATACACTCATCTTGTTGGAGCAGTTGGTCAGAAGATTGAAAGAAAGAGCATGACAACTCAACAGAAGAAGGAATTCAGAAACCATCATAAGGCCAGAACCATACTTCTGAGTGTTATTCCCTATACATAATATGAGAAGATCACAAACAGATAATCAGCCAAACATATGTTTGACTCTCTAAGGATGACACATGAAGGAAACACTCAAGTCAAGGAGACAAAAGCTATGTCTCTCATTCAGAAGTATGAAGCATTCAAGATGGAAGAAGATGAAACAATTGAGAAGATGTTCTCAAGGTTTCAAATTATGGTTGTTGGACTGAAAGTTCTGGACAAAGGCTACTCAACAGCAGATCATGTGAAGAATATTATGAGAAGCTTGCCAAAGGCTTGGAGACCCATGGTCACTGCTTTGAAGCTATCAAAAAATATGAACGAAATATCTCTAGAAGAACTAATCAGCTCTTTGAGAAGTCATGAGATAAAACTAGAAGAAGATGAACCCCAGAAGAAAGGTAAGTTTGTTGCTCTTAAATCTAACAAATTTGATTCTAAGGATTTGCATGAAGAAGAAGAAAGCTCTGGAGGCTCATTAAAAGAAGATGAACTATCTCTTCTATCCAGAAGAGTTCAACAACTCTGGAAGCATCGTCAGAAGAAGTTCAGAAATCCCAGAAGATCAAGCAATCACTCTAAAGCATCCTCTGGTCACAGGAAAACTAGAAGCAAAGAAGTAGTATGCTATGAATGCAAAGAACTTGGACATTACAAGAGTGACTGTCCTAAACTCCAGAAAGAGAAACCCATAAAGAAATTCAACAGAGAAAAGAAAAAGAGTCTCATGGCAACATGGGATGATTCATAATCATCTAAAGCTGATTCAGACTCAGAAGATGAACATGCAAACATTGCATTAATGGCAAAAATACCATAAGATGTTCACTCATCAGAATCAGAGTTAGATTCTGACACAGAAGACTTATTCTCTAAATTTTCTAGATCTCAATTAGAAGATAGCCTCTCAGAAATTCTTGAAAAATATCAGAAGGTTCATATCAAATACAAAGACATGAAACAAAGTCTAGTATCTGAATTGGAAGAAGTTAGAAAATTTAAGTCAGAAAAATCTGAGCTAAAAGAAAATATTTTTGAATGTAAAAATTCTTTTGAAAAACTTAAAGCTTAGAAGGAATCTGAATCATAAGTTCTACTTAGTTCTGATAGTATCATAAAGCAATATGATTACATTTTTAAAAAAGTTCAAGCTAAAAACATAGACAAAAGAAAATTTGCCTCTATGATCTATGGAGTTAGTAGAAATGGTAGAAGATGTATAGGCTATGTGAAAACTAAAGGAGAGGAAACTCTGAAGTTTAAAAAGGTTGTTAACATGGTCATAAAAGTTAATACTCCTTTAAGTTCTCATTTTACCTATGGTCATAATCATGATCTAAAATATACTAGTGAGTCATCTTGTTCTACAAGTTCTGATATGAAACCTAAGATCAATCAGAAGTTTGTAAAAACTAACAAACAATGACCCATAAATATATGGGTACCCGAAGATAAAATTGTGTATGTTGCAGATGTCTTTAAAAGCCAAACTGAAACACCAATCTTGGTACCTGGACTCTGGATGCTCACGACACATGACGAGAAGAAAGCATATGTTCCAAAGTCTTGAGCTGAAAGCGGGAGGCTACGTAGGTTTTGGAGGCAATCAAAAAGGAAAGATTATTGACTCTGGAACTATTGGTAATGACACCCTTCCCTCTATCTCTAATATTCTGCTAGCGGAAGGATTAATGTATAATCTATTATCCATAAGTCAATTATGTGATAATGGTTATGACATAATCTTCAATCAAAAGTTCTGTAAAGCTGTTAGTCAGAAAGATGGAACAATCCTTTTTAGTGGAAAGAGAAAGAACAACATATATAAAATAAAACTCTCTGAACTGAAAAGTCAGAATATAAAATGTCTAATGCCTGTGGAAACTGGGAAATGGGTCTCTCACAGAATATTGAGACATGTTAATATGAGAAAATTTTCTCAAATTAACAACTCAATCTGGTCAGAGGACTTCCAAACTTGAAGTTCAACTCAGAAGCTTTGTGTGAAGCATGTCAGAAAGGCAAATTCTCAAAACATGCTTTTAAATCTAAAAATGTTCTATCTTCCTCTAGACCATTAGAACTTCTGCATATTGACTTGTTTGGACCAGTGAAAACTGCTTCAGTCAGTGGCAAGAAGTATGGATTAGTGATCGTAGATGACTATAGCAGATGAACATGGGTAAAGTTTCTTAGACACAAGGATGAGTCAATTGCTGTATTTTCTAACTTCTGCAAACAAGTTCAAAATGAAAAAGAGTTTAGAATTGTTAAAGTCAGAAGTGATCATGGTGGGGAATTTGAAAACAAAAAATTGGAATCATTTTTTAATGAAAATGGCATCTTTTACAATTTCTCTTGTCCTAGAACTCCACAACAAAATGGGGTTGTAGAATGTAAGAACAGAACATTGCAAGAGATGACCAGAACCGTGATCAATGTGACTAACATGGCTAAACATTTTTGGGCAGAAGCAGTAAACACAACATGCTACATTCAGAATAGAATCTCTATAAGACCTATTATGGAGAAGACTCCTTATGAATTGTGGAAGAACAGAAAGCCCAACATTTCATATTTTCATCCTTTTGGATGTACTTGTTTCATTATGAATAATAATGATCCTCTGAACAAGTTTGATTCTAAGGCACAAAAGTGTTATATGTTAGGATACTCTGAACGTTCAAAAGGATACAAAGTATACAATACAAAAACACGAATTGTGATAGAATCCATCTATGTCAGATTTGATGATAGGCTTGGTTCTGAAAAACCAAAGCAGAATGAATCTCTTGCAGATATAGAAGTTGAAATTACTAAAGACAGAACATCTGAAGATCAATCATCTACAAAACAAGACAAGACAAACACTCCAACAAGTTCTGAAGAACCCACTCGGAAGAAACAATCCAGAAGCACGTTGAATCATCCAGAAGATAAGATCTTGGGAAAGAAGGATGATCCAATTAGAACAAGGTCATCATTTAGAAATTCTGAAGAATCTCTAATGGGACTAGTCTCTCTGATTGAACTAACTTTTGTAGAAGAAGCACTCTCGGAAAATGATTGGATACTTGCAACGCAAGATGAACTCAATCAATTCACCAGAAATGACGTGTGAGACTTAATGCATAGACCTAAAGGATTCAACATCATTGGCACCAAATGGGTATTCAGAAACAAGCTAAATGAACAAGGAGAAGTTTTCAGAAACAAGGCACGACTGGTTGCACAAGGTCATAGTCAACAAGAAGGAATATACTATACAGAAACCTATGCACCAGTCTCCAGGTTAAAATCAATTAGACTATTAATTTCATTTGCTGTTAATCATGACATCATTATCTATCAAATGGATGTCAAGAGTGCATTTTAAATGGTTATATTGATGAAGAACTGGATGTGCATCAACCCCCTGGTTTTGAAAATACAAAATTTCCAGAACATGTGTTTAAACTTAAAAAAATCTTTATATGGTCTGAAACAAGCTTCCAGAGCTTGGTATGAAAGACTAAGTAATTTTCTTCTGGAAAATAATTTCATCAGAGGGAAAATATATACAACTTTTTTCAGTAAAAACATCAAAAATGATATTCTGATATGCCAAATCTATGTAGATGATATTATATTTGGTTCTACTAAAAGTGCCTTGGGAAAGGAATTTGCTGAGTCTATGCAGGAAGAATTTGAGATGAGCATGATGGGAGAATTAAAGTTCTCTCTGAGAATTCAAATCAATCAACCATCAGAAGGAACATATATACATCAAAGTAAATATGTCAAATAACTTCTGAAGAAATTTGACTTATCAAAAAGTAAGATCTCTAAGACTCCTATGTATCCCACATGTATTTTGGAGAAGGAAGAGGTAAGTAAGAAAGTAGATCAGAAGATCTACAGAGGTATGATTGGATCTCTCCTCTATTTAACTACATCTAGACCAGACATTCTATATAATGTATGTTTATGTGCTAGATTCCAATCAGATCCTAGAGAAACTCACTTAACAGTAGTTAAGAGAATCTTTAGATATCTGAAAGGTACTACTAATCTTGGTTTATGCTACAGAAGATCCAAAGATTACAAACTTGTAGGATATTGTGATGCTGATTTTGCTGGAGACAGAACAGAAAGAAAAAGTACTTTTGGAAGTTGTCAATTTCTGGGAGACAATCTAATTTCTTGGTCTAGCAAAAGGCAGTCTACCATAGCATTATCAAATGTAGAAGCTGAATACATTGCACCAACTGGATGCAGTACTCAGATGCTCTGGATGAAAAATCAACTTCAGGACTTCAATATTTATGAGAGTAAAATTCCCATCCTCTGTGATAATACTTCTGCTATTTGTCTTTCTAAAAATCCAATTTTAAACTCTAGAGCTAAACACATAGAAGTTAAACATCACTTCATTAGGGACTATACTCAGAAGGGGATCTTATTTTTAAAATTCATAGATACAAATCACCAATGGGCTGATATTTTTACAAAACCCCTTGCTGAAGATAAATTTAATTTCATTCTGACCAATCTTAGTATGGAATTATGTCCAGAATGAAAATGTTTAATTATATGTCTTTCATTCTCAGAAGAAGGGTTTAGAGTTTTTTTAAGAAAATTGCAGAACTCTTCTCACTCATGCAGATAAACTAGAAGTGTTGTGTGAACTGTTTGTGGATTTTGACAGTTTAAGAGAGAATGGGTTTGATCTTCTTCCTGTTGTTCAAGCTCAAGGTTGGGAGAAGTATTCTGATCGCCTAATGGGACCAGTTTTCCCCAAACGTGTTAAGGAATTCTGGGTGTTTTCCAGTGCATCAAACTCACATGTAACCTCTTACGTTCTAGGGAAGAGGATCATCATCTCTGAAGATCACATTGTTAGGCTGATTCAATCTGATGGAAATAGGATTAAATGTAGTGAAATGGACAAGCTCTCAGACACAAAATTAGTGGCTATAGAAATATTCACTCATGGACAACCTTCTAACAAGATCAAGGATCTGAAGGATCATTTGAGAATCTGGGCAAAGATCATTCTGGGGAGCATCAGCCATAGGAAAGCAACAAACTCTCCTGACTACATCAACATGGATCATCAGTTCCTTATGTATTTCATCTATAAGAACAAGAAAGTCAACCTAACACATTCTTTGTTCAATCATATGAAAAACAACGTCAAGGAAATTAGAGAAGGAGAGAAGACTAAGAGGGATTGGATACCTCTAGAAGGATTAATTTCTGACATCCTCACAGAAAACAAGCCGGTGGATCATCTGGTTGAGGCACATCAGATTGATATGCTGGAAATAGATGTTGGAAAGCCTCTAAATGATAAGAACCTCAAGAAAATGAAGTTCATTGATTCTATAAAAAAGGACCCAATTCTTCATTCCAGAGAAGTTATCACAACAAGGAAAATGCCTCTACAGGACTTTCCTCTGTTTTCTTCTGACACACCTCCAGAGTTTGTAGTCAGATATCTTGAATCATGCAAGTTGAATGTTGTGGACCCTATGTTCAACCCTGAAGAACTCAAAAGACTAGCACCAAAAGTTGTCCTGAAGAAGAACGAGAAGAGGAAAGCTGCTGAAGGAACTTCTCATAAGGCTCCTAAAATAATCAGAAAGAAAGGTAACTCTTCATCCTCTCAATCTGATTTTGTTTCTGTAGTAGAAGCAGTAATAGTGGCTAAGTCTGAAATCCCAACTAAAACCACTCCCTCTGAACTCATTCCTTCATCTGAACCAACTCCTTCTATCATACCCACAACTTCTGATATACCTTCTGTCATACCCCCACTCACTGAACCAGAAAATGCAGCCACTCAACCACAAACTTTAGATGACTTTGACATCCCGATAGACCCAACACCTCCATCGGATTTGAACACACCTAACTTTGTTGAAACCCACTCAGAACTTCAATATGTTCTATCAGACATTGATGCTTTTCAACCTTTTGAATCCCAACAAAATAACCCAGTTCAAACATCTGAAGTATAACAACCCATCACATTTCATCCTCTGAACACTGATTTCCACACACTTGTTTTTTACTTATCCCCCATTAGAGAAAATTCTTTATCCTCTTATGAATCCACTCCACCAAACACCCCCACATATATCACAATACCAGACACTCCTCCTGCAAACTCTGAACCAGAAGACCCTCTGAGAACATCTATAGACATATATGCTCTAAACAAACTATCTTCTGTCACAAACAAAATAACTATTCCTGTTCCAAACCAAAACCAACAAAATTAAACATTGACTCAGTGTTGCTAGCTTTTGAAGCAGAAATAAAAATCATGTTAAAGAATCTGAAGGTTGCTTGCTCAGAGCTCCCTGATCCCGCAGATTTTGATTTCCTCTAGGCCTCATTCAGAAAATGGTTCAATATTGAGACCAAAAAGCTGAAAGATATCTGCTATGATATCTCTCATCAGAACTTCTGCGAGAACCTCAAAGAAGTGGTCTCAAGCATTGAAAAGAAGAAGACTCCACTTCTGGATGATAAGCCTTAGAGTGAAACAAAACCTAAGGAATCATACTTGGATCTTTAGATGGTTTTAGTTCCTTCTAAGGAGGTTAAGGAAAATGATATTGTTCAAGTACCTTCTGCTGAGGGAACTTCTGAAGAACAAGCTGCTACAACTGCTGAAGACTCTCTACCAACTTCTCTTCTGCTGAAGACCCTAGAAGAACTGAAAAAAGAAAATGAAATGGTCAAGCAGAGGTTGGATAAACAAGATGAAACTAATGCAGAGTTGAAGACTATGATTGACAAACAAGTGGAATCATCTTCTCAGATCAAGTCTCTCCTAGAAGCATTAGTTACCAAGATGAATCCCCAACCCTGATTTTGTTCTATGTTTCTTAGTTTCTTTGTTTGTTTGTTTCTTTGTTCTATGTTTCTTAGTTTCTTTGTTTGTTTGTTTTTTTTCTATGTTTTTTTGGCTCTGCCTCTGATTAATGAATTTTTTTTTCTATTTTGACTCTTTTTAATACATGTTTTACTTCTGCATTCTTTAAACGTTTTGAGTAATGACAAAAGAGGGAGAAGCATAGAAGATTTTGATCTATAACAGTTTATCAAGATTAGCCTCTAACATATTAATATTCTGATTAAACTGCTAAAGTTGTGATTTTAAAAAGAAACAGGTTAAGTAATCAACTCAGGGGGAGCTATGGCAAAGAACTTCTTATGGAAGAATTAAAATGCTAAAAGAACTTCTAATGGAAAACTCTGAAAGAATAATTCTCATTATTTAAAGGGAGTCCTTCTAACTTTTAAGTTCAATTCTTAAATCAAAATAAATATTTTGTCATCATCAAAAAGGGGGAGATTGTTAGAACAATTTTGATTCTAATCCTCTACTATAGTTTTGATGATAACAATAACCTTTTGAAAGAATAGAAGTTCTAATGTGCATTGCAAACTAACTTATAATTAATGTGCATTGTAGAAGTTCTTAAAAGGAAAGCATTTTGGAATAGAAGCAGTATTGCGCCTTTGTATAGAAGATATATGTGTTAAAGAGAAGCTATCAATTAAGACATTATTAAATATGCATTCTCAATTTATGATACTCTGATTTGTGCTTAGAAGATTTTGATTCTGTCATTAAAGACTATTTAAAGAAAATCAGAATAAATGATGGGAACAAGAATATCCTCTTTTAGAAGGATTTTATGGCAAGAAATATTATCCAAATCAAGCTCCAGATGTTCCCAATGGCTAGATAATTCAAGCCACTATATAAAGCAATTTGCATAAAGATTTGAAGCTCTTGTTCTCACGTTATATCATCACACACTCAAATACTGCTCTCAAAATATATTTTAACAAATCACCTAGTGATTATAGCTTATTAGAAGCATTCATAGTTACATTGTTAATCTTTGTAAAAGATACATTTATTTTCCTTGAGTGACTAGTTTAAGTTAGCTGACTCAAGAAGACATTGATAGTAGGTCATTGTGTGTATTCCAATTTAAATAGTGGATTAAGACCTCGCTGATAGAAGCAAAATCACCTTGGCGGGTGGACTAAATGTAGTTTGAGTTCAAACGAACCAGGATAAATCAAAGTATTTTTAAAGTCATTTTTTATTTGTTGAAAACCCAATTCCAACCCTCTTCCTTGTGTTTTACGCTCCTTCAACACCTATGTGGTGAATGATCAAAAAAGCAAATGGAACTTTAAACCAACCTTGGAATATCTTTATTGTTGCAAGAGGGGTCACGTTATTTCTAAATGTCGATTTAGGAGATTCTTGGTCCCTAAAGGCATTTTTCAATGCTTTCCTAAATGCAACCAAAGTTTCACTCACACACAAGGACCCAATGAAAATTGGGTACCTCTTATGCTTGTTTAATATGTAGGTGGAGTGTCTTGAGACTATGGAGAAAAGATGGTTTCTCGATAGTGGTTGCTCAAGACATATGACAGGTGACATTTCCCTATTCTATGACTTTGTGGCTAAGAAGAAAGGCTTTGTTACCTATGGTGATAACAATAAGGTAGCTATACTCGGTAAAGGTAGTGTAGGTAATCCCTCTTCTACATCTATCTATAATTTTCTTCTATTGGAAGACCTTAAACATAATCTTATTAGCATTAGTCAATTATGTGACAAGGGATACAAAGTCTATTTTTCAAAAGAAGGTTGCATAATTGAACATGATGATAAAAAGGATGATGTATTTAAGGGCTTGAGGGTTAGTAATGTATATATGCTTGACTTGAATGCGATGTCCATTAATGATCCTAAATGTCTAGTATCTAAGAGTGATGACTCTTGGCTTTGGCATAGACGTTTAACACACATTAACTTTGACTTGCTCAACAAAATTGTTTCCAAAAACTTGGTAGTTGGTTTACTAAAAATAAAATTTACCAAAGACCATCTTTGTGATGCTTGCCAAATGGGAAAACAAACAAAGGTATCTTTTAAATCCAAAAATTTAGTATCTACTTCTAGACCTCTTGAACTTCTACACATAGATGTATTCAGTCCATCAAGAATCAAAAGTCTAGGAGGAAATTATTATGGTTTTGTTATTGTGTATGACTACTCAAGATTTTGTTGGACAATTTTCTTAGCAAGTAAAAGTGACACCTTCTCGGCATTTTAAAAATTTGCCAAGTTGTCTCAAAACAAACTTAACACTAACATTGTAACGATTCGAAGTGATCATGGAGGTGAATTTGAAAATCATCTTTTTGAAGAATTTTGTGAAAAACATGGAATTGAGCATAATTTTTCTGTGTTGAATAGGGTAATTATTTGATCCATTCTAAATAAAACTCCCTATGAACTTTTAAAAGGAAGGAAGCCAAATGTATCACATTTCCATGTCTTTGGGTGTAAATGTTTTGTGTCAAATAATGGTGAAGAAAATCTTGGCAAATTTGACTCAAAAGCGGATGAAGGTATCTTTCTTGGATACTCTAATTTAAGTAAAGCTTATAGAGTATACAACAAAATATTACTTATTTTTGAAGAATCTGTGCTTGTCTCCTTTGATGAATATTGTCCGAAAATTGTCAGAAAAGGTAGTTGTGTTATTGGTGCAGGTGCTTCTTCTGAAGAGATTGTTAAAGATCATGATGTGTCTCGTGTTGAGCCCACTCTGGATAAAGCTGAGGAGGAGCCGGTTAAAGGATTTGATCTCAAATATGAAGATCAAGCATCAATTAAAAATGATCTACCGTTGGAGTGGAAAACTTCCAAAGACCACCCCACCGACAATATTCTTGGAGATATCTCAAAGGGTGTCACCACTCGATCAAGGATAAGTAATTTTTGTTTTCATTACGCTTTCGTCTCTCAAATTGAGCCTAAAAACTTCAAAGAGGCTTAACTCGATGAAAATTGGTTCTTGGCTATGCAAGAAGAACTTAATTAGTTTAAAAGAAATAAGGTTTGGGACCTTGTTCCACCTCCACGAGGTCATCGAGTAATTGGCACAAAATGGGTGTTTAGGAACAAGATGGATGAAAACGGTATCATTACTCGCAACAAGGCCCGTCTTGTTGATCAAGGCTATAACCAAGAGGAAGGCATAGATTATGAGGAAACTTATGCTCCTGTTTCCCTACTCGAGGCTATACACCTTTTACTTGCATTTGCATACTCACAGAATTTTAAGCTATATCAAATGGATGTAAAGAGTGCTTTCCATAACGGATACATAAATGAAGAAGTGTATGTTTGTTAACCATATGAAGAGGTCAATGCATTACTGACTTATGCACCTTTTATGTTATTTTTTTCAGTTACTTTTACTTTCTATTTCTATTCTTTTCTAACCAATATAAATAATTGTTTCATGTTTTATGAGTAGTTAACAAGAAAATTGAAATAAATACACATCATTCTCTTCATCTTCTCCTTCTTTGCATTAATCAACAATCACACACAACAATCTTTGTTGATCAAGGTGCAAATTAAGGTGATAATGTCCAATCGTGAGATCGAGGTTTCAGCTTGGGTAGAGAAGTTGTGGATTTTTCTTGTAAAAACGTAAAAGGTTTTATCCTCCAAGATCGTAGAATATTTGGAGGGTTTTGCACGTAATTATCGTTCGTAGATTCATCCAAGTGAGGGAGTTTGAAGATTAAGGGAGTCGTTCATTCATATCACGTTAATCAGAGGATTACGAAGGTAGTTGTGGGTTCACAAGCATCGAAGAAAACCAGCCGTGCTCAAAGTTTGAAGGATTGTATATTCTTGCAAGAAGGGAGTTGTTAATCAGAGGTTTTCTCGATGTGCGTGAAGGACTTGGTTCTTCTCGAATCAAGGGGCAAGAAGAGTTATTGCAACAATCGCAATTTGGATTGGTTTCTTGTTCCAATTTTCTTCTTGTATAAACAATTGCAATATTAATGAAATATCCCAATTCGATTGAGAATTGAGGGCAACATACTTCTAGCGAGGACGGTGAAGGAACTGCCTAAACAAATCTCTTGAGTTCTTTATTCGTTTCATTCTAATATATTATGCATTAATTGAATTTGTGTGGTTTGAAAAATTATGTTTTGGTTTAGTATGTGCATATCAACTATTTGTTAAATTGTTGCTATCAATTTTGACAGCAACCTTGTAAAAATTCTGCACTACTTTAACATACAAATAACACTTTGTGTGGGTGCACACCAAGTGTTTGAGAAAAAGTCAAACCACACCAATTCATAATTTTTGTGCTTATTTCTCTTTTATAATTCATTGTTGAGAGTGGGTTATCAAGTGTGCTGAATTTAAGTGGCTCTGTTGCATTGTTTTAATTCTTCTTATCATCTTTTATTTCCCATTTGGTTTCAAACGCATATCCGATCACCGGTGACTTTAATTTGTTTTTAGACGATTTTTTCGGGGAACTTCCACAAAATATTTTTCAAAGTATTTTTGAAAAGTTAAATTTTAAAAAGAATCAATTCAACCCCCTTCTAGATCCACACCATCGTCTAACAATGTTGCAGTGCCTTATTAATGACAAGAATATAAGTTGCAGGCCTTTTAGTCAAAGTTGATTGTTGTTGTTGTTAAGTTGTAGGCCTTGAGCCAAAGTTGATTTGTTATTGTCGTTAAGTTGCGAGAGTGAGTTGTTGTTGTAGAAAGTTATTGTGAAGTTGTTGTAGTATGTTGTTGTTACTAAGTTGTGATAATATGTTGTGGTTGCATGGTTATATAATCATTATTGTTGCTATTTTGATGTTTGTGTTGAGTTGCATTGCATAACATTTTAAGTTGGAACTGATGCTCGGTAAGTTGGCCTGGATTGACAATATTTAAGTTGAAGGCTTATGCCTTGTTGATGCCTCTATTAATTGGCAGTTTATTAAGTTGAGAGTTATGCTCCAATGGTACCACATGTATGTGCATTTGTCGAAGTTGTATTTCTAAGTTACATAATATGTTGTTGTATTGTATCTTGTGTTGTTTAAGTTGTTTGTGAGTTGTGAAGTGGTGGTTTATATAATCCAGTTTAATATGCTATTTATCATATTCTTGATTATATTATTAGATATCTCACCCCTTCTGTTTGAATGTTGCCCTCTGTTGGAAACATGCAGATAATCTAGAGTAGAGCTGAGTACCTTAGTCGATTCGAGTCGGTGTTGTCGCTCTGATACGTAGCACTCGGGGGGATAAAACATGTTTTATGTTGATGTTGAATATTATTATAGATGCTGAATTTTAAAGTTGTTTTTATTAAAGAAGTGTTGATTTGAGTTGTTTTGGTGTTGAATACAAGTTGTGCTATCTCAAGTTGTTATATTGTTTTGTTCCATAGTACGCGACATGTGTGTGCAACACCATCGGTACTTGCCGATAGGTTTCTAACCGTTTGTCTCAGGAGTTGGTTTGAAACAAGTGGGGGAGAAGTTTTCTTCAAAGAGATGTTTCTGGTATGTGAAGTTGGTTCAAGGTGGTATTGATTGCAGGAGTGCAAAGGGTTGTCGGAGCTGTATTGTTGCAAATCGAAGAGAGTATGGACTCATGATTCTATCTGTTGGTCAAGTTGAGATGCCTTTGATATGCAAGTAGAGTATAACTATTGAGGTCTCTTGGAAATGATTACGACTTTCCTTTGAGTATACGTTGGAGTTGGAGTCGGTTGAGGAATGGTGTGTATCCTCAAAGCAAGTAAGATATCTTGTAGATGGTGATGCTTCTAGGAGTGCATGTGTATGATGGCAATTATATTAGATGTGCTCAGAGTATTGACGGTGGGTTAAGCAATTGTTTGGAATGAGAATCTACTCCAAAAAAGTGTCGATTTGTTGGATCGACTGATAGACTTATGTGCCTTGAGTATAGTCGGATTAAAAGTCAGATGATTTTAAGAGTTTGATGAAAAGTAAGGATAGTTGTAAGAGTTTGGAAGTTAGGGAAAGAGGTAGAACTCATGTTCACCAATTTCGATTTTTATTTTCGTATTTATGGAGCAGCCTTCAGTAAAAGAGGCATAACTTTCTACTCGTGAATCTGATGGGAGCGATTCCAGACTTTTAGGAAAGCTTACAAAATTCCCAACATTTTTCTTATAAATTTTGTCTTCGGCATATTTTTGAAGAGGGAGAAAAACACGTTTGAATATTTGGGTCTGATGCTGATTTTGCTGGAAGTATGTATACGAGATTTCTTGACCAGTACCATTGCTAGGACGATAACTTTTTACCCGTAACTCATATTTGAGTGGTTCTTGAAGTTCTAGAATCTAAATAAAATTCCCTTTAATTTAGAATATAATTTTGTGATTGGGAGGTCTGTATTGAAGGAGATAATCGTGTTTGAAGTTGAAAAATTATTGCTGGAAATATTAAGATGAAGTCAAGTATAAAATATGTGGTAATAGGAAGAAGGTAAGAGTATCAGAGACGCAAATAGAAGTGTGGTGTATGATGGCTGATAATGATTAAAGTATAGAAACCTTTGAGGAAGGTTAGATAGTTAAGTGGATTGTGTTTTATTGACGAGATGTGTCGACATGAGTCGGAAATTTTTGGAAGTTTCTATCACCAACTAGATGATGAAATGATATTATTGAGATTGCAATTGGAATGAGGATTAAGTGGATCTATACGAATCATCAAGGCTATGAGATTAAAAGGAAAAACAAAGTATTTGTTAGTGTTGTTAAAGCTCTTAACTTGGAATAAATGTTTTGAGAGAAGTAGACCGATTTGGACGATACTTGATATGGTAGTCATTCTCTTCAGCTTTCGGGACGTGATCCTCTTGATTATGGGTATGTTTTTCAAGGAACATCACCTTTTTTTCTCCTAGGCTTTGATGGTGACTTTAAATCCATGATGTTCAACTCTATCACATCTGGCTACTAAGGGTGATACTTTATCACATCTGGTTGCTAAGGGTGATCTATGGTTATAGTTTCCTTCTCCAACCTCAAGTTGTCTTGGTAACATCTCCTAGAGGTCTCTTATCACCTTGGATGAATCCTACACA
Organism: Lathyrus aphaca; assembly: GCA_963966055.1. Taxonomy (NCBI): domain Eukaryota; kingdom Viridiplantae; phylum Streptophyta; class Magnoliopsida; order Fabales; family Fabaceae; genus Lathyrus; species Lathyrus aphaca. The sequence continues at coordinate 30,030,123 of OZ014525.1, forward strand.
CTGTTGGGAAGCAGATACTTCATACATAAATATAACGTAGATAGGGCGGCTCCCAAGAAATTTAAAGCAATGGCCATATGATCATGTAATACGAGAAATATGTGTTTATGAAGAGGTATCTTACCATAATCATCTTCGCACTTTCCTCCATACCGAACACATTTTTCAGGGGTGATGTAGCCATTTACCCGTACATGTTCGCTCGAGAATCCAACTAGTGGACCTTGAAAAGCTTTGAGATCGTCTAGGTTTATGAGGAATCTCTCGAAGGTAGTAAAGAATGTTTGCATAATTTCCTCAGTTATTCAACACTCGCTTAATCTTTCAATTGTCACACCGTGCAGTTATGACCATTGATTCATTTTCATGATGATCTATTCCCACTCTAATTATTAGTGTACAAAAGAGAGATTATGAAGAATATTACAGATTTATCTTTCATTAATGTTATTAAAAGATAACTTTAAAGATTTGAAAAAATAGAAAATAATAAATTCTTAAATATAATATAAAAAATTATTAAATGAATTATAATAATTATTATACACGTGCGGAGGCACGCAGAGCGATGCTATCACTATTATTTTTATAGTAGTGTATCGATATTAGTTTAGTATAGAGAAAAACATATTATTTAAATAAGGAATTAATATAATTATTTAAAAGAGAAAAAATATTAACAATTACTAATGAATATAACATACTATTTAAGGGTGTTTGGTTTGAGGTAGATGGAGGGGAGATGATATTTAATTAAATGTGTTTGGTTCAATTTTTAGGAGGGAAAATGAGGGGAGGGGAGAGGAGCAAAATTCCTCCAAATCACACTTATTGTCTCCCTCCAATTTGGAAGAATTTGGAGGGGAGGAGAGGGAATTTAGATTTTAATATTTAATAAATTATTATATTTACTAAATTATCTTTGATTTTATTTTATTTATAGTTTTCTTTTGTGTTCTTGCTTCTCTTATATTTATTTGATTTTTCTTTATTTCTTCCATCAATTTATTATAATTATTATTCACCTACAAATTATTTTATATTCATTTTTTATTTAATATAAATTATAATCACAACAATTTTTTGTTTTCTTTTATAATTTTTATTTTTAAGTTTATTTATAATTTTATGTTTTTAGAAGTTTAATTTGTGTCGGAAAAGTATAATATGAATCAAATGTATTCAATTTTCTAACGTTATGTGATAAGTTATGATTTTTTTAATCACTAAATATTATAAATTTTATTGTCAAAAAATTATTTATGAAATTTTCATCGCTAAATATTCGATCAGTTATATTCTGAGGATAAAAATGTAAATTATTAATAAAATCCCCCCTCCCACTCGTGAAACAAACATATTTTTAATTAAAATCCCTCACTCCCCCTCCACTCCTCTCCTTTGAACCAAACATATATATAATAAAAAAAATCCCTCACTTCCCCTCCCCTTCCCTCCATTAAAATCCCCCCCCCCCTCATTTGAACCATATATTTAATATAATTATTCAAAAGAGAGATTAAGAAGAATATTATAAATTTATCTTTTATTAATGTTATAAAAAAGATAAATTTAAAGATTTGAAAGAATATAAAATAATAAATACTTTAAAAATATAATATAAAAAATTACCCATTTTTTTGTGTGTAATTAAGATATTATAAAAGAGAGAATTAAGTGTTCTCCAATCCTTTTTACATCAAGAAACGAGATTAACTCGACAAAAAAAGAAGAGACTACAAACCAATTCAAATTACGAAAGAAATAGTAACGATTCTTTACTAAACTCGTAAAAATTATAATTGAGATGTGTAATTTCTCCAAGGAAAGATCACTTCCAAATCAAAGATTTTATACCCCACACCGTATTGTTGACATTCCACTTTTCCATTCAGAAACAAACACCAATCCTAACCAACCAAAGACTCCAAACAATAGCTAGCCAAATCACCCCCAATTTTTCTTCTTTAACTTTTTTTACATGACAAAATAAGTATCACTCCATAAAATTCAAACAACACTCTTCCTCCAATCCTTCAAATTTACCTATCCAATTGGCTATCTCCCTCCATATCGACTTAAGCACATTGCAAGTAAAAAGGGAATGGTCCAAGTTTTCCACCTCAACCCCAATAAAAAACACAATTCAAAGATTCTATATTAAAATTAATACCTCTATGTGCCAAGAGATCCTTTGTTTGAAGCTTATTCACAAAAAACTCCATCCAAAAACATTTATCTTGAAAGGAACCTCCATCTTCCAAAGAAAAGTCAACGCCTCATCATTTTTATTAAATGGACCATACAAAATCCGATAAAAAAACATACAATGCATAACACTTAGCCACCGAATAACCACTTTCGGGTGATGTGTCCCAACAAATAACATTATCAAGATCGTCCGATATATCAAAATCAAGAATCCACACCTTTAGGGAATTGAAATCGGCCAAAATTTGCGGATTGTTAATAAGCGATCCACCAAGACCAAAATCACCCCAAGTCCAAGCTCCATCACACCACCCACCCATAGCTGTGATCGATACCCTTTTTAAATCTAAAACCTCATACAAAATCAGGTATTTCTCCTTCAAAACAACTCCCTCCAACCATCTAACTTCCCAAAAAGGGATTTTTTACCCTCTTCCAACCTTGTAACTACTACAAACTTTAAAAGGATCATGAGAATATTTCTTACAAATTAAATAAATATCCTTCCACCAAAAAGACACAAAAAGACACTGAGTAAGAGACTTTTTAGAATTTTCCCCATAAATAACCTTACTAGCAATATCTCCATACCTAACACTCAAGACTTCACACCAAAGAGTCTTTTGATTATGTAGGATTCTCCATCTCCACTTATTAAGAAGTGTTAAGTTAAAATCCTCCATATATTTTATAATTAGTAAATACATGTGGAGCGATGGTATCACTATTTTTTTAGGGAGAAGAATATAATATTTAAATGAAGAAACAATATAACTATTTAAAGGAGAAAAATATTAACCATTATTGAAATTAATATTAACAATTTATTAATATAGTAAATTCAATTAATATTAAATTTCCATTAATTAATTTCATGTCTTATTTCCATTATATATATATATATATATATATATATATATATATATATATATATATATATATATATATATATATATATATATATATATATATATATATATATATATATATATATATATATATATATATATATATATATATATATATATAAAGAGGATACAAGTTTTTGGAGTGGACTATTTTTTCCCCATATTACCCTTTGATAACTACATTTTTATTTTTAAAATAAAGCATTTTTTCTTTTAAAAATAAAACAAGTTAGAAATGAGAGGTGAGTCGGTTGAGCGGTTATTAATTATACCATTTCTTATATATGTGTGAATGAGAGATAATATATAAGAGAGTAAAATTTATGGGAGAAAGTAACATAATAGATGTCGATGGAATAAAAAAAGAGAAGAGATCTGGTTATATTCATCTTCCTTCCTATAGAAATTCTTCTATTTATATTTGTTCTTACTCTCTCAATTTCTTATCTTCATATATTCTTTTATCACATGTTCTTTTCGATTTATTTTTATTATTTCCATTGACAGTAAAGAGGTTTGAAGAAATATAAAAGTTATGGATAAAGAAAAGTTATTTTTATACCTTAAAGTCATGTATGGTTGAACCACAATATCAATTAATTTCCAATCAATAATATAATATGATCTTCATCTTGCTCCAACAATATCTTACCATGGATAAAAACTTATATTTCGTCCTATTTTTAAACTATAGAATGACCATAAAATAAAGTTACAAATAATCTTACCATAGATAAAAACTTATATTTCCTCCTATTTTTAAACTATAGAATGACTATAAAATAAATTTACAAATAAATTAGGAAGATGGTGACTTTATTAGTGCAAAGATTGAACATAGGAAGATGATGAATTTATCAGAGCAAAATTGAACATGGCATCAAATGGCATCTTTTCAAGATAAATTATCACATTATCATTATAAAATTTTGACGTTGAAAGAAACTTCTTTAGTGCAGATGTTGTATACTTTAATGATCCATACTTGATTCATTTAGCATAGTCTATAATATATTTTATTTGTCTGTTATATTTTTTGCTCTGATATTTTTATTTGATAGAAAATAGAGTCATCATACATTTTTTATGAGATAAACCATTTTGTATTAATGAATTGTTCAATAATTTCTATTTTATTCAATGAGGATGATACAATAGAAATGCAACTTTTATCAAACTTTAAAATAAAATAGTAAAATAGGGAGAGGAAAATAGGGATGTTCAATATTTTGAGGTTCAACATAATTTATTCAATGAGTCTTTTTCATTTCTATTTTACTCTTTAAAATATAATTTAATTAAATCTAAAAAATACTAATAATGAGTGCAGGTTTTTTTTCAAGAAAATGATAGTTTTCTTTTTTTAAATGGTTATAACTACATACAAAAGTTAATTGTATTATACAAGTATAAATTAATGGCACCTGGATAAAACAAAATCATATAAAAAATTCTTCATGTTTAGTTTTTATTAAATACTAGCGTTCAGACGGGCACTCCCGTGCCCGTTTGTCCGTTTTTTTAAGGTGCACCGCATGAAAATATTAACAGTGTCAACTTGTATAAGTTTGATTTTAATTTTAATTCTTTATATGATTAGACTAATGATATTAATTCAGAAATTATTAAAAAAAATTGTACTATGTAATTAGCAAGATTGATATATTCAAGTAAATATAAATATAGATCATTGGAACATGTACTTGACAATAACATTTTTCCTATCGATTTGACCAATATTAAAATAGCAAAATATGTGAAAATATTAACAGTGTAAATTTTTATATATTTGATTTTAACATAAACTATTTATATGATGAAACATGTGATATGTAGTAAATTTTGTTTAAAATGTGTAGTAATTTAATGTAAAATCATTTGAAATATATTATTTGTGTAATATATCTCTTAATTTCACTTAATAGAATTATTTGCTCATGACTTTCCGAAAAAGAAACTTATTTCTCCATTTTTCAAATCTTAATACAAAAAAAAATAGACTACACTAATAATATTTTCTCCTTCACTTTCCTACACATAAATCTTTCTGTATCATTTTAATGTTAATGAACTTCCTATTTCAATGGTTTAAAAATAATCCTCATCATCACTTTTATACTAAGAAATCAATCCAACATTGTATAAAAAAACCATTAATAAAAAGGATAACAAAAAATCTAGAATAAAGTATAACAGAAAAAATTATAAAGTTAAAGACAATAAAAAAGATAAAAACAAAGGAAACAGTAGCAAATAAAGGAAAAAAATTCTGGTTGTCTTCATCCGAATTTTTTCGGTATCCACACACCTCTATTATCTAACTGTTCAATTGTGTAAAATTGTAAAAATGAAAATTGTAATTTTGGTTTTTTATTTTAATCTTGATTTAAATATTCAATTCCCCTATCAAAATTTAATTCTTTTCAATCATTATTATTTGATAATCAACCCAAAACATTAAAGAAAATATGAGAATTAAATTACCATTATCATTTTTTACTTTTGATTTCTTTCTTCCAATTTCAATTGCTTCTCAACTATATTTTATTCTTTTTCTATATCACTCCTTTTTGCTTCTTGTTGGGTGTAATATAAAATGGGGATACGAGGTTTGTCGATTTAGAAACTATATAGGAGTTTAAGAAACTGTGTAGGAGATGTTTAAAAACTGCCATAAATAATAACTCACTAACCATACAAAAATTTAATCAAATAAAAACAATTATTAAGGGTAAAATAGGAAGTAAAAAAATTTAAGCTAAAAGTATGTTTTATCTTTGAGGTATGTTATTCTTACACTGATTTACTACACCGTGCCAGCTTACACTGTATAGTCATAGTTAAATTAGTGCCGCATGTATACCAAAAGTGGAATAAAAAAATATTAAAAATTGATAAGTATCGAATAATAGTATATTTTACGGTGTAGAGTGTATAAATGGGTGTCATAGTAGCATTTCTCTTTATCTTTATATATTGTTATAGATACATACGTCATTATTTGATTGGATATATATCAAATGAATAAATTATTCATATTTTTTATGAAGTTACCTAAACCTCCCTTAAACTAATAGTGAGACAATGTGAATGTTTACAAATAAGTGAAAGTTTATAATGTAAATCAAATTAAATTTATTTGGATGGAAAAAAACGTTGTTGCATGTATACATTAAATCTATCATTACATGTACGGTTACCTTAAGCAACAATTGTTCTATTTTATTTATTTTTTGTATTTTTACTGATCTTTCAGTAGTACCTACTTTTGTTTCACCAATTTCTTCTAAAACCACATATTTCCAAATTAAAAACAAAAAATATAAAGAGTTAAATAATTAAAAATAGTTACAATAATTTTAAAAAATAAAATCTCATCAATAGATTTAGAAGTTAGAACAAAAAACTTAAATAAGAAGATGAAGATGATAAAAAAAATGGGAAAATATGAACTATAGAAATAGATCTACTAAGAGAAAATTAAGAAACCCTCTACATATATGGTTGAGAGCATAATGAATTGGATTGAATCAATATATGTATATATGTTTTAAGATATTCGTAACAGTGGACGATTGTTAATTCAACCTTGTTACACTTGAGTAATATTCTTCATATTTCTTCATTTTCTTTATTTTCTCTTAGTAGATCTACTGTTTTTGCAACACATTTGTTTCTGTACAGATATAATACAAAATTACATGAACATAAAATATATTAGGAAATTAAAAATCAACTTCTTATAAATTTTCCACATGAATGAAAAGAGATGAAAAGAGAGAAGAAATAGGAGATGGGTCTACCATTTGTGTTGCATTGGTAATGACATTCCGTTGTCTTTCTTCATTGATTCACTCATATTCAATTTCACTACTTCTTTAGTTTTAAATGATAAAAATTAACTTTGCATTCCAAGTTTTGTATAGTGCAGTTTTTTCTTAAAGAAATTGTTGAGTATTAGAGTTAGAGAGACGATTGTGGCTTTGAAATATCTTTGTATTTCATGTGTGTATAATGGAGGTTTTTCTTAAAGAAATTGTTGAGTATTAGAGTTAGAGAGATGATTGTGATTTTTTTTGTTGGTATATAAGAGATGATTGTGGTTTTGAAATATGTAATATAAATTCTTTGTAATAAACTATTACACTTATTTATATGTGTTTTCATCTATAAATGTAAATGTCTTGCCGCCACCATCTTGCACGTAAGAATATAACTTCCTCATTTAAATTTTGAATTTCATAAAAGACGGTGGAAGTTACAAAGTATGAAAGCATATAAAAGTAAAAATTGGCAGTTATTTTAGATTTTAATAGGAAGTTAAGGTCATTTTTTTCCAAATAAATAGTTGTTTTTAGTTGGGTATAATATTCAAATATAAAATGGGGGGAGTAGTTATCTTTTGTGTGTGTAATTTCTAAGTAGTTTAGAAGGGCAAAAGAGGAAAGAAAATAGGCTATACCAAAAAAATGTTTTGCCTTTATATATTGTTATAGATAAAATTACATAGTAAAAATAATTAAATAAATAAAATAGTTCTAAATATAAGAAGTTATATAAGGGTAAGTTTGAAAAAAAAAGTCCAGACCAAAGTGATGTATCCTCTTTATATATAGGTATAGAAAAATAGTTCTAAATATAAGAAGTTATATAAGGGTAAGTTTGAAAAAAAAAAGTGCAGGCCAAAGTGATGTATCCTCTTTATATATAGGTATAGATTTTATTCTCTCTCATTTTCCTTGAAAGATCACTAAACTCATATTGAAGCATTCATGGCTGGAATTGTTAATGCTACTTTTAAAATTGAGAAAAATTACACCTCAATGAATGGGTATGTCAATTATACTCATTTCTAAATATTATTTTCTTTTAATATTATGTCTGTGTCAAAGAATTGTATTAGATCAAAATTCTCATTTACCATTCACTGAAATCCTACTTGATCACTTGAACTTTTAAAATAGCAATTGTACTTGATGTCTAACTTTAACTCTTTTTAAATTACGTAATAAAGTTTAATTTAAATTGCAGTATGCTTCAAGTTAAATTACCATTGATTCAATTATGTAACATTTTTCCAAATTGAAAGTAATTTTTTCACTTTTCCCTAAATTGAAATTGCATTGGGTCAATTAAATGTAATATTTTGTTCAATTAAATTCTTTCCATATTGAACATAATTTGTTGTAGTTCAACAATTATCACTATGTGTATCTGTTTAGGCCGACCATAATACATACCTGTAACACGGTGGTTGAACTGACTTTAAGTTATGTTGCGGATAGCAAGAGTCGCCACCGACTTTTATTTTATCCAAAAAAGGAAAGGATATAAAAGAACAGGAAAGACCTTAAGAGATATTTTTGGGTCCGGGGGGTAGGTTATGTAAAGGGAAGGTGTTAGCACCCTTTACATCCATGGTTATCCATGGGCTCTTAGTTACTTAGCTCACTTTTGAATTGTTTTTGAAAGTGTAGTGTGTGGATAGAAAAATTTTCAGAATAGTTAATAATGATCCATGTACGGATGCGTAAAAACTTGTTTTTTTGAAAATTTGTTTGAAATTTGTTAAGTGTGAAAAGTTTTTGAAGTGAGCAAGTACATAAGAGAAACCTACCCTAAAGTTTTAAGTCTTTCTTGTTCTTTATCCTTTAATTGGTAAGACTATCCCTACTATTAAGGAATAGGTAGTCATTACCTTGGATGTTAGGGACATGTGAGGGACATTTATTTTTGAAGGCAACTGTGGGGTGTATTAAGCATATAGGAGGGACTATCATCATTATTCGAAGGGACTTGATTCGTAAAGGCAACCATGAGGGACTTGATGATTTTTCTTTTTAAGGGACTTGCTTTTTACACCCCACTTGACCTTATTAATAGGCAGCATAGAGGGATAGCCTTAGAAAGTGTAGGATGGCGATTAAAAATCGACTTACGTGTGTGAGTGTTCAATATTATTTATCTTTAATTAAAATGAGCTAAATTTATTTTTAAGTTGAATACATGTTTTACACTCCCTAAATTACTAACCATAGCAATAAATTAAATAATTAAATATTTACAATATTACATCCAGGAGCAATTACATAATAATTATAATAATAAGCAAATTAAAATAAAGAGCAAAAAATAAATAATTAGCAAAATATAAATAAATAAGCAAATATAAAAAAAAAAAAAAAAATAGGGGTTAGTGGTAAGTATAATTAAAAAAATAAGGTTAGTAAAAATAAAATAGCTAAATTTAATGAAATAATAATAATAATTAGAAAAATAAACAAGGTTAGAGTAATAAGAATATAAGATAATAATAAACAAAAATAATAAATAATAATATGGTTAGCAACAAAATAGAATTTTAATATATAAGCATTTAGTTAGAAACATGAATAATTAAACAATTACTATAATATAAAATTTTTAAACATAATATAATTATAAATCTTAATTATTACAAATTTAATCATTTTTAAACATATATTAACATTTATTCATTAAAAAACAATTATTTACACATTATAAGGAGAAAATAAGTTTTAAATATTATATTCACAAAATTAATCATATTTATAAAATTTAATTTTTATTAGTTATTATATTTACAAATTATTTTAAACATATACAAAAATATAATTATTATAAGTTAAATTGTTTCTAAACATATATTAAAAGAAAAATAATTGGGATTATAAAATATATTTACAAATAAGTTATAATTATTTCTAAATAAACATGTACAATAATAATTACATCACAAATTAGAAAATAAACAATTAGGTTTTAATAGGTATTTAGAAAATAAATTAGGGTTTGCTTTAGAAAATATTTTTTAGAGTTTAATTTATAGTATACAAAATTATTTTAATATATATATACATATTACAATTTAATCAGAAAATAATTTAAGAAAATACATATATTTTTTGAATTTAGCAAGCATATACATTTATATTTTATAATTTAAAGGCTATTCTAATATAATATGGAAAATATAATAATAAAAGAAATAATAAATATCAAAAAAACTGGACCTGGGATTTGAACCCAGGTCCCTAACCTGGACACTTGAGAGGTTTGCCAACTGAACCACACGCTGGTAATGCAACAAGAATGAGCATCCACTAGTTTTGTTCTTTGAGTTTGGGAAAATCAGAAAGAAAAAAAAATGAAGCCAAAAGGCCTGGGGTGAGGATTGAACCCAGGATCCTTACATACTCAAGCACGCGCATCACCACCCGGCTGGAAGAGCCAATCTGCTAGAATGCTGGCTATGATTGATAATATATTAAACCTGGAAAATAGACAAAATAAATGAACAAAATGCCACAAACGGGGATCGAACCCCAGACCAAACCCTTGTGTACGCACGCCTTCAACCACTGGGACACAAGTTCTTGTGTGACAAATAAACAGGATATAAAAATAATATTTTAAATCAAAATTTTAAACATGGAATTCGCGCCAAGCCAGTCATCTTCTTCCTCAAATTCGTAGGATTTTCCTGCGAATTTTTCTGAGGAATTTCCTTCCATTTTTCCTGCGCACATGAACCTGCAAATTCTTAACCATCATGAAACAGCAACATTACATCAAATTGATTACATATTTGTAATCCCCACACAGTATACAATTCAATTGTGGTCTCTAAATCAATTTATATTGGCTAAATCAAAAGTTCCTAATTTCAACTCAAGAACCCTAGCTATGGCCATTTGCGGTTTAAGCATTCATTCTTCAATCTAATTGTCCAGAATCACTCTAGGCATCAAAACAAACACATATCAGTCATCAAAATCAATTTATAATGCATATATTAATAGGTTCGAAAATTTGAGTTTCAAGAGAAAGATGAACTCGGGTTGGGCAATATAGCACAGCATTGATGCGTATGAGTGATGATAATGTTTCAGTAAGGTCCAATGAACATATCTATGCTCTTATTTTACCTTTTAATGTCCTGGATTGAAGAATCCGAATATGAGTTTTGGATGGTTTTTTTGAGCTATGCAACTTACCTTTGGCTGCTGGAATTCGTGAATGAGGGTTTGCATTATGTTTGATACTTATATGTGAATGATTCTAGGTCAAAAACTTCATTGGTTGTGTGCAAGAATTGATTTAAAAAGATTGAGATTGATCATGCTTTGAAACTTAAATATTTGCTCATGAAAGGTTACTATTTTTAGATAAATCACATGATTTCTTTATCTTTCAACTTCAATCAATATTGATGAGATTCTAGAAGCTCAATCTTCATCCAAAAATATATTTTCATATTTTATATTTATTTAAAATGATTTTTTATGAATTAAATCAAAATAAATAAAAATAAAATAATAAAAATTATGATTTTTAATAAATTGGGTCGTGCATGATGATGTGATATGGATTGGATCACAATTTAGCAAGCCCATTTGGAAAGAAGTGGTTTTAAACCTCCATTTTCAACATAAACCATCACAAAATTTCCCAACTTTGCAAGGGCACATCTCCCTCAATTTTAAAGGTATGAGGGTGTTCTTGGACATTTTGGAAATCTTGAAGAGTCCTCTAAACAACCCCATTGGTTTCAGGTCCATATCATTTACCAATCTCAAGTTATGCCCTTTTGAAGTTGTTGACTTTTTGTTGACTTTTGAAATGACCTATAATGTCTTAGCTCATATCTTCCAAATGAAGCATTTTTGGGCTTAACTTGCAAGATCAAAGTTGTAGAGAATTCAATTTTCTTCAAAATGAGCTTTGAATGGAGACTTGGTGATGAAGTATGTGAAAGTTATGGCTGGTCAAAGTTCAGTTGACTTTTATTGAGGAAACCCTAATTTAGAAACTCCTGATTATTGATGATCTGGAATCTCCTTGATGAATCATGATCAACCCTTGATCAAATGATGAATTTTACTTCATATACTTGATGTTGGCAAAAAATCATGAAGTTTGACTTTGGTTTGACCACAGTTGACCTCAGTTTGACTTTTTAACTACATTGACTGATTTTGACTTATCTGATCATCTGACTGAGCAAACTTTTGAGAAAAGTCTTGAAACTTGTCATGGGGGTTCTTATATACATATAAGATGTTATGAAGTTCACTTGAGGTATTGGAAGTCCATTTAGCCTGATTAAAGTCAAAACCCTAGTTTTGGATGCACTGCTTAGGAGGTGCATTGTCTGAGGGAATTGTCAATTCTTTTGACCAATTGTGAACTTTGTGAACCTTGTGAACCATCATAAAATTTCTTGTGATACTCATGGGAGGTATTGTGAAGCTTGTGAACCTTGTTAACCTCATGAAGTGACTTGTAGACTTCATGAACCTAATGAAAGGTTATGTAAACATTGTGAATCTTGTGAACCTTGTGATCCTTCAAGAAGTAACTTGTAGACTTCATGAACCTCATGAAAGGTCTTGTAAATGTTGTGGAACTTGTGAACCTTGTGAACCTTCATAAAGTAACTTGTAGACTTCATGAACCTCATGAAAGGTCTTGTAAGTGTTGGGAACTTGTGAACCTTGTGAACCTTCTTAGAACACAAAGTCTTGTATTGTGAGGGCAAATTTTGGGGTGCAACAGCTGCCCCTGTTCAATTTTCTGAAACCTGAGGGGTTAGATTGGTACATTTTCCAGTCATGACCTAGAAGGTTGAAGGGGATTGAACACAAAAGCCCAAAAATTTGCACTCACTAGTGCATTAGAGTGATACAGATGGCTAGTTGAATATGATTGAGTGGGCTTAAAGATGCCACTAGGGGAAAGTTCTTCAGATATATTTCTTGGAAGATAAAGCAGTCCAAAATATGGAGGTATAATGAAAGCTGTCAGGAGTCTGGAGCAGTCCTGAGGTATTGATGATATGCTTTCAGGAGACTGGAGTAATCCTGATGTAACAGCATGTCTTCAGGGGGGTGAAAAGCTATCAGGAGGCTGGAGCTGTCCTGAGGTAACAATATAATTTCAAGAGGATAGAGCAATCTTGAGAGATTGATGATATGCTTTCAGGAGACTGGAGTAATCCTGATGTAACAGCATGTCTTCAGGAGGATAGAGCAATCAATAATGATAACCCTAAAGCAGTCTTGAAGTAATAATATGATTTCAGGAGGATAGAGCAATCAATAATGATAACTCTAAAGCAGTCTTGAAGTAATAATAGGATTTCAGGAGGATAGAGCAATCAATAATGATAACTCTAAAGCAGTCTTGAAGTAATGAGAAGTTGTCAGGAGGATAAAGCAACCCTGAGGTAATAATATGATATGCTTTCAGGAGACTGGAGTGATCCTGATGTAACAGCATGTCTTTAGGAGGATAGAGCAATCCTGATGATCATAAGTTTATTTGTTGGATAATTACCCTGAAAACAAGGTAACATTCTGTAAAATAATATTAGTTTATGCTTTATGTATGCATGTATAATATGATGCACTTAGGTAATGTATTATGCACTCATGTATATGTATGTTATGGTATGATAGAAATGATGTATGTATGATATGATACTGCCGGAAGTGTCTGGATATCTTCGTATAACAACTGCTGGCCAGGGAAAATAAATCCCGATTTGTTGTTGAAGAATGTATTATACATAACCTTCCGTCTGCTGGGGATGGCAAGGTATGGATAACCTCCCGGATGCTGGGAATAATAAGGTATAGATAACCTCCCGTATGCTGGGGATAGTAAGGTATATATAACCTTCGTCTTCGTTTGATGGTAGGATAACATCCCGTCTTTGTTTGTCGTGCCCTTATTGGAAAGTAAATTTCCGTATATTCGTATGAGGATAAAAGAGATGGATATAAATTCCAGGGGAGATGAGACTTTATGAAGATGGATTCGTCCTACTGAGGGTTTGTAACTGTCTTGTAAAGATGAACAGGCGAAGCTTTTGTTGAAATCCTTCCCTCGTTCGTCCTTAGTAAATACTATTACTGCATTTTCATGCATTTCTGGTAAACATCAATCATATACATGCATTTCTGGTAAACATCAATCATATTCAAAAGCATACATACATTCAAATACAACCAATGGACGTTTCGCTTATGTAAATAGGGTAAAAGTAAATCTGGATTCAAAAGATGGAATTTATTTATATCAAAAAGTGACCCATACACGGGTAAGTTTGTACAAGGAGACATAAACCCTAGTAAGAGGATTTTGTCATAAAGTTTTTACAAAACAGAGAAAATCAGCTATGTGGGAAACAATCCTATTGAGTTTCAATTCTACTATTGCCATTCAAGTATCTCATCTTCTTGCTGTTGAGACGGAAACGATTGGATTGAGCTTTATCTGTTCGAGCTTGAGTAAGTAGTACAACTGGTTGCAGTTTCATGGGTGATCCAAACGAGACATAGTCATACGCTTTAATCCCTAACTTTTGCCTGGATTGCCCTTTCGGGTTTTCAATCCACCGGGATACCCTTTTTTGCCCAAGCCGCCTTTTCAGGTTTTCGACTTGCCGGGTGTACATCTTTTTATATATATCCCTAATTTTTGCCCAAACCCTTTTGGTTTGCCGGGATGCCCTTATTTTTGCCTAGGCCTGTCAACCTAGCGGGTCTCTTTTTATGCGTAGTATTTTTTAACTATGTCTGCGTTTACAGGCTGTGGGAAGTCTTCACCATCTATTGTAGTCAGTATCATGGCACCTCCTGAGAATACTGTCTTGACTACAAATGGTCCTTCATATGTTGGGGTCCACTTGCCCCTAGGATCACCCTGTGGTAATATGATACGCTTGATTACCAAATCACCAGCCTGATATACCTTTGGCTTAACTTTCTTGTTAAAAGCTTTGATCATTCGTTTCTGGTACATCTGGCCATGACAAACTGCTGCTAGCCTTTTCTCATCAATCAAATTTATTTGGTCAAGTCGAGTCTGAATCCACTCATCTTCATCCAAGCCTGCATCCTTCATAATTCTTAAGGAGGGAATCTGAACTTCAATGGGTAGAACTGCTTCCATACCATAGACTAAGGAGAACGGGGTTGCCCCTGTTGAAGTACGTATTGTAGTACGATAACCATGAAGAGCAAATGGTAACATCTCATGCCAATCCTTGTAAGTAACAGTCATCTTCTGTACAATCTTCTTAATGTTCTTATTAGCAGCTTCAACTGCCCCATTCATCTTTGGACGATACGGAGAAGAGTTATGATGCTTAATCTTGAACTGCGTGCAGAGATCAGTAATCATAGTGTTGTTCAGATTAGAGCCATTGTCAGTGATAATCCTCTCAGGGATGCCATACCTACATATTAGATTGTTCTTAATGAATCGAGCCACAACATTCATGGTAACAGATGCAAAAGAAGCTGCCTCCACCCACTTCGTGAAGTAATCAATAGCAACCAGAATGAAACGATGCCCATTAGAAGCAGTAGGCTTGATCTCACCAATCATATCAATGCCCCACATGGCAAAGGGCCAAGGAGCAGTCAACACATTCAATGGAGATGGAGGTACATGAACTTTATCAGCATAGATTTGACATTTGTGACAAGTTCTGGAGTGTTGATAGCAATCAGCTTCCATGGTAGACCAATAGTAACCTGCTCTCAAAATTGTCTTCGCCATAGTATGACCACTAGAATGAGTGCCAAAGATCCCATCATGCATGTCTTCCATAATCTCAGCTGCTTCCTTCTTATCCACACAACGAAGCAACGTTGAATTATGATTGCGCTTGTATAGAATCCCATTACTCAAGAAGAACTTAGCAGCAAACCTTCTCAGAAACTTCCTATCTTTGACAGATGCCCCTTCAGGGAATTCCTGAGCTTCAAGATATCTTTTCACTTCATAGAACCAAGGCTTCTCCTCTGCCCCTTCTGTGTCGATCTCATTGCAATATGCAGGCTTTTCAAATCTATCAATAGTAATTTTGGGAGCTTCATCATCCCAACTGATCTCAAACATAGATGCCATGGTGGCCAATGCATCCGCCAACTGATTCTCTCTTCGTGGAATACGTCCAAAAGTAATCTCTTTGAAATGTGGGATCAAAGACAACACATGCTCCCTGTAAGGAATGAGGTTATCATGCTTGGTATCCCAATCTCCTTTAATCTGACTTACTACCAGGGCTGAATCTCCATACACGTCAAGGAACTGAATCTTCATATCAATAGCAGCTTTAATACCCAGGATACATGCCTCATACTCAGCCATGTTATTGGTACAATGGAAACAAAGTCTAGCAGTAATCGGGGTATGACAACCTTCAGGTGAACTAATCACAACACCAACACCATTACCAAGTGCATTAGAGGCACCATCAAAAACCATAGTCCATCGGGATCCTTGTTCAGGTCCGTCATATTGTCCAGGTTCTTTGGTAATAATCATAATGTCTTCATCAGGAAACTCAAAATTCATTGACTGATAATCATCCACTGCTTGATGAGCCAAATGATCAGCAACAACACTTCCTTTAATGGCCTTCTGAGTAGTATACTGTATGTCATATTCTGTCAAGATCATTTGCCATCTTGCAATTCTTCCGGAGAGAGCAGATTTCTCAAATATGTACTTGATTGGATCCATCTTCGAAATCAATAAGGTAGTATGGGTCAACATATACTGTCTTAGTCGGCGAGCAGCCCATGCCAAAGCGCAGCAAGTTTTCTCGAGCAGTGAGTATCTTGTTTCACAGTCGGTAAACTTTTTGCTAAGGTAGTATATTGCCTGCTCTTTTCGACCAGACTCGTCATGTTGCCCCAACACACACCCCATTGAGTTGTCTAACACTGTTAAGTACATAATCAAGGGTCTTCCATCAACTGGTGGCATCAAAATTGGAGGTTCTAACAAATACCTCTTGATTTCATCAAAGGCAGTCTGACACTCATCATTCCATTCCATCACTTGATCTTTCTTCAACAACTTGAAGATTGGCTCACAGATGGTAGTTAACTGGGAAATAAATCTTGCAATGTAATTCAAACGTCCCAAGAAACCTCTAACCTCCTTCTCAGTACGGGGAGCTGGCATCTCTCGTATAGCTTTTACTTTTGCAGGATCCACTTCAATACCTTTTCCACTGACAATGAAACCCAAGAGTTTACCAGACCTAACTCCAAAAGTACACTTGTTTGGGTTCAATCTCAACTTGTATTTCTTCAACCTCTCACACAACTTGTGCAGATGATCAAGATGTTGCTCTTCATTCTGAGACCTGGCTATCATATCATCTACATATACCTCTATCTCATGATGAATCATATCATGAAACAAAGCCACCATAGCACGCTGATATGTTGCCCCTGCATTCTTCAAGCCAAATGGCATTAACTTATAGCAAAAGGTGCCCTACTGTGTCACAAACGTTGTCTTCTCCATATCTTCAGGTGCCATCTTGATTTGATTGTAACCAGAGAAACCATCCATAAAAGAGAATACCTTATGTTGAGCAGTGTTGTCTACCAGAATATCAATATGAGGAAGTGGAAAGTCATCTTTAGGGCTAGCCTTGTTCAGATCTCTGTAGTCCACACACATACGTACCTTACCATCTTTCTTAGGAACCGGTACCACATTTGCAACCCACTGAGGATAAGAAGTCACTGCTAAGAACCCTGCATTGAACTGTTTCATTACCTCTGCTTTGATCTTTTCTGACATTTCAGGACGCATACGACGAACCTTCTGCTTCTTTGGACGACAATCTTCTTTCACTGGTAAACGGTGAACCACAATGTCTGTATCCAACCCTGGCATATCTTCATAAGACCAAGCAAAGATCTCCACATAGTCACGTAACATCTGAATCAGCCTGCTCTTGACACTGTCCTCTAAATCAGCCCCTATCTTGACCTCTTTTCAGTTTTCTTCAGTTCCCAGATTCACAACTTCGACTGGCTCTTCATGTGGCTGTATAGCTTTCTCTTCTTGTTGTAACAACCTAGCAAGCTCTACAGGTATTTCACAATCGTCCTCATTTCCGTCTTCAGTTTGATAGATCGGATTCTCGAAATTATAATTGGCAATAGTAAAACTGTTATCAACAGGATCCAGAGTGGATGAGGATCTGCATTTTAGTGATGTGGGTGTGTGTAAGAACACATAGCTGATAAAGGTAAAAAATAAAATAAAAGAAAGACAAGGAACACAATATTTACTAAAACGAAACATCCACTGATTTTTATTGAATGAAGTATGCAAATGAAATGACAGCCCGTAACAAGCACACCATTGTGCCCCGGGTAAGGCACAAGGCTTGAGAGTTTTAATTGTTCAAGAAATTACAAACTTAAAAGCAACAACACAGTAATAGTATTTACTCCTGACTAAAGGAGATAGGGATGACATCTTCAGCTTTCCAATTATTGAGTCCAGCACCCACAGTAGGAAAAATCCATGCATCCAAGTTGTAGTCTTCATCTTGATCTCCCACAGCATTAATCTGGTCCTTCACAACCCCTTGATTAGTGATACGGGCAGCACGAGCACGACGAACAGCCTTCTGGGACTCTGCAGTGAAACCCAAACCAAACTTGTCAGATTTGTATGGAATATCAGGAAGCTGACCCCAAATAGTACAACCACCTTCATCTACCACAGCTCTAGCATCATTGAGGGAGGCCATTACCATTGTTGGAGGCTTTCTGGTGACCACAGGAACTTTCTTCACAGCAGGAGGAGCTACGTAATCATTAACAACCCAGGGAACCACTTCAAACGTCTGACACGGAGTCTCGATGTATTCACCTTCCATTTCCAGATACTTGAAGGTATTCACATGGCTGACAAAGTATTCTTCTTCTCCATAGACAGTAACAAATTTTCCATCTACCGGATATCTCAACTTTTGGTGCAATGTAGAGGTTACAGCACCTGCCCCATGGATCCAAGGACGACCAAGCAGACAAGAGTACGAAGGACGAATATCCATCACAAAAAATGTAGCAGTAAACACCTGGGAGCCAACTTTGATTGGAAGATCAATTTCTCCATGCACTACTCTTCTAGAACCATCAAAAGCCTTTACCACAATGTTACTGGGTTTCAACACAGCATCTTCAGGACTCAGCTTGTTCAGGACTTCTTTGGGTAACACATTCAGAGAGGAACCATTGTCTATCCATACATGTGACAGGGTAGTGCCCCTGCATTCAATTGAGATATGCAAGGCCCTGTTATGATCCCTCTTGGCAGGGGTCAAATCAGCATCAGAAAATCCTAACCCATTGTCATAGGTCAGGTGGGCAACACAGTTCTCAAATTGGTCAACAGAAATTGCACTGGGTACATGAGCAGTCTTCAGAAACTTGATCAAGGATTTTGCATGAGCCTCAGAACATAACAACAGGGACAACATAGAAATCTTCGAAGGAGTATGCCCCAACTGATCAACAATGTCATAATCACTCTTGCGAATGATTTTCAATACTTCTTCCATATGCTTAGAGAGGTCATCAGCAGCTGGCACATCAGTAGATACAGGCTCAATAACAGGACCTTTGCCCCGAGCATCAGTGGTGGAGGTAGCAGCAGGAGTAACTGCATTCTTAGAAGCAACTGGAGAAGAGAAGACCCTTCCACTACGAGTGATCTTGCTAGATCCAGCAATATTGTCAACATCAACAGGCACATCAGCTACAGGCTCTTGCTTAACACCATGGATGTAAACATCAGATCCATAATGCCAAGGCACAACTTTGTCAGACGTATATGGGATAGGACCAGGAGTAGTAATGACCACAGGAGCTACTCTGGCTTCAGCAACAACTTTCACGGGACCTTCAGCCGTAATCTTGATTGGACCCTGATGAGTGATTTTAATGGGACCCTTTGAAGTGATTCTTACAGGTACTTTGTCAACCATATCCACCTCTTCAATCTTCCTACCTTGAGTCAGATGATCCACCATACTTTCAACAGACGACGGAGTCCTTTCAAACACTATAGTATACTTATCCATGAGACGTTGAATTCCATCTCTCAATATGAAGCAACTATCCGGCTTATAGGTACAATACAAACAATCTTCACGACAACCTGGAAAGATCCCAGCTTGTACTAACCTCTTTTTGATAACAGACAATGGTGTGGTCAACTCCATAACTGAATAGACATGTAGATCTTCTTCAATGGCATTGACAGTCTTCTCGTGATTTGGCATTGGAGCAGTAAGTACATTGGGAGTACCCGGAGGATCAAACTCAATTTCTCCCGCATCAATCATATCTTGAATTTTATTCTTCAAGATCCAGCAGTTATTAGTATCATGTCCCTGACAGTTTGAATGATATGCACATCGTGCATTGGGATTGTACCTGGGAGAGGTAACATTGGGGTTCTGAGGAGCCTCTTTCAAGGTAATGAGTTCAGCCTTCAACAAGTGTTGCAATGCCTGAGCCATTGACATGTTGATCTTCGTGAACTGCCTTCTAGCCCTCTGTTGGTTACCCTGTGGCTGCTCTGTTGTTGCCGGAGTTGGATTTGAAATATGAACTGCACTAACAGACTGATATCTTCTGTTACGATCAGGCTGACCATAAACAGCATTGGATTCCTTCTTCCCAGTGGGAGGCTTCTTTGCAGCACCCGATGAGGAAGCACCCACTTGGATCTTACCATTCTTTATACCATTCTCTACTCGCTCTCCTGTCATGATCAACTCAGGGAAGCCAGATGATGAGCTTCCAATGAGATGACTGTAAAACGGACCATTCAGCATACACATGAACATATCAACCAATTCCCTATCAGTCAAAGGGGGTTGAACTCTTCCAGCTAAATCTCTCCACTTCTGAGCATACTCTTTAAAACTTTCTTTGGCACCCATAGACATGCTCTGAAGTTGCATGCGAGTGGGGGCTAAGTCAGCATTGTATTGATACTGCTTATAGAAAGCTTCAGCAAGATCATTCCAGTCTCTGATGTTGACACTCTCCAACTGATAATACCACTCCAACTGAGCTCCAGATAAACTTTCTTGAAAGAAATGGATCCACAACTTCTTATCAGCAGTGTGGGGTTGAATTCTTCTGACATATGACCTCAGATGCAGCTTGGGACAAGAGACCCCATCATAAACAACAAATGTAGGAACCTTGAAACCAATGGGTATGACTACCCCAGATATCAGACTCAAATCCTCAAAATCCATCCCAGAAGATTTCTGCAACTCCATAGCATCCATCCTATCCACCAGCATCTTGAATTTGTCTTCGTTAGGCTCATGATAGTAATTAGCCTTAGAATCAGAGTCCCCCATTGCATGGTGGAGACTGCCTACCTCTTGCTCAGATTCTTCAGATTCATAGTCTTCAGCTGGTTCCTTGGTCTTGGCAAGACCTTTGAACCTTCTTCCCATGTTGATCAAACCAGCAGACCTTCTAGTCTTCTTAGTCTTCTTGGCCAGCAGTGCCTTCAATTCATCTTGCCCCTTAGACAGGTTCAAGATCAGCTCTTGGAACTGTGCATTTTGTGCCTGGAGATCCTTAACTGATTGTTCAAGAGCCATTACTGAAATAAACAGCGAGAAGATGAGAAACCTGTGCGCAATTATAAACCTGTGATGCAATGATATGGAATGTAAATGCGTATGCAATGTTTTCAAGGACCGCGGGATTTAAATTTGCTTAGACAAACACGAAAGTAAACTTTTATTAGTAATAAATTGTTTTGCCTTTTAGGCTTACAAAAAATGAAAATGAAATAAATACAAGAGATGGGGTATTAAGTCTCCCATGGACGTTTCCTCTTTATGTTGAGGTATGAGTTGAGATTCCGTTCCTCGTGAAGTTGCTTTGTTAGCTCTAGGATTCTTGCTTGGCTTGCTTTGTAATGAGCCTCGAAGGTATCCCTTTGCTCCTTCAGTTGGATCCATGATCTCTGCAAGTCTTCCATGTCAGTAGGCATGTCTGGGTGAAGGATGGTATAAGCAGTGTCTCCTTCAGCAACAGGTTCCATGGTAACTGGCAGGATAGCAGGATATGGCATCATGAGAGTTTGAGCACGAGATCGCATCCATCTGAGATAAGCCTCCATAGGAATAGTGTACTTAGGCTCCAGTGTCTTGCTGTCAACCCTGTTTACTTTTCCCCAGGCTTGTATGAATCTCTGACGGTAACCTTGAAGATCGTTGTCGTAGTCAAACACAATGCCCTGGATTAACATGTCATGTGGACCGTCACTCCGAGCGTAACCAAACTGTCGTAAAGCTAGTGAAGGGTTGTAGGTGATGCCTCCTCTTATGCCTAGAAGTGGCACATTAGGAAACTCCCCACAACGGTCAATGATGGTGACATTCTCCATAGATCTGGAGCACCAATGGATATCTGAGTGAGAAAGTGACATGATCCTCTTGGACCATCTGAACCCTTGCTCATTCTTCATTACTGAGCGAGGAAGGTGAGAAATAAACCACCTAGAAAGCAAAGGTATGCAGCACATCAAAGTTCCTCTTGCCCTTGTAGTACGGGTGTGAAGAGAATGCAGGATGTCTCCAAGCAATGTAGGCACTGGATTGTGACTCAAGAATATGTTGATGGCATGAACGTCTATGAACTGATCTGGATTGGGGAACAATACTAAGCCATATATCAGCAAGGCTAAGATATCCTCAAAAACATCATAGCTCATGGCCTTCAAGAACACTTGAGCTTTATCCATTAATACCTTAGCAAGAATACCCTTGACTCCGCTTCTTGTTTCTAGAACAATGTCAGACTTCTTCAGATGTAGAGCTGCAGCAATAACCTCTGGTTTAAGCTCCTTCTCCAGGCCTGTGAAGGGTCTTTGATCAAGAACAGGTATACCCAGAAGTTTAGAGAACTCCTCCATTGTAGGAACCAGCTGATAGTCAGGGAATGTAAAGCAATGGTGCTTAGGGTCAAAGAACTGAAACAGGACACTCATCATGTCTTCATTGAACCCTGAGGTGACTAGATCCAATAGGTGACCATGTCTCTTGATGAACTGGGAATGATCAGACACTTGAGAAACCAACTCTTTAAGCTTAGCAGGTATGCCCACAAAGTTGATCCTGATGGTGTTTCTACGAGCAAAAGCCCTGACCTGTAACAAAGAACAAAGATAAATCCTTTGGTCCTTGAAATGGTTAGTGAAAATGCTATGCTTATGATGCATGATGATGTCATGATGTTATGTTCAATCACAAACATGTGGCACACACAAACAAGTCACACAATAGTCCTAGGTTTAAAGGCTTGCATGAGGTTTAAGGTAAGTACCCTCCCCTGAAGTTAGTTGGTTCATCCTGTCCTACAAAAGTAACCAGGTTCTAAGGGATCTCAATATCATTGATCCTTCACAAGGGTGGTTGTTCAGTAGGCAACTTACTTGCCAACCAAAACCCTCCAAGTTTAAGATCTCAATGAGCGTAGTATCGAGTATCAACCAACTTCAGTCTGTACCAAAGCCGGTTACCTCACTACTTTCTAAAGGCCAAGATGAGTTAACTAGGGTTCTAAAAGTTAGTTAGTGCATTGACAACATATGGCAACCTCATATTATCCTCAACTTGACTTAAGGAACATAAGCACCAACCAAGAAGTCGCACTAACTATGGCCACCAGATCAACCGTATCGATATACGTCGTACAGTTTCCTTGGTCTATTGCCATTTACCTAAGGTACACTAGATCTGGGTTAGGACCTTTCACACATGAGAGCACCCCAACAAGATAATATAAAGCAAACAAATCAAACAATATTAAAGTGGTCTTAATTCCTAAGGGTACCCCTCTTAAATACTGTCCCCAGCAGAGTCGCCAGTTCTGTAACACGGTGGTTGAACTGACTTTAAGTTATGTTGCGGATAGCAAGAGTCGCCACCGACTTTTATTTTATCCAAAAAAGGAAAGGATATAAAAGAACAGGAAAGACCTTAAGAGATATTTTTGGGTCCGGGGGGTAGGTTATGTAAAGGGAAGGTGTTAGCACCCTTTACATCCATGGTTATCCATGGGCTCTTAGTTACTTAGCTCACTTTTGAATTGTTTTTGAAAGTGTAGTGTGTGGATAGAAAAATTTTCAGAATAGTTAATAATGATCCATGTACGGATGCGTAAAAACTTGTTTTTTTGAAAATTTGTTTGAAATTTGTTAAGTGTGAAAAGTTTTTGAAGTGAGCAAGTACATAAGAGAAACCTACCCTAAAGTTTTAAGTCTTTCTTGTTCTTTATCCTTTAATTGGTAAGACTATCCCTACTATTAAGGAATAGGTAGTCATTACCTTGGATGTTAGGGACATGTGAGGGACATTTATTTTTGAAGGCAACTGTGGGGTGTATTAAGCATATAGGAGGGACTATCATCATTATTCGAAGGGACTTGATTCGTAAAGGCAACCATGAGGGACTTGATGATTTTTCTTTTTAAGGGACTTGCTTTTTACACCCCACTTGACCTTATTAATAGGCAGCATAGAGGGATAGCCTTAGAAAGTGTAGGATGGCGATTAAAAATCGACTTACGTGTGTGAGTGTTCAATATTATTTATCTTTAATTAAAATGAGCTAAATTTATTTTTAAGTTGAATACATGTTTTACACTCCCTAAATTACTAACCATAGCAATAAATTAAATAATTAAATATTTACAATATTACATCCAGGAGCAATTACATAATAATTATAATAATAAGCAAATTAAAATAAAGAGCAAAAAATAAATAATTAGCAAAATATAAATAAATAAGCAAATATAAAAATAAAAAAAATAAAAAAATAGGGGTTAGTGGTAAGTATAATTAAAAAAATAAGGTTAGTAAAAATAAAATAGCTAAATTTAATGAAATAATAATAATAATTAGAAAAATAAACAAGGTTAGAGTAATAAGAATATAAGATAATAATAAACAAAAATAATAAATAATAATATGGTTAGCAACAAAATAGAATTTTAATATATAAGCATTTAGTTAGAAACATGAATAATTAAACAATTACTATAATATAAAATTTTTAAACATAATATAATTATAAATCTTAATTATTACAAATTTAATCATTTTTAAACATATATTAACATTTATTCATTAAAAAACAATTATTTACACATTATAAGGAGAAAATAAGTTTTAAATATTATATTCACAAAATTAATCATATTTATAAAATTTAATTTTTATTAGTTATTATATTTACAAATTATTTTAAACATATACAAAAATATAATTATTATAAGTTAAATTGTTTCTAAACATATATTAAAAGAAAAATAATTGGGATTATAAAATATATTTACAAATAAGTTATAATTATTTCTAAATAAACATGTACAATAATAATTACATCACAAATTAAAAAATAAACAATTAGGTTTTAATAGGTATTTAGAAAATAAATTAGGGTTTGCTTTAGAAAATATTTTTTAGAGTTTAATTTATAGTATACAAAATTATTTTAATATATATATACATATTACAATTTAATCAGAAAATAATTTAAGAAAATACATATATTTTTTGAATTTAGCAAGCATATACATTTATATTTTATAATTTAAAGGCTATTCTAATATAATATGGAAAATATAATAATAAAAGAAATAATAAATATCAAAAAAACTGGACCTGGGATTTGAACCCAGGTCCCTAACCTGGACACTTGAGAGGTTTGCCAACTGAACCACACGCTGGTAATGCAACAAGAATGAGCATCCACTAGTTTTGTTCTTTGAGTTTGGGAAAATCAGAAAGAAAGAAAAATGAAGCCAAAAGGCCTGGGGTGAGGATTGAACCCAGGATCCTTACATACTCAAGCACGCGCATCACCACCCGGCTGGAAGAGCCAATCTGCTAGAATGCTGGCTATGATTGATAATATATTAAACCTGGAAAATAGACAAAATAAATGAACAAAATGCCACAAACGGGGATCGAACCCCAGACCAAACCCTTGTGTACGCACGCCTTCAACCACTGGGACACAAGTTCTTGTGTGACAAATAAACAGGATATAAAAATAATATTTTAAATCAAAATTTTAAACATGGAATTCGCGCCAAGCCAGTCATCTTCTTCCTCAAATTCGTAGGATTTTCCTGCGAATTTTTCTGAGGAATTTCCTTCCATTTTTCCTGCGCACATGAACCTGCAAATTCTTAACCATCATGAAACAGCAACATTACATCAAATTGATTACATATTTGTAATCCCCACACAGTATACAATTCAATTGTGGTCTCTAAATCAATTTATATTGGCTAAATCAAAAGTTCCTAATTTCAACTCAAGAACCCTAGTTATGGCCATTTGCGGTTTAAGCATTCATTCTTCAATCTAATTGTCCAGAATCACTCTAGGCATCAAAACAAACACATATCAGTCATCAAAATCAATTTATAATGCATATATTAATAGGTTCGAAAATTTGAGTTTCAAGAGAAAGATGAACTCGGGTTGGGCAATATAGCACAGCATTGATGTGTATGAGTGATGATAATGTTTCAGTAAGGTCCAATGAACATATCTATGCTCTTATTTTACCTTTTAATGTCCTGGATTGAAGAATCCGAATATGAGTTTTGGATGGTTTTTTTGAGCTATGCAACTTACCTTTGGCTGCTGGAATTCGTGAATGAGGGTTTGCATTATGTTTGATACTTATATGTGAATGATTCTAGGTCAAAAACTTCATTGGTTGTGTGCAAGAATTGATTTAAAAAGATTGAGATTGATCATGCTTTGAAACTTCAATATTTGCTCATGAAAGCTTACTATTTTTAGATAAATCACATGATTTCTTTCTCTTTCAACTTCAATCAATATTGATGAGATTCTAGAAGCTCAATCTTCATCCAAAAATATATTTTCATATTTTATATTTATTTAAAATGCTTTTTTATGAATTAAATCAAAATAAATAAAAATAAAATAATAAAAATTATGATTTTTAATCAATTGGGTCGTGCATGATGATGTGATATGGATTGGATCACAATTTAGCAAGCCCATTTGGAAAGAAGTGGTTTTAAACCTCCATTTTCAACATAAACCATCACAAAATTTCCCAAATTTGCAAGGGCACATCTCCCTCAATTTTAAAGGTATGAGGGTGTTCTTGGACATTTTGGAAATATTGAAGAGTCCTCTAAACAACCCCATTGGTTTCAGGTCCATATCATTTACCAATCTCAAGTTATGCCCTTTTGAAGTTGTTGACTTTTTGTTGACTTTTGAAATGACCTATAATGTCTTAGCTCATATCTTCCAAATGAAGCATTTTTGGGCTTAACTTTCAAGATCAAAGTTGTAGAGAATTCAATTTTCTTCAAAATGAGCTTTGGATGGAGACTTGGTGATGAAGTATGTGAAAGTTATGGCTGGTCAAAGTTCAGTTGACTTTTACTAAGGAAACCCTAATTTAGAAACTCCTGATTATTGATGATCTGGAATCTCCTTGATGAATCATGATCAACCCTTGATCAAATGATGAATTTTACTTCATATACTTGATGTTGGCAAAAAATCATGAAGTTTGACTTTGGTTTGACCACAGTTGACCTCAGTTTGACTTTTTAACTGCATTGACTGATTTTGACTTATCTGATCATCTGACTGAGCAAACTTTTGAGAAAAGTCTTGAAACTTGTCATGGGGGTTCTTATATACATATAAGATGTTATGAAGTTCACTTGAGGTATTGGAAGTCCATTTAGCCTGATTAAAGTCAAAACCCTAGTTTTGGATGCACTGCTTAGGAGGTGCATTGTCTGAGGGAATTGTCAATTCTTTTGACCAATTGTGAACTTTGTGAACCTTGTGAACCATCATAAAATGTCTTGTGATACTCATGGGAGGTATTGTGAAGCTTGTGAACCTTGTGAACCTCATGAAGTGACTTGTAGACTTCATGAACCTCATGAAAGGTTATGTAAACATTGTGAATCTTGTGAACCTTGTGATCCTTCAAGAAGTAACTTGTAGACTTCATGAACCTCATGAAAGGTCTTGTAAATGTTGTGAACCTTGTGAACCTTCATAAAGTAACTTGTAGACTTCATGAACCTCATGAAAGGTCTTGTAAGTGTTGGGAACTTGTGAACCTTGTGAACCTTCTTAGAACACAAAGTCTTGTATTGTGAGGGCAAATTTTGGGGTGCAACAATACCCATCGTCCGACCACCCCAAAGAGAGTCATAATTCATTCAGATGGTTCGTAGCACATAGAAATTATCCTATGGAAGAATACATGTGATCCCTGGCCAAGATACATCCAACTGCTCTCCAGATTTCACGCATTAAAAATAGCGGGTTGTTATAATCGCTCCCTTTATAAAGAGCACACATGCCAATTATGTGTACACATTTTCAAATTCAAAATTCATTCATTCTTTTCTCACACATACTGACTTGAGCGTTGAAGTGATAACC
This sequence comes from Lathyrus aphaca, assembly GCA_963966055.1. Classification (NCBI taxonomy): domain Eukaryota; kingdom Viridiplantae; phylum Streptophyta; class Magnoliopsida; order Fabales; family Fabaceae; genus Lathyrus; species Lathyrus aphaca. The sequence goes on from OZ014525.1 coordinate 30,058,605, forward strand.
TTGCAAATTAGTACCTCCTCGTTTGTATCAAGCTCAGATCCACCATATAGTTCATCACGATCACTAATTTTCCGATTAATTCTGACTCCACTGCCAAATAATATTTGAAGTTTTAGTCCCTAAATTTTACGGTCTTAAAAGTTAGACTCTAATTTTTAAAAGTCATGTATAGTCCTATATCATGTTTCGTTATTGTAAGATATCTGAAATACATTCGTAAAAATAAAATATCTAAAAAAATTAATATTATTCTAGATTCCGTTAGTTTTATATTTTATTTGTATAATCTATGACTAACTATTGTCTTTTTTATATTGAATCTGTAGGAATACGTCATGCTAAAACTATTGTCTTTTTTATAGCAATCTTGCTAATTATATAGTACAATTTTTTTTCTTAATTTATGAATTAATATCATTAGTCTCATAATATAAATCATTAAGATTAAAATCAAACTTATAAAAATTGACACTATAAATATTTTCACGCGGTGCACCTTAAAAAGCGGACAAACGGGCACTACCGTGCCCGTTTGAATGCTAGTATATATAAAGGGGATAGACACGTTTGGTCTTGCATATTTTCTATTCCATAATTACCCTTCACTTATTTTATATTTTACAACTCAAGACATCAATTTAAGTAACTTATACATGCCATAACCACCTAAAAGTTGTAAGAAATAGAGATAAAATAACCATAAGGAAGAGAGATAAGCATAATATCATAAGAACAAATTTCATATATTTCACAAATGGATGAAATTCTTGAACATAACAATGACTCATTAATTCTAGAACATATATGCTGCAAATTGAAGTGAATTCAATTCATTATGGCATGATAGATTACTGTGCATGATCTGACGTAAGATTTTAAAACACATTTGCAAAAGCAAAACAATCTAACCTCAAATCATGTACCGTAAGCTTTCATAGCAATGAAAGTTTCCGTCAATTTTCAATATCATAATACAAACATGTAGGTTTATGTTTTGTACATTTATTTAAGAATCCAGTTCCACTTATTTGACTATTAATCTTCCTATTATTAGGCTTTGGACTTCTTAATATTACCCACATTAGAAACAGTTTAGCTCCCTACTTTTACGTCGCAAGTGGCACATGGTCACATCCACTTCACCCATTTGCAATACTAAGTAACCAACTAACCTTCATTTCCTTTATTTTTGCAATTAATTAAATTATATATATATATTTTTGTTAAGTTTCTTAATGATTTTTACGTCAAAATTATGAATAATTTTTTAATCTTATCTATTACTTATTTATTTTACATAAATATTAAAAAAAAAATCTTTCAATTATTTATTAATTTTTTTAAAGATTGGAAATTGAAATCATCAAATACATAAGTTCTATAAATCTCTAATTTGTTTAACTCCAATACGCACTGATATCATATTTTCTTAGATGCAATATTTTGTAACTATGATTAGTGTTAATGTTAACCCTTAATCTCCATTGTTACACAAAAATGAAAAAGATAAAGATGAAAGAATCTATAATATAAGAAAATTTCTTGTTCTGGAAATACCATCATTGCCCTTTTCTCAAATAATGCCACTTCGTCACTTTAAGGGTATTTTGAGTCTAAATATTACTTTTTCCAACCAAATGATAAATACAACTAAAAAAGTTACTAATAGTTTTGTTAAATGCATAGTATTGGTTACAAACTGATTCAATTTGCTTTAAAGTAACTACAAACGAAACAAAAATCAAACTGAATTATAATCCTAATGCATTGTTACAAAATAAGTGTACTTTCTTCACCATCTTCCAAATATTTTCCTTCTTTCACGTTCCTTTTATTATACAACTTTTCTTCTTTACTTCCTTTTATGCTTTCTCTCTCTTTCTCATCTACCTCTTCTTTCACTCTTTCATTTCTCATATTTGCTTTTTCTCCTCTCTCTCTCTCATATCTCTCTTCCTCATCTACCTCTACTCTCACTGTCATTCATTTCTCATATCTATCTTCTAACCTCACATTATTATTTTCTTTTTCTTTTTCCTTTTCTTCTAATTTTATTAACTAACTCAGTTTTTGTTTTTCTATTTTTCAGTTGTTGTTCATCACTAATCGTACCTGGAGATCAGGATCCGATACGGCTGGCTTCGAGAGTTGTTGAAAGACGGTCGGTGTGGAGAGGAGGGGGATGTACCTGCAAGGCACTCCGATGCTGAAGTAAGTAACCGAGCAAAGAGTGGGTAAGTACGAGAATTAAGGTCAGAGAACTGAATACCTGACCCTCCCAAATGAGAGGGTTTATATAAGAGGTTAAGTGGAAGATTATTGGTCCATATCGTTGGGTGCAGATTGAGGAATCCGTAAAAATAGGTAACGATCAAAACTAGCCGTTGGAGGGCTCTGTCTTGGTCGGTACGCTCTTGGTCGACAGAGACCACTATTCTTGATTCTGCTCGACGTCGAGCGCTTCTGCCAAGTTGGTTTGCTTGGCCCAATAATGGGAATTGGGCCAGTCCAGAACAGGAGCCCCCTAAGTCATTGCTCGTGCGGAGGAGCAGTGACTTAGTAATGGTTTCGTGCTTGAGAACGAGCAGTATCTGAGCTAAGAATTTTATGTTGCCGACCTTCGAGGGGCGAGCAGTTGGTACGTTGCTCGACGGGAGAATGTGAAACGAAAAGCTGGAATATTTGGGAATTCGCGCTTATTAATGATATGAAGGCTAGCCTAAGGGCTAGCGTGTAGGGGTCACGCGTGCCTACACGTGTTTCCCTCCCTATAAATAGGGTTCCCAGGCTTCATTTTGACCTTTTCGTTTCATCTTCTTCTCCGACGTCTTGCTCGTTCAACCACCACCGCTCACAGCCGTCGACCACCGCATCTTACCGTCGACCACCGATTCCATACTCTACATCTTCTGCGAATGGCTTCTCAAGCACAAAGTATGGCTCCTTTTCGTTGTTTTCAATAGTTATAGGTTAGATATCATAGAAATGCATGCGGTTTAGGGTAGTTTTAAACGGTAGTCTTAGATTTAGAGCCGATAAACCTTAGAACTTCTGCCACCATTATTGGTCGGCTGCAAACCCTAAATCATGGTCGACATAGGTTTTGGTCGACTATAAACCCTAACTCATGGTCGACATAGGTGTTGGTCGACCTTGACTTGGTGATTCGATAAGTATTTTGGGCTAGATCTCGTAATTTCTGACGTTGGGTGTAAGCCATCGCTTCAAGCGATGGTCAGCCAGGGTTACAGCTCGGGACCTTGTTCCTGGGTTGATGCGCGCCCTTTCACTTGTCGAGCGGTGGAAGGGTGGATTTGATATTCTTAATCGAATTCACTGACGCCTTTCCTCTGCTTTTCAAGTGAAAACTCGCTCATGGACCCGTTGGATGTGTCCTCGGAAGAGACGTCCTCGGAAGATTCTGGATCTTCTGCGTCAGTCCCCTGCAGCTCTGGGAGTTCCTCGGGAGACTCGGACGCGAGCACTATGGAAGAAGGAGCTTCCACAGATTCGCCACGATGCCCCGAACCGATAAGGATCTCGCCCGAAGAATGGGTGGTGGAGGATCTGCTGGATAAAGTGTCCTCGTTCTCAAGGCCTCGAGCGGAACCGTTGCCCGTTGTTGGCAACCCTACCGACTCGGTAGTGACTTGCCCCGGAGACGATGACCGTATCTTCTCAAATTTTGGAGGTCGGGCGTTCTCCATGTACGAGTATGCAGTTTCGGTCCTGGGGGTAACTTTGCCCTTCAGTGACTTGGTAAGTGCTATGCTCGGGCATCTGGGCATTGCTCCGTCTCAGCTGCATCCTAACTCGTATGCATTCTTGAAGGCATTTGAGGTGACGTGCGCCCATCTGGGTGTTGGTGCCACGCTCCCTCTGTTCTTCCGTCTGTTCTCCCTGCAGCGTCAAGTCGGGCGAAGAACTGATCGAAAGGGGTTCGTCTCTTTTAAACAGAGGACGAAAATTTTCAAGGCTCATTCAAAGTCCATCCGAGCTTTCAAGATGGACTATTTTCTGATCAAACCCGCGAGCACGGTGGCTGTGAGGGCGCTGAGCTTTCTAGGGATAGATACTGATGAGAATGATGAACCCAAGGAGGTGATCCTGAGGAGGCTTTGGTTGTTCCCCTTATCTTGGAGTTACACCCATTACGAGAGGTCGGTTAGTGAGTTCGTCCAGGTGGGGGACTCTTTGAATGAGGATGACGCGACCAGTTTTGAGGCCTTCGGGAGGTTGATATCGTCTTTTACCCCGACCCCCTGCTGGACGAAGAAGGGAAAATTATGTTGGATCACGATGGGGGGGAAGCTGTGGAGCGTCCCTTGATCGACGTCACAGATTTGCTGGCGTGCAATACCGAGCAGGAAGTGTCCGAATTTTTTGGTATCTGCTTTATTTCTGTTAGTCATATCTTTGATATTACTCTGTCGTCCATGATTAATCTAAATTTCTTTTTCTTTTTCAGGCTCCCTGTCGAACCCGCTCGACAAAATACAAGAACGCTTGCGTCAGCAGCAGAAGAAGAGATCGAGGGTTGTGCAGACCAAGCTGATCGAGACAAGTGGCTTTGGGTAGGGCCCCTTGGTCCAGGGCTCTCCGAGCGCCTCAACTGGCTCTATAATGAAGAAGCACAAGTCCGCAGCGACTGTGGACCTGACGGTCAACGCTCCTCCGAAGCCGAAGCATGTGCTGCCGCCGTGCTTCGTGAAGCACAACTTTTTTGAAGGGACGAGCATGGAGGTGGACCGTGCGGACTCCTTGTTCCTGGAAGGCATGGATCGTCCTGCCCGACGGTTGTCTTTGGCCCAGGACGCAAGCGCTGTCATGCGGGTCTTGACAATAGCCTGGCTGACGGCCGAAGGAAATCCTGGGCAGGAGAGGGAGATGGGGAGGCTGAAGGAGCAGCTGGCTGCTGCTGAGGAGAAGTTGAAAGCGGCCACTGAAGAAGCCAGTGCCACGGCCAAGGAGCTGACCGAGCAGGGCAACATTATTTCCAAACTGGAGGTCGACAAGAAGAGGGTTTTGGAGCAGAACAAAAAGCTGAAGGATGCTTTCTGCCCGAAGGAGGATGAGGATGCTGAAACCAAGAGTATGGTAACGAGGGCTCAGTTCCTTGCTCGGATCGACCAAGACATGGAAGATCTGAACTCATCAACTGAGCTCAGTTTCCAGAATGTTGTGGATCAGATAAGGGCTCTTCATCCCGACTTGGCTTTGGACGTTGGTAGGATCAGCTACCTATACAAGGTTGAGGATGGCCAGATTGTGATTCCTTCGGACCTGGTAGTGGATGATTCTCAGCCAGGGTCGATTGTTCCGCCCGATCAGCCAGAAGCGCAGCCGGACCAAGATAAGGCTCGTCAAGAAGAAGGCCGCCCTGAGGGCGAGGGTAATTAGTTTATGGCCTGCGTGCCTTGCAATTTATGTTTCTTTGTTTTGGGGCGTAGTCCCCTTTGTAATTAATTATGAACAAGTCGGCCCTTCGAGGTCGCATTTTTGTGTTCACAGTTTTATCAATGCTCGTTTGTTTCGTTATATTTACTGTTCAATTGCTCGTCTGTCGGAGGACTGTTCTCTTTATATTTCAAATTCTAAGTGTTTGTCGCGCGTCTTTGCACTTAATTGGATATGATTGAATGTATACGGGGTGTGTTCGTGATCCATTGGTTTGGGGGGACCAATTAGATTCTGGAGTCTTTGCTCCTGGCCGGTGCCCGGGCCAAGGTAATGGCCCGAGCTCCGTGGCTTGAACGTCCCATCGCGAGCTGGGGTTCTACCTGGTCGTGGTACTTAGGCGACGTCGGACTCGTTTGAATATCCGCCCGTGCGACAGGTTTCTCCTTCCCTTGGAGGGAGATCTTGGTGATCATGTTATTTTTGGGCTGTCGTGCTTGTACCTGGGCACGAAGTTCTTAGTCGGTCATATTTCTCCTCGCTTGAGAGTTGAGCAAGGTGACTTTGTGAGTTAGCTGTAATATTGCTTGAGCTTCTCGGCGTTCCACGGCCGAGCAAGCTCTTCCCCGTGTAAATTTTCTAAATAATAGGCTCCGTTTTCGGTTTTTGCTCGGACGCGATATGGGCCCTCCCAATTGGGTGTAAACTTTCCCTCGCGGGGGTCCCTGTGATTTCTTTTGAGAACAAGACTGCCTATCTCGAACGTTCGTCTTATGACTTTAGAATCGTACCGAGCGGCTATTTTGTGCTTAAGAATGGTCTCTCGAAGAGCAGCTTCTGATCGAACTTCCTCGACCAGGTCAAGCTCGTCCCTCAAAGCCTCGGAGTTGGTGTCCTGGTCCATAGGGGATTCCGTGCGTCTGGATAAGACGTGCATCTCTATAGGGATCACTGCCTCGGTCCCATACGACAATCGGAATGGGGACTCCCCGGTTGTTGAGTGGGGGTGGTCCTATATGCCCATAGCACGCTGTGTAGCTCCTCGACCCAGTGTTTCTTATGTTCGTCCAGTCTTCGTTTCAAGCCTCTTAGGATTACCCTATTCACGGCCTCTGCTTGCCCGTTAGTTTGGGGGTGCTCTACTGAAGCGAAGTGTTGTTTCATTCCTATTGATGCAACAAACTCTTTGAAGTGTTTATCTGTAAACTGAGTGTTGTTATCGGTCACAATGGCGAGCGGTACCCTGAACCGGGCGAGGATGTTCCTTTTGAAGAAACGCAGTATGTTGAGTGCAGTGATTTTGGCTAAGGCCTCAGCTTCTATCCACTTGGTGAAATAGTCGACGCCTACAATTAGGTATTTATTTTGGCCGGATCCGACGATGAATGGTCCTAAGATATCCATCCCCCGCCATGCGAATGGCCAGGGCGACGATAATGATTTTAGCTCGGACGGGGGTGCTACGTGTACATCCCCGTGTCGTTGGCATTTGTCGCACCTTTTTACGTGCTCCTTGGCGTCGTGTTGGAGTGTGGGCCAATAGTATCCTGCTCGAAGAATTTTTCGGGCCAACGATCGTCCGCCTGGATGTTGTGCATTAATTCCTTCATGGACTTCTCTTAGCACGTGTGGGATGTTCTCTTCTTCTACGCACCTGAGGAGGGGTGTAGAAAATCCTCGACGATACATACGTCCACCCACTAGAGAATATGAGCATGCTCTTCGTCGTATTGTACTGACCGCTTTTGGGTCGGTCGGTAATTCTCCTTTAGTTAGGTAGTTAAATACTGGGGTCATCCAGCAGTTCGTGTCGCCCACGAGATTAACGTCTACGTGGATTGATGATTGCCCGATGCTTGGTCGGGGAAGCGTTTTCTGTATGACGGATTTGTTGTTTCCCTTCCTTTTAGTTCTCGCCAGCTTGGAAAGGATGTCGGCCCGGAAATTATTCTCTCGCGGGACGTGTTTGACTTCCACGCTTTTGAATCGCTTTAGCTCGCCTTTTACGAGGGCCGGGTATTCGGCCATGTTATCGTTTTTGGCTTGAAAGTCCCCTCGGACTTGGCTAGCGACCAGTTGAGAATCCGTGCAGATTGTGATTTCTTCTGCCTCCACGTCGGTCGCGAGCCGTATGCCTTCTAGGAAGGCCTCGTACTCCGCCTAGTTGTTGGAAGTGGGGAAAGATAAGGTTAAGGATACTTCGATGATGTTCCCTTCCTCGTTCTCCAGAATAACCCCTGCTCCACTACCCGCTGGGCCGGATGCCCCGTCCACGAAAATAGTCCACCTGGAGGAAGATCTTGACTCTTGCTCAGTGAAAGTGAGTTCTGCCACGAAGTCGGCCAGTGCTTGAGCTTTGAGAGTTTGTCTTCCCTCGAATTTGATATCGAATTCGGATAGTTCCAACGACCATTTTAACATTCGTCCGGCCATGTCTGGTCTACGAGCAATTGTCTTATGGGTTGATTGGTTCTTACGATGATGGTGTTGGCCAAGAAATAATGGCGTAGCCTTTTGGCTGCGAAAAGGAGGGCCAGGGCCCCTTTTTCTATCTGGAGATATCGAATTTCCAGGCCCTGGAGTGCTTTGCTCGTAAAATACACAAGCTTCTGCCCCTCGGGCAGGTCACGTATGAGGGTCGCGCTCACTGCTTCGTTTGCAACGGCAAGATAGAGATAAAGTGTCTCCCCCCGTCGGGTCTAGACAAAACCGGGGGTTCACTTAGTGCTCTCTTTAGGTGGGACAACGCTAGTTCGCACTCCTCTGTCCATTCGAAAGTCGCCTCTTTGCGGAGGAGCTTGTAAAAGGGGAGAGCGTGTTGAGCGGATTTTGCTACGAACCGAGCGAGGGAGGTGAGGACCCCATTTAATGATTGTATGGATTTTTTAGAGGTAGGAGTGGGTAGTTCCGTGAATGCTCGGCATTTGTCGGGGTTGGCCTCGATGCCTCGTTCGGTCAGATAGAATCCGAGGAACTTCCCTGCTCGGACGCCAAATGTGCACTTCTCGGGATTGAAACACATTTTGCATTTTCGTGCCTGATCGAACACTTTTCATAAGTGGGACGCGTGGTCCGTTTCTTGTTGATATTTGACGATCATGTCGTCCATGTATACCTCGAGCATGTCCCCGATTTCTGCTCGGAATACCTTATTCATCATGCGCTGATATGGCGCGCCTGCGTTTTTCAGACCGAAGGGCATTACGTTATAATAGTAGTTGCCCGATTCGGTCATGAAGGCCGTGTATTTTTTGTCGGACACGACCATGGGTATTTGATTATACCCTGAGTAGGCGTCCATGAAGGACAATAGTTTGAAGTCGGACGAATTGTCGACCAATTTATCAATGTTAGGTAAAGGGTAAGCATCTTTCGGGCATGCCCGGTTGAGATCAGTATAATCAACACACATTCTCCACTTTCCATTAGATTTTTTCACAAGTACAACATTTGAGAGCCAGGTTGTGTACCTGGCCTCGATTACAAATTTTACCTCTAGGAGGTATTTAACAGCAGATTCACCTGCTTCAGTTTTTTCGGTCGACTGCTTCCTCCTGCGCTGGGCGACCGCTTTGTGTGTTGGGTCGATGGAGAGGTGATGGCAGGTTGTCTCGGGGTCGAGTCCTGGAATTTCTGCGGCGCTCCAGGCAAACAGATCTGCGTTCCCTTTGAGGCAAGCTTCCAACTGTCGTTTTGCCAAGTCGGGCATGTGTGCCCCGATCTTGACGCACCGGGTTGGGTCATCTCCCAGGGGAATCAACTCAAAATCTCCGTCCGGGACTGGTCGGGATAGTGAATCTGTTGGCTTTTGGACGCCCTCGTGGTCGTCTGAGAATCTGCAGTCCAGGTCAATCGAGTCTACCTGAGGGAAAGCCCTGGGTGTTTGTGGAATATCTGGTGAGTTAAATGCTGAAGGGTTTGGTTGGTACGATATTGAGCTAAGACCTTTAGATGCTGCTTCAAACCAACGACGAGCAGCATCAACGTCCCCATGCAGTGTGGCGACCTTGCCCGAAGTAGGAACTGGACTCGGATCGTCCTGGCTGTCTCAGCTGCTCCGAAGGTGACAAAAAGATTGACGTAGCCCCATGGTCGGGAGACCGCCCCGTTGAAACCCTGCAAGTCTGACCCGACGTACGGTGTCAGGTGTGTCTCGTTCAACTGGAGTGTTGAAAATAGCTGGGAGTACATAATGTCGCAGGAGCTGCCTTGGTCCACCAAGATTCTTCTCACATCGAAATTCTCTATTCGCGCTCGGATGAGTAGCGGGATGCTGGCGTTCGGCGCTCCTTCCAAGAGTTCTTCTCGGTAAAAGTCAAGGGGTACCAAGCCCTCTCTTGGTGGGTCCAGGGTTGCATTTTGCGCGGGCCCCTTTGCAATCAGCTGGTCGAACTTTCGCTTTACGGATCCGACCGTGATTTTGTTGAACCCTCCTCCTGAAATGACCATCGCGGATGGAAAGGTTTCCCATGGACTATGGGATGAAAAGTATCCCGAGCTCCCGGTATGCTCGGGTAGGAAGAAATCTTCTGGGCGATAGATGCTCAGGGCAACCTGCATGTTCGCATCCGCAGGAACGGGTACAGCCTCCTCGACCTTTTGAGTCTCATGTGCTTCTTGTCGAGGAGTGTCTCTGGATTTGGTGAATTGTTTAAGGTGCCCGTCCTTGATAAGAATTTCGATTGCATCCTTGAGATGGATGCAGTTTTCTGTGTTGTGGCCATGACTTTTGTGGAATCTGCAATATTTTGTTTTGTCTGTGCCTGGTTTGCTGGGCTGCTGCCTCGGAAAGCGTACCCCTGCTTGCCGGAACTCTGAGTTGGCACACTCGGATAAGATTTTCTCTCTGGAAGCTAGGAGCGGAGTATATTCGTAGAACCGGCCGACGGGTCCTCTGTGCTCCCGCGGTTCACGGGAGCGATCATCCTTTCTTTTGTCTCCTCCCCGACGAGATGTCGAGGGTTCATCGACTCGGTGGGGCTTCGCATCTTCGCGACGTCGAGCGTCTCTTACGGAGCTGGCTGCCTACTTATCCTCATACTGGATGTAATCCTGGGCTTTCAGCAAGAACGCGTCGAGGGTGGCAGGGGTCTCGATGTCAACTGTCCGGTGAAAATCTGTTGATGGCGTAGTCCTCGTTCCAACAAATACTTCTTCATATCGTCGGTTGTGGACACCTGGACTGCCTCTTTGTTGAACCTTTCGATATAAGTTCGCAAAGGTTCGTTTTTCCCTTGGATGATCGCTTCGAGCAAAGCTTCTGTCTTTGGGTGCCGCCTTGATGCGGTGAAGTGCCTGGAGAACGTGCGTCCAAGTTGTTTCCAGGAGGTGATGGATTCAGCCTCAAGGCTTTTATACCACGTCATTGCTCCTTTCCTCAGTGTTGTAGGAAAGAGGCGACATTTGATCGCTCGTCGTACTCCTCGGTAGTCGAGCAGCGCATCGATATTCTCGATATGCTCGTCTGGATCTGTGGTTCCGTCGTACGAGCCAAGCGGTGGGGGTTTCTCTAAACCTCTTAGAAGTTTATCCGCCATGATTCCTGACGAGAGGGGACCCCGAGCGTCCTCGTCACCGCTGGAGTTGAACGAAGGGGATCTATGAGCGCGCTTCTTCGTTCGCCGGGGAGACGCAGATCTTGATCTGCTCCTCCTTGATTTTCTTGGATGGGAAGATCGTGGAGAGGACTGATGAGGGCGTTTGTCGCCCGTTGATTCGCCGATGTTTCCTTTCCTCTTCCTCTTAGGAGGAGAGGGATTGTGCCTTCTCTGGGGTCTCGCGGGAGACGGTGGTCGACGGGAATTGTCTTCGAGACGGGCGATTTTCTCGCCATGGGCGAGGAGCAGCAGGTTTGTCTGATTTAGGATTTCGGCCAGTGCGGCGAAATCAGACCCTGAAGGAGTCGAGGGAAAGAGAGTTTCCGGGCGACTTTCCAGGGGTTGATCGCAGTCGGGAGAAGGTGATGATGTCTTCCCGTCTGGGTGATCTTTCACGGTTTCTTCGTGCGGAGGGTGATGAATGTTGCTCTCACGTTGCGTGAGGATCATGCCGTTGTTTGATCGGTTGTCCTGGTTGTCTCGAACAGCCACGGATCTTTGTAAAAACATTGGTTCTTTGAAGACTTTGAGAGAGAAGAACGGGGAAATCAGATTCCCACAGATGGCACCACTTGATCGTACCTGGAGATCAGGATCCGATACGGCTGGCTTCGAGAGTTGTTAAAAGACGGTCGGTGAGGAGAGGAGGGGGGTGTACTTGTAAGGCACTCCGATGCTGAAGTAAGTAACCGAGCAAAGAGTGGGCAAGTACGAGAATTAAGGTCAGAGAATTGAATACCTGACCCTCCCAAATGAGAGGGTTTATATAAGAGGTTAAGTGGAAGATTATTGGTCCATATCGTTGGGTGCGGATTGAGGAATCCGTAAAAATAAGTAACGATCAAAACTAGCCGTTGGAGGGTTCTGTCTTGGTCGGTACGCTCTTGGTCGACAAAGACCACTATTCTTGATTCTGCTCGACGTCGAGCGCTTCTGCTAAGTTGGTTTGCTTGGCCCAATTATGGGAATTGGGCCAGTCCAGAACAATCACTATTCATCAAAAGTTTTTCTTTGCATTCATCTTTCAGATCTAAAACAGTTTCCGATGAAACCACTGGATCTGAAACATTTTCTGACCGAACCACCAGATTTGAAACAATTTTTGACGGAACCATCGAACCTGAAACTGAAACCACTAGATGTGAAATATGCACCAAAGGTTTCTCTTCATCATTCTTTGTTATTTTTCTTTAATCATTATTACTAACAACTTTTTTTTAATGTTTTTTTTATGTATTCAGACACTGATAAAGCGTTATATTTTTTTTACATATTCTAATGTATTTCTGTTTGCATGTATGTTTGATCCTTATTTTCAACCTTCATCTTCAAGTGTTATGTTTTATCGATTTCTGGATATTTTTTCCTTCATCCCCTTTACCTTGTTTTTCTTTTTTAGATATTTTACAGATCAATGCCCTTCATCAATGAGACATAATGATTCTATTTCATTAATGAGTATTCCCTTAACTCCTTTTTCAATTTTTATTTATTATATTTATTCTATTGCATATTGTTTATGATTTTCCCACTAACAACTTTTCCTTTTTTTAGGTTCTCATTCGGAGGTTATTGTTCTTCATCAAGAATTTCTTTATTTTTTTCTGTCTTTATTGATTTTAGTTTTCATTAATTTATTTGTGGAGATGGATTAATGATTGATGGATCTATTTTCAACACTATATTATTTCTCTTTGTTTTAGAATTTTCAGTGAAGCATGCTACTTGTATGGTTTCCCCCAATATATTTGATACATGTAAGTTATAGCATATGTAAGGATGCTTAATCAACAAACCAACGTATGTTTGGCCTACCTCTCAATTTACTATTTTTATTTTTCATTTGATGTTAAGACATATTTTTCATTAAAATTTTCTTTAGCTCCCAATATCAAGAACATAAATTAAGTATCTAATTTTTTTCAAAAAAATTAATTGTATATGCTTTATGTATTTTATTACTTATGAAGAAGTTTCATTAAATATTAACATTTTGTGATTAATATTTACCATTTTTATAATTCTAAATATAATATCTCATATAATTTGGAATTTAACTTATATACATACCCACTAGATAATTGTGATTAAGAAGATATGTAAAATGTTTAATTTGTTTTTTAATTTTATTAGATGTAATATTTATTTTTATTTGTCATTGATTAACTAATTGAAAAAAAAATCATAATAATTATGTAGATCAAAGGACGAAGAAGAAAGTTCTTCTTATAAGAAGAAAATCCAGGAGAATCAATATCATTATGCAGCTTGCCTTATCAATACTCACACGCGATTGATTTTACACAAAAAAAAGGGGGTGTAGCTGCAAGGCACTCCAATGCTTAAGTGAGTAGAGGTACAATAGAATAGGTGAGTTAGAGTGAATCAGAATACCTGACCCTTTAGTGAAAAAGGGTATTTATAGTGTGCCCCAGCGTTGGGCCAAGGTCCCTCTTTGGGCTAGATCAGCTAGGCCCAAGGAAGAACTGCCAAGGAACGCGTGAGAAGCGTGAAGACCTAGCTAAGAGGCCTGGTCCTTGGTCCAACTGCCCCTATCTTTCAGGAGATAATAAGGGACAGTTGGGTGACGTGGCAGACTGGTTCTTTGCCCGTCCTGAGTGCATGCCCGTCGTATAAGAAACTTGTCTGACTATGAGGTGCCCCTGTCCGTCTGCTAGGCGTCTCTGCTCGAGAATATGGGCCTCTGCTCGACCTGTTGGGCCGTAGCCTAATACATTCTTGAGGCCCAGTCCGGAACAGGAGCCCCCCAAGTCGAGTCTCCGAGTCGGAGTGATGAATTGTAATGTAGTCGGGCGCAAGCACAATGGATAAAGAAGCGGGCATATAGCCGAGTTGATCATGATGTTTATAGAGTTGACTGTAATATTCTTTTCCGTCGGGCATGTGACGTTCAACAGAGTCGAGGACGTTTCATGGGGTCGAGGACGTTTCATAGAGTCGAGTTTGAAAGTCTTCGTCGGACACGTGATGTTTAAGAGAGTCGAGGATGTCTTACAGGGTCGAGGATGTTTCATAGAGTCGGGGAGGCGTATGGTTTCTCGGTGTCGTTCAAGATTCCTTATGGATTGACGTGTTTCAACATTAATAGTGTGTTGCTTCGTTTATTGTGCAAACAACGGTGTAGGTAGTAGGTAATGATGACTTGACGCGTCAATCCATGCGCTTATGGCTATAAAAAGGGGGTAAACTATTTCATTTGAACTTTTTTCGCTCAGACGTTCACCGAAAGCTCTGAAGAAAATTCCTCTCTCCGCCCGTCTCCGCCACCTGAAACGCCGTTGTTGCTCGAGCGCCGTTGTTCCATTTCCTTGTTTTCACTATGTCAGGTGCTGATCTTACCTCTAATCCTCTGTTATTTATGTTTTCTGCGTCTGGTAGCTAGGGACTGCATGATTTATTTGTATAGAGTAGGTATAATTAGCCTAAAAACAGCTTATTAGATTATAAGTGTGAAAATTTTCGGTAGGGTTAGGATATCCCGGGCAAAAATTTCATATGTGTATGAAAGAACCGGGCAAAAATTTCATATGGGTATAATGAATGAACCGGGCTTAAAATTCATACGCATGTGACTGTCACGGGCATGTATGTATGTGAATTTCCCCAAGTGAGGGTCCGGTGGTCACGGGCGTAAAGTCTACGTCAGTGTCACTTCGCGGGCCAGGACTTCACTTGCTCGCGAGGGTCGCCCCTTCTCCAGTCCTAGATCAGTAGTCAGGTTTTGGGACGTGCGTTTTTAGTCCTACGCCCTTTCACTTGACTTGCGGTGGAAGGTGGATTTGATGCGATGTCGAATTCCCTTTTTGTCTGCGTTTCAGGTACGACCGGGCGTCTTCAACCCAGAGGAGAATATACTGAACCGCGGCCCGTAGAAGCAGATGTTGTGCTCTTGAATGTCGAGGAGGGAAGTGCCGGGGGGCACTGAACACGTCTCCTCGTCTGGGAAAAATGACCTTTCCTGGCTTGCGGACGAACCCTTGGACAAGGAATCCTATTTTTGCGATGAGTCAACCCGTGCCTACGCCGTGGTGGAAGATCTGGGTCCCAGGGAGTCAGAAAATTGGCAGTATTGTGCTCCTAAAGAGGCGGACCGGATATGTCATCGCTTCCCGGGGAAACAATTTGCCATGTACGAGTTCGCTTTTCGAGAGGCGAGGGTCAGGCTGCCCTTCAACTCATTCCAAATGTCGAACTTCAAGTGGCTTCGGCTGGCACCGTCGTAGTTGTACCCCAACGCCATCGCTTTCATGCGAGCGTACGAATTAGTTTGTCGTTTCCTCGGCATCGAGTGCACTCGGCCTCTCTTCTTCCATATTTTCCATCTTCAACGGTCCGGTCTTCGAGGGCGTCACAACTGGGTTTCCTTTAAGCAGCCGGTGAGGCTGTTCAAGACGTACGTGGATTCCGCCCGACACTTCAAAGGGTGATGGTATGTGGTGAGGCCGATCACTCGTGTCGCCCTGCATTCTCTTTATTATTACAAGTGATATGCGGACGAGGAGGAGAAGCTCATGTCGAGGATACCGTTAAGGTGGCAGCCCGATCATTTCGATATTTCCACCAGCCATTATCGGGTGAAGTTCTCGAGTCTGGGTGTCGAGGACAGACTTGCTTACAAAAAGCTGGTGAAATTCGTGCAGAGTTTCAACCTAGCGGTTTGGGTCGACCGGAAAGGTGTCCCCTATGTTGATGAGGCCGGGATGCCGCTCTGCGAACCCCGTCTCATCAATACGAAGGCTCTGCTCGAATATGATACTGACGATCAGGCTATGGAATTATTGAGTAGGTGTTCTTTTAGTCCTATGCTCTTTTGTCTCGTGTTTTGTCCGCTAACGTTTGTGTTTTTATTTTGCAGGTGTTATGCCCTCTGCTCGTGACCGAGTTCTCAAGCTGGTCAATCAAGCAGGAGCCCCGAACAAGGTTCCTAAGAAAAAGAAGAAGGCAGCTCCTCGTGTCCAGGAAGTAGCTGGTGACTCTGGGGCGGGGACCTCGAACACGGCTAACCCGGTGCCCACTTCCCCACCGCCCATCCCGCGCTCCTCTCCGATCCATATACCAGATAGCCCGCCTCCATCTACCTCCCCTCTCCACAAGCGGAAGCGCCCAGATGGGACACTTGCTAGGTCTGCCTTGGCGGGGGGCAGCAGCCCAGGTGGCCCTGGGAGTTATTTACTGCCTCCTTGCTTCATAGAGCAGGAGTTTTTCAAAGTTGAAGATGCCATTGTTGTGTCAGCGCCTGAGGCGAAGGCCATTCTGACTGCAGTCATCAGGGTGATGGAGACGGCCATGGTTCTGACCAATACCTCCGTATCCATGGCTTCCCTGGAGGATGCCCTACTGAAGGTCCGTTCTAAAAATGACAAGTTGTCAAAGGACCTGTTGGACTATAAGGAGGAGCATCAACTGCAGGAAGGGCTGAAGAAAGAGCTGGAGGAAGTGAAAAGGGAGCGGGATACGCTGAAAACGGAAAAGGAGAGCTTGGAGGAGCAAGCCGCTGAGCATAAGAAAGTGGCCGAGGAAAATGCTGAGCTCCGTGCTCGTCTGGCTCTGCTCGAGGACACCGTCCGTCCCTTGGCGGATGAGAATGAAGAGGAGCTCGCTCTCCGTTCCCGGGGTGAACTGGTGGGACACATCCGTTCGCTCAACTAGTACCTGATGGTCGTGTTCAAAGAAGGGTTTGACAATGCTGTCGAGAAACTGATGATACTGAACCCTGAGTTGGCGACGGAGGGGTCAGGTCACAATTACTGCATCTAGGACGGGGAGATTGTGTGTCCCTTCGAAGCAGAGGAGGAGCTGGGAGAAGAGGAAGAGTAACTCCGGGCGGAGTCTTGGGTTATATTTTGTATATTTGTATGGCCTGCGTGCCTATTTTGTATGGCCTGTGTGCCTAGCTTGTATGAATATTAGCCTTCGGGCATACTTGTATTTTCTTCGGCTACGGCCGCGTTTGAATGAATGTTTTGTTTTAGCTGTTACCTTGCTCGGTTCTATTTATTTTATATTTGTTATGTATTGAACTATTTATGCTCGACTATGTTGGTCTCGTCAGTTTAGGGAACCGAGGAGGTGGCGGGCGTTGTGCTCGCTGAAAATTGAAGCCGAGTTCGCGATTGGAGAACTCCGACCTCGGGGCTTGGGCCTTCCCATCGTGAGTTGGGTGCTCTACCAATCTTGGTACTGTGACGCTGGGGCTCGCTTGAGGTCCCAACTGTCGGGGAGGGTTGTGTCCGCTCTAGGGGTCGTGTTCGTCCCTCGGTAGCGTGGATCCTCCCTGTGGTTTGGTGGTGGAGAGCGTGGTCGTACCTCCCATGTCTCCCCGCGATATATTTAGTTGTAATATTGTCTAAGTTTCTCTGTGTTCCATGGTCGAGCGAGTTCTTCACCTTGTAGGTTTTCCAGTTAGTAGGCCCCGTTGCTCGTCTTGTCGCGGACGCAGTAGGGACCTTCCCAGTTGGCGGCCAGTTTACCCTCTCTTGGAATTTTTTGATTTCTTCTGAGGACTAGGCTGCCCACCTGGAACTCTCTCTTTACGACCTTCACGTCGTGGCGCAAGGCTATTTTTTGTTTGAGGGATATTTCCCTAAGGGCTGCTTCGGAGCGGATCTCGTCGACGAGATCCAACTCGGCCCTAAGTGCCTCGTCGTTCATCCCCTCGTCTAGGGGTTCCTCTATGCGTCGCGTTGGCTCTCGTATTTCTATTGGGATGAATGCTTCAGTGCCGTATGTTAGTCAGAATGGGTTTTCCCCGGTTGTGGAATATGGTGTCGTGCGGTATGCCCACAGGACGCTGTGTAATTCCTCGACCCATGCCCTTTTCGCCTCGCCGAGTCTGTGCTTCAGCCCGCGCAGGATTACCCTGTTGGCCGCCTCTGCTTGCCCGTTTGTCTGAGGGTGCTCGACGGATGTAAAATGTTGTTTAGTACCTAAGCTAGCCACGAAGTCCTGAAATCCTCCGTCCGTGAATTGCGTCTCGTTGTCCGTGATGAGGACCTGAGGTATGGCGAACCGAGCGAGGATATTTCGTTTGAAAAATCGAAGAATGTTCTGTGCTGTTATTTTGGCCAGTGCCTCTGCTTCGATCCATTTGGTGAAATAGTCTACCCCTACAATGAGGTATTTATTCTGGTATGATCCAGTTACGAAGGGTCTGAGGATGTCCATGCGCCACAACGCGAAGGGCCAAGGAGAGGAGAGTGTTTTTAGTTCGTTCAGGGGTGCAAGGTGCATGTCGGCGTGTCATTGACATTTGTCGCATTTTTTGACGTGTTCCTTGGAGTCGTGTTGCATAGTCGGCCAATAGTAGCCTGCTCGAAGAGCTTTTCGTGCGAGTGATCATCCACCGAGATGTTGGGCGTTGATTCCTCGGTGCATTTCCCCCAATATGTCGGGAACTCTCTCTTCCTCGACGCATTTGAGTAACGGGATGGAGAGTCCTCTATGGTAGAGTTTCCCTTCGAGGAGGACGTACGAGCACGCCCTACGTTTGGTGACGGTTGCCTCTTTAGGGTCAGTGGGGAGTTTGCCCTTTGTGAGGTAATCATAGATGGGCGTCATCCAACAATGTGTATCCCCGATCACGTTAACCTCAAGTGGGGGAGGCGGCTTCTCGATACTAGGTCGAGGAAGGATTTCCTGGATTACTGATTTGTTTCCGCCCTTCTTTCTCGTGCTAGCTAGTTTCGACAGGATGTCTGCTCGTGTGTTGTGCTCGCGAGGTACGTGTTGAATTTCCCACTTCTCAAATTTTTCGAATCTTTCTTTGACTAGAGCCAAGTACTCGATGAGGTTGTCGTTCTTGGTTTGGTACTCTCCCCGTACTTGTGATGCTACGAGCTGGGAGTCTGTTGATATTTTTACTTCTTTTGCTCCTAAGTCCTCGGCCAGTCTCAGGCCGGCGATGAAAGCTTCATATTCGGCTTGGTTGTTGGATGTTGGGAAAGCTAATGCTAATGAGACCTCAATCAGGATTCCGTCCTCGTTTTCGAGGATGATCCCGACCCCGCTGCCCGTCGTGCTGGAGGTGCCATCGACGAAGATCGTCCATTGATGGGCGCCGTCCGCTGGTGCCGGGATGTGAGTCATTTCCGCAACAAAGTCGGCCATGGCTTGAGCTTTCAGAGCTTTCCTGTTCTCGTACTGTATATCGAATTCGGAAAGTTCCAGCGACCATTTTAGCATTCTGCCGGCCATGTATGGCCGCCCGAGGAGTTGTTTTATTGGTTGATCGGTTCTTACCTTGACCGTGTGAGCGAGGAAGTAATGACGTAATCTCCTCGCTGCGTTTATGAGAGCTAATGCAACCTTTTCAATTTGTTGGTATCTGAGCTCGGGGCCTTGGAGTGCTTTGCTCGTGAAATAAATAGGTTTTTGTCCCTCGTCGGTTTCTCTGATTAGACCGGCACTGACGACCTCGGTTACTACGGACAAATACAGGTATAAGGTCTCCCTTTCCAATGGTCTTGATAGGACCGGGGGTTCGGAGAGGACCCTCTTCAAATGGAGTAGTGCTCGTTCACATTCGTCGGTCCATTCGATGTTGGCCTCCTTACGGAGGAGTCTAAAGAAAGGTAGTGCGTGCTGGGCGGATTTGGCGATGAAACGGGAGAGTGAGGCGAGCACCCCATTGAGGGTTTGGATGGATTTTTTAGATTTCGGGGTCGGAAATTCTGAGAATGCTCGACATTTGTCGGGGTTGGCCTCAATTCCCCTCTCGGTGAGGTAGAAACCTAGGAATTTTCCTGCCCGGACGCCGAATGTGCATTTCTTAGGGTTAAACCTCATTTTTCATTGTCTCGCCTGTTCGAAGACTTTGTAGAGGTGTCGAACGTGGTCGGTCTCCTCGTGTGATTTGATGATCATATCGTCCATGTATAACTCGAGCATATCCCCGATTTCTCCTCGGAAGACTTTGTTCATCATGCGCTGGTACGTGGCCCCGGCGTTCTTGAGTCCGAAGGGTATTACGTTGTAGTAGTAATTGCCAATCGGGGTCATGAATGCTGTGTGTCTCTTGTCCGTGTCCGACATAGGGATTAGATTATATCCGCTGTATGCATCCATGAAGGACAAGAGTTTGAAACCTGCAGAGTTGTCAACGAGTTTATCTATGTTAGGGAGAGGGAAAGCATCTTTGGGACAAGCCCTATTAAGATCAGTATAATCAACACACATACCTCATTTTCCATTATTTTTCTTAACGAGGACTACATTAGAGAGCCAGGTTGTATACTGGGCTTCAGAAATAAAATTTGCCTCTAAGAGGTCTTTTACAGCTCGCTCGGCAGCCTCCGCTTTCTCGGGGGACTGCTTGCGCCTACGCTGTGCCACGAGCTTGATTTCCCGGTCCAAAGCTAATTGGTGACATGCAACCTCAGGGTCTAGGCTGGGCATTTCCGAGGCATTCCATGCGAAGAGATCGAAGTTCTCCCTGAGGCATATCGCGAGTTGCTTCCTTGTTTCTTCGGGCAGCTCCTTGCTTATCTTTACCGTTCTGTCAGGGTCGTCGCCCAGAGGGACGAGCTCGAACTCTCCGTCCGGGACTGGGCGGAACGGGTGAGTGAGAGCCTACTCCTCGGTGGGTTTCCACTCTTCAATGTCGTCCTGGCCGATGCGGCAATCGAGGTCGATGGCGTTGATTCCCTGGAGGGGAGGCTCCTCGGCCCTGGGCTTTTTGTTACTCTTTGTATTAACTGTGGCTTGTCCTTTTATTGCAGCATCGTAACACCTTCGGGCAGCTTCGATGTCGCCGTGGATGGTGACTACGCAACCTAGTTTGGTGTAATATTTCATCTTCAGGTGGACGGTAGACGGGACCGCGGTCAGCTCAGCTAGAGTCGGACAGTCGATGATGCAGTTGTAAAGAGAGGGACATTCTATGACCAGGAACTGGATCTTGATTTCTCTGGCCGTCTCTTGCTCTCCGAAGGTGACGATGAGCTCGACGTAACCCCAAGGCTTTGTCGTGGCTCCGTTGAATCCTTGGAGGTCGGACCTGAAGTAGGGAGATAGGTTGGTTTTGTCCAATTTTAGGGTTTTGAAAAGGTGGACGTACATGATATCCACCGAGATGCCTTGATCGACCAGAATGCGTCAAACGTTGAAGTGAGCCATCTTGGCTATAATCGACAATGGGATGCCCGAGTTTGCGGAACCACCTGGAAGCTCCTCTAGAAAGAAAGATATTGGGTTGGATTTGCCTCGGTACTTTGTCAGCGTCACCTTTTGCTCGGGCGCGGTCAGAAGGAGCTCGTCGAACTTGCGCTTTACCGAAAGGGCGGCAGCCTCGCCGTTCATCCCTCCGCCTAATATGACAAGGGCAGTCGGAAAGTCTTCCTAGGGGCTGAGAGCAGTGATCCGCCCTTTGGGTGGTGTCCCGGGGAAGCTGAAGTCTTCTGGTCGTGATATGCAAAGGGCCACCTGATAGGAAGACTCGTCGGGGGGAGTGTCCTCCCGGGGTCTCTTCTTTTCTGGCTCTTCGTGTTTGGAGGTTTCGTTCCTCCTAGTGTATTTCTTGAGATGCCCTTCTTGGATCAAGATCTCTATTGCGTCATTTAGGTGAACACAGTCTTCAGTCACATGCCCATGGCTTATGTGGAACCTGCAGTATTTGGACTTGTCGGTGTGAGGCTTGGGTGCAGACGGTTTAGGAACCTTACCCTGCCCTATTTGAACTTGGAGTTGATGCATTCGGCGAGGATGCGCTCGCGGGGAGCTGTCAGTAATGTATACTCGCTGTATCGTCCCGCGGGGCCTCTTCCTTCCCGGGGTTCACGGGGTTTCTCTTCCCTTTTCCTATCTCCGTTGCGATGGGGAATGTTCGGATCTTCGCGCTTGGGGTGATCGGTTTCCCCGGTGGTGCGGCTGCTGCGAGCATTGTGGGCTACCTGCTTTTCCTTGTATCTGATGTAAGCCTGTGCTTTATGCAGGAGGTCATTCAGAGTGCGGGGAGGTTCTATCCCAACTGCTCGGCTAAGCTTGCTTCCGGGCAAGAGTCCCCTCTCGAGGAGATATTTCTTCATATGTTCCGTGGTGTCCACCTCGACAGCTTCTTGGTTGAATCGTTCGATGTACGAGCGCAATGTCTCCTTTTTCCTTTGTACTATGGCTTCAAGGGTCGCCTCCGTCTTGGGATGGCGCCGGGAGGCTGTGAAATGCCTCGTGAACAGGGACCTCATAACTCTCCAGGATGTGATGGACATTGGGGCCAAGCTTTTGTACCAGTCCATGGTTCCTTTCCTGAGGGTCGTTGAGAACAGCCTGCATTTGAGATGCCCGGTGATGTCGTTGCGGTAGTCGAGCATTGCATTGACATTGTCGACGTGATCGTCGGGGTCAGTGGTCCCGTCGTAGATGGCCAGGTTTGGGGGTTTCTCCATGCCTTTGGGGAGTGGAGCTTCCATTATTGCCCCTGACAGGGGGCAATGTAGGTCTTCTTCGTCACTCCTTGGTGGGGAGAGCTCGTTGTGGTCAGGCCTCCGATCGCGCCTTGGCGAGGCTCCCGATCAGCCGGAGTCACGGCGGGCACGCGCCCTACTCATGTTGGGCTCTGGGGAGCGGCGTCCCCGTTTCTTTGTCGCCTCAGGATGTTGTTGTGTCCTCCTTTCTTGTTGAGTTCGGCCCTCCTGTAGATCAGCTTCTAGGGCCATGATTCTCTCGTGTTGCTGGTAGAGCATGGAGCTGGCCTGGTTGAGGGCGTTCACCATAGCAATCAAGGTGGCGTCCCCTTCGACGGGAACGAGAATGGGTTGAAACATGTCAGTCACCTGGTTTTGAACTTGAGGCGGGTTCCCATTGTTCTCGGGTTCAGGAGACGGGGTGGCTGGGCGCCCATCTTGGGCGTCAGCCTCATGGTATTGCAGATTGTCCTCCATTGTGTAGTCGACGAGGGGACGGTTGCGTTCGTTGAGTTGTTCTCCGGACATGCTGGAAGGATGGTGTTTGGGCTTTGATCTTCTGTTGTGGAAGAATGGGAAACTAGTTTCCCACAGACGGCTCCACTGATCTTACTTGATCAAGAGGACCTTCCAGTGACTTGATGTAACGGCCAAAGAATGGGAGAAGAAAGGGGGGTGTACCTGCAAGGCACTCCAATGCTTAAGTGAGTAGAGGTACAATAGAATAGGTGAGTTAGAGTGAATCAGAAAACCTGACCCTTTAGTGAAAAAGGGTATTTATAGTGTGCCCCCAGCGCTGGGCCAAGGTCCCTCTTTGGGCTAGATCAGCTAGGCCCAAGGAAGAACTGCCAAGGAACGCGTGAGAAGCGTGAAGACCTAGCTAAGAGGCCTGGTCCTTGGTCCAACTGCCCCTAACTTTCAGGAGATAATAAGGGACAGTTGGGTGACGTGGCAAGTGACCTGGCAGACTTGTTCTTTGCCCTTCCTGAGTGCATGCCCGTCGTATAAGAAACTTGTCTGACTGTGAGGTGCCCCTGCCCGTCTGCTAGGCGTCTCTGCTCGAGAATATGGGCATCTACTCGACCTGTTGGGCCGTAGCCTAATACATTCTTGAGGCCCAGTCTGGAACACTTATCAAGTTAAATTTATTTTATGTTCTAAAAATAGAGTTTCACTATTTCCATCATTAATGTAGTATCAATATACCCCTCTATAACTTAAATCAAAAAGTAAAGTGACATTAATATTATTTAATCTCTGTTATTCTATTTCCTGTATCAAATGTCTGATACTTAAATTTTTTTTGACTTTACAATAGGGTAAAGTTACTTCACTCATCTCATCAAACTCAATGCTACAACTGCAAATGACATAATAATAATAATAATAATAATAATAATAATAATATCTTATGATTTGATGGAAACCAGAGGCCTTGGAAATAAGATGATTGTTTGAAGATCTACCACTTCAATATTGTAATCAAAGTTGATTTTATGTATACTCAATGATCTTAAACTTCAAATCATAACATTATCAATAAACTTTATTATATTTTATTATAAACAAAATCATAATCTATAATATTTAATTATAAATTTAAGTTACTATTATTTCAATAGTCATAATTATAATATTATTTTTTGAAAGAAAAGATATATTATCTATCACTAGCGTTCAAACGGGCACTCCCGTCCCCGTTTGTCCGCTTTTTTAAGGTACACCGCATGAAAATATTAACAGTGTCAACTTGTATAAGTTTGATTTTAACATTAGTTATTTATATGATGAGACTGATGATATTAATTCAGAAATTATTAAAAAAAATGGTACTATGTAATTAGCAAGATTGTTATATTCAAGTAAATATAAATATAGATCATTAGAACATGTACATGGTAGTAACGTTTTTCCTATAGGTTTGACCAATATTAAAATAGAAAAATATGCTAAAATATTAACAATATCAATTTTTATAATTTTGATTTTAATATAAACTATTTATATGATGAAACATGTGATATATAGTAAATTTTGTTTAAAATGTGTAGTAATTTGATGTAAAATAATTTGAAATATATTATTTGTGTAATATATCTCTTAATTTCACTTAATAGAATTATCTGCTCATGACTTTCCGAAAAAGAAACTTATTTCTCCATTTTTTAAATCTTAATACAAAAAAAAAAATAGACTACACTAATAATATTTTCTCCTTCACTTTCCTACACATAAATCTTTCTGTATCATTTTAATGTTAATGAACCTCCTATTTCAATGGTTTAAAAATAATCCTCACCATCATTTTTATACTAAGAAATCAATCCAACATTGTATAAAAAAAACCATTAATAAAAAGGATAACAAAAAATCTAGAATAAAGTATAATTGAAAAATTATAAAGTTAAAACAATAAAAAAAGATAAAAACAAAGGAAATAAAGGAAAAAAATCCTGGTTGTCGTCGCCCCAATTTTTTCGGCATCCACACACCTCTATTATCTAACTGTTCAATTATGTAAAATTGTAAAAAAGAAAATTTTGGTTTTGGTTTTTTATTTTATTCTTGATTTAAATATTCAATTCCCCTATCAAAATTTAATTCTTTTCAATCATTATTATTCATTTTTTTTATGAAGTTACCTAAATCTCCCTTAAACTAATAGTGAGACAATGTGAATGTTTGCAAATAAGTGGAAGTTTATAATGTAAATCAAATTAAATTTATTTAGAAGTTAGAAAAAAAAAACTTAAATAAGAAGATGAATATGATTAAAAAAAAGGAAAATATGAACTATTGCTACATGTAAGTTATAGCATATGTAAGGATCCTTAATCAACAAACCAACGTAAGTTTGGCCTACCTCAATTTACTATTTTTATTTTTCATTTGATATTAATACATATTTGTTTCATTAAATTTTTCATTAGCTCCCAATATCAAGAACATAAATTAAGTATTAAATTTATTTTGGACAAACATCATTTTGGACTCACGTTACCCTTACACCACGTATAAAAGTACCTTATAATCCACTTCAATGCTTTCCAGTGAGTATCTCCTTATAAAATATTAACTTGTATAGACATGAGATAATAAAAATTAAATGAGACAAATAAAGAGGAACCAGACATAAAGGGAAACTGAGAAAATAAGATTAAAGTGTTATTGTTGAATGATAGAAGTCATCTCTTTCTTCTTTCCTTGTCAAATATCTTCTCTTCCTCAATAGTATGTGTGTTATTTTTCCTCTTCGATGCGGCTTCATCAACTTATATTCTCCCAATATCCTCTGTCACCAATTTCTTCTTTCCTTGACAATTAGTTCCTTTTTTGTTTAATCATATAACATTAGAGCACTACTTATTGGAAGTTTTTCTTTTTCACTTTGGGAAATACAATACAACTGTAAATTTTATATATTTAAGAAGTAAAAGATGGAAACTGCCAAAACTGCAAATTGGTAAATATCCGGTTATTTAATAAAATAATTATTTAATAAAGTTAAAAAGATAGTGTTTTCATTGAGAAAGAGATGGAATTTAAAATAAATAAAAAAATTAATTTTTAATTTGCGTCACCACTTAGTAGTTAATGGAAGTTATAGGTGTGAGATGTTTTTTAAGAGATGGAAGTTAATCGGTAACCAACAAAAGTTATTAACCATTCAAGTTTTTAAATTAAACTATTTTTATTTATTTTAAAAAAGGGTAATTTTGGAACAAAAATAGTCCACTCCAAAAACTTGTATTCTCTCGACATATCATAATTTTGGACTCACGTGCCCGTTTGTCCGCTTTTTAAAGGTGCATCGTGTGAAAATATTAATAGTATCAATTTTTATAAGTTTGATTTTAACTTTTACTATTTATATGATGAGGATAATAATATTAATTCATAAATTTAATAAAAAAATTGTACTATGTAATATTCGCAAATTAAATTTTATTATGAATACCAAAAGGTGCATTATGACATAATTTTATTTACCCAATTTTTTTCAATCAAATCAATAATGTGAGTGGAATAATCTATAGGTTAGAAATGAGTATTACGAAAAAAGAAACATGTTACACATAATTTTTTTGTATTTTATATATTGTCATAGATTACTTAAAACCATAAGAAATTATCCTATGGAAGAATACATGTGATCCCTGGCCAAGATACATCCAACTGCTCTCCAGATTTCACGCATTAAAAATAGTGGGTTGTTATAATCGCTCTCTTTATAAAGAGCACACATGCCAATTATGTGTACACATTTTCAAATTCAAAATTCATTCATTCTTTTCCCAAACATACTGACTTGAGCGTTGAAGTGATAACCTTGCAAATTAGTACCTCCTCGTTTGTATCAAGCTCAGATCCACCATATAGTTCATCACGATCACTAATTTTCCGATTAATTCTGACTCCACTGCCAAATAATATTTGAAGTTTTAGTCCCTAAATTTTACGGTCTTAAAAGTTAGACTCTAATTTTTAAAAGTCATGTATAGTCCTATATCATGTTTCATTATTGTAAGATATCTGAAATACATTCGTAAAAATAAAATATTTAAAAAAATTAATATTATTCTAGATTTCGTTAGTTTTATATTTTATTTGTATAATCTAGGACTAACTATTGTCTTTTTTATATTGAATCTGTAGGAATACGTCATGCTAAAACTATTGTCTTTTTTATAGCAATCTTGCTAATTATATAGTACAATTTGTTTTCTTAATTTAGGAATTAATATCATTATTCTCATAATATAAATCATTAAGATTAAAATCAAACTTATAAAAATTGACACTATTAAAATTTTCACGCGGTGCACCTTAAAAAGCGGACAAACGGTGCCCGTTTGAACGCTAGTATATATAAAGGGGATATACACGTTTGGTCTTGCATATTTTCTATTCCATAATTACCCTTCACTTATTTTATATTTTACAACTCAAGACATCAATTTAAGTAACTTCTACATGCAATAACCACCTAGAAGTTGTAAGAAATAGAGATAAAATAACCATAAGGAAGATTTAAGGAAGAGAGATAAGCATAATATCATAAGAACAAATTTCATATATTTCACAAAAATGGATGAAATTCTTGAACATAACAATGACTCATTAATTCTAGAACATATATGCTGCAAATTGAAGTGAATTCAATTCATTATGGCATGATAGATTACTGTACATGATCTGACGTAAGATTTTAAAACACATTTGCAAAAGCAAAACAATCTAACCTCAAATCATGTACCGTAAGCTTTCATAGCAATGAAAGTTTCCGTCAATTTTCAATATCATAATACAAACATGTAGGTTTATGTTTTGTACATTTATTTAAGAATCCAGTTCCACTTATTTGACTATTAATCTTCCTATTATTAGGCTTTGGACTTCTTAATATTACCCACATTAGAAATAATTTAGCTCCCTACTTTTACGTCGCAAGTGGCACATGGTCACATCCACTTCACCCATTTGCAATACTAAGTAACCAACTAACCTTCATTTCCTTTATTTTTGCAATTAATTAAATTATATATATATTTTTGTTAAGTTTCTTAATAATTTTAACGTCAAAATTATGAATAATTTTTTAATCTTATCTATAACTTATTTATTTTACATAAATATTAAAAAAAAATCTTTCAATTATTTATTAATTTTTTTAAAGATTGGAAATTGAAATCATCAAATACATAAGTTCTATAAATCTCTAATTTGTTTAACTCCAATACGCACTGATATCACATTTTTTTACCATATTTTCTTAGATGCAATATTTTGTAACTATGATTAGTGTTAATGTTAACCCTTAATCTCCATTGTTACACAAAAATGAAAAAGATAAAGATGAAAGAATCTATAATATAAGAAAATTTCTTGTTCTGGAAATACCATCATTGCCCTTTTCTCAAATAATTCCAATTCGCCACTTTAAGGGTATTTTGAGTCTAAATATTACTTTTTCCAACCAAATGATAAATGCAACTTAAAAAGTTACTAATAGTTTTGTTAAATGCATAGTATTGGTTACAAAGTGATTCAATTTGCTTTAAAGTAACTACAAATGAAACAAAAAGCAAACTAAATTATAATCCTAATGCATTGTTACAAAATAAGTGTACTTTCTTCACCATCTTCCAAATATTTTCCTTCTTTCACGTTCCTTTTATTATACAACTTTTCTTATTTACTTCCTTTTCTGCTTTCTCTCTCTTTCTCATCTACCTCTTCTTTCACTCTTTCATTTCTCATATTTTCTTTTTCTCCTCTCTCTCTCTCTCTCTCTCTCTCATATCTCTCTTCCTCATCTACCTCTACTCTCACTGTCATTCATTTCTCATATCTATCTTCTAACCTCACATTATTATTTTATTTTTATTTTTCCTTTTCTTCTAATTTTATTAACTAACTCAGTTTTTGTTTTTCTATTTTTCAGTTGTTATTCATCACTATTCATCACAGGTTTTTCTTTGCATTCATCTTTCAGATCTAAAACAGTTTCCGACGAAACCACCGGATCTGAAACATTTTCTGACTGAACCACCGGATCTGAAACAATTTTTGACGGAACCATCGAACCTGAAACTGAAACCACCAGATGTGAAATATGCACCAAAGGTTTCTCTTCATCATTCTTTGTTGTTTTTCTTTAATCATTATTACTAACAACTGTTTTTTTATGTTTTTTTTTATGTATTCAGACACTGATAAAGCGTTACATTTTTTTTACATATTCTAATCTATTCCTGTTTGCATGTATGTTTGATCCTTATTTTCAACCTTCATCTTCAAGTGTTATGTTTTATCGATTTCTGGTTATTTTTTCCTTCATCCCCTTTACATTGTTTTTCTTTTTTAGATATTTTACAGGTCAATGCTCTTCATCAATGAGGAATAATGATTCTATTTCATCAATGAGTTTTCCCTTAACTCCTTTTTCAATTTTTATTTATTATATTTATTATATTGCATGTTGTTTATGATTTTCCCACTAACAACTTTTCCTTTTTTTAGGTTCTCATTCGGAGGTTATTGTTCTTCATCAAGAATTTCTTCATTTTTTTCTGTCTTTATTGATTTTAGTTTATATTAATTTATTTGTGGAGATGGATTAATGATTGATGGATCTATTTTCAACACTATATTATTTCTCTTTGTTTTAGAATTTTCAGTGAAGCATGCTACTTGTATGGTTTCCCCCAATATACTTGATACATGTAAGTTATAGCATATGTAAGGATGCTTAATCAACAAACCAACATATGTTTGGCCTACCTTTCAATTTACTATTTTTATTTTTCATTTGATGTTAAGACATATTTGTTTCATTAAATTTTTCTTTAGCTCCCAATATCAAGAACATAAATTAAGTATCTAATTTTTTTCAAAAATATTAATTGTATATGCTTGATGTATTTTATTACTTATGAAAAAATTTCATTAAATATTAACATTTTGTTATATTTAAAAAAATCAAAAATAAAAAATTTACTGGATGGGAAGATCGTGGAGAGGACTGACGAGGGCGTTTGTCGCCCGTTGATTCGTCGATGTGTCCTTTCCTCTTCCTCTTAGGAGGAGAGGGACTGTGCCTTCTCTGGGGTCTCGCGGGAGACGGTGGTCGACGGGAATTGTCTTCGAGATGGGCGATTTTCTCACCATGGGCGAGGAGCAGCAGGTTTGTCTGATTTAGGATTTCGGCCAGTGCGGCGAAATCAGACCCTGAAGGAGTCGAGGGAAAGAGAGTTTCCGGGCGACTTTCCAGGGGTTGATCGCGGTCGGGAGAAGGTGATAATGTCTTCCCGTCTGGGTGATCTTGCACAGTTTCTTCGTGCGGAGGGTGATGAATGTTGCTCTCACGTTGCGTGAGGATCATGCCGTTGTTTGATCGGTTGTCCTGGTTGTCTCGAACAGCCATGGATCTTGGTAAAAACTTTGGTTCTTTGAAGACTTTGAGAGAGAAGAACGGGGAAATCAGATTCCCACAGATGGCGCCACTTGATCGTACCTGGAGATCAGGATCCGATACGGCTGGCTTCGAGAGTTGTTAAAAGACGGTCGGTGAGGAGAGGAGGGGGTGTACTTGCAAGGCACTCCGATGCTGAAGTAAGTAACCGAGCAAAGAGTGGGCAAGTACGAGAATTAAGGTCAGAGAATTGAATACCTGACCCTCCCAAATGAGAGGGTTTATATAACAGGTTAAGTGGAAGATTATTGGTCCATATCGTTGGGTGCGGATTGAGGAATCCGTAAAAATAGGTAACGATCAAAACTAGCCGTTGGAGGGTTCTGTCTTGGTCGGTATGCTCTTGGTCGACAAAGACCACTATTCTTGATTCTGCTTGACGTCGAGCGCTTCTGCTAAGTTGGTTTGCTTGGCCCAATTATGGGAATTGGGCCAGTCTAGAACAATCACTATTAATCAAAAGTTTTTCTTTGCATTCATCTTTCAGATCTAAAACAGTTTCCGATGAAACCACCGGATCTGAAACATTTTCTGACCGAACCACCAGATTTGAAACAATTTTTGACGGAACCATCGAACCTGAAACTGAAACCACTAGATGTGAAATATGCACCAAAGGTTTCTCTTCATCATTCTTTGTTATTTTTCTTTAATCATTATTACTAACAACTTTTTTTTAATGTTTTTTTATGTATTCAGACACTGATAAAGCGTTATATTTTTTTTACATATTCTAATGTATTTCTGTTTGCATGTATGTTTGATCCTTATTTTCAACCTTCATCTTCAAGTGTTATGTTTTATCGATTTCTGGATATTTTTTCCTTCATCCCCTTTACCTTGTTTTTCTTTTTTAGATATTTTACAGATCAATGCCCTTCATCAATGAGACATAATGATTCTATTTCATTAATGAGTTTCCCTTAACTCCTTTTTCAATTTTTATTTATTATATTTATTCTATTGCATATTGTTTATGATTTTCCCACTAACAACTTTTCCTTTTTTTAGGTTCTCATTCAGAGGTTATTGTTCTTCATCAAGAATTTCTTCATTTTTTTCTGTCTTTATTGATTTTAGTTTTCATTAATTTATTTGTGGAGATGGATTAATGATTGATGAATCTATTTTCAACACTATATTATTTCTCTTTGTTTTAGAATTTTCAGTGAAGCATGCTACTTGTATGGTTTCCCCCAATATACTTGATACATGTAAGTTATAGCATATGTAAGGATGCTTAATCAACAAACCAACGAATGTTTGGCCTACCTCTCAATTTACTATTTTTATTTTTCATTTGATGTTAAGACATATTTGTTTCATTAAAATTTTCTTTAGCTCCCAATATCAAGAACATAAATTAAGTATCTAATTTTTTTCAAAAAAATTAATTGTATATGCTTTATGTATTTTATTACTTATGAA
Source organism: Lathyrus aphaca (assembly GCA_963966055.1). Lineage (NCBI taxonomy): Eukaryota > Viridiplantae > Streptophyta > Magnoliopsida > Fabales > Fabaceae > Lathyrus > Lathyrus aphaca. Next base: position 30,090,419 of record OZ014525.1, read on the forward strand.
AAAGTTTCATTAAATATTAACATTTTGTTATATTTAAAAAAATAAAAAATAAAAAATTTACCATTTTTATAATTCTAAATATAATATCTCATATAATTTGGAATTTAACTTATATACATATCCACTAGATAATTGTGATTAAGAAGATATGTAAAATGTTTAATTTGTTTTTTAATTTTATTAGATATAATATTTATTTTTATTTGTCATTGATTAACTAATTGAAAAAAAATCATAATAATTATGTAGATCAAAGGACGAAGAAGAAAGTTCTTCTTATAAGAAGAAAATCCAGAAGAATCAATATCTTTATGCAGCATGCCTTATCAATACTCACACGCGGTTGATTTTACACAAAAATTCAAATTTATTATCAAGTTAAATTTATTTTATGTTCTGAAAATAGAGTTTCACTATTTCCATCATTAATGTAGTATCAATATACCCCTCTATAACTTAAATCAAAAAGTAAAGTGACATTAATATTATTTAATCTCTGTTATTCTATTTCCTGTATCAAATGTCTTATACTTAAATTTTTTTTGACTTTACAGCAGGGTAAAGTTACTTCACTCATCTCATCAAACTCAATGCTACAACTGCAAATGACATAATAATAATAATAATAATAATAATGTTTCTGACTGGCCCAATTCCCATAATTGGGCCAAGCAAACCAACTCGGTAGAAGCGCTCGACGTCGAGCAGAATCAAGAATAGTGGTCTCTGTCGACCAAAAGCGTACCGACCAAGACAAAGTTCTCCAACGGCTAGTTTTGACCGTTATCTAATTTTACGGATTCCTCGATCCGCGCCCCACAATATGGACCAATAATCTTCCATTTAGCCCCTTATATAAACCCTCTCATTTGAGAGGGCCAGGTATTCAATTCTCTGACCTTAATCCTCGTACTTGCTCACTCTTTGCTCAGTTACTTTAGCATCCTTGCAGGTACACTCCCTTTCTCTCCTCACCGACCGTCTTTCAACAACTCTCGAAGCTAGTCGTATCGGATCCTGATCTCCAGGTACGATCATGTGGCGCCATCTGTGGGAATCTGATTTCCCCGTTCTTCTCTCTAAATCTTCAAAGAACCAAAGTTTTTACCAAGATCCATGGCTGCTCGGGACAACCAAGAAAACCGATCAAACGACGGCATGATTCTCACGCAACGTGAGAGCAACATTCATCCTCCTCCGCACGAGGAAACTGTGCAAGATCACCCAGACGGGAAGACAGTATCGCCTTCGCCCGATCGCGATCAACCTCTGGAGAGTCGCCCGGAAACTCTCTTTCCCTCGACTCCTTCAGGATAGGATTTCGCTGCACTGGCCAAAACAGTATAAGGCGCATCTGTAGGGAGTGTTGTTATGAGACTTTAGCATAATCAGAAGAACAGAATCACCTAGAATCTAGGAAGTAACAAACCCTAATTCAAGGTGGAAGCTGCATGCGTTTCAGGATTGGATAAACCTACAGAAAGCCTAAAATCCATACACCTATTTAAGCAACAGAAACTCTCAGAATAGAGCACGAATTTAAGAAGACAAAATAGGGTGTTTTAATAGCAGGTTGTTTAATTGTAGCACTTTATGAGCTTTTAAGCAAAAGTGTATTTGTGTCTTGATTGAAACTGTGAAGTAAGATCAAGCTGTTTTGTTTGAAGTGTGACTTCAATTTTATTAAACTTGTAAACAAGATCACTGTGTGATTGAGGGGGAGTGAGTTGGTACTCATATCTAAGTTGTGTCTTAGGTAGAAATTGCATTGGGTAGATATTAAGTGAAAGATTAAACTGGGTGGTTTAAGTCTAGAATTAATATTACTTATAGTGGATTTCCTCCTGGCTTGGTAGCCTCCAGATGTAAGTGTGGTTATACACTGAACTGGGTTAACAAATTACTGTGTTGTTTAATTTTCCTGCACTTTAAGTTTTGGTTAAGTTGTCAAGTGTTTAAACATCTCATTCGACATCTCATACCTGATCACAGAATTTCAATAATCCTAATGCATTGTTACAAAATAAGTGTACTTTCTTCACCATCTTCCAAATATTTTCCTTCTTTCACGTTCCTTTTATTATACAACTTTTCTTCTTTACTTCCTTTTATGCTTTCTCTCTCTTTCTCATCTACCTCTTCTTTCACTCTTTCATTTCTCATATTTTCTTTTTCTCCTCTCCTCTCTCTCTCTCTCTCATATCTCTCTTCCTCATCTACCTCTACTCTCGCTGTCATTCATTTCTCATATCTATCTTCTAACATCACATTATTATTTTCTTTTTATTTTTCCTTTTCTTCTAATATTATTATCTAACTCAGTTTTTGTTTTTCTATTTTTCAGTTGTTGTTCATCACTATTCATCAAAGGTTTTTCTTTGCATTCATCACTACAACAAACAAGACATTAGACAGCGCTTTTTTTAGCCTTAGACAGCGCTTTAAAGCGCTGTCTAAACCTCCGCTGCTAAAGGTGTAGACAGCGCTTTTTAAAATGTTAAAAGCACTGTCTAATACCCCACCCTTAGACAGCGCTTTGGCCAAAAGCGCTTTATAAGACCCTCTTATTTTAAATTTTTTAGGTACACCTTAGACAACACTTTTTAAAAGCGCTGTCTAAGCCCCCCCCCCCTTAGACAGCGCTTAGGCCAAAAGCGCTGTCTAAGCCCCTCCTATTTTAATTTTTTTAGGTATACCTTAGACAGCGCTTTTCACAAAGCGCTGTCTAAGCCCCCCCCCCCCCCCCCTTAGACAGCGCTTTCTAATCCCCCCCTTAGACAGCGCTTTTGGCAAAAGCGCTGTCTAAGGTATACGAAATTTTTTGTAGGATTTGTTTGAAATCATTTTTTTACCAGGTTTATAAACCAGAATTTCTACCTGTTTTCAACCAGATTTTGGCAGACAATTTTCACATTTTATATATGCCATTTTGGCCTTTTTTTACCAATTTTTGGCTAACCAATTCAAACCAATTCAAACCAAATTTGCCATAAATGTATCAAAATATATACAAATTTATGTTTACATTTATAAGTCATTACATATACTACTACAAATGTACACATTAATTACACACTTTGAGCTCTATCATGTATTGACACCACTCCTCTTTGATTTCGTCCACTTGATCCTTTGTATAAGATGCACACTTGAATTCATCAAAGTACTACATAATAATATAACATATTTTGAATCAATTCCAACTATTTAATTAAATGAGATATGTGTAAATATAAAAATAACTCATAAGTTAGAAATACATACATCGGTGGGAATCTCTAATCGGCCTAACATGAGAGTATCTCGCATAAACCTCAACATGAAATACCCGCAATCTATTTGATTACGTTGAAGAGGACACTACATATGAAAAAAAAGTATGGATTATAAATCCTAAGTTTTATCAAGTGTAGTCATCACTAATATAATAAAAAACGCGGTAATTAAAAATATACCGCCACTTTAATCCATGTAATGGAGTTGGCGCCCCTCCTTGAGGTTTGGATAACTCGTTGGGCCCGAAAAGCTTGTAGGGCGCTAATAAAATAAAAATGAAGCAATTAGAACAATTCACATAAACTAAGAAAATTCACAATTCACATAAATTTTGAACATTCTCACTTACGTGTCAATTAGGACCTTCATATCCGGGTATGTTGTCCAATCATTTCCTAACGAGTCAAGATAATACACAATTTCTCGGATAGGATTGATTGCGAGCAACAACCAATGTCCACTGTAATGATTAGGCAAATGTTAGATGGTAACTTGGAAAATAATTATAATAGATGAATTGAGAATGAAATGCTAACCCGGTATTAAACGGTATAAAAAACAACTTCTCCGCATCTTTATTGTCCATGAGGATCCGAAGAACGTACTCCGTCACGGTATCCGGTCTACTTAACATTAAACCATAGTTGACGGTCGCGGGTGCTAAGAATCCGAATGACACGTCCAAACCATTGGGGCGCATCAATTTGTCATACAAAAACCTAATATAAAAACATCATTAACATAAAGTAAACATCATTAACATAAGTTGTTTAATTAATAAAACAAAGTAGTCCGGATTTACCTAACATATGTATTGACAACGTTGACGCCGATTTCTTCACGACCAAAAACTTGCATGAAGTCCTCATTACCAATCATTTGTTCGTAATCAAAGCCGAAAATCCCTACCTCCATAGGTATAGTCCGAACACCTCCGGTCGGTATATCGGTCATCTCTAGAAATGTCCTGAGGCACGACCTATACTTGGTGGTAGGTTTTTTCCTAGCTACGGACTTCTTAGCACCAGAACTTTGTACCCGTGCGGAGGCGTTGCTAACCTCCTTTTTTTGTTGTGCGGAAGCATTGCTAGCCTCATTTTCTTGAAGCTACATGTCATATAAATAGTTAGATCAAATTAAGAATGTAACAAATTCCATGAATATATGTCATATAATTGTATATTACCTCTTTTCTTGAAACCGTGGACTCGGTATGCCGTGGAATCGCACTATCTTTTGATTTGGATTTTGTGGGAGTCTATTTAACATAGGAAAATATGTAAGTAAAATTTTAAGCATAAATTTTAAACTTTGAATATACCAAGGAAATTAACATAAGTTGTAATCATACCTCATATCCTACGCATATGAGGTTTGTCGGCCATGCAACAAACGAACCTACTGCTTCGTGCACCGTTGTTGCATCCGAATCATCGCTAGGATATGGTAATGCTGCATTCGGCTCAACTGCAATATCAACTGATACCTTCAAACATCCAGCAGGGAGCTCTCTAGTGTGGAGTAATACTCCGCTAACGTTATGCACTTTTCCCTTGCCAACCATCCGATAGTATGGTGACGACAAATACAGCTGACAATGGGAAATGCCCTAAAACCAATAATAACAAGAAATCGTTAATGTGTATATATGTCAAATACATAATTTAAGCAAATAGTTCAATTTAAGACAATTATATGTAATTACCTCTGGAATGTTCGGCTGAAAGGTACAGTTGATACTGTCTTTGTCCGAAGCATCTCTGTATACTGTTGAGGCGCTAGCCTCTCTTTCTCTCCTCAATGCATCAAGCTCAGCTTGCATGGCTTCCATTCTTGCATGAAGCTCCCGATTACTAGGAGCCTTTCCTTTTTTAATACTCATGGAGGTCGGAGTGACTCCAAATCCCTTACCCCTCACCCGACCAGAGTACTCAGGGACATCTAATGCCCGACCAAGTATGCTCCTAGTATCATCGGGAGATAAAGACTGAGATAGCTCCTCCTGAAAAATCAGATGAATACCGTACACTTGTCAAATATTTGTCTATAAAAATGTTATTCAATTAATGAAAAAATGTTATACTTACACATTTCTGGTATACGTGTAAAACTTCTTCTTGAGGAACTCCAGATTTGCCCACACGGGCTTCCTTCCACAAAACATGTGCAGGAAGAGATGTTTCTGAACTTTCCTCCTTCTGCAGCTACACATTAAGTCATACAATTTGATCAGATAAAACTAATATATGATGAACAAATTTGTTATCGCAATTTATAAATACTTACCATGGATTGTTCTAACCGTCCATATCCGACACGTCCTTTTCGGTACGGATATGCGGGACTTGATGCTCTTTCCCGATTTATAGCACTTATTCTTTGAAAAACCGGGTCTTGTCTTTTGGATTTGAAAGCTTCCCATTCTTCAGCCGATATCAAACTTTCATATTTTTTGGGAAGCTCCGCATCCACAAAATTACCATCTGCATCCTTAAGGAACTTGGATGATAAAAATGTCCGAAACCCTCTTAGAAGCTTTCCGGCCAATTTCATACAAAAGCCTCTTCTTTCTTCTTCGATGTTAAAACATCGCTAAGAAAAAAATACAGATTGATAGTTAGTATCGGTAATTGAAATAACATAATTGATACCGTATAATTAAGGGCCAAATGATTGTACCTTTATCTCACTCCAAATTTTTTCTTTGGACTCATTCAGCTCTTTGTTTCTCCAATCATCACATGTAATGGGAATTTCATTCCTTACTAGTGCACCGATAAAACTAGTTAAGGTATGTCCATTAGGTTCTATAAGCTGTCCCTGGGTGCTCCAATAGACATCTAGTATGATGCCTCGAGATCTTCCTTGGACCACCCTTCTCATTACTGTGATGCCTCTTCGAATTTCTTCTTCCGCGGATACTTTTTTAGGAACTTCCTCAGGTTGGTCATCAGCCATGTCTAACCTGTAATAAACCAAGGAAATCATCAAATATCAAATATAACTTATAATCAAAGCAATTGAAAACAAAAAAATAAAGAAATCATGCATTATCATATATAACTTATAATACTTGTAATTGAAAACAAAAAAATAAAGAAATCATGCATTATCAGATATAACTTATAATCAAAGCAATTGAAAACAAAAATATAATGAAATCATGCATTATCACATATAACTTATAATCAAAACAATTGAAAAAATAAAATAAAGAAACCATGGATAATTTACCTAAGTCACTAACATCTCTTTCTTTTCTTTGTTGGAATATTAATCACTTGTTTCTTAGCAATGCGTACGGATGAATTGATCCAAATTCCCTCATTATGATCGTTTCTTATATATGACTCATCATGTATAAGATCCTCAACTTCATCATTTCTATTCAACTCATTCCGTCTAATGCATGACTCATTCTCAACATCAATATCATATTGATCGACACCGCTTTCATCAGTCACTTTGTTAGAGAAAAGCACTATAGACCATTTTGTACTCTTCGGGTCATTCACATAGAACACTTGTTTAGCTTGAGATGCTAGTATAAAAGGTTCATCTTTGTACCCCACCCTAGTAAGATCAACTTGCAAAAATCCAGACTTATCCATTCGTATGCCACTACTATTCACCTACTTGCAACCAAAGATGGGAATCTGAAACTTCTCGTAATCAAACACCCAAATGTGCTCAATAACTCCAAAATATGACAAATTTGCATATTTGGGGTTTAAGTCCTTCATACTTGATATATGCATTGCTTCAGCTAGCACGGTGACACCACTATTTTGCATAGTACTCTTATCATCTTGTTCTTTGGTATAAAATGTGTATCCATTAATTGAACATGCGCTATGAGAAAACACATGCAAACTTGGACCATATGCCAAACATCTCAACCTTTCTGTTACCGAAGAAGGATCTGAAGAGCGCTTCAAATAAATATGATCCTTCAACCATTGTATGAAACTTTGATTGTGCTCTATAACTATCCAATTTTCATTTCTGTTCGGATTTAACCTTCGGAGTACATCCTTGTGCATTTCAACATATGGCTCAACCTCATTATTATTGTGCAGAACATACAAATGAACTTGATCCCGTTCATCCCTTGATATTGTCACAATTTTATTCCCAATTAATTTTTTACCTTCCATTTTGTCGAAAATCTGAGCTCTGGGGAGTCCAATCGATTGAACGTTAGACAAATATTCAGTACAAAACTCAATACATGTTTTATCCATGGTTATCCTACTTAAAAAACAGATCCATGTTTTATCCATGGTTTTCCTACTTAAAAAACGTATACATAACCAATGTTAATATAAACTTCAATAACGTATCCGATACGCCAATATACCAACTTTAATTACCTCATCACTTTCATTTTTTATATTACAAGAATCAAATTTTTTCTATTACAATATACCTATAACTATACCTATAACTATATAAGAGTTCGTTCAATCATTTTATGGGAGAAATCTTTTGGCTAGATTTGCAGCCAGAAAGCAAACTGTTGTTGCTTTAGAATGAAATGTTAGTGGACCTGTCATGTCCTACATGGATTCTATGAGGAACCACATTAGATTGCTAATGGTTGTTATCAAGGTGTATTAGCAGTTGGATCTATTTGTGGAATTCAAGATTTGAAGTTCCTTTGAAGAAAAAGAGAGAGTTATTCTCTATTGAAGTGGAGTTTCCTACACCTATTATAAGGGATATTTTTTCTATTCAACATCCTTTGATACAATCAACACCATATTCAAACAAATAAAACTAAGTTGTTAGAAGTGTAGTTATATCAAAATGGAAGTTCTAAACTAATAAATGGAAGAGACAAAGTCCTTTAACGTGAAACAAAGTTTATTCAAAGTCCTTTAACGTGAAACATCTAATTACAAGTATCAAAGTTCAGAACATCTAAATACTGATATCACCATTAAGAAACACATTATATGGAATATCAAGACACTTGTTTGTAGCATCAATTGGAACAAAAACAATCAACAAAGAAACATTATATTTTCAACAATTTACAAGCTTCAGACAGTCACACACATTTTTCTGAAATAAATAAATAAATAAATAGGCAAAATAAATAAATAAACTTAGCAGGACAAACTACAACAACAGCATACACATCAAGAACAATAGCAGTAACATGGCATGTTTTCTACTTAGTTCTTTCTCAAAGCTTATAAATAAACTCTTAAAAAACAAACATGTATCAAAACAATGGCAGGCTGGTCGCTGGTAGGTCGCTGGTAGGGTTTGTTCGAAGAAATGAAACAGAACAAATGAAAAAATGAAAAAATGAACATACCTCAATGAAGAACAGTAGAAACGATTGATTCTTTAAACACTTTCAAAGACTGAAACGAATGAACGAATGAAGGAAAACGATTGATTCTTTAAACGATTGAAGTTCGCTGTAATGGGGTTCGTTCGCTGGTAGGGTTCGTTCGCTGGGAGGGAAAACAAAAAGAACAGAGAACGAAAATAGAAGTCTGAAATTTAATTTTAATAAGACCTTAGACAGCGCTTTTGAGGAAAGCGCTTTCTAAGATATGCCTTAGACAGCGCTTTCCAAAAGCGCTTTCTAAACCCCCCATTAGACAGCGCTTTTGGTTTTAAATTTTTTTTTAATTTAAAGACTTTAAACAGCGCTTTATCAAAAGCGCTGACTAAGGTATATATTTAAAAGCGCTTTCTAAAAGCGCTGTCTAAGGGGGGGTCTTAGACAGCGCTTTCTAAAAGCGCTGTCTAAAACCCCCCCTTAGACAGCGCTTTCGTTATATTTTTTTAACATTTTCCGTGTTTTATTTTTATTTTAACCTTAGACAGCGCTTTCTTTTAAAAGCGCTGTCTAAGATGCGCTGTTAAAAAGCCTTTTTGGCGTAGTGCATCTTTCAGATCTAAAACAGTTTCCGACGAAACCACCGGATCTGAAACAATTTTTGACGGAACCATCGAACCTGAAACTGAAACCACCAGATGTGAAATATGCACCAAAGGTTTCTCTTCATCATTCTTTGTTGTTTTTCTTTAATCATTATTACTAACAACATTTTTTTTGATGTTTTTTTTATGTATTCAAACACTGATAAATCGTTACATTTTTTTACATATTCTAATGTATTCTTGTTTGCAAGTATGTTTGATCCTTATTTTCAACCTTCATCTTCAAGTGTTATGTTTTATCGATTTCTGGTTATTTTTTCTTTCATCCCCTTTACATTGTTTTTCTTTTTTAGATATTTTACAGGTCAATGCTCTTCATCAATGAGGCATAATGATTCTATTTCATCAATGAGTTTTCCCTTAACTCCTTTTTCAATTTTTATTTATTATATTTATTATATTGCATATTGTTTATGATTTTCCCACTAACAACTTTTCCTTTTTTTTGGTTCTCATTCGGAGGTTATTGTTCTTCATCAAGAATTTCTTCAATTTTTTCTGTCTTTATTGATTTTAGTTTATATTAATTTATTTGTGGAGATGGATTAATGATTGATGGATCTATTTTCAACACTATATTATTTCTCTTTGTTTTAGAATTTTCAGTGAAGCATGCTACTTGTGTGGTTTCCCCAATATATTTGATACATGTAAGTTATAGCAAATATATTTGATACATGTAAGTTATAGCATATGTAAGGATGCTTAATCAACAAACCAACGTATGTTTGGCCTACCTCTCAATTTACTATTTTTATTTTTCATTTGATGTTAAGACATATATGTTTTATTAAATTTTTCTTTAGCTCCCAATATCAAGAACATAAATTAAGTATCTAATTTTTTTCAAAAAAATTAATTATATATGCTTTATGTATTTTATTACTTATGAAAAAAATTCATTAAATATTAACATTTTGTTATATTTAAAAAAATCAAAAATCAAAAATTTACTATTTTTATAATTCTAAATATAATATCTCATATAATTTGGAATTTAACTTATATACATATCCACTAGATAATTGTGATTAAGAAGATATGTAAAATGTTTAATTTGTTTTTTAATTTTATTAGATGTAATATTAATTTTTATTTGTCATTGATTAACTAATTGAAAAAAAAAATCATTATAATTATGTAGATCAAAGGACGAAGAAGAAAGTTCTTCTTATAAGAGGAAAATCCAGGAGAATCAATATCATTATGCAGCTTGCCTTATCAATACTCACATGCGGTTGATTTTAAAAAAAATTCAAATTATTATCAAGTTAAATTTATTTTATGTTCTGAAAATAGAGTTTCACTATTTCCATCATTAATGTAGTATCAATATACCCCTCTATAACTTAAATCAAAAAGTAAAGTGACATTAATATTATTTAATCTCTGTTATTCTATTTCCTGTATCAAATGTCTGATACTTAAATTTTTTCTGACTTTACAGCAGGGTAAAGTTACTTCACTCATCTCATCAAACTCAATGCTACAACTGCAAAATCGAAACCAGAGGCCTTGGAAATAAGATGATTGTTTGAAGATCTACCACTTCAATATTGTAATCAAAGTTGATTTTATGTATACTCAATAATCTTAAATTTCAAATAATAACATTATCAATAAACTTTATTATATTTTATTATAAACAAAATCATAATCTATAATATTTAATTTAAGTTACTATTATTTCTATAGTCATAATTATAATATTATTTTTTGAAAGAAAAGATATATTATCTATCACTAGCAAACGGGCACTCCCGTGCCCGTTTGTCCACTTTTTTAAGGTGCCCCGCATGAAAATATTAACAGTGTCAACTTGTATAAGTTTGATTTTAACATTAGTTATATATATGATGAGACTAATGATATTAATTCAGAAATTATTTAAAAAAATGGTACTATGTAACTAGCAAGATTGCTATATTCAAGTAAATATAAATATAGATCATTAGAACATGTACTTGGCAATAACGTTTTTCCTATTGGTTTGACCAATATTAAAATAGAAAAATATGTGAAAATATTAACAGTGTCAATTTTTATAAATTTGATTTTAACATAAACTATTTATATGATGAAACATGTGATATATAGTAAATTTTGTTTAAAACGTGTAGTAATTTGATGTAAAATAATTTGAAATATATTATTTGTGTAATATATCTCTTAATTTCACCTAATAGAATTATCTCCTCATGACTTTCCGAAAAAGAAACTTATTTCTCCATTTTTCAAATCTTAATACAAAACAAAATAAACTACACTAATAATGTTTTCTCCATCACTTTCCTACACATAAATCTTTCTGTATCATTTTAATGTTAATGAACCTCCTATTTCAATGGTTTAAAAATAATCCTCACCATCCTTTTTATACTAAGAAATCAATCCAACATTGTATAAAAAAACCATTAATAAAAAGGATAACAAAAAATCTAGAATAAAGTATAACAGAAAAATTATAAAGTTAAAGACAAAAAAAACAAAAAAAACAAAGGAAACAGTAGCAAATAAAGGAAAAAAAATCCTGGTTGTCGCCGCCCCAATTTTTTCGGCATCCACACACCTCTATTATCTAACTGTTCAATTATGTAAAATTGTAAAAAAGAAAATTTTGGTTTTGTTTTTTTTTATTTTAATCTTGATGTCTAACTTTAACTCTTTTTAAATTATGTAATATGGTTTAATTTAAATTGCAGTATGCTTCAAGTTAAATTACCATTGATTCAATTATGTAACATTTTTCCAAATTGAAAGTATTTTTTTCACTTTTCCCTAAATTGAAATTGCATTGGGTCAATTAAATTCTTCCCATATTGAACATAGTTTGTTGTAGTCCAACAATTATCACTATGTGTATCTGTTTGGGCTGACCATAATACATACCCATTGACCGACCACCCCAAAGGGAGTCATAATTCATTCAGATGGTTCGTAGCGCATAGAAATTTTCTTATGAAAGAATACATGTGATCCGGGGCCAAGATACATCAAATTGCTCTCCAGATTTCACGCATTAAAAATAGTGGGTTGTTATAATCGCTCCCTTTATAAAGAGCACACATGTCAATTATGTGTAAACATTTTCAAATTCAAAATTCATTCATTCTTTTCCCACACATACTGACTTGAGCGTTGAAGTGATAACCTTGCAAATTAGTACCTTCTCCTTTGTATCAAGCTCAGATCCACCATATAGTTCATCACGATCACTAATTTTCCGATTAATTCTGACTCCACTGCCAAATAATATTTGAAGTTTTAGTCCCTAAATTTTACGGTCTTAAAAGTTAGACTCTAATTTTTAAAAGTCATGTATAGTCCTATATATTGTTTCATTATTGTAAGATATCTAAAATACATTCGTTAAAATAAAATATCTAAAAAATATTAATATTATTCTAGATTTCGTTAGTTTTATATTTTATTTGTATAATCTATGACTAACTATTGTCTTTTTTATATTGAATCTGTAGGAATACGTCATGCTAAAACTATTGTCCTTTTTATAGCAATCTTGCTAATTATATAGTACAATTGTTTTCTTAATTTATGAATTAATATCATTAGTCTCATCATATAAATCATTAAGATTAAAATCAAACTTATAAAAATTGACACTATTAATATTTTCACGCAGTGCACCTTAAAAAGCGGACAAACGGGCACGGGAGTGCCCGTTTGGACGCTAGTATATATAAAGGGGATATACACGTTTGGTCTTGCATATTTTATATTCCATAATTACCCTTCACTTATTTTATATTTTATAACTCAAGACATCAATTTAAGTAACTTCTACATGCAATAACCACCTAGAAGTTGTAAGAAATAGAGATAAAATAACCATAAGAAAGTTTTAAGGAAGAGAGATAAGCATAATATCATAAGAACAAATTTCATATATTTCACAAATGGATGAAATTCTTGAACATAACAATGACTCATTAATTCTAGAACATATATGCTGCATATTGAAGTGAATTCAATTCATTATGGCATGATAGATTATTGTACATGATCTGACGTAAGATTTTAAAATACATTTGCAAAAGCAAAATAATCTAACCTCAAATCATGTACCGTAAGCTTTCATAGCAATGAAAGTTTCCGTCAATGTTCAATATCATAATACAAACATGTAGGTTTATGTTTTGTACATTTATTTAAGAATCCAGTTCCACTTATTTGACTATTCATCTTCCTATTTATTAGGCTTTGGACCTCTTAATATTACACACATTAGAAACAGTTTAGCTCCCTACTTTTACGTCGCAAGTGGCACATGGTCACACCCACTTCACCCATTTGCAATACTAAGTAACCAACTAACCTTCGTTTCCTTTATTTTTGCAATTAATTAAATTATATATATATATATATATATATATATATATATATATATATATATATATATATTTTTTTTTTTTTTTTTTTGTTAAGTTTCTTAATAATTTTAACGTCAAAATTATGAATAATTTTTTAATCTTATCTATTACTTATTTATTTTACATAAATATTAAAAAAAAATCTTTCAATTATTTATTAATTCTAAAATACATTCGTAAAAATAAAATATCTAAAAAATATTAATATTATTCTAGATTTCGTTAGTTTTATATTTTATTTGTATAATCTATGACTAACTATTTTTTTTTATATTGAATCTGTAGGAATACGTCATGCTAAAACTATTGTCCTTTTTATAGCAATCTTGCTAATTATATAGTACAATTGTTATCTTAATTTATGAATTAATATCATTAGTCTCATCATATAAATCATTAAGATTAAAATCAAACTTATAAAAATTGACACTATTAATATTTTCACGCAGTGCACCTTAAAAAGCGGACAAACGGGCACAGGAGTGCCCGTTTGAACGCTAGTATATATAAAGGGGATATACACGTTTGGTCTTGCATATTTTATATTCCATAATTACCCTTCACTTATTTTATATTTTATAACTCAAGACATCAATTTAAGTAACTTCTACATGCAATAACCAACTAGAAGTTGTAAGAAATAGAGATAAAATAACTATAAGGAAGTTTTAAGGAAGAGAGATGAGCATAATATCATAAGAACAAATTTCATATATTTCACAAATGGATGAAATTCTTGAACATAACAATGACTCATTAATTCTAGAACATATATGCTGCAAATTGAAGTGAATTCAATTCATTATGGCATGATAGATTATTATACATGATCTGATGTAAGATTTTAAAACACATTTGCCAAAGCAAAATAATCTAACCTCAAATCATGTACCGTAAGCTTTCATAGCAATGAAAGTTTCCGTCAATGTTCAATATCATAATACAAACATGTAGGTTTATGTTTTGTACATTTATTTAAGAATCCAGTTCCACTTATTTGACTATTCATCTTCCTATTTATTAGGCTTTGGACCTCTTAATATTACACACATTAGAAACAGTTTAGCTCCCTACTTTTACGTCGCAAGTGGCACATGGTCACACCCACTTCACCCATTTGCAATACTAAGTAACCAACTAACCTTCGTTTCCTTAATTTTTGCAATTAATTAAATTATATATATATATATATATATATATATATATATATTTTTTTTTTTTTTTTTGTTAAGTTTCTTAATAATTTTAACGTCAAAATTATGAATAATTTTTTAATCTTATCTATTACTTATTTATTTTACATAAATATTAAAAAAAAATCTTTCAATTATTTATTAATTCTGAAATACATTCGTAAAAATAAAATATCTAAAAAATATTAATATTATTCTAGATTTCGTTAGTTTTATATTTTATTTGTATAATCTATGACTAACTATTTTTTTTATATTGAATCTGTAGGAATACGTCATGTTAAAACTATTGTCCTTTTTATAGCAATCTTGGTAATTATATAGTACAATTGTTTTCTTAATTTATGAATTAATATCATTAGTCTCATCATATAAATCATTTAGATTAAAATCAAACTTATAAAAATTGACACTATTAATATTTTCACGCAGTGCACCTTAAAAAGCGGACAAACGGGCACAGGAGTGCCCGTTTGAAGCTAGTATATATAAAGGGGATATACACGTTTGGTCTTGCATATTTTATATTCCATAATTACCCTTCACTTATTTTATATTTTATAACTCAAGACATCAATTTAAGTAACTTCTACTTGCAATAACCACCTAGAAGTTGTAAGAAATAGAGATAAAATAACCATAAGGAAGTTTTAAGGAAGAGAGATAAGCATAATATCATAAGAACAAATTTCATATATTTCACAAATGGATGAAATTCTTGAACATAACAATGACTCATTAATTCTAGAACATATATGCTGCAAATTGAAGTGAATTCAATTCATTATGGCATGATAGATTATTATACATGATCTGACGTAAGATTTTAAAACACATTTGCAAAAGCAAAATAATCTAACCTCAAATCATGTACCGTAAGCTTTCATAGCAATGAAAGTTTCCGTCAATGTTCAATATCATAATACAAACATGTAGGTTTATGTTTTGTACATTTATTTAAGAATCCAGTTCCACTTATTTGACTATTCATCTTCCTATTTATTAGGCTTTGGACTTCTTAATATTACACACATTAGAAACAATTTATCTCCCTACTTTTACGTCGCAAGTGGCACATGGTCACACCCACTTCACCCATTTGCAATACTAAGTGTCATACCCCAAATTTGTCCTACCCGCGTCATTTTATTTCTTTCTAACCATATTCAAAAATTAAAAAATATGTTATTTCAATTTCATTCTGTTTGAGGTCTATCAGGTAGAGTGTGTGTTTGCTTTAAAAGTCATTGTGTTGTGACAAGTCATCCATATTCCGATTTATACTCACGTATATCCATCCGTATTTTGTTTAAAGTTGTCTTTAATCCTTTTTCTAAGTCGTTATCTTTTCTGTTTTTTTAAGCCCATTTTCTACGAAAAATCAACTACAAAAATTCATTTCCTTTGTAATTTTAAATTTTAAATACGATCATTTAGTCCATGGTTCCGTCCATTTCTTTTTTTTATTCATTTTAAGTCCATTTACAAAATAAAAAAAGTCTTTTCTTTTATTATTAAATTATTATTATTATTATTAGTATTATTTCTATCTTTTTTAGTTATTACTATCAGTTCTATTGTTATATTTTTTCTTTCTTTTTATTATTATTATTCTTTTCTTTTTATCACGTTTTTTTTATTTTATTGTTATTATCATTTTTATTTCTATTTTTATATTCTTATTATTATTATTACCATTATTACTATTGTCTATTATTATTATTTCTATCCTTATTAAATATTTTTTTACTTTTTATTGTCATCAATTTATTATTAGTATTTTAGTTATACTTTTATGGTTACCTATTTTAGTCTTCAATCCAGCAAGATTCACAAAAGACAAAATATCCCACACAAAAACACCACGCACCCAACAGCCTGCAGCCTCCTCCAAAATCTCATTGGCACCACTACTGAATTTTACAAAACAGAATTTTCCAGCTAGCATAAAAATCTCCAAAAAAAGCAACAACTTTGCAACGGATTGATTTCACTTGCAAAATCCTTTCTCCCCAAATTACCCTCTTTAGTCCCTATTTAATCACCTCTCCATTCATACCATGAGGAAGCTTGGAGAGCATAAAAATACTCTGCAAAAATCAAAATCCAGCCAAGCTTCAACCCACATTCACCTTCAATAAACTCTCTGCTCATTTCACAAAATCCATCATAACACCACGAAAATACCGCAAAAAGAAATTTTCAAACCAAAAACGCACAAATTCGAATTGTGAACCGACGAACACACAGAACCCACTGCAAACCTAGCTGACGCAGCAAAACCTACACCACGACGCAAAACTCACCGCTCCAAAACGCCATCGCCACCACTCCGCCGTGAGAATCTGAAACGAACCAAACTGCGTCGAAACTACCGCTTCCGTAAAAGACTGACACACCGAAACCTGTTACCGCTGAGAACACCACCCAAACCCAGCCAGCCGCTCAAACCACCTCTCAACCTTCCGCGTAAATATCGAACCAAAACCGCCGGTCAATTACCGTCACCTTCACAAACACCAAAAAACCAGCCACGAGAGAAACCAGAACAAAACACGATCCAGAAACACTCACCTGTACACAAACAGAACACGCACAAACGCGAAAACCGTAAACACCACCATTCCACCACTAACCTTCGAACGAAAAAACAACTTGGCCGGAACCTGTGAAAACGCCACCCACCGTTGTGAATCATCATCACCAAACCAAAACACTGTGAAGCTTAACAAACCACCACCGACCAAAAAACATAACCGTGGAAAAATCGAGCGGAACCGCGACCTAACCTTAACCGAAACCTGTCAAAACCATAAGCCCACAAATCAAAAACGCTGAGAAATCTGTGTGATTTGCAGCGCCGTGAGATACGTGACTGAGAGAAACGCAGGGTGAGTGGGTGACGAACCGAAGCCGTGAGCTGGGAAGGCGAGTTTGTTTTTTTGATAGGGAGAATGCGCTTTTGTCTCTATCGTGAATAAAAGAGGAAAAGCAGGTTAAATCCTTAAGTATATTATTTTTACTTTTGTTTATTTATTATTTATCTATTATTATTTTAAATTTGTTTGTGAATTTTTATTGCTGTTGAAATTGGGCCTTGCTGTGTTCGTCTAAATTAAATCAAAAACCTGCGTTAAAAATTTCACATCACCGCGTGAGAGGGAGCCCAGATGCGATTTCGTCTTTGGTTCCTGTGCTTTGTTGTTTAGGGTGAGGGATACATTCCTCCGTTCTTGATATTTGTTTCTCTTTTCTTTTTAAATATTGTTTTTTTTATGAGTAAAAATACCTATTGGGCTCTGGTTTTGTGGTTAAGTTCATATTTATTAATTCATATCCCCATACCATTAATTTATTCACTCATCGCTGCACTAATTTTTATTTTTTTTATTTTTTTTATTATTTTTTTTATTTCTTTTGTCTAATAAATTTTGCTTGATTAAGGATTTCTTTTTATTCTGATTTGTAAAACTTATTTGGTTAATTAGTATTCTAACCTTTGATAGACTTTTATTTCTTTTTATTTTGTTCATAATTTTAGATTAGTGTTTTTATAATTGATTTGGGGCCAATGATATAATAAAAGGCCGTTTTTCGCCCAATTACATTTAATCGGTGATGAGCGGTCAATATGACACCCTCTTTTATTTTATTCTATTATTTTTATTTTGAACAAAAAAAAACTTGTAATATAATTTAATTTATTTGATTTTATTTTATTTTATTTATTTAATTATTCAATTTATTGTTCTATATTAATTTTCACAATTCAGTTTATTCATTTATTATCGCATCTCAATTTACGTTTCGACTCCTTATAGAATGATTCCGATTTTGAATCGATTCTAAGGCAGTTCACGAACAAAATTTCGTCGCGTCCCAAAAAGGTCCAACGCCTTCGAATAGTTGCGCTCGAAAAAAGGTTCAACGCCTTCGAATAGTTGCGTCCCGATTAACAGGCTGAACGCCTTCGAATAGTTCGAAAACACTGCACACACGCTTCCTCTTGGGCTAATTACAACGAGACCTTTTTATTTCTCGCAATCCCCTGTATTTATTTTTGTATCCCTCTCCCATTAATTTGTACGCACTTTATATTTTGTATTTATTTTAATTCTGAATCCTTGGTCCAACGCCAAGCGATTGCACTTGCACACTCGCACCTTTTTATTTCGTTTCGTTTAGGATCCACCTTACCTTGCGAGCCGAACGCTTTGTGCCTCGCTAAACAAACTACAAAAATAAACTCCAATTGCATTTACCCTTTAAACATCAAAAACCAAAATGTTTCGATTAGATCCAAACCCTTGATCCAACGTCAAGCGGCTTTAGGAAATAAAACACTTTAATAAAAACGAGAAGATTTGTACGCCACGAGCCTTAAGCGATAGAAAGGAGGATAACGAATTCTCGTTACTCGCTCCGATTATTTCGACGCAGGACGCTCGTCCTGTTGGGCGAGATAAACTATCCATAGTCTTTAGTGCATTTCGACTCCTAAACCCTTTCGTCGAAGAAAGGTAATAAAATCAACAACCATTACCCTTAGTAGGCCGAACTACGAGGCTCTGACTTTCCCATTGCACACGGGAGTACGTAGGCACGAGAATCTCAATCCTTGCCGAGCACCTAGGATCAATCTAACTTATATTTCAACTCTTTTCCCTCTAGCAAGCAATTCGTTTAAGCATAGACATCCTTTCTCGCGTGATAACTTTGATGGTTCCCATCGAGTACGATGGATGTAGGGGGTGCTAATACCTTCCCCCTGCATAACCGACTCCCGAACCCAGGCAATGGTTCCGTTGACCTTTGTCCTCATCCTTTTCCTCCCGGGTTGTATCTATATCTCCCCTTTCCCTCCTCGGGAATAAATAGAATTAGGTGGCGACTCTTCAGTCCGTCCGGCGCGCGGCTCCGTCCATTTCGGATCGCGTAAGGTCGTATTTTTCGGGGTACGACAGCTGGCGACTATGCTGGGGACTGGTTCACCCCTATGCGAGTCAAGCCTAGTCTAGGTTCCCGCGTTTGTTTGGATGTTTGCTTTTATGCCTTGCTTGTTTATTTTTTTCTCCTTCTTTATCGCATTCCATTTTATATATCTTGTGGCTCCTTGGTACTATAATTTGGATCGATACTTTGCAAGAAACTTGAGGGAAAAGCTCTATACCCGGGCTTGCGAGTATAAACATAAGTTAGCGAGGTTGTGTAGTATGGGCTCCCGAGGGAACCTCTCTCGTGGGTTGTCGATACGAAAACCTCATTTGGAGTAGATTTTAATGAGAATACTGACGACCGTCAAGCTTTCGACGTGTGTGCTCAGTTGTTTTCATTAAGGTCAGCAACTCTGAGAGCCTTTAGAACCTTCTAGTTAAAACATCGGTTGATGGTTGCGTAGTATTGGGCACCAGGGTTCGCCCTCGCGTGGCTCGATACGAAAACCTCACTTGGAATAGACTTACTCAATGGAGTTGATTGACTGTCAAGAATGTATGAAATTGACACGTGCATCAAACAGTTGAGAAAAGTTCCATAACTCCAGGACTTTGTTTTAAACCTTGTGTCGATGATCACGTAGTATGGACTCCCGAGAAAATTTTCTCTCGTGGGTTGTCGATACGAAGATCTCACCTAAAATAGGTTCATATGGCGGAGTCAATCAACTGTCATGCTTATGGCGCGTGTGATGAACAACCATATGAATTGATAACTTTGGGATCCCTAAAACTTTAGAGTCTACCCAGTGAGTTCTTGATCAGAGTATCTTCCGGCTGTACCTTGGACTCCTGAGACCCTGATCTTGTGATCCTGGATTCTGACATTGCATATCATTTCATTTGCATCAATTCTTGCATTTCATTTTGAAAGCCGAAAAACTTATTTCAAGTTCCTCCATCTTCAGTAAATCAAGCTGGTTTCCCGACGCCCGTATCGAGCTAGATGACCGTATTTAACTAGAGCCAACACTAGAAGACTGATGGACGTGATTCAAGAAGAGCAAGCTGCTATGAGGGAAGAGATTGACTCGGTCAAGGGAAGATTGACCAGATTTATGAGACTTTGCAAGCTTTGGCAAGAATGGAAGAACGTCGCAAAGCCGCTGCCGTAATGAACAATTCTCAAGTGCAAGGATCTACCTCACGAGCAATGCCTTCAGTTCCCGTTCCAAATCCTTTGGTCTACGGTTTGCCTCCAGGTTTCACTCCTGCTGTTGAAGAGGTCACTTCCCAACCAATACCTACCTCTGGTGTTACTGTTGGTGCTATTCCTCAAGCTCAACCTATTCCAACTCAATTCCAGTTTCCTCATGCTGAAGAGAATCATCAAGTTGAGTATGAGATGCATACTGCTGTTCCAATCACCAATCCTCATGCTGTTCAAGAATCTGAAGCTATGAAGATGTGCCGCGAGTTAGCTGAAAAACTCCGAATCATGGAAGGACACAACTCAACTTCTCTAAGTGCCTCAGACATGTGCTTAGTTCTAGATGTTGTGGTCCCTGCTAAGTTCAAACTGCCAGAATTCGAGAAATACAAAGGCCTCAGCTGTCCTGAGCTTCATTTGAGGATGTACTGCAGAAAAATGGTCGCTCATGCCAAAGATGATAAGCTTATGATCCATTTCTTCCAAGACAGCCTGCCTGGAGCATCTCTAGAATGGTACATGCAGCTCGAACGCAACAATGTTCGTACTTGGCTCGATTTATCTGATGCGTTCAAAAAGCAATACAAGTACAACACTGACCTTGCGCCTAACCGTACTCAACTTCAGAGTATGTCTCAAAAGGAGAGCGAATCCTTTAAGGAGTACGCCCAACACTGGAGAGAGCTAGCCGCCAGAGTGCATCCTCCATTGGTCGACCGTGAATTGATCGATATCTTCATGGGTACCCTACAGGGGCAATACTACGAAAAGCTGATCAGCAGTGTATCTTCTGGATTTTCGGACATGGTGATGGTAGGAGAAAGAATTGAAGAGGGTCTGAAAAGCGGAAAGATCCAAGGAGGCTCTAGCAGCCAAAACAATGCCAAGAAACCTTTCAATGGGTATAAAAAGGGTGAAACAAATGCTGTTTTTGCTACAAGTGGGAATTTTCAACAGAGTGCACCTGCACCAGTTCCCTATTACCAGTATCCCTATGTTGCTGCTGCACAATATGCTCCTATGCAGTATCAGCCAGTTCCTCCAATGCCTTATCAGCAGGCCTTTCAAGCTTTATTTCCGCCTCAGATGGCTCATCAACCACGTCCACCTCCTATGGTTGCAGCTGCGCAGTATGCGTTCAATCCATACCAGCAACTGGCTTATCCACCACGGCCTGGTCAACAGCAACAACGCGCTCCTCAACAACGTCCACCATATCAACCAAGAGGATATGATAGGCACATTGATCCCCTGCCTATGACATACACCGAAATCTTTAAGGGGCTAATGGCAAAAGGAACTCTTGTGTTGAAAGATATGCCACCTCAGACTGGCAATGCCCGGAACTATGATGCCAATGCTCGCTGTGAGTATCACAATGGCGCTCCAGGTCATACAATCGAGAACTGCCATGCCTTCAAACACCTGATTCAGGATATGATCAACTCTAAGGATCTCACTCTCACTCCGAGAAATCCAAATGTCCAGAACGATCCAATGTCGTCACACGGTGCCAACAAGTGAAGACATCTGAAGGGGTTGTTGAAGACCAAGCTGAGTAGTCTCCAACTTTGAAGCATTCAATCAAGAGAAGTTCAATTCCTCAAATCAGGGCAGTCAGTGCCATTTATTATTTACGCATTCCTGTTGTTTTGTATTGTTTGTTTAAGTACTATTTTCTATGAACATTGTTATCGTTTGTACTTGGTTTTGTTAATGTTATGTTTATGCATATTTTGAATTAATCTATTCGCATTCGCTCATCATTTATCATTTATCACAAAAACACAAAAAATAGTCCCTAACTTCACTTTAGCAAATATTTGAGGGAGGATGATGAAAACAAAATACCCATAACTGTTGCGGTATGCTTTCAGATAAAACCTCGTCAATGATGTACAGGCGTTCTTTCAAATCCCCAAACACTGGAGATATAAGGAGTTAATCCCTAGTTAACCACTTCGAGCCTAGAAGTAGGAGTTTCTTTCGGATACAACCCTTACATTTAACCCGGGGCAGGGTAGTTGTTCAGTTAAACTAATTACACCTTCGAATCGCAAGATGAGACATCCCGACAAAGGACCATCAACAAATGACTTGGCAGTCACAATGTTCAAACAAAGTACAAAAAAAAGAAGAAAAAACACTAAGTTGAGCACCCGAAGGGAGACTTAGTCGAAAAAGGAAACAAAAGAAGATCGAATCAAAAAGAGGAACTCAAATCCTCAGTAAAAAGCAAAACAAATATCAGTGACCAACAAATCAAGAATTAAAGGGTCACCAGCAAAATAAGATGACTGTCATTTTCAAGCAGATTTCAAAGCTTCATCTTCACTCTTGCAAAGTCAAAACAAATGCATGTGTAGAGTTAACTGAACGTAGGACTGGAGAATATCACGAAGATGGATGGGTACAAATCAAACTTTGAGCCTAATATCCTTTGTTTCTCAAAACCATTAACCAGACCACATTACAACCCTCGAAAGTCCTAATTGAGGCAGGGTTTATTCTGGAAGCATGCTACCAACAAGGTTGCGTAAATTGACTCCCATGTATTTGCTAATCTTTAATCTCGTTTGCACATTATTCTTGTTGCATACTTCACGCACTTTCTAAATCAGCACTTCGTTTGGACTAACAGTCCATTCGTTACACTTTCACATCATTCAAATAAATTAACTTTTTCAAAACTTACATGAACTTCACATTAACACTACCATTTGTGTATGAATAATTTAATTGCAAATCAATGCTTGACATCAGTACAATCCCAACAAGGGGCAATCAGAAGAGAAACTTGAACTTCATTGATGCCAATATGAATCAAGACTACTTCAACAGTCCAATCAGGGGCAAATCATCTTCATACAGCTCAATCAGGGGCAGATCATGCCATGGTCATTGTCAAAGCTTCCCCATCAAATTTATTTCAAATACCCTACAGACAGGGGCAAGCAAACAAGGAGCAAATCTTTATATCTCTTATCCCCAGCTGAACAGGCAGTCCTCGCTAGACGTTGGCAATCATTCGAAGCAAATCAGTTCTCATGCGTCAATCAAGTTGTTTCGCTCACCAGCAAGTGACCAAACTTGGAGCGCTCAGATACATTTTCTGATCATACATCGTCAAAGATCGAGTGTCGGGGAATCAAGCCCTCCACCCACCCAAAGTCCAATCATTATTGGCAACTACCAGACCAAAAGTCCACCAAGCTGGCACCTTTCAATTACTCATGTGCATCATTAACGTCATAAAGCATCGTTTGCATCGATCATTTACAGCATATGCATCATTTGCGTACTTCAATAAAACAGACCCTTTTTATTTTCCCCAACAGTTTTAACTTACATCTCAATGCATAAGCACTTGCATCGTATCTCCATCATTATGGAATACCATTTCAAAAAAAATCAAGCATAGTTGCATAATTCAGGATCCAGGATCAACACAAGTTTTCAGTCCTTTCCCCAGCAGAAGTCAGGATCATATCAATCGAAGATTCCGGGCATCTCCTCGGCGGATTCAATGGCCGTATTTAAATTTCATTCGCCTTATCATCCTCTGTTGATAAGTGAGTTTATTTTTCTGTCATTCGCCTTATCATCCTCTGTTGATAAGTGAGTTTATTTTCAGTTATTCGCCTTATCATCCTCTGTTGATAAGTGAGTTTATTTTCAGTTATTCGCCTTATCATCCCTTGTTGATAAGTGAGTTTATTTTCAGTTATTCGCCTTATCATCCTCTGTTGATAAGTGAGTTTATTTTTCTGTCTTTCGCCTATCATCCTCTGTTGATAGTGATTCCTTATTTTTATGTCTTTCTCCTATCACCCTCTGTTGATAGTGATTCTTTCTGTCTTTCGCCTATCATCCTCTATTGATAGTGATCTTTTATTTTTCTGCCTTTCGCTTATCATCCTCTGGTGATAATTGATTTTTTATTCTTAGTTATTCGCTTTATTATCCTCTGGTGATAAGTGATTTACTTTGTCAATTGTTTCTTGTTGTGTCACCCATAATTTCCAGTTTATTTCATTTAATATTCTTACAAATTTCTTTCTTTGTCAGACAAATTTGGAGTCTGTTAATATCTAATTATCTTATACCTTAAAAGATTGAACGCGAGCCAGTTCATCTTACTCGGTCTAAGCTAATTCGATAGGGGCATCTGTCATACCCCAAATTTGTCCTACCCGCGTCATTTTATTTTCTGTCTAACCATATTCAAAAATTAAAAAATATGTTATTTCAATTTCATTCTGTTTGAGGTCTATCAGGTAAAGTGTGTGTTTGCTTTAAAAGTCATTGTGTTGTGACAAGTCATCCATATTCTGATTTATACTCACGTATATCCATCCGTATTTTGTTTAAAGTTGTCTTTAATCCTTTTTCTAAGTCGTTATCTTTTCTGTTTTTTTAAGCCCATTTTCTACGAAAAATCAACTACAAAAATTCATTTCCTTTGTAATTTTAAATTTTAAATACGATCATTTAGTCCATGGTTCCGCCCATTTCTTTTTTTTATTCATTTTAAGTCCATTTACAAAATAAAAAAAGTCTTTTCTTTTATTATTAAATTATTATTATTATTAGTATTATTTCTACCTTTTTTAGTTATTACTATCATTTTTATTATTATATTTTTTCTTTCTTTTTATTATTATTATTCTTTTCTTTTTATCACTTTTTTTATTTTATTGTTATTATCATTTTTATTTCTATTTTTATATTCTTATTATTATTATTACCATTATTACTATTGTCTATTATTATTATTTCTATCCTTATTAAATATTTTTTTACTTTTTATTGTCATCAATTTATTATTAGTATTATAGTTATACTTTTATGGTTACCTATTTTAGTCTTCAATCCAGCAAGATTCACAAAAGACAAAATATCCTACACAAAAACACCACGCACCCAACAGCCTGCAGCCTCCTCCAAAATCTCATTGGCACCACTACATAATTTTACAAAACAGAATTTTCCAGCTAGCATAAAAATCTCCAAAAAAAGCAACAACTTTGCAACGGATTGATTTCACTTGCAAAATCCTTTCTCCCCAAATTATCCTCTTTAGTCCCTATTTAATCACCTCTCCATTCATACCATGAGGAAGCTTGGAGAGCATAAAAATACTCTGCAAAAATCAAAATCCAGCCAAGCTTCAACCCACATTCACCTTCAATAAACTCTTTGCTCATTTCACAAAATCCATCATAACACCACGAAAATACCGCAAAAAGAAATTTTCAAACCAAAAACGCACAAATTCGAATTGTGAACCGACGAACACACAGAACCCACTGCAAACCCAGCTGACGCAGCAAAACCTGCACCACGACGCAAAACTCACCGCTCCAAAACGCCATCGCCACCACTCCGCCGTGAGAATCTGAAACGAACCAAACTGCGTCGAAACTACCGCTTCCATAAAAGACTGACACACCGAAACCTGTTACCGTTGAGAACACCACCCAAACCCAGCCAGCCGCTCAAACCACCTCTCAACCTTCCGCGTAAATATCGAACCAAAACCGCCGGTCAATTACCGTCACCTTCACAAACACCAAAAAACCAGCCACGAGAGAAACCAGAACAAAACACGATCCAGAAACACTCACCTGTACACAAACAGAACGCGCACAAACGCGAAAACCGTAAACACCACCATTCCACCACTAACCTTCGAACGAAAAAACAACTTGGTCGGAACCTGTGAAAACGCCACCCACCGTTGTGAATCATTATCACCAAACCAAAACACCGTGAAGCTTAACAAACCACCACCGACCAAAAAACATAACCGTGGAAAAATCGAGCGGAACCGCGACCTAACCTTAACCGAAACCTATCAAAACCATAAGCCCACAAATCAAAACCGCTGAGAAATCCGTGTGATTTGCAGCGCCGTGAGATACGTGACTGAGAGAAACGTAGAGTGAGTGGGTGACGAACCGAAGCCGTGAGCTGGGAAGGCGAATTTGTTTTTTTGATAGGGAGAATGCGCTTTTGTCTCTATCGTGAAGAAAAGAGGAAAAGCAGGTTAAATCCTTAAGTATATTATTTTTACTTTTGTTTATTTATTATTTATCTATTATTATTTTAAATTTGTTTGTGAATTTTTATTGCTGTTGAAATTGGGCCTTGCTGTGTTCGTCTAAATTAAATCAAAAACCTGCGTTAAAAATTTCACATCACCGCGTGAGAGGGAGCCCAGATGCGATTTCGTCTTTGGTTCCTGTGCTTTGTTGTTTAGGGTGAGGGATACATTCCTCCGTTCTTGATATTTGTTTTTCTTTCCTCCCGGGTTGTATCTATATCTCCCCTTTCCCTCCTCGGGAATAAATAGAATTAGGTGGCGACTCTTAAGTCCGTCCGGCGCGCGGCTCCGTCCATTTCGGATCGCGTAAGGTCGTATTTTTCGGGGTACGACACTAAGTAACCAACTAACCTTCGCTTCCTTTATTTTTGCAATTAATTAAATTATATATATATATATATATATATATATATATATATATATATATATATATATATATATATATATATATATATTGTTAAGTTTCTTAATAATTTTAACGTCAAAATTATGAATAATTTTTTAATCTTATCTATTACTTATTTATTTTACATAAATATTAAAAAAAAATATTTCAATTATTTATTAATTCTGAAATACATTCGTAAAAATAAAATATCTAAAAAATATTAATATTATTCTAGATTTCGTTATTTTATATTTTATTTTTATAATCTATGACTAACTATTTTTTTTTTATATTGAATCTGTAGGAATACGTCATGCTAAAACTATTGTCCTTTTTATAGCAATCTTGCTAATTATATAGTACAATTGTTTTCTTAATTTATGAATTAATATCATTAGTCTCATCATATAAATCATTAAGATTAAAATCAAACTTATAAAAATTGACACTATTAATATTTTCACGCAGTGCACCTTAAAAAGCGGACAAACGGGCACGGGAGTGCCCGTTTGAACGCTAGTATATATAAAGGGGATATACACGTTTGGTCTTGCATATTTTATATTCCATAATTACCCTTCACTTATTTTATATTTTATAACTCAAGACATCAATTTAAGTAACTTCTACATGCAATAACCACCTAGAAGTTGTAAGAAATAGAGATAAAATAACCATAAGGTAGTTTTAAGGAAGAGAGATAAGCATAATATCATAAGAACAAATTTCATATATTTCACAAATGGATGAAATTCTTGAACATAACAATGACTCATTAATTCTAGAACATATATGCTGCATATTGAAGTGAATTCAATTCATTATGGCATGATAGATTATTATACATGATCTGACGTAAGATTTTAAAACACATTTGCAAAAGCAAAATAATCTAACCTCAAATCATGTACCGTAAGCTTTCATAGCAATGAAAGTTTCCGTCAAAGTTCAATATCATAATACAAACATGTAGGTTTATGTTTTGTTCATTTATTTAAGAATCCAGTTCCACTTATTTGACTATTCATCTTCCTATTTATTAGGCTTTGGACTTCTTAATATTACACACATTATAAACAGTTTAGCTCCCTACTTTAACGTCGCAAGTGGCACATGGACACACCCACTTCACCCATTTGCAAGACTAAGTAACCAACTAACCTTCGTTTCCTTTATTTTTTCAATTAATTAAATTATATATATATATATATATATATATATATATATATATATATATTTGTTAAGTTTCTTAATAATTTTAACGTCAAAATTATGAATAATTTTTTAATCTTATCTATTACTTATTTATTTTACATAAATATTAAAAAAAAATATTTCAATTATTTATTAATTCTGAAATACATTCGTAAAAATAAAATATCTAAAAAATATTAATATTATTCTAGATTTCGTTATTTTATATTTTATTTTTATAATCTATGACTAACTATTTTTTTTTATATTGAATCTGTAGGAATACGTCATGCTAAAACTATTGTCCTTTTTATAGCAATCTTGCTAATTATATAGTACAATTGTTTTCTTAATTTATGAATTAATATCATTAGTCTCATCATGTAAATCATTAAGATCAAAATCAAACTTATAAAAATTGACACTATTAATATTTTCACGCAGTGCACCTTAAAAAGCGGACAAACGGGCACGGGAGTGCCCGTTTGAACGCTAGTATATATAAAGGGGATATACACGTTTGGTCTTGCATATTTTATATTTCATAATTACCCTTCACTTATTTTATATTTTATAACTCAAGACATCAATTTAAGTAACTTCTACATGCAATAACCACCTAGAAGTTGTAAGAAATAGAGATAAAATAACCATAAGGAAGTTTTAAGGAAGAGAGATAAGCATAATATCATAAGAACAAATTTCAATTATTTCACAAATGGATGAAATTCTTGAACATAACAATGACTCATTAATTCTAGAACATATATGCTGCATATTGAAGTGAATGAAATTCATTATGGCATGATAGATTACTGTACATGATCTGACGTAAGATTTTAAAACACATTTGCAAAAGCAAAATAATCTAACCTCAAATCATGTACCGTAAGCTTTCATAGCAATGAAAGTTTCCGTCAATGTTCAATATCATAATGCAAACATGTAGGTTTATGTTTTGTACATTTATTTAAGAATCCAGTTCCATTTATTTGACTATTCATCTTCCTATTTATTAGGCTTTGGACTTCTTAATATTACACACATTAGAAACAGTTTAGCTCCTTACTTTTACGTCGCAAGTGGCACATGGTCACACCCACTTCACCCATTTGCAATACTAATTAACCAACTAACCTTCATTTCCTTTATTTTTGCAATTAATTAAATTATATATATATATATATATATATATATCTTTTTGTTAAGTTTCTTAATAATTTTAACGTCAAAATTATGAATAATTTTTTAATCTTATCTATTACTTATTTATTTTACATAAATATTGAAAAAAAATCTTTCAATTATTTATTAATTCTGAAATACATTCGTAAAAATAAAATATCTAAAAAATAAATATTATTCTAGATTTCGTTAGTGTTATATTTTATTTGTATAATCTATGACTAACTATATTTTTTTTATATTGAATCTGTAGGAATACGTCATGCTAAAACTATGTCCTTTTTATAGCAATCTTGCTAATTATATAGTACAATTGTTTTCTTAATTTATGAATTAATATCATTAGTCTCATCATGTAAATCATTAAGATCAAAATCAAACTTATAAAAATTGACACTATTAATATTTTCACGCAGTGCACCTTAAAAAGCGGACAAACGGGCACGGGAGTGTCCGTTTGAACGCTAGTATATATAAAGGGGATATACACGTTTGGTCTTGCATATTTTATATACCATAATTACCCTTCACTTATTTTATATTTTATAACTCAAGACATCAATTTAAGTAACTTCTACATGCAATAACCACCTAGAAGTTGTATGAAATAGAGATAAAATAACCATAAGGAAGTTTTAAGGAAGAGAGATAAGCATAATATCATAAGAACAAATTTCATATATTTCACAAATGGATGAAATTCTTGAACATAACAATGACTCATTAATTCTAGAACATATATGCTGCAAATTGATGTGAATTCAATTCATTATGGCATGATAGATTAATGTACATGATCTGACGTAAGATTTTAAAACACATTTGCAAAAGCAAAATAATCTAACCTCAAATCATGTACCGTAAGCTTTCATAGCAATGAAAGTTTCCGTCAATGTTCAATATCATAATACAAACATGTAGGTTTATGTTTTGTGCATTTATTTAAGAATCCATTTCCATTTATTTGACTACTCATCTTCCTATTTATTAGGCTTTGGACTTCTTAATATTACACACATTAGAAACAGTTTAGCTCCCTACTTTTACGTCGCAAGTGGCACATGGTCACACCCACTTCACCCATTTGCAATACTAAGTAACCAACTAACCTTCATTTCGTTTATTTTTGCAATTAATTAAATTATATATTTATATATTTGTTAAGTTTCTTAATAATTTTAACGTTAAAATTATGAATAATTTTTTAATCTTATCTATTACTTATTTATTTTACATAAATATTAAAAAAAAATCTTTCAATTATTTATTAATTCTGAAATACATTCGTAAAAATAAAATATCTAAAAAATATTAATATTATTCTAGATTTCGTTAGTTTTATATTTTATTTGTATAATCTATGACTAACTATATTTTTTTTTATATTGAATCTGTAGGAATACGTCATGCTAAATCTATTGTCCTTTTTATAGCAATCTTGCTAATTATATAGTACAATTGTTTTCTTAATTTATGAATTAATATCATTAGTCTCATCATATAAATCATTAAGATCAAAATCAAACTTATAAAAATTGACACTATTAATATTTTCACACAGTGCACCTTAAAAAGCGGACAAACGGGCACGGGAGTGCCCGTTTGAACGCTAGTATATATAAAGGGGATATACACGTTTGGTCTTGCATATTTTATATTCCATAATTACCCTTCACTTATTTTATATTTTATAACTCAAGACATCAATTTAAGTAACTTCTACATGCAATAACCACCTAGAAGTTGTAAGAAATAGAGATAAAATAACCATAAAGAAGTTTTAAGGAAGAGAGATAAGCATAATATCATAAGAACAAATTTCATATATTTCACAAATGGATGAAATTCTTGAACGTAACAATGACTCATTAATTCTAGAACATATATGCTGCATATTGAAGTGAATTCAATTCATTATGGCATGATAGATTATTGTACATGATCTGACGTAAGATTTTAAAACACATTTGCAAAAGCAAAATAATCTTACCTCAAATCATGTACCTTAAGCTTTCATAGCAATGAAAGTTTCCGTCAATGTTCAAAATCATAATACAAACATGTAGGTTTATGTTTTGTACATTTATTTAAGAATCCAGTTCCATTTATTTGACTATTCATCTTCCTATTTATTAGGCTTTGGACTTCTTAATATTACACACATTAGAAACAGTTTAGCTCCCTACTTTTACGTCGCAAGTGGCACATGGTCACACCCACTTCACCCATTTGCAATACTAAGTAACCAACTAACCTTCATTTCGTTTATTTTTGCAATTAATTAAATTATATATTTATATATTTGTTAAGTTTCTTAATAATTTTAACGTTAAAATTATGAATAATTTTTTAATCTTATCTATTATTTATTTATTTTACATAAATATTAAAAAAAAATCTTTCAATTATTTATTAATTCTGAAATACATTCGTAAAAATAAAATATCTAAAAAATATTAATATTATTCTAGATTTCGTTAGTTTTATATTTTATTTGTATAATCTATGACTAACTATATTTTTTTTTATATTGAATCTGTAGAATACGTCATGCTAAATCTATTGTCCTTTTTATAGCAATCTTGCTAATTATATAGTACAATTGTTTTCTTAATTTATGAATTAATATCATTAGTCTCATCATATAAATCATTAAGATCAAAATCAAACTTATAAAAATTGACACTATTAATATTTTCACGCAGTGCACCTTAAAAAGCGGACAAACGGGCACGGGAGTGCCCGTTTGAACGCTAGTATATATAAAGGGGATATACACGTTTGGTCTTGCATATTTTATATTCCATAATTACCCTTCACTTATTTTATATTTTATAACTCAAGACATCAATTTAAGTAACTTCTACATGCAATAACCACCTAGAAGTTGTAAGAAATAGAGATAAAATAACCATAAAGAAGTTTTAAGGAAGAGAGATAAGCATAATATCATAAGAACAAATTTCATATATTTCACAAATGGATGAAATTCTTGAACGTAACAATGACTCATTAATTCTAGAACATATATGCTGCATATTGAAGTGAATTCAATTCATTATGGCATGATAGATTATTGTACATGATCTGACGTAAGATTTTAAAACACATTTGCAAAAGCAAAATAATCTTACCTCAAATCATGTACCGTAAGCTTTCATAGCAATGAAAGTTTCCGTCAATGTTCAATATCATAATACAAACATGTAGGTTTATGTTTTGTACATTTATTTAAGAATCCAGTTCCATTTATTTGACTATTCATCTTCCTATTTATTAGGCTTTGGACTTCTTAATATTACACACATTAGAAACAGTTTAGCTCCCTACTTTTACGTCGCAAGTGGCACATGGTCACACCCACTTCACCCATTTGCAATACTAAGTAACCAACTAACCTTCATTTCCTTTATTTTTGCAATTAATTAAATTATATATATATATATATATATATATATATATATATATATATATATATATATATATATATATATATATATTTGTTAAGTTTCTTAATAATTTTAACCTCAAAATTATGAATAATTTTTTAATCTTATCTATTACTTATTTATTTTATATAAATATTAAAAAAAAATCTTTCAATTATTTATTAATTCTGAAATACATTCGTAAAAATAAAATATCTAAAAAATATTAATATTATTCTAGATTTCGTTAGTTTTATATTTTATTTGTATAATCTATGACTAACTATTTTTTTTTATATTGAATCTGTAGGAATACGTCATGCTAAAACTATTGTCCTTTTTATAGCAATCTTGCTAATTATATAGTACAATTGTTTTCTTAATTTATGAATTAATATCATTAGTCTCATCATATAAATCATTAAGATCAAAATCAAACTTATTAAAATTGACACTATTAATATTTTCACGCAGTGCACCTTAAAAAGCGGACAAACGGGCACGGGAGTGCCCGTTTGAACGCTAGTATATATAAAGGGGATATACACGTTTGGTCTTGCATATTTTATATTCCATAATTACCCTTCACTTATTTTATATTTTATAACTCAAGACATCAATTTAAGTAACTTCTACATGCAATAACCACCAAGAAGTTGTAAGAAATAGAGATAAAATAACCATAAGGAAGTTTTAAGGAAGAGGGATAAGCATAATATCATAAGAACAAATTTCATATATGTCGCTCCCGATAAGTGGGACTGGCCCAAATAAAGGTACAGACGCGAACGGTCGGCGAGAGGTACAATGAGAACACACAGTCGTGGACTCACTGGAGATGAATAGAGTTGCCAGCTAGGCATTTTTATCCCGGAGGAAAGGTAATGCTGCATAGACCTAGAAAGATATGGACAAGACGGTTGCGAACCAGAGAGACTGAGAAAGGGGGTTGGTTACAACCTGGGAAGGTATTAGCACCCAGATTATCCGTCGTACTCGACGGGATCCACGCTTAAAAGATTTGTGTTTTAAAGGGGTAGTGTCAGTGCAATTTGGGTGTAAAGAAAACTGGAAGAGGTGTACAGGTACCAGTGTAAAAGGTGAAGTGTATAAATGTACAGTGTCAGTGTAGGGATAAGATGCCCAAGATCATGAGGCTAAAAGAATGATGCTGGAAAGAGGGGGAATATACAGAGACTTTTGTTCGATAACTGTTAAGTTATGCCTACGTATCCTCTCGTGCAATGAGGAAGTCAGAACACCGTAGTTCGACCCAAAGAGACTGAAAGATGAATTGACTTGTGAACTGCTTACTTGTCTATGCTCAAGTGTATGACCTGTCTGGCTCAGGTGCAAACTGTCTTGCATTAGACGGAAGAAACGAGTTCTCGTTTGTGAGTGAATGAGATGAGAAAAGAATCCCGAAGGAGACGATTATTGTTTTTTATTTTGTGTTTTCAGTCTTTTATTGCTTTTGGATGTTTGTCATATGTTAATGAGCTTAAGCCTAAACCAATGGATTTAGCAAACTCATCACATCTTCCCTCTGATTAGGGGTAATGAGAATACCTTAAGTGTGAAGTCAGCTTCTCACACTTAATCACCATGGTGTAGGATTAAGATCATTAACCTACTTGTGATTATTTAGATGTTTTTGTGGTTTTTGTTTAGTGTTAAGTAATGAGATTAAGCCATAATCAGGGATTAAACAGACCCATTACACCATCCCAATAGAAGGATAATAGATGAGAATGTTTAAGCTGAGGAAAGCTCCTCAACTTAATCCATGATTAGGGATTAAATTCATGACAAAACAAACCTTTTGTTAAGTGGTTTTTAGTTAATGGTATGATGATGAAGTGTTTTTTAGGGTTTATAAGACAACTTGAGGGGGACTTGTCCATTAACACTAGGGTTAGTCCTTCTTAACCAATTAAGGAAGAATTAGAACCCTAATGCAAGGCCCAAGTTACAAGTGTGATGTCTTGATGGTTATTAAGTGAATTGATTAAGAGATTTAAACACATTAAGGGTTTAACACTTAGGATTAAAGTTATACACTCCATCCTAAGAGAAGGATGCAGGCATAAGCTTAATCACAAAGCCTTAAGGCCTTTAGGGTTTAGTCCCTGATTATGAGATGAGAAGAGAAGACTCAAAGAGACACAAAGGTAAAACTAAATGGGGAGACTAATCAAAACCCTAATCATTGTCATGCTTGGTTCTTCCTAAGGTTTATGGGGTTAACAAGAGAAATCTTCAATGGAACCACCAGGAAGCAGATGAGAGGATCAGGAGAAGCAAAGTAACTTGCTTCATTTAAGAAGTCAAGTCACTTGAAGAAAGAAAGTAAGAAGAAGAAGAATGAGCAAGCTCAAACTCAAACACATATAAAAATTCAGCAAGGATGCATGAAAGAGATGAAGAGAAGGTATGAGAAGTGAAGGCAAATTCACTTCTCAAAATCACTTACCACCTGAAAGGTTAGAAAAGAAATGCAATGCAATGCAAAATGGGATGGAATGACATGATGCAAACCAAAACCAGAAGCATATTTATGATGTTAATGATGCTATGAGATGCTACAAACCAGAAACAAAACATGTGGATGATCATACAAGCTTATGAATGCAAATGAAGCAAGTTGAGACACATGATCATGCAAGAAAAGCTATGAGATGCACATGGCATACAACATGAGAAGTGAGAGATGCAATGACCAAACATGCTTTCAATATGTCTTATGATGTTAAATGAATCACATGGAGGCATGGAATATCATGGCAAGTCAAGGCATGGATGCAAAATGCAAGATGGATGCATATGAAAGCCCAAATTAGGGTTTATGAACAAAGCAACAAACACAAACCAAAATCAGAAGCAAACAACATTACAAAAAATTGAAAATGCACTCAAAGGATCCCTAATCCTATACTAACTCAATGCCCAAAGGAGAGGTCTCAACTCCTAACCTAACTCAAGATATGATTTTCCTAAGTTTTCTAGGGTTTTAGGGTTCCTTAACAAGAAAATTACCAAACAAATTGAAAATTAAAGATCAAATCATGGCCATTTAATCTCAAAAACTACATGCTAGACACAATGCAATGCAAGAAGAATCAAGGTCCAACTCTTTAGGGTTAGGCAGAAATGATTTTTGGAAGTTTGGATCAAAATAATGCATCAAAATGGTTTTAATTCAATGAAAAATTCTCAAAATGCATCAAGATCAAAAAATAAATTTGGTTTGAAGGTTGGACAATGTTTCTAAATGTCTTAGAACATTTCATGAATTTTTTGGTGATTTTTAAATACCTAAAAGTATTTTTAATAAATTAATTTTCATTAATCAATTAAAAGTAAACTTTTAAATATTTAAAAATACTTTTTTGATGCTAAAAAAGAAAATAAAAATATTTTTGTGTTTTAAAAATTAATGAAACCCTTGGTAAAAATTTCATAATTTTTAAAGCCTTTTTGTTATTTTTTATAAATTGTATAAAACAAATGAATTAAATATGAAAATAAAATGAATTTAAATGGAAAAAGAAAAAGTCAGCCAATCCTAGGGACCAGATTCAAACTAAAACGCGCGCGTGTTGACTTGGCGCCAGATCCTACGGCCAAAATTCAAAATCAGCTAATTAATGCTTATGCCCTAATCCTGCCGTTAATTACCCTCAGGTGACCGGAACAGTGTTCCGGTCATCTTCTCCGTTCACTCCAAAACACCAACTCTCTCCACACGCATCTAAAATGAAATCTAATTGAACAGAAATGATCCCCACTCACTCACGAATCAAAACGCTCAATCAAAACAAATTTATCATTCCTAAAATGACTGAATCGAATCAAACAAAGTTTAGGGCAAAAAGTTTCAGAAGCATGTTAAACTCTCATCTCTCCACCATTTTCAAAACTAAAGACATATTCATGATCAGGAAAGCATGTAGAACAACTTAAGAACTTTAAAAATCATTTCTGGAAAAAAAGTTCTTGAGCTACCTGAGTTTCGAAGCTTTCAATCTTGCAACTTTCTGACCCCTTTCTTTGATGCAAGCCACTCCCTTTGGTCCCTAGATGAGGTCTGAATGCTTAGAAGGAGTTTGTGCTGGCTAGTTTGGGAGATTGAACAAGTTCTTTTCAAGCTCAGGTGAGAATGGTGTTTGTGATTCAGGCAGTTTCAGGCAAAGGTGAGGGGTTCTTTGTGATCAGGATGATGAGTGGAGAAGGTTTGTGAAGTTTGTTCAAGTGTTTGTGGCCTGTATGAAGAGTTTCGAAGGCTTTGGCTTTGAGAGTGAAAAAATGGGAGAGTTCAGTTCCTGCTTGTTTCAGGCTTATGTCTTACTGGTTTGGGTTTAATCAAGCATGATGAGAAGATTAGTGGAGTTTTGTTTGAGTGTTTATGGCTTGTGAGATGATATTCGAAGGCTTTTGCTTGAGGGAGTGAAAATGGGAATGTGATGCTATGGCTTGCTTCAGGATTGCTTGTTGTGTGAAATGGCTGGCATTTGATCCACATAAACAAATCTTATTGGTCAGATGATGTGACTTGGCCTTTATTGATTGGTATGGTTACTTTTGCCAATTTGTCAACTTTGTGTAAGAGAAAGCATGGGCAACTTCTAGCTTGGTACAAGGGCTGTGGGTTGCGCATCATGGTGAGGGGAAAGGGCTAGTGTGGTTCAGCATCCAAGGCAGCAAGTGGGTGAGGTGTGATGATGGTTTTTGCAAGTTGGTTCCCTTTGGTTCACATGGAAATATCTTGCTCCCAAGTCCATGAAACATGTGATCTTTTGGTTCAAATCTGATTTTTAGAACTTGTATGATGCTTGCATATTGGTTTGATATGAACTAGAAGTCACAAATGCCTTGGTACAAAGTTTTTGCAAGTTTCTCATTTGGTGCATGTTTTGAAAATTAATGATTTTTGCCAACTTTGACATACCATAACTTTTGATCCAAAATGAATTAGGTCATGTTCTTGTACTTTTTGAAAAGGGAAAGATCTAATCTACAACTTTCATGACCAAAGTTTTTCCATTTGAAGCATTTTTGGATCAAAAAGTAAGGGTTGAAAAAAGTTGCATAAAATGCCATTTCATTAAAAGTCAACCATGCCCTAAAAAGTCAACTTTGCAAAAACTTGTAATTCTTGAATTTTGTGAACTTCAACCTTATTCCATGATCAAATAAAGATCAAGTACACTCAAAATGATGAAGATCACCCCTTGGTTGGGTCATTGGGGGCCTCAAATGCCCTGATTTTGCATTGACTTGTCTGAAAAGCCAACTCTTGATCAGATGACTTCCCCATGGAATTTCTTCATGAAAATTGATATGCATACTCCCTATACCATATAGAGACCAATAGAAACAAGAATGACCAAAAAATTTGGAGTTATGGCCTCTGAAACCAAAACCCTAATTTTAGGTCATCTGTGCAGTTAAACCTGGCTCTGCATCCACACCATTTCCAGTTCTTGTGATTCTTTGACATTCTTGACTTTGAGAGGATATAATATGATTCTTGAACACACATGGACCCCCTTGAAGTGATTTATGACCCTTGGAGTGGCTCAAGAGGCTCTTGGATTGCTCAGATCACAAACCCTAGATGCAGATGACTTAGAAACAATGCAGTGACTCAAAATTGAGATATGAGATGGTATGATTGTATTTATGCATATGAAATGATCACAAGCCATGGTGTGAATGGGTGAGGGCAAATTTGGGGTGTTTACAGCTGCCCCTATTCAAACATGAGTTAGTTGTGCAGGTTGTAAGCGACGGCTTAACAGGCAAACAAGATAACTTGTGGTTGAATACCAAAGACAGTCCAAAATTTGCACTCACAGAATGAAGAAGAAAAGGGATATAGATTGTAAAGGAAAATAAAGTATATTGTAAAGTGTGGGAGACAGAGGACGACCGTCGAGCAGAGGACGACTGCTGGGTAAAGAGCAATGACGGGGACGGCCGACATGCTGGAAAGGTGCGGGAAATAAAGCAATGACGGGGACGGCCGACATGCTGGGGATAAAAGAATTATGATGGGGACGGCCATCAAGGTAAAGCTGTAAAATTCTCTGGGGATTAATGAAACATGACGGGGACGGCCATCAAGTTCATAAAGTAAAGTAACCAACGATGGGGACGGCCATCGGGCTAGACTGAAAGGAAAAGGGACCACGACGGGGACAGCCATCGGGTCAAAGAATAAATGAAATAAACAGATGATGAGGTACGGTCATCAAAGGTGAAGGACGATCACCTAGCAGGGGACGGCTGCTCTGTTGGGTTAAGATGAGGGATGGTCACCTAAGGTGGAGGACGACCACCTGGCAGGGTACGGCTGCCGAAAATATCGCGACATAGGACGAATGCCGGATAAAGGGTCAGCGATGGGGACGGCCATCGGATGAGCATGATGGAGGACGACCATTAAGAGGTGGAGGACGACCACCTAGCAGGGGACGGCTGCTCTCAAGGTTTGTCATGACATAGGACGAATGTCAGATAACCAAAATCAACAATGGGGACGGCCATTGGATAAAATGATGAAGGACGATCATCAAAAGGTGGAGGACGACCACCTAGCAGGGGACGGCTGCTAAATATCAACGATGGGGACGACCATCGGATGAGCATGATGGAGGACGACCATCAAGAGGTGGAGGACGACCACCTAGCAGGGTACGGCTGCTCTCAGGGTTTATCATGACACAGGACGAGTGTCAGATAAAAAGAAAATGCTTTATTGGCGATCTACTGGGGAGTAGTAAACACGGACGAGTGTTTACATCCAAGAAACAAAAGGTATAAGTGTTTTGGATGTTGTGTATAGATTAAATATGCGGACGAGCATCCTTAAGACTACGATACGGACGAATATCGGATAGAAACAAATACTGACGCGTGTTCAAAGATGATGATACGGACGAGTATCAACTGGTTAACAGAGAACACGG
Source organism: Lathyrus aphaca (assembly GCA_963966055.1). Lineage (NCBI taxonomy): Eukaryota > Viridiplantae > Streptophyta > Magnoliopsida > Fabales > Fabaceae > Lathyrus > Lathyrus aphaca. The sequence continues at coordinate 30,130,659 of OZ014525.1, forward strand.
ACGAGTGTTGAATCTGAGAGGACTCTTCTGGGGAATAGTAGACACAGGCGAGTATCTATATTCAAGAAGACAAAAGTGTTTGACATAGTGTATGGATTAAAGATGCGGACGAGCATCCTTAAGACTTATGATACGGACGAGTATCATGTAGAAACAAACTCTAGACGCATGTTCTGAGATGATGGTACGGACGAGTACCAACTGGTTAACAAAGAACAAGGACTAGCATTGAATCTGCGGGGATATAAGTGGTGTATACAAGATACGGACGAGTACTTGTACGAGTATCATGAGTGGTGTATAGATGAGTATTTAACTGCTGGGGAGAGTGACACGGACGAGTGCCCAAAGGAGAAGAGTGTAATATAAATAAGTATCTGATATACAAAGTATAGATGACTGCACTGGGGATATGACACGAACGAGTGTCAAAGGATTGTTATATGTAAGTATATGTGAGTGCAAAGAGGACGTCTTCGGCTTTCTGTTGGGGTTATGACACAGATGGGTGTCAAAAAGTAGTATCTGTAATACGAGTGGTACTGTTTGCACAGAGTGCTTAGGTGACCTTCTTGGGGAATGATGACACGGACGGGTGTCAAGGGGGGTATATATACTGGTATTTGCGAATGTGAGGCAACTGCTTTTGCTGGGGAATCTCCGCTGGGGGTTCGGTGGGAGTATTCTGTATATTGATGGATTGTCATTATTCACAAGTGTTGGTTTAAAACATGGCTTATGAATATGCTATATGTTTGATTTTTGCCGTAATGCTCCGTGTTAGACGGAATGCTACGCTTTGTGGGTGAATATGATGCGAATGCTATGATTATGCAAAGGTACCAAGCCGTGACTCGGATCCCGTAGCTACGAAGATCTCTGGCCGATCTGCTTGAAAGGGACATCCCAGCTGGGGATGAGATCATTGGTAGATCTGTCATGAGGTGATGTCTACTTGGGGATATGGGTCAATGATAGACCTATTCCAATAAATGAGAGACCCAGCTGGGGCTTGTAGAAGCTTTCTTCACTCTGTTGTGATTCCTTCATGCGTTGCTCTTCTGGATAGAGGCTGAAACTCTGTGGGGAAATGGTTCCCTGACTTTTGTACTCGGCTAAGGAAGGAACAGCAACTCGGCTGGGGAGAAGGGACAAGTGGCAACTCAGCTGGGGAGAAAACACTTTTGGTGCTAAGACTGAGTGAGCGTTGATTTGTCAGCTTGCTGGGATGAAGCTTTCATGCCCCAAGCTGTGTTCTGGATACCTGCAATCCTGAAAAGATAGAGAAACGCACAAGTAATCCCGAGGTATCCTTTACTGGATTCCGTCATAGGAGTTTAGACACTTCTGAGAGTAAGTATATTTCCTGCAAGCACGTTTTCATTTGAAGATAAACATCTGTATTCTATGCAATCAGTGTTTCTTTTAGACATCAGACATTTTTTGCATATAGAATGTACAAAACGAGATGTGACTGAAAATCTGATTTTATTGATTCACATGCCCTGAATTGGCGAGATACAGTCAAAGAAACAAATCCCCTAAAATGAGGAGATTATTACAAATTGAGAAATAAAATGCTGGCAATGTTGATGACGCTTCAAGAAGCTTCCCTCTCTTGCTATGACTCGTATGACTTTTGACGTTCTTCTCATCTTGCTTTCTGAAGGATGTTGATTCTGATTGAAGCTTGATCCTTTCGAAGCTTACCAAGTTGTAAGTGATACAGACGAATTCAGAGTGCAGTTGTTCGCTTATTCCCTTATTTTGCATGGATCGCCCTTTCGGGTTTTCAATCCATCGGGATACCCATTTTTGCCTGAGTTGTCCAATGCGGCTTTTCAACTCAGCGGGTGTACGTTTTTTATTTATTTTCCCTTATTTTTGCCCGAGTCTTTTATTCTGTTTTTGACTCGCCGGGATGCCCTATTTTTGCCTGGACTTACATTCTGTTTTTGTGTCCAGCGGGTCTTTTATGCGAAGTATTTTTTAACTGCGTCTGAATTCACAGGGGACGGGAAATCTTCACCATCCATGGTGCTGAGCATCAGTGCTCCACCAGAGAAAACTTTCTTTACCACAAATGGTCCTTCATAATTTGGAGTCCATTTGCCCCTGTGGTCTGTATGAGGAGGGAGGATTCTCTTCAGCATAAGATCTCCTACTTGGTACTCTCGGTGCCTGACTTTCTGATCGAAGGATTTCTTCATTCTCTTCTGATACAACTGCCCATGACAGATTGCAGCCAATCTTTTCTCTTCGATCAGACTCAGTTGTTCGTAGCGGGCCCGAACCCACTCTGCTTCACTCAGTTTAACATCCATTAGTACCCGCAGAGAGGGTAACTCAACTTCAATAGGTAGGACTGCTTCCATACCATACACAAGCTGATACGGTGTTGCCCCAGTGGATGTCCTGATTGATGTGCGGTACCCATGCAAGGCAAATGGTAGCATTTCGTGCCAGTCTTTGTAAGTGACTACCATTTTCTGCACAATCTTCTTGATATTTTTATTTGCTGCCTCAACAGCGCCATTCATCTTTGGCCTGTAAGGAGAAGAATTGTGATGTTGAATTTTGAAGTCCCGGCACAGCTCTGCCATCATTTTGTTGTTCAAGTTGGAACCATTATCAGTAATGATTCGCTCGGGCACTCCATATCGACAGATGATGTCTCTTTTCAGAAATCTGGCTACCACTTATCTTGTAACATTTGCATATGATGCTGCTTCGACCCACTTGGTGAAATAGTCAATGGCGACCAAGATGAATCTGTGACCATTCGAGGCAGTTGGCTCAATCTTGCCAATCATGTCAATGCCCCACATAGCAAAGGGCCAGGGTGAAGACATCACATTCAGAGGATTGGGAGGCACATGCACCTTATCCGCGTAGATCTGGCACTTATGGCATTTTCTGGCGTAGGCACAACAATCAGCATCCATTGTGATCCAGTAATAACCCGACCTTAACAACTTCTTGGCCATGGCATGCCCTCCAGCATGGGTACCAAAGGATCCTTCGTGCACTTCATGCATTAACAGGTCTGCTTCTGCCTTGTCGACGCATCTGAGGAGTACCATATCAAAGTTTCTTTTATACAAGGAACCATCAGTGTTCAAGAAGAAACTACCAGCAAGCCTTCTCAAAGTCTTCTTATCATTGGAAGATGCCCCAGGTGGGTATGTTTGATCCTCCAAGAAGCACTTAATGTCGTGGAACCAAGGCTTATCATCTTTAACAACGTCTGCTGCAAATACATATGCTGGCCTGTCAAGTCTGGACACTGAGATCTGCGGTACAAAGTTGGCAGTCTGAACTTTGATCATGGACGAAATGGTAGCCAGAGCATCTGCAAACTGATTCTCGTCCCGAGGGATATACTCAAGCTTGACTGTTGTGAAGAAAGTCAATAACCTCCTTGTATAATCCCTATAAGGTATCAGATGATCTTGGTGGGTGTACCATTTGTCGTTGGTTTGATTGATTACCAGAGCTGAATCTCCGAATACGGTCAATGTCTTGATCCTGAGGTCAATGGCTTCCTCAAGACCCATAATGCAAGCTTCGTATTCAGCTTCGTTGTTAGTGCAGTTGAAAGTGAGTTTTTCCGAGAAAGGCATGTGAACTCCCTTAGGTGTAATGAGTACTGCACCAACACCACGACCATTCATGTTAACAGCCCCATCAAACATCATAGTCCATTCTTCTTCCGGGTCAGGCCCTTCAGTGTGAACAGGCTCTTCATGATCTTTTGCTTTTATGAACATGATGTCTTCATCAGGGAAGTCAAATCTCATAGGCTGGTAATCATCAATAGGTTGCTCAGCAAGATATTCAGACAATACACTGCCCTTGATGGCTTTCTGAGATGTGTACTGGATGTCATACTCTGTAAGGATCATTTGCCATCTTGCAACCCGTCCGGTAAGAGCTGGCTTCTCAAATATGTACTTAACTGGGTCCATCTTTGAGATCAATAAAGTAGTGTGGGTCAACATATACTGTCTCAGTCGGCGAGCAGCCCACGCTAAAGCACAACAAGTTTTCTCGAGCAGTGAATAACGTTGTTCGCAGTCGGTAAAATTTTTGCTTAGGTAGTATATTGCATACTCTTTTCGACCAGACTCGTCATGCTGGCCCAGCACACACCCCATTGACTCTTCTAATACTGTCAAGTACATTATCAGAGGTCTTCCTTCAACTGGAGGCATAAGGATTGAGGGTTCTTGTAAGTATTCCTTGATCTTGTCAAAGGCCCTCTGGCAGTCTTCATTCCACCTGACCGTTTGCTCTTTCCTTAGTAGTTTGAACAAGGGTTCACAGGTAGCCGTAAGGTGAGATATGAACCTTGAAATGTAGTTCAATCGCCCTAAGAACCCTCGAACTTCTTTCTCTGTCTTCGGTGCAGGCATTTCTTGAATGGCTTTGACTTTATCAGGGTCAACTTCAATCCCTTTCTCGCTCATAATAAAACCCAACAGCTTACCCGATCGCACCCCGAATGTGCATTTGTTGGGGTTCAACTTCATTTGGTACTTCCTCAGACGCTTGAATAGTTTTAGCAGATTCACCAGATGGTCTTCTTCAGTGAGGGACTTGGCAATCATATCGTCCACATAACACTCGATTTCTTTATGGATCATATCGTGGAATAATGTTACCATAGCCCGCTGATATGTTGCACCGGCATTCTTGAGCCCAAATGGCATTACCTTGTAGCAGAACGTGCCCCAGGGTGTGATGAAGGTTGTCTTCTCCATGTCTTCAGGTGACATTTTAATCTGATTATATCCTGAAAATCCATCCATGAAGGAGAATACCGAGAACTGAGCCGTATTATCCACCAATACATCAATGTGAGGTAAAGGGAAATCATCTTTCGGGCTAGCTCTATTCAGATCCCGGTAATCAACACACATTCTTACTTTGCCGTCCTTTTTAGGCACATGTACTATATTAGCGACCCACGGTGGATAGCTAGTTACGGCAAGGAAACCGGCGTCCCATTGCTTTTGTACCTCTTCCTTGATTTTCATTGCCATGTCCGGGCGAGTACGGCGCAGTTTCTATTTAACCGGCGGGCATTCTTCTCTCAAAGGCAGCTTGTGCACAACAATGTCGGTGTCCAACCCTGGCATATCTTGATAAGACCAAGCGAACACGTCCACATACTCTCGAAGTAGGTCAATCAGTTGTCTCTTCACTGAGTCTTGTAAGCAGGCCCCGATTTTAACTTCTTTCACGTCTTCATCTGTACCAAGATTGATCGTTTCAACCTCCTCCTGGTGAGGAGTAATAACCTTTTCCTCTTGCCTTAACAACCTGGCTAGCTCTTCAGGAAGCTCATATTCTTCTTCAACCCCTTCATCAGCTTGATTGATTGGATTGTCAAAGTCATACGAATTCATAGCCGTGTTGTTGTCGGTGCTGTCTGGAAGGCACACTCTGCAAGGGTTCAGTTTGTTCATTTTAGTGATTTGATTTTAATCTTGTTTAGAAAAGTGAAATAAAGTTGTCATTTTGAAAACACTGCCATTTATTTTTTGTACAAAAAGAAAAATGGAAAAACAGTGAGCGAAAAAGAAAAAGACTCGTTTGCAAAAAGATGTCTGATATTTCATTGATTAATCTTGTTGCACAAAAAGTACAGATGGCCCGATTACAAAATGAGTCTTGTCATCTTGGGCAAGATGCAAGACTTTGATGCATGCTATAAAAATACAGGAAATAATAATTACTCTGCATGAGTAACTCTTATAATTTCCTGGGAAGACCAGTTCGAGATACTGCTCCCCGGGATCTTTGGACGGATCCAACTCTCCAGGTTGCGGTCGCCTTCATCCTCGTCTTCCAAATTGTTGACAGCATCGGGGGTGAGCATCCCCCACTAACAAAATTGGGCTCTTTTGCAGCCTCTGCTTGATCTTGTTGAGTTGGTTTGTAACCCAACCCAAATTTATCCTCTATCTTCTCCACCGGTAACAATTTGCCCCAGCCTTGGGCATTTCCTTCTTCAACAACCTTCCGGGCTTGTTGGTATGATGTCATTGAGGTTCCAGGTACAGCAGATGTTTCATTTATGTTCAAGGCTTCGAAACCTTGGCTCATCGTTTCATGGATCTCCCCATCCATCTCAATGTATTTGTAGGTAGCCAGGTGGCTGACAAAAATATCCTCCTCTCCACAGATTGTAACGATTTGACCCTCCCACTCGAATTTTAACTTCTGGTGAAGGGTTGAGGTCACGGCGCCAGCGGCGTGAATCCATGGCCTACCCAATAGACAGCTGTAGGCAGGCTGTATATCCATCACGTAGAAGGTCGTTTTGAAAGTTTGCGGGCCAATCGTTATGGGCAACTCAATCTCTCCCAGAACCGATCTCTTAGAACCATCAAAGGCTCTCACCACCAGGTTGCTGGGTCGCAATGCCAATCCGTCATACTCTAGCTTCACAAGGGCTTTTTTAGGTAAGACATTGAGGGATGACCCCGTGTCTACCAGCACATGGGAAAGGACTGCACCTTTACATTCCATGGTAATGTGCAAAGCCTTGTTATGATTGCGGCCTTCCGTAGTCAGATCAGTGTTGGTGAACCCTAGCCCATGACTAGCATTAACATTTCCAACCACAGCTTCCAACTGATTGACGGTGATCTCCTCAGGCACGTAAGCTGCGTGCAAGACTTTCAGTAGTGCGTTCCGATGGGCTTCGGAGCACATGAGCAATGATAGGATTGAGATCTTGGAAGGCGTCTGGTGAAGCTGATCCACTATTTTGTAATCACTTTTCTTGATGATTCTCATGAACTCATCAACTTCTTGATCAAAGGGCGTTTTCACAGCTTCTTTAACGGTCTGCTCCTCCTGCACCAAGCTTTTCCCTTTTGCCTTGGCAGCAGCTTCTTCTTCGGCAGTGGGTCTCTGAATTTGTGGAGCAAAGAGACGTCCGCTTCGAGTGAAGCCTCCGCCTCCTCCCACATTATCTATTTGTGGTGCAGGGGTTGATGATTCAAAAGTGATTTTTTGTCCTTCGCAGTACAGATCAGAGCCGTAATGCCAGGGGATGGCATTACTGCTTTCATAGGGTACTGGTCCAGGCACCGTGATAGTGACTGGACTGATTGCAGCTGCGGAAGGAATTGTGATAGTCTGTGGATCGTAGTATATCGTGACTGGTGCTCTGATGGGAGCAGCACTTTGTGAATTGTAGGTAGAATTATTCTCTGGATCGTAATAAATTGTAACGGTTGAGACATCTTCATTGTTTGTTGCTGATGTTGTAGGAGACATTGTCGGAAGGATGGGTGTTGTTGTTGTAGGAGTTTCAAAATAAAGTGGTGCTGAAGTTGTAGCAGGAATATTTGTTGATATCTGGTCAGTTGAGATGACAGATGAAGCATTTGTTGATGAAGCCGAAGAATTGTCGGGAACAATGGTTGTTGCAGTTGTAGGAGATACTGGAATTGTTGCTGATGAGATTGCCGGATTTGTTGGAAATGATGTTGTAATCTGAAGTTGGTCACTCTGAATGAGACCATCTATGCCATCCCTCAAGTTATCACACCCATTTACTGAGATGTTGCACTAAGCACACCCTAACTCACACCCCGAGAACATTTGACATTCGAGGAGTTGAGCCTTAATTTCTACCAACGGTGTCCGGATCTGACCCACACTGGTTATTAAATAAGACAGTTTGTCTTCTTCAATAGCATTGATTCTGGGACCACCGTGGTTTGGCATGGGGTTCTTATTAACATTGGGTGGTGGTGCGAAATTCAGGGCCTTAGAGTCTACCAGGTCTTGTACCTTCATGTGCAAGGCTCTGCACTTTTCTGTACTGTGGCCAGGTGCATTCGAGTGAAAAGCACATTTGGCGTTGGAGTCATAATTTCTGGGTAGACTATTAGGATCTGGAGGTGCCAACGTCCTTAGCTCAACCAGGTTGAGTTTCAGGAGTTGTGGCAGCAATGTAGCATATGGCATAGGGATTAGATCGATTACCCTGTTGGCCTGAGAAGGTCTCTGCTGATATGGTCTTTGTTGATTGTTGTTGTTAGTGTTGTTGTAGTTTCTCGGAGGATACTGAGCTTGTTGATGGTACTGAGGTTGTTGCTGATAGCTTTGTTGCGGAGGTTGATAAACTGGTTGTGGATGAGCTGGAGCGGGAATGGTGACTGCTGCCACAGACCTATGAACATACTGGGGTCTGCCCCTGTTGGTGTGGATGGCATTGGTCTCGCCAGTTCTTCTTGGGCCTGCAAAAGGCTTCCTTGTATTGCTGGACGAGCTGGCACCGTTGTCAGAAATTTTGCCCATCTTTAACAGGCTCTCAATTCTCTCTCCAGCTATGACAACATCTGCAAAGCTGGTAGAGGAGAAAGCAGCCAGCCTGTCAATATATGTCCCTTGGAGGGTGTTCATAAACATATCTGCCATTTCCCTCTCAGACATAGGTGGCTGAACAGCAGCAGCCAATTGCCTCCATCTCTGGGCGTACTCTCGGAAGCTTTCCCTTGACGACTGTGACATTCCCATTAGGAGGGTCCTGTTAGGTGCCATATCTAAGTTGTACTGATACTGTCTGTTAAAGGCCTCTGCCAGGTCCTTCCAACACCTGATAGTTGCTCTCGTCAGATGAGAGTACCATTCTCTTGAAGCTCCTGTCAAGCTGTCTTCAAAATAGAACATCCAGAGCTTCTCATCCATGGTATAGGCCTTCAACCTCCCCAGAAATGATTGTAAATGAGTCCGGGGGCATGAAGTCCCGTTGTATTTTTCAAAACAAGGAGGCTTAAACTTATGGGGAATCCTGACCCCGTCTACCAAGCCCATGTCCATAACATCGAAACCCAAAGAGTTTTGAGACTCCAAGGATCTTAACTTCTCAGCTATCTCATCCAACCTTCTGTCATAAGCTTCCTCCCCAGCACCCATTACTGTGAACTGGTCCTCTTGGGGGTCTTCTTGCAGTACCCTGCCTGCAGTGGCAGTCCCTTGGACATTAGCAGGAATATTGACCTCTGGATGAAGGTGGGGGCCAAATACAGGAGGGTTGACATGAGGTTGGACCCTCTCGTTGTTGCTTGTGCCAGCAGTCCCTATATGAGGATCTTCTTGATTTTGCCTTTCCACCATGGCTCTCAATCTTTCTTGGCTCTGAGCCATGTTGTTCATTACTTCCATAAACTGCGTCATTTGTGTTCTCATTTCCAATCTTTCGTTTGCCATTTGATTTCTGACCTCTGCAAGGTCCTGTTGTACCTGATCCATTTGTATGCCCGGAAGGTTGTTACGGGTTGGATATCGGTGCGGACGGTTGAGGGGAAATACCCGGCGTCGAGCAATAGTTCCTGAACATCACAACAGAGTTAGTAACAATAAAACAAACACCTACAAAACAAACAAAGGGTTAGCATGCAATGCAGTATGCTTATTTGTTTTCAAGGTATCCGGCTTGGCATTCAGTTTTGACCCTTCCAGACCCTTGAAGATGCTGTTGATGTTGCTTTTGAAGTGGAACAAACTAATACATATATTACAAAAGGCAAATGGTACATAGTTTGTTTACAAATACAAGCCCTCTGAGGGGTCAAAATACATTACAAGAAAGTAAAAGTACATGGAATGAAAGCAACAACAAACAAATGGTCAAACACCAAGACCAAACTCATCCTCCCGAACTTCCTTGAGAAGTGCTTCGGTCACAGGATCAGCTGGACGCTCCGTGAGATTCCTGATAAGGAGATTCCTGGTAGTAACAGCTGCAGTTAGCTTATTGTGTTGACCTTGGTCCTTTGACCTCTTCACTCCAGCTCTGATCTTCAGCTCTGATATCTCTCTCTGGGCTGCTGCCAGGGCTTCCTGCTGCTCTTTTGCACTAGCTTCCAGTTGCTCTATCTTGTCTTGGACCCTCTTATCCTCTAGAGTACGAGCCTCGGTGATCCTAACCCACCTAGCTTGACTCTCCTTCAGATACAAGTCTGTCCTGGCTTTCTGGAACTGGGCTTCCTTGCAAGCATTCTTCAGAATTTGTTCTCCAGCCCTAGACTTCTTGATATAATCCTCAGACTTCTCAATTTTAGCCAGATGCTCCACTCTCAGCTTCTCTAGCCTCTCAATGTCCATCCTACCATCACTCCTCTCCCGGAGGGTCTTCTGCAAAGCCTGAGTTAACTTCTCATTTCTCTCTTTCAAGCCCTCAAACTCCTCCAAACTGACAGTGGCAGGGGGTGGTGCTGAGGATGGTCCAGGCATATCCTCCATGGTAAAGGGCATTCCAGAGAATTGAGCCCTGGCATGGGACCACTCATGGTACTGTGCTGACGCTACATTATTGCACTTCCCCAAAATGGTTACTCCCTTGGTTTGAACATTGTCCCAGGCCCAGGCTGTCTGCCTAACAATAGCCAGATTAGGCTTGTTCTCACAATAAAGAGTCTCAACCAAGTCTTGTGCCTTAGGAGTGTGGACCAGTGCATAACCCAGTTGCCTTCTGAACAGCAGAGGATTGTAATTAATGCTACCCTTAACTCCTATCAGGGGTACATTAGGGAAGTTCCCACAGCTGGTGATGATATCCCTGCCCTTGGTGCTTTGAGTGCACCACCTGATATCAGCTGAAGTTAGAGCAGTGAGCCTTCTAGCCCAGTTTCTCTGCTTATGAGGATTCAAAAATGCATCTGTTTTGGGCAAATGCCTGAGAAGCCAAGTATGGAACAAAGGAGCACAACACCTCACTAATCTCCCCCTCTGCTTTTCATTCCTCTGGTGCACTGAGTAGTAGAAATCCCCCAACAAGGTTGGCACTGGGTTCCTTTGAATGAATAGATGGACTGCATTCTTGCTAATGAATCGAGGATCATCTGCAAATAATATGATCCCATATATGCTCAGGGCCAATAAAGCACAGACTGCTTTCCACTCTCCCAAAGAAGCTTTCAAGGTAGCTTGAGAGATCAAGAAGTCCAGATGCAGGCCAGGGATTCCAGCCTTAGAAGTCATATGCTGCCCAATCAGAACTAATTCCAGATGCAAGGCCTTTGCCACCTCTTCATTACCAGGAAAGACCATCTCAGGGTTGAAAGGGATTCCACCCCTGATAGGTATACCAACCAATGATGAGTATTCTTCCAATAAGGGGCCCAGCTGAAAGTCCTGAAAAGTGAAACACCTCAGTGGGGGATCATAAAACTGAAGGCAAGTATGAATCAGGCTCCTCTGTGAAGGGTCCAAATCCATAACCACATCAAGTATATCTCCATAGTGTTCCCTGAACAGTGGTATATGGTCTGGAGTGATCAGGGTCTGAATCCTCCTGATGTCAGCTAGCTCTGGCTGGAAGAAGTGGTAGGTGATGTTACTCTTTTTAGGTGCCATGATGTTGAGGATGGGTAGAGACAAGTGCTGCTGATAACACTGAAGAATGGGCCACTGATTGGCTGGTGCAGGTGACTGAAACAGGTAGCTGATAGCTGATAGCTAAAGCAGCTGCTGATGAAGATAGGTCAATACTGATGATGGGGTCAAAACCAAAACCAAATGAAGATGGATACCCTGAAAAACAAATAAACAAAAGTCAAAATGATGCAATGATTATGTATGCAAATGATATGCAAGGGTTTGTGACTGAGCTGGATCTGATCAAGTGCCTTGATATAGGTCCAAGTATGTCCAAGAAATCCAGATGGAGGTCTATAAATCCAGTAACCAAGGTGGGGGACCCAAATAAAGAGTCACATGTACAGGGTTTAGAATCACAAGAACTGTTCCAACATGGAGTACTCTTAATCATACAAAGTAACAGGGTATGCTGAGGCCAAGGGCACCTGCAAACCTGTAAACAGCCCAACCCCCTCACAGGTGGTGTTCTAAAACAAGGATCCTCAGACTTGGATCAGTTATGAGAAGTGTAAACACTTCTAACCCGGAGGTACAGTGTTTACAATAACCATAAAAGTTCCTCCTCTAATTCACCTCAGTTTCTGAAGGTCAAAACTGAAAGGTCATCCAGACTTAGCAGGCTTCCCAGATAGCCCTAGTATTGCAGGAAATCTGCAACACAGAGTTCTCAAGAAGAAACCCATATCTGAACCGTGTTTCATATTCCCGCACCAGACCAAGATGGAATGGGAAAGAATATGAACAACTCTAGCCTAGGTGTCACTCAGGTCCCAGGTATAGGATCTTAACTCTCAATAGAAACCCCACCCACCAAAGCAAAACCAGATCCAGCCAGACAGCATGACAGTATGATATATGTAAAGCAATAAAGAAAGCAGTAAAGCAACTGTACATAAAGCAAAAACAAATACAAATATACAAACACAAATAACACATAACACCCCATTAAACACAAATCAATCAAGCACTAGGAGGAACCCACAAAAAGAACCAGAAGCCCTGGTTGCAGTATAAGGGTCCCCAGCAGAGTCGCCAAGCTGTCGCTCCCGATAAGTGGGACTGGCCCAAATAAAGGTACAGACGCGAACGGTCGGCGAGAGGGACAATGAGAACACACAGCCGTGGACTCACTGGAGATGAATAGAGTCGCCAGCTAGGCATTTTTATCCCGGAGGAAAGGTAATGCTGCATAGACCTAGAAAGATATGGACAAGACGGTTGCGAACCAGAGAGACTGAGAAAGGGGGTTGGTTACAACCTGGGAAGGTATTAGCACCCAGATTATCCGTCGTACTCGACGGGATCCACGCTTAAAATATTTGTGTTTTAAAGGGGTAGTGTCAGTGCAATTTGGGTGTAAAGAAAACTGGAAGAGGTGTACAGGTGCCAGTGTAAAAGGTGAAGTGTATAAATGTACAGTGTCAGTGTAGGGATAAGATGCCCAAGATCATGAGGCTAAAAGAATGATGCTGGAAAGAGGGGGAATATACAGAGACTTTTGTTCGATAACTGTTAAGTTATGCCTACGTATCCTCTCGTGCAATGAGGAAGTCAGAACACCGTAGTTCGACCCAAAGAGACTGAAAGATGAATTGACTTGTGAACTGCTTACTTGTCTATGCTCAAGTGTATGACCTGTCTGGCTCAGGTGCAAACTGTCTTGCATTAGACGTAAGAAACGAGTTCTCGTTTGTGAGTGAATGAGATGAGAAAAGAATCCCGAAGGAGACGATTATTGTTTTTTTTTTTGTGTTTTCAGTCTTTTATTGCTTTTGTATGTTTGTCATAAGTTAATGAGCTTAAGCCTAAACCAATGGATTTAGCAAACTCATCACATCTTCCCTCTGATTAGGGGTAATGAGAATACCTTAAGTGTGAAGTCAGCTTCTCACACTTAATCACCATGGTGTAGGATTAAGATCATTAACCTACTTGTGATTATTTAGATGTTTTTGTGGTTTTTGTTTAGTGTTAAGTAATGAGATTAAGCCATAATCAGGGATTAAACAGACCCATTACACCATCCCAATAAAAGGATAATAGATGAGAATGTTTAAGCTGAGGAAAGCTCCTCAACTTAATCCATGATTAGGGATTAAATTCATGACAAAACAAACCTTTTGTTAAGTGGTTTTTAGTTAATGGTATGATGATGAAGTGTTTTTTAGGGTTTATAAGACAACTTGAGGGGGACTTGTCCATTAACACTAGGGTTAGTCCTTCTTAACCAATTAAGGAAGAATTAGAACCCTAATGCAAGGCCCAAGTTACAAGTGTGATGTCTTGATGGTTATTAAGTGAATTGATTAAGAGATTTAAACACATTAAGGGTTTAACACTTAGGATTAAAGTTATACACTCCATCCTAAGAGAAGGATGCAGGCATAAGCTTAATCACAAAGCCTTAAAGCCTTTAGGGTTTAGTCCCTGATTATGAGATGAGAAGAGAAGACTCAAAGAGACACAAAGGTAAAACTAAATGGGGAGACTAATCAAAACCCTAATCATTGTCATGCTTGGTTGTTCCTAAGGTTTGTGGGGTTAACAAGAGAAATCTTCAATGGAACCACCAGGAAGCAGATGAGAGGATCAGGAGAAGCAAAGTAACTTGCTTCATTTAAGAAGTCAAGTCACTTGAAGAAAGAAAGTAAGAAGAAGAAGAATGAGCAAGCTCAAACTCAAACACATATAAAAATGCAGCAAGGATGCATGAAAGAGATGAAGAGAAGGTATGAGAAGTGAAGGCAAATTCACTTCTCAAAATCACTTACCACCTGAAAGGTTAGAAAAGAAATGCAATGCAATGCAAAATGGGATGGAATGACATGATGCAAACCAAAACCAGAAGCATATTTATGATGTTAATGATGCTATGAGATGCTACAAACCAGAAACAACACATGTGGATGATCATACAAGCTTATGAATGCAAATGAAGCAAGTTGAGACACATGATCATGCAAGAAAAGCTATGAGATGCACATGGCATACAACATGAGAAGTGAGAGATGCAATGACCAAACATGCTTTCAATATGTCTTATGATGTTAAATGAATCACATGGAGGCATGGAATATCATGGCAAGTCAAGGCATGGATGCAAAATGCAAGATGGATGCATATGAAAGCCCAAATTAGGGTTTATGAACAAAGCAACAAACACAAACCAAAATCAGAAGCAAACAACATTACAAAAAATTGAAAATGCACTCAAAGGATCCTTAATCCTATACTAACTCAATGCCCAAAGGAGAGGTCTCACACTACAAGAAAAACACGTTTTAGCTGCAAACTTTTAGCGTCGGCCCCGACTCCGACACTAAAGTGTTGACATTACGTCAGCGAAAGCCCTCGCTAACAGGTAAATACAGTTGTTTTATTTTTTTCCAAGTCATTATTAGTAGCGTCGGCTATGTGCGACGCTAACCTTGGTACGAAAATTCTTCATTTCCCTCCACAAGTTTCGTTTGACTCCTATTCTTATTGTTTTAATAAATTATTTTATTTTTTAACGATAGCGTCGGTGATATGCGACGCTAATGTTGCGCGAAAAATTTTCTTTTCCCCCTCAAATTTCGTTTGCCTCCTTTTTTTATTGTTTTAATAAATTATTATTTTATTAATATTAGTGTCGGCTCAAACCGACGCTAAGTTTAATTCCAAAAATATTTTATTTACTTTTAATTAAGTTTGACTCCTTTATTATCTTTTTATTGTTTTAATTAATTATTTTATACCAAATATAAATTAAACTATAATACAAAAACTATTCTAAATATATAAAATTCTTAAAGGCCACCAACATTTCTTAATATTTATTCTAAAAATAAATTTGATAAATCTTAATATAAATTAAATACTATAAAAATTATTTTATATCAAATTATTTTATACCAATTTATAAATTAAAATTAAATACAATAAAAATTATTTTATATCAAATTATTTTATATCAATTATAAATAAAAATTAAATACAATAAAAATTATTTTATACCAATTATAAGTAAAAATTAAATACTATAAAAAATCTAAATTTATAAAATTCTTAAAGGCCAACAATTATTTTATACCAAATAAATTTTATAGCAATTATAAATTAAAATTAAATACTATAAAATTATTTTATACCAAATTATTTTATACCAATTTATAAATTAAAATTAAATATTATAAAAATTATTTTATACCAATTATAAATAACAATTAAATACAATAAAAATTATTTTATACCAATTATAAGTAAAAATTAAATACTATAAAAAATCTAAATTTATAAAATTCTTAAAGGCCAACAATTATTTTATACCAAATAAATTTTATAGCAATTATAAATTAAAATTAAATACTATAAAATTATTTTATACCAAATTATTTTATACCAATTTATAAATTAAAATTAAATATTATAAAAATTATTTTATACCAATTATAAATAAAAATTAAATACAATAAAAATTATTTTATACCAATTATAAATAAAAATTAAATACTATAAAAAATCTAAATTTATAAAATTCTTAAAGGCCAACAATTATTTTATACCAAATAAATTTTATACCAATTATAAATTAAAATTAAATACTATAAAAATTATTTTATACCAAATTATTTTATACCAATTTATAAATTAAAATTAAATACTATAAAAATTATTTTATACCAATTATAAATTAAAATTAAATACCAATTATAAATTAAAATTAAATACTATAAAAACTATAAACTAAAACAAAATTTATAAATTAATCAATAACTTAAAATTAAATATATAAAATATAATCAAAATTTATAAAAAAATATTATAAATAAATATGATATAAAAATATTATAGTTAAAACTTAAGCTATAACAAATATTAAAATTTATAAAAAAAATATTAAAAATATTAAAAATAAAACTTAATGTAAATTAAATGATATATTATAAAAAATATAATAAATTAAATTTATAAAATAAAAGTAAATTAATGAAGAAAGAAAATTAAAGAAGAAAGAAGAAAATTACCAAACAAGAAAATTAAGTTTTCTAGGGTTTTAGGGTTCCTTAACAAGAAAATTACCAAACAAATTGAAAATGAAAGATCAAATCATGGCCATTTAATCTCAAAAACTACATGCTAGACACAATGCAATGCAAGAAGAATCAAGGTCCAACTCTTTAGGGTTAGGCAGAAATGATTTTTGGAAGTTTGGATCAAAATAATGCATCAAAATGGTTTTAATTCAATGAAAAATTCTCAAAATGCATCAAGATCAAAAAATAAATTTGGTTTGAAGGTTGGACAATGTTTCTAAATGTCTTAGAACATTTCATGAATTTTTTGGTGATTTTTAAATACCTAAAAGTATTTTTAATAAATTAATTTTCATTAATCAATTAAAAATAAACTTTTAAATATTTAAAAATACTTTTTTGATGCTAAAAATGAAAATAAAAATATTTTTGTGTTTTAAAAATTAATGAAACCCTTGGTAAAAAATTTCATAATTTTTAAAGCCTTTTTGCTATTTTTTATAAATTGTATAAAACAAATGAATTAAATATGAAAATAAAATGAATTTAAATGGAAAAAGAAAAAGTCAGCCAATCCTAGGGACTAGATTCAAACTAAAATGCGCGTGTTTTGACTTGGCGCCAGATCCTACGGCCAAAATTCAAAATCAGCTAATTAATGCTTATGCCCTAATCCTGCCGTTAATTACCCTCAGGTGACCGGAACAGTGTTCCGGTCATCTTCTCCGTTCACTCCAAAACACCAACTCTCTCCACACGCATCTAAAATGAAATCTAATTGAACAGAAATAATCCCCACTCACTCACGAATCAAAACCCTCAATCAAAACAAATTTATCATTCCTAAAATGACTGAATCGAATCAAAGAAAGTTTAGGGCAAAAAGTTTCAGAAGCATGTTAAACTCTCATCTCTCCACCATTTTCAAAACTAAAGACATATTCATGATCAGGAAAGCATGTAGAACAACTTAAGAACTTTAAAAATCATTTCTGGAAAAAAAGTTCTTGAGCTACCTGAGTTTCGAAGCTTTCAATCTTGCAACTTTCTGACCCCTTTCTTTGATGCAAGCCACTCCCTTTGGTCCCTAGATGAGGTCTGAATGCTTAGAAGGAGTTTGTGCTGGCTAGTTTGGGAGATTGAACAAGTTCTGTTCAAGCTCAGGTGAGAATGGTGTTTGTGATTCAGGCAGTTTCAGGCAAAGGTGAGGGGTTCTTTGTGATCAGGATGATGAGTGGAGAAGGTTTGTGAAGTTTGTTCAAGTGTTTATGGCCTGTATGAAGAGTTTCGAAGGCTTTGGCTTTGAGAGTGAAAAAATGGGAGAGTTCAGTTCCTGCTTGTTTCAGGCTTATGTCTTACTGGTTTGGGTTTAATCAAGCATGGTGAGAAGATTAGTGGAGTTTTGTTTGAGTGTTTATGGCTTGTGAGATGATATTCGAAGGCTTTTGCTTGAGGGAGTGAAAATGGGAATGTGATGCTATGGCTTGCTTCAGGCTTGCTTGTTGTGTGAAATGGCTGGCATTTGATCCACATAAACAAATCTTATTGGTCAGATGATGTGACTTGGCCTTTATTGATTGGTATGGTTACTTTTGCCAATTTGTCAACTTTGTGTAAGAGAAAGCATGGGCAACTTCTAGCTTGGTACAAGGGCTGTGGGCTGCGCAGCATGGTGAGGGGAAAGGGCTAGTGTGGTTCAGCATCCAAGGCAGCAAGTGGGTGAGGTGTGATGATGGTTTTTGCAAGTTGGTTCCCTTTGGTTCACATGGAAATATCTTGCTCCCAAGTCCATGAAACATGTGATCTTTTGGTTCAAATCTGATTTTTAGAACTTGTATGATGCTTGCATATTGGTTTGATATGAACTAGAAGTCACAAATGCCTTGGTACAAAGTTTTTGCAAGTTTCTCATTTGGTGCATGTTTTGAAAATTAGTGATTTTTGCCAACTTTGACATACCATAACTTTTGATCCAAAATGAATTAGGTCATGTTCTTGTACTTTTTGAAAAGGGAAAGATCTAATCTACAACTTTCATGACCAAAGTTTTTCCATTTGAAGCATTTTTGGATCAAAAAGTAAGGGTTGAAAAAAGTTGCATAAAATGCCATTTCATTAAAAGTCAACCATGCCCTAAAAAGTCAACTTTGCAAAAACTTGTAATTCTTGAATTTTGTGAACTTCAACCTTCTTCCATGATCAAATAAAGATCAAGTACACTCAAAATGATGAAGATCACCCCTTGGTTGGGTCATTGGGGGCCTCAAATGCCCTGATTTTGCATTGACTTGTCTGAAAAGCCAACTCTTGATCAGATGACTTCCCCATGGAATTTCTTCATGAAAATTGATATGCATACTCCCTATACCATATAGAGACCAATAGAAACAAGAATGACCAAAAAATTTGGAGTTATGGCCTCTGAAACCAAAACCCTAATTTTAGGTCATCTGTGCAGTTAAACCTGGCTCTGCATCCACACCATTTCCAGTTCTTGTGATTCTTTGACATTCTTGACTTTGAGAGGATATAATATGATGCTTGAACACACATGGACCCCCTTGAAGTTATTGATGACCCTTGGAGTGGCTCAAGAGGCTCTTGGATTGCTCAGATCACAAACCCTAGATGCAGATGACTTAGAAACAATGCAGTGACTCAAAATTGAGATATGAGATGGTATGATTGTATTTATGCATATGAAATGATCAAAAGCCATGGTGTGAATGGGTGAGGGAAAATTTGGGGTGTTTACAATATATTTCACAAATGGATGAAATTCTTGAACATAACAATGACTCATTAATTCTAGAACATATATGCTGCAAATTGAAGTGAATTCAATTCATTATGGCATGATAGATTACTGTACATGATCTGACGTAAGATTTTAAAACACATTTGCAAAAGCAAAATAATCTAACCACAAATCATGTACCGTAAGCTTTCATAGCAATGAAAGATTCCGTCAATGTTCAATATCATAATACAAACATGTAGGTTTATGTTTTGTACATTTATTTAAGAATCCAGTTCCACTTATTTGACTATTCATCTTCCTGTTTATTAGGCTTTGGACTTCTTAATATTACACACATTAGAAACATTTTAGCTCCCTACTTTTACGTCGCAAGTGGCACATGGTCACACCCACTTCACCCATTTGCAATACTAAGTAACCAACTAACCTTCATTTCCCTTATTTTTGCAATTAATTAAATTATATATATATATATATATATATATATATATATATATATATATATATATATATATTTGTTAAGTTTCTTCATAATTTTAACGTCAAAATTATGAATAATTTTTTAATCTTATCTATTACTTATTTATTTTACATAAATATTAAAAAAAAATCTTTCAATTATTTATTAATTCTGAAATACATTCGTAAAAATAAAATATCTAAAAAATATTAATATTATTCTAGATTTCGTTAGTTTTATATTTTATTTGTATAATCTATGACTAACTATATTTTTTTTTATATTGAATCTGTAGGAATACGTCATGCTAAATCTATTGTCCTTTTTATAGCAATCTTGCTAATTATATAGTACAATTGTTTTCTTAATTTATGAATTAATATCATTAGTCTCATCATATAAATCATTAAGATCAAAATCAAACTTATAAAAATTGACACTATTAATATTTTCACGCAGTGCACCTTAAAAAGCGGACAAACGGGCACGGGAGTGTCCGTTTGAACGCTAGTATATATAAAGGGGATATACACGTTTGGTCTTGCATATTTTATATACCATAATTACCCTTCACTTATTTTATATTTTATAACTCAAGACATCAATTTAAGTAACTTCTACATGCAATAACCACCTAGAAGTTGTATGAAATAGAGATAAAATAACATAAGGAAGTTTTAAGGAAGAGAGATAAGCATAATATCATAAGAACAAATTTCATATATTTCACAAATGGATGAAATTCTTGAACATAACAATGACTCATTAATTCTAGAACATATATGCTGCAAATTGATGTGAATTCAATTCATTATGGCATGATAGATTACTGTACATGATCTGACGTAAGATTTTAAAACACATTTGCAAAAGCAAAATAATCTAACCTCAAATCATGTACTGTAAGCTTTCATAGCAATGAAAGTTTCCGTCAATGTTCAATATCATAATACAAACATGTAGGTTTATGTTTTGTACATTTATTTAAGAATCCATTTCCATTTATTTAACTATTCATCTTCCTATTTATTAGGCTTTGGACTTCTTAATATTACACACATTAGAAACAGTTTAGCTCCCTACTTTTACGTCGCAAGTGGCACATGGTCACACCCACTTCACCCATTTACAATACTAAGTAACCAACTAACCTTCATTTCCTTTATTTTTGCAATTAATTAAATTATATATATATATATATATATATATATATATATATATATATATATATATATATATATATATATTTTTGTTAAGTTTCTTAATAATTTTAACGTCAAAATTATGAATAATTTTTTAATCTTATCTATTACTTATTTATTTTACATAAATATTAAAAAAAAAATCTTTCAATTATTTATTAATTCTGAAATACTTTCGTAAAAATAAAATATCTAAAAAATATTAATATTATTCTAGATTTCGTTAGTTTTATATTTTATTTGTATAATCTATGACTAACTATTTTTTTTTTATATTGAATCTGTAGGAATATGTCATGCTAAAACTATTATCGTTTTTATAGCAATCTTGCTAATTATATAGTACAATTGTTTTCTTAATTTATGAATTAATATCATTAGTCTCATCATATAAATCATTAAGATTAAAATCAAACTTATAAAAATTGACACTATTAATATTTTCACGCAGTGCACCTTAAAAAGCGGACAAACGGGCACGGGAGTGCCCGTTTGAACGCTAGTATATATAAAGGGGATATAAAAGTTTGGTCTTGCATATTTTATATTCCATAATTACCCTTCACTTATTTTATATTTTATAACTCAAGACATCAATTTAAGTAACTTCAACATGCAATAACCACCAAGAAGTTGTAAGAAATAGAGATAAAATAACCATTAGGAAGTTTTAAGGAAGAGAGATAAGCATAATATCATAAGAACAAATTTCATATATTTCACAAATGGATGAAATTCTTGAACATAACAATGACTCATTAATTCTAGAACATATATGCTGCAAATTGAAGTGAACTCAATTCATTATGGCATGATAGATTACTGTACATGATCTGACCAAAGATTTTAAAACACATTTGCAAAAGCAAAATAATCTAACCTCAAATCATGTACCGTAAGCTTTCATAGCAATGAAAGTTTACGTCAATGTTCAATATCATAATACAAACATGTAGGTTTATGTTTTGTACATTTATTTAAGAATCCAGTTCCACTTATTTGACTATTCATCTTCCTGTTTATTAGGCTTTGGACTTCTTAATATTACACACATTAGAAACAGTTTAGCTCCCTACTTTTACGTCGCAAGTGGCACATGGTCAAACCCACTTCACCCATTTGCAATACTAAGTAACCAACTAACCTTCATTTCCCTTATTTTTGCAATTAATTAAAATATATACATATATATATATATATATATATATATATATATATATATATATATATATATATATATAATATATATATATATATATATATATATATATATTTATATATTTGTTAAGTTTCTTAATAATTTTAACGTCAAAATTATGAATAATTTTTTAATCTTATCTATTACTTATTTATTTTACATAAATATTAAAAAAATATCTTTCAATTATTTATTAATTCTGAAATACTTTCGTAAAAATAAAATATCTAAAAAATATTAATATTATTCTAGATTTCGTTAGTTTTATATTTTATTTGTATAATCTATGACTAACTATTTTTTTTTATATTGAATCTGTAGGAATACGTCATGCTAAATCTATTGTCCTTTTTATAGCAATCTTGCTAATTATATAGTACAATTGTTTTCTTAATTTATGAATTAATATCATTAGTCTCATCATATAAATCATTAAGATCAAAATCAAACTTATAAAATTTGACACTATTAATATTTTCACGCAGTGCACCTTAAAAAGCGGACAAACGGGCACGGGAGTGTCCGTTTGAACGCTAGTATATATAAAGGGGATATACACGTTTGGTCTTGCATATTTTATATACCATAATTACCCTTCACTTATTTTATATTTTATAACTCAAGACATCAATTTAAGTAACTTCTACATGCAATAACCACCTAGAAGTTGTATGAAATAGAGATAAAATAACATAAGGAAGTTTTAAGGAAGAGAGATAAGCATAATATCATAAGAACAAATTTCATATATTTCACAAATGGATGAAATTCTTGAACATAACAATGACTCATTAATTCTAGAACATATATGCTGCAAATTGATGTGAATTCAATTCATTATGGCATGATAGATTACTGTACATGATCTGACGTAAGATTTTAAAACACATTTGCAAAAGCAAAATAATCTAACCTCAAATCATGTACTGTAAGCTTTCATAGCAATGAAAGTTTCCGTCAATGTTCAATATCATAATACAAACATGTAGGTTTATGTTTTGTACATTTATTTAAGAATCCATTTCCACTTATTTAACTATTCATCTTCCTATTTATTAGGCTTTGGACTTCTTAATATTACACACATTAGAAACAGTTTAGCTCCCTACTTTTACGTCGCAAGTGGCACATGGTCACACCCACTTCACCCATTTACAATACTAAGTAACCAACTAACCTTCATTTCCTTTATTTTTGCAATTAATTAAATTATATATATATATATATATATATATATATATATATATATATATATATATATATTTTTTTTTTTTTTTGTTAAGTTTCTTAATAATTTTAACGTCAAAATTATGAATAATTTTTTAATCTTATCTATTACTTATTTATTTTACATAAATATTAAAAAAAAATCTTTCAATTATTTATTAATTCTGAAATACTTTCGTAAAAATAAAATATCTAAAAAATATTAATATTATTCTAGATTTCGTTAGTTTTATATTTTATTTGTATAATCTATGACTAACTATTTTTTTTTATATTGAATCTGTAGGAATATGTCATGCTAAAACTATTATCGTTTTTATAGCAATCTTGCTAATTATATAGTACAATTGTTTTCTTAATTTATGAATTAATATCATTAGTCTCATCATATAAATCATTAAGATTAAAATCAAACTTATAAAAATTGACACTATTAATATTTTCACGCAGTGCACCTTAAAAAGCGGACAAACGGGCACGGGAGTGCCCGTTTGAACGCTAGTATATATAAAGGGGATATAAAAGTTTGGTCTTGCATATTTTATATTCCATAATTACCCTTCACTTATTTTATATTTTATAACTCAAGACATCAATTTAAGTAACTTCAACATGCAATAACCACCAAGAAGTTGTAAGAAATAGAGATAAAATAACCATTAGGAAGTTTTAAGGAAGAGAGATAAGCATAATATCATAAGAACAAATTTCATATATTTCACAAATGGATGAAATTCTTGAACATAACAATGACTCATTAATTCTAGAACATATATGCTGCAAATTGAAGTGAACTCAATTCATTATGGCATGATAGATTACTGTACATGATCTGACGTAAGATTTTAAAACACATTTGCAAAAGCAAAATAATCTAACCTCAAATCATGTACCGTAAGCTTTCATAGCAATGAAAGTTTACGTCAATGTTCAATATCATAATACAAACATGTAGGTTTATGTTTTGTACATTTATTTAAGAATCCAGTTCCACTTATTTGACTATTCATCTTCCTGTTTATTAGGCTTTGGACTTCTTAATATTACACACATTAGAAACAGTTTAGCTCCCTACTTTTACGTCGCAAGTGGCACATGGTCAAACCCACTTCACCCATTTGCAATACTAAGTAACCAACTAACCTTCATTTCCCTTATTTTTGCAATTAATTAAAATATATACATATATATATATATATATATATATATATAAATATATATATATATATATATATATATATATATATTTATATATTTGTTAAGTTTCTTAATAATTTTAACGTCAAAATTATGAATAATTTTTTAATCTTATCTATTACTTATTTATTTTACATAAATATTAAAAAAATATCTTTCAATTATTTATTAATTCTGAAATACTTTCGTAAAAATAAAATATCTAAAAAATATTAATATTATTCTAGATTTCGTTAGTTTTATATTTTATTTGTATAATCTATGACTAACTATTTTTTTTTTATATTGAATCTGTAGGAATACGTCATGCTAAATCTATTGTCCTTTTTATAGCAATCTTGCTAATTATATAGTACAATTGTTTTCTTAATTTATGAATTAATATCATTAGTCTCATCATATAAATCATTAAGATCAAAATCAAACTTATAAAATTTGACACTATTAATATTTTCACGCAGTGCACCTTAAAAAGCGGACAAACGGGCACGGGAGTGTCCGTTTGAACGCTAGTATATATAAAGGGGATATACACGTTTGGTCTTGCATATTTTATATACCATAATTACCCTTCACTTATTTTATATTTTATAACTCAAGACATCAATTTAAGTAACTTCTACATGCAATAACCACCTAGAAGTTGTATGAAATAGAGATAAAATAACTATAAGGAAGTTTTAAGGAAGAGAGATAAGCATAATATCATAAGAACAAATTTCATATATTTCACAAATGGATGAAATTCTTGAACATAACAATGACTCATTAATTCTAGAACATATATGCTGCAAATTGATGTGAATTCAATTCATTATGGCATGATAGATTACTGTACATGATCTGACGTAAGATTTTAAAACACATTTGCAAAAGCAAAATAATCTAACCTCAAATCATGTACCGTAAGCTTTCATAGCAATGAAAGTTTCCGTCAATGTTCAATATCATAATACAAACATGTAGGTTTATGTTTTGTGCATTTATTTAAGAATCCATTTCCACTTATTTGACTATTCATCTACCTATTTATTAGGCTTTGGACTTCTTAATATTACACACATTAGAAACAGTTTAGCTCCCTACTTTTACGTCGCAAGTGGCACATGGTCACACCCACTTCACCCATTTGCAATACTAAGTAACCAACTAACCTTCGTTTCCTTTATTTTTGCAATTAATTAAATTATATATATATATATATATATATATATATATATATATATATATATATATATATATATATATATATATATATATATATATTTGTTAAGTTTCTTAATAATTTTAACGTCAAAATTATGAATAATTTTTTAATCTTATCTATTACTTATTTATTTTACATAAATATTAAAAAAAATCTTTCAATTATTTATTAATTCTGAAATACATTCGTAAAAATAAAATATCTAAAAAATATTAATATTATTCTAGATTTCGTTAGTTTTATATTTTATTTGTATAATCTATGACTAACTATTTTTTTTTATATTGAATCTGTAGGAATACGTCATGCTAAAACTATTGTTCTTTTTATAGCAATCTTGTTAATTATATAGTACAATTGTTTTCTTAATTTATGAATTAATATCATTAGTCTCATCATATAAATCATTAAGATTAAAATCAAACTTATAAAAATTGACACTATTAATATTTTCACGCAGTGCACCTTAAAAAGCGGACAAACGGGCACGGGAGTGCCCGTTTGAACGCTAGTATATATAAAGGGGATATACATGTTTGGTCTTGCATATTTTATATTCCATAATTACCCTTCACTTATTTTATATTTTATAACTCAAGACATCAATTTAAGTAACTTCTACATGCAATAACCACCTAGAAGTTGTAAGAAATAGAGATAAAATAACCATAAGGAAGTTTTAAGGAAGAGAGATAAGCATGATATCATATGTACAAATTTCATATATTTCACAAATGGATGAAATTCTTGAACATAACAATGACTCATTAATTCTAGAGCATATATGCTGCAAATTGAAGTGAATTCAATTCATTATGGCATGATAGATTACTGTACATGATCTGACGTAAGATTTTAAAACACATTTGCAAAAGCAAAATAATCTAACCTCATATCATGTACCGTAAGCTTTCATAGCAATGAAAGTTTCCGTCAATGTTCAATATCATAATACAAACATGTAGGTTTATGTTTTGTACATTTATTTAAGAATCCAGTTCCACTTATTTGACTATTCATCTTCCTGTTTATTAGGCTTTGGACTTCTTAATATTACACACATTAGAAACAGTTTAGCTCCCTACTTTTACGTCGCAAGTGGCACATGGTCACACCCACTTCACCCATTTGCAATACTAAGTAACCAACTAACCTTCATTTCCCTTATTTTTGCAATTAATTAAAATATATATATATATATATATATATATATATATATATATATATTTATATATTTTTTAAGTTTCTTAATAATTTTAACGTCAAAATTTTTTAATCTTATCTATTACTTATTTATTTTACATAAATATTAAAAAAAAATCTTTCAATTATTTATTAATTCTGAAATACTTTCGTAAAAATAAAATATCTAAAAAATATTAATATTATTCTAGATTTCGTTAGTTTTATATTTTATTTGTATAATCTATGACTAACTATTTTTTTTTATATTGAATCTGTAGGAATATGTCATGCTAAAACTATTGTCATTTTTATAGCAATCTTGCTAATTATATAGTACAATTGTTTTCTTAATTTATGAATTAATATCATTAGTCTCATTATATAAATCATTAAGATTAAAATCAAACTTATAAAAATTGACACTATTAATATTTTCACGCAGTGCACCTTAAAAAGCGGACAAACGGGCACGGGAGTGCCCGTTTGAACGCTAGTATATATAAAGGGGATATAAACGTTTGGTCTTGCATATTTTATATTCCATAATTACCCTTCACTTATTTTATATTTTATAACTCAAGACATCAATTTAAGTAACTTCTACATGCAATAACCACCAAGAAGTTGTAAGAAATAGAGATAAAATAACCATAAGGAAGTTTTAAGGAAGAGAGATAAGCATAATATCATAAGAACAAATTTCATATATTTCACAAATGGATGAAATTCTTGAACATAACAATGACTCATTAATTCTAGAACATATATGCTGCAAATTGAAGTGAACTCAATTCATTATGGCATGATAGATTACTGTACATGATCTGACGTAAGATTTTAAAACACATTTGCAAAAGCAAAATAATCTAACCTCAAATCATGTACCGTAAGCTTTCATAGCAATGAAAGTTTATGTCAATGTTCAATATCATAATACAAACATGTAGGTTTATGTTTTGTACATTTATTTAAGAATCCAGTTCCACTTATTTGACTATTCATCTTCCTGTTTATTAGGCTTTGGACTTCTTAATATTAAACACATTAGAAACAGTTTAGCTCCCTACTTTTACGTCGCAAGTGGCACATGGTCACACCCACTTCACCCATTTGCAATACTAAGTAACCAACTAACCTTCATTTCCCTTATTTTTGCAATTAATTAAATTATATATATATATATATATATATAAATATATATATATATATATATATATATATATATATATATATATTTATATATTTGTTAAGTTTCTTAATAATTTTAACGTCAAAATTATGAATAATTTTTTAATCTTATCTATTACTTATTTATTTTACATAAATATTAAATAAATATCTTTCAATTATTTATTAATTCTGAAATACTTTCGTAAAAATAAAATATCTAAAAAATATTAATATTATTCTAGATTTCGTTAGTTTTATATTTTATTTGTATAATCTATGACTAACTATTTTTTTTTATATTGAATCTGTAGGAATACGTCATGCTAAAACTATTGTCGTTTTTATAGCAATCTTGCTAATTATATAGTACAATTGTTTTCTTAATTTATGAATTAATATCATTAGTCTCATCATATAAATCATTAAGATTAAAATCAAACTTATAAAAATTGACACTATTAATATTTTCACGCAGTGCACCTTAAAAAGCGGACAAACGGGCACGGGAGTGCCCGTTTGAATGCTAGTATATATAAAGGGGATATACACGTTTGGTCTTGTATATTTTATATTCCATAATTACCCTTCACTTATTTTATATTTTATAACTCAAGACATCAATTTAAGTAACTTCTACATGCAATAACCACCTAGAAGTTGTAAGAAATAGAGATAAAATAACCATAAGGAAGTTTAAAGGAAGAGAGATAAGCATAATATCTTAAGAACAAATTTCATATATTTCACAAATGGATGAAATTCTTGAACATAACAATGACTCATTAACTCTAGAACATATATGCTGCAAATTGAAGTGAGTTCAATTCATTATGGCATGATAGATTACTGTACATGATCTGATGTAAGATTTTAAAACACATTTGCAAAAGAAAAATAATCTAACCTCAAATCATGTACGTAAGCTTTCATAGCAATGAAAGTTTCCGTCAATGTTCAATATCATAGTACAAACATGTAGGTTTATGTTTTGTACATTTATTTAAGAATCCAGTTCCACTTATTTGACTATTCATCTTCCTATTTATTAGGCCTTAGACTTCTTAATATTACACACAATAGAAACAGTTTAGCTCCCTACTTTTACGTCGCAAGTGGCACATGGTCACACCCACTTCACCCATTTGCAATACTAATCAACCAACTAACCTTCATTTCCTTTATTTTTGCAATTAATTAAATTATATATATATATAATTTTTTTTTTGTTAAGTTTCTTCATAATTTTAACGTCAAAATTATGAATAATTTTTTAATCTTATCTATTACTTATTTATTTTACATAAATATTAAAAAAAATCTTTCAATTATTTATTAATTCTGAAATACTTTCGTAAAAATAAAATATCTAAAAAATATTAATATTATTCTAGATTTTGTTAGTTTTATATTTTATTTGTATAATCTATGACTAACTATTTTTTTTTTATATTGAATCTGTAGGAATATGTCATGCTAAAACAATTGTCGTTTTTATAGCAATCTTGCTAATTATATAGTACAATTGTTTTCTTAATTTATGAATTAATATCATTAGTCTCATCATATAAATCATTAAGATTAAAATCAAACTTATAAAAATTGACACTATTAATATTTTCACGCAGTGCACCTTAAAAAGCGGACAAACGGGCACGGGAGTGCCCGTTTGAACGCTAGTATATATAAAGGGGATATAAACGTTTGGTCTTGCATATTTTATATTCCATAATTACCCTTCACTTATTTTATATTTTATAACTCAAGACATCAATTTAAGTAACTTCTACATGCAATAACCACCAAGAAGTTGTAAGAAATAGAGATAAAATAACCATAATGAAGTTTTAAGGAAGAGAGATAAGCATAATATCATAAGAACAAATTTCATATATTTCACAAATGGATGAAATTCTTGAACATAACAATGACTCATTAATTCTAGAACATATATGCTGCAAATTGAAGTGAACTCAATTCATTATGGCATGATAGATTACTGTACATGATCTGACGTAAGATTTTAAAACACATTTGCAAAAGCAAAATAATCTAACCTCAAATCATGTACCGTAAGCTTTCATAGCAATGAAAGTTTACGTCACTGTTCAATATCATAATACAAACATGTAGGTTTATGTTTTGTACATTTATTTAAGAATCCAGTTCCACTTATTTGACTATTCATCTTCCTGTTTATTAGGCTTTGGACTTCTTAATATTAAACACATTAGAAACAGTTTAGCTCCCTACTTTTACGTCGCAAGTGGCACATGGTCACACCCACTTCACCCATTTGCAATACTAAGTAACCAACTAACCTTCATTTCCCTTATTTTTGCAATTAATTAAATTATATATATATATATATATATATATATATATAATATATATATATATATATATATATATATATATATATATATATTTATTTATATATTTGTTAAGTTTCTTAATAATTTTAACGTCAAAATTATGAATAATTTTTTAATTTTATCTATTACTTATTTATTTTACATAAATATTAAAAAAATATCTTTCAATTATTTATTAATTCTGAAATACTTTCGTAAAAATAAAATATCTAAAAAATATTAATATTATTCTAGATTTCGTTAGTTTTATATTTTATTTGTATAATCTATGACTAACTATTTTTTTTTTATATTGAATCTGTAGGAATACGTCATGCTAAAACTATTGTCGTTTTTATAGCAATCTTGCTAATTATATAGTACAATTGTTTTCTTAATTTATGAATTAATATCATTAGTCTCATCATATAAATCATTAAGATCAAAATCAAACTTATAAAAATTGACACTATTAATATTTTCACGCAGTGCACCTTAAAAAGCGGACAAACGGGCACGGGAGTGCCCGTTTGAATGCTAGTATATATAAAGGGGATATACACGTTTGGTCTTGCATATTTTATATACCATAATTACCCTTCACTTATTTTATATTTTATAACTCAAGACATCAATTTAAGTAACTTCTACATGCAATAACCACCTAGAAGTTGTAAGAAATAGAGATAAAATAACCATAAGGAAGTTTTAAGGAAGAGAGATAAGCATAATATCATAAGAACAAATTTCATATATTTCACAAATGGATGAAATTCTTGAACATAACAATGACTCATTAATTCTAGAACATATATGCTGCAAATTGAAGTGAATTCAATTCATTATGGCATGATAGATTACTGTACATGATCTGACGTAAGATTTTAAAACACATTTGCAAAAGCAAAATAATCTAACCTCAAATCATGCACCGTAAGCTTTCATAGCAATGAAAGTTTCCGTCAATGTTCAATATCATAATACAAACATGTAGGTTTATGTTTTGTACATTTGTTTAAGAATCCAGTTCCACTTATCTGACTATTCATCTTCCTATTTATTAGGCTTTGGACTTCTTAATATTACACACATTAGAAACAGTTTAGCTCCCTACTTTTACGTCGCAAGTGGCACGTGGTCACACCCACTTCACCCATTTGCAATACTAAGTAACCAACTAACCTTCATTTCCTTTATTTTTGCAATTAATTAAATTATATATATATATATATATATATATATATATATATATATATATATATTTGTTAAGTTTCTTAATAATTTTAACGTCAAAATTATGAATAATTTTTTAATCTTATCTATTACTTATTTATTTTACATAAATATTAAAAAAAAATCTTTCAATTATTTATTAATTCTGAAATACTTTCGTAAAAATAAAATATCTAAAAAATATTAATATTATTCTAGATTTCGTTAGTTTTATATTTTATTTGTATAATCTATGACTAACTATTTTTTTTTTATATTGAATCTGTAGGAATACGTCATGCTAAAACTATTGTCGTTTTTATAGCAATCTTGCTAATTATATAGTACAATTGTTTTCTTAATTTATGAATTAATATCATTAGTCTCATCATATAAATCATTAAGATCAAAATCAAACTTATAAAAATTGACACTATTAATATTTTTACGCAGTGCACCTTAAAAAGCGGACAAACGGGCACGGGAGTGCCCGTTTGAACGCTAGTATATATAAAGGGGATATACACGTTTGGTCTTGCATATTTTATATTCCATAATTACCCTTCACTTATTTTATATTTTATAACTCAAGACATCAATTTAAGTAACTTCTACATGCAATAACCACCAAGAAGTTGTAAGAAATAGAGATAAAATAACCATAAGGAAGTTTTAAGGAAGAGAGATAAGCATAATATAATAAGAACAAATTTCATATATTTCACAAATGGATGAAATTCTTGAACATAACAATGACTCATTAATTCTAGAACATATATGCTGCAAATTGAAGTGAACTCAATTCATTATGGCATGATAGATTACTTAACATGATCTGACGTAAGATTTTAAAACACATTTGCAAAAGCAAAATACTCTAACCTCAAATCATGTACCGTAAGCTTTCATAGCAATGAAAGTTTCCGTCAATGTTCAATATCATAAGACAAACATGTCGGTTTATGTTTTGTACATTTATTTAATAATACAGTTCCATTTATTTGACTATTCATCTTCCTATTTATTAGGCTTTGGACTTCTTAATATTACACACATTAGAAACAGTTTAGCTCCTTACTTTTACGTCGCAAGTGGCACATGGTCACACCCACTTCACCCATTTGCAATACTAATTAACCAACTAACCTTCATTTCCTTTATTTTTGCAATTAATTAAATTATATATATATATATATATATATATATATATATATATATCTTTTTGTTAAGTTTCTTAATAATTTTAACGTCAAAATTATGAATAATTTTTTAATCTTATCTATTACTTATTTATTTTACATAAATATTGAAAAAAAATCTTTCAATTATTCATTAATTCTGAAATACATTCGTAAAAATAAAATATCTAAAAAATAAATATTATTCTAGATTTCGTTAGTTTTATATTTTATTTATATAATCTATGACTAACTATATTTTTTTTATATTGAATCTGTAGGAATACGTCATGCTAAAACTATGTCCTTTTTATAGCAATCTTGCTAATTATATAGTACAATTGTTTTCTTAATTTATGAATTAATATCATTAGTCTCATCATATAAATTATTAAGATCAAAATCAAACTTATAAAAATTGACACTATTAATATTTTCACGCAGTGCACCTTAAAAAGCGGACAAACGGGCACGGGAGTGTCCGTTTGAACGCTAGTATATATAAAGGGGATATACACGTTTGGTCTTGCATATTTTATATACCATAATTACCCTTCACTTATTTTATATTTTATAACTCAAGACATCAATTTAAGTAACTTCTACATGCAATAACCACCTAGAAGTTGTATGAAATAGAGATAAAATAACCATAAGGAAGTTTTAAGGAAGAAAGATAAGCATAATATCATAAGAACAAATTTCATATATTTCACAAATGGATGAAATTCTTGAACATAACAATGACTCATTAATTCTAGAACATATATGCTGCAAATTGATGTGAATTCAATTCATTATAGCATGATAGATTACTGTACATGATCTGACGTAAGATTTTAAAACACATTTGCAAAAGCAAAATAATCTAACCTCAAATCATGTACCGAAAGCTTACATAGCAATGAAAGTTTCCGTCAATGTTCAATATCATAATACAAACGTGTAGGTTTATGTTTTGTACATTTATTTAAGAATCCAGTTCCACTTATCTGACTATTCATCTTCCTAATTATTAGGCTTTGGACTTCTTAATATTACACACATTAGAAACATTTTAGCTCCCTACTTTTACGTCGCAAGTGGCACATGGTCACACCCACTTCACCCATTTGCAATACTAAGTAACCAACTAACCTTCATTTCCTTTATTTTTGCAATTAATTAAATTATATATATATATATATATATATATATATATATTTATTTATTTGTTAAGTTTCTTAATAATTTTAACGTCAAAATTATGAATAATTTTTTAATCTTATCTATTACTTATTTATTTTACATAAATATTAAAAAAAAATCTTTCAATTATTTATTAATTCTGAAATACTTTTGTAGAAATAAAATATCTAAAAAATATTAATATTATTCTAGATTTCGTTAGTTTTATATTTTATTTGTATAATCTATGACTAACTATTTTTTTTTTATATTGAATCTGTAGGAATACGTCATGCTAAAACTATTGTCGTTTTTATAGCAATCTTGCTAATTATATAGTACAATTGTTTTCTTAATTTATGAATTAATATCATTAGTCTCATCATATAAATCATTAAGATCAAAATCAAACTTATAAAAATTGACACTATTAATATTTTTACGCAGTGCACCTTAAAAAGCGGACAAACGGGCACGGGAGTGCCCGTTTGAACGCTAGTATATATAAAGGGGATATACACGTTTGGTCTTGCATATTTTATATTCCATAATTACCCTTCACTTATTTTATATTTTATAACTCAAGACATCAATTTAAGTAACTTCTACATGCAATAACCACCTAGAAGTTGTAAGAAATAGAGATAAAATAACCATAAGGAAGTTTTAAGGAAGAGAGATAAGCATAATATAATAAGAACAAATTTCATATATTTCACAAATGGATGAAATTCTTGAACATAACAATGACTCATTAATTCTAGAACATATATGCTGCAAATTGAAGTGAACTCAATTCATTATGGCATGATAGATTACTTAACATGATCTGACGTAAGATTTTAAAACACATTTGCAAAAGCAAAATACTCTAACCTCAAATCATGTACCGTAAGCTTTCATAGCAATGAAAGTTTCCGTCAATGTTCAATATCATAATACAAACATGTCGGTTTATGTTTTGTACATTTATTTAATAATACAGTTCCATTTATTTGACTATTCATCTTCCTATTTATTAGGCTTTGGACTTCTTAATATTACACACATTAGAAACAGTTTAGCTCCTTACGTTTACGTCGCAAGTGGCACATGGTCACACCCACTTCACCCATTTGCAATACTAATTAACCAACTAACCTTCATTTCCTTTATTTTTGCAATTAATTAAATTATATATATATATATATATATATATATATATATCTTTTTGTTAAGTTTCTTAATAATTTTAACGTCAAAATTATGAATAATTTTTTAATCTTATCTATTACTTATTTATTTTACATAAATATTGAAAAAAAATCTTTCAATTATTCATTAATTCTGAAATACATTCGTAAAAATAAAATATCTAAAAAATAAATATTATTCTAGATTTCGTTAGTTTTATATTTTATTTGTATAATCTATGACTAACTATATTTTTTTTATATTGAATCTGTAGGAATACGTCATGCTAAAACTATGTCCTTTTTATAGCAATCTTGCTAATTATATAGTACAATTGTTTTCTTAATTTATGAATTAATATCATTAGTCTCATCATATAAATTATTAAGATCAAAATCAAACTTATAAAAATTGACACTATTAATATTTTCACGCAGTGCACCTTAAAAAGCGGACAAACGGGCACGGGAGTGTCCGTTTGAACGCTAGTATATATAAAGGGGATATACACGTTTGGTCTTGCATATTTTATATACCATAATTACCCTTCACTTATTTTATATTTTATAACTCAAGACATCAATTTAAGTAACTTCTACATGCAATAACCACCTAGAAGTTGTATGAAATAGAGATAAAATAACCATAAGGAAGTTTTAAGGAAGAGAGATAAGCATAATATCATAAGAACAAATTTCATATATTTCACAAATGGATGAAATTCTTGAACATAACAATGACTCATTAATTCTAGAACATATATGCTGCAAATTGATGTGAATTCAATTCATTATAGCATGATAGATTACTGTACATGATCTGACGTAAGATTTTAAAACACATTTGCAAAAGCAAAATAATCTAACCTCAAATCATGTACCGAAAGCTTACATAGCAATGAAAGTTTCCGTCAATGTTCAATATCATAATACAAACATGTAGGTTTATGTTTTGTACATTTATTTAAGAATCCAGTTCCACTTATCTGACTATTCATCTTCCTAATTATTAGGCTTTGGACTTCTTAATATTACACACATTAGAAACAGTTTAGCTCCCTACTTTTACGTCGCAAGTGGCACATGGTCACACCCACTTCACCCATTTGCAATACTAAGTAACCAACTAACCTTCATTTCCTTTATTTTTGCAATTAATTAAATTATATATATATATATATATATATATATATATATATATATATTTATTTATTTGTTAAGTTTCTTAATAATTTTAACGTCAAAATTATGAATAATTTTTTAATCTTATCTATTACTTATTTATTTTACATAAATATTAAAAAAAAATCTTTCAATTATTTATTAATTCTGAAATACTTTTGTAGAAATAAAATATCTAAAAAATATTAATATTATTCTAGATTTCGTTAGTTTTATATTTTATTTGTATAATCTATGACTAACTATTTTTTTTTTATATTGAATCTGTAGGAATACGTCATGCTAAAACTATTGTCGTTTTTATAGCAATCTTGCTAATTATATAGTACAATTGTTTTCTTAATTTATGAATTAATATCATTAGTCTCATCATATAAATCATTAAGATCAAAATCAAACTTATAAAAATTGACACTATTAATATTTTTACGGAGTGCACCTTAAAAAGCGGACAAACGGGCACGGGAGTGCCCGTTTGAACGCTAGTATATATAAAGGGGATATACACGTTTGGTCTTGCATATTTTATATTCCATAATTACCCTTCACTTATTTTATATTTTATAACTCAAGACATCAATTTAAGTAACTTCTACATGCAATAACAACCTAGAAGTTGTAAGAAATAGAGATAAAATAACCATAAGGAAGTTTTAAGGAAGAGAGATAAGCATAATATAATAAGAACAAATTTCATATATTTCACAAATGGATGAAATTCTTGAACATAACAATGACTCATTAATTCTAGAACATATATGCTGCAAATTGAAGTGAACTCAATTCATTATGCCATGATAGATTACTGTACATGATCTGACGTAAGATTTTAAAACACATTTGCAAAAGCAAAATAATCTAACCTCAAATCATGTACCGTAAGCTTTCATAGCAATGAAAGTTTCCGTCAATGTTCAATATCATAATACAAACATGCCGGTTTATGTTTTGTACATTTATATAAGAATCCAGTTCCATTTATTTGACTATTCATCTTCCTATTTATTAGGCTTTGGACTTCTTAATATTACACACATTAGAAACAGTTTAGCTCCTTACTTTTACGTCGCAAGTGGCACATGGTCACACCCACTTCACCCATTTGCAATACTAATTAACCAACTAACCTTCATTTCCTTTATTTTTGCAATTAATTAAATTATATATATATATATATATATATATATATATATATATATATATATATCTTTTTGTTAAGTTTCTTAATAATTTTAACGTCAAAATTATGAATAATTTTTTAATCTTATCTATTACTTATTTATTTTACATAAATATTGAAAAAAAATCTTTCAATTATTTATTAATTCTGAAATACATTCGTAAAAATAAAATATCTAAAAAATAAATATTATTCTAGATTTCGTTAGTTTTATATTTTATTTGTATAATCTATAACTAACTATATTTTTTTTATATTGAATCTGTAGGAATACGTCATGCTAAAACTATGTCCTTTTTATAGCAATCTTGCTAATTATATAGTACAATTGTTTTCTTAATTTATGAATTAATATCATTAGTCTCATCATATAAATCATTAAGATCAAAATAAAACTTATAAAAATTGACACTATTAATATTTTCACGCAGTGCAGCTTAAAAAGCGGACAAACGGGCACGGGAGTGTCCGTTTGAACGCTAGTATATATAAAGGGGATATACACGTTTGGTCTTGCATATTTTATATACCATAATTACCCTTCACTTATTTTATATTTTATAACTCAAGACATCAATTTAAGTAACTTCTACATGCAATAACCACCTAGAAGTTGTATGAAATAGAGATAAAATAACCATAAGGAAGTTTTAAGGAAGAGAGATAAGCATAATATCATAAGAACAAATTTCATATATTTCACAAATGGATGAAATTCTTGAACATAACAATGACTCAGTAATTCTAGAACATATATGCTGCAAATTGATGTGAATTCAATTCATTATAGCATGATAGATTACTGTACATGATCTGACGTAAGATTTTAAAACACATTTGCAAAAGCAAAATAATCTAACCTCAAATCATGTACCGAAAGCTTTCATAGCAATGAAAGTTTCCGTCAATGTTCAATATCATAATACAAACATGTAGGTTTATGTTTTGTACATTTATTTAAGAATCCAGTTCCATTTATTTGACAATTCATCTTCATATTTATTAGGCTTTGGACTTCTTAATATTACACACATTAGAAACAGTTTAGCTCCCTACTTTTACGTCGCAAGTGGCACATGGTCACACCCATTTCACCCATTTGCTATACTAAGTAACCAACTAACCTTCATTTCCTTTATTTTTGCAATTAATTAAATTATATATATATATATCTATATATATCTATATATATATATATTTGTTAAGTTTCTAAATAATTTTAACGTCAAAATTATGAATTATTTTTAATCTTATCTATTACTTATTTATTTTACATAAATATTAAAAAAAAATCTTTCAATTATTTATTAATTCTGAAATACATTCGTAAAAATAAAATATCTAAAAAATATTAATATTATTCTAGATTTCTTTAGTTTTATATTTTATTTGTATAATCTATGACTAACTATTTTTTTTATATGGAATCTGTAGGAATACGTCATGCTTAAACTATTGTCCTTTTTATAGCAATCTCGCTAATTATATAGTACAATTGTTTTGTTAATTTATGAATTAATATCATTAGTCTCATCATATAAATCATTAAGATTAAAATTAAACTTATAAAAATTGACACTATTAATATTTTCACGCAGTGCACCTTAAAAAGCGGACAAACGGGCACGGGAGTGTCCGTTTGAACGCTAGTATATATAAAGGGGATATACACGTTTGGTCTTGCATATTTTATATACCATAATTACCCTTCACTTATTTTATATTTTATAACTCAAGACATCAATTTAAGTAACTTCTACATGCAATAATCACCTAGAAGTTGTATGAAATAGAGATAAAATAACCATAAGGAAGTTTTAAGGAAGAGAGATAAGCATAATATCATAAGAACAAATTTCATATATTTCACAAATGGATGAAATTCTTGAACATAACAATGACTCATTAATTCTAGAACATATATGCTGCAAATTGATGTGAATTCAATTCATTATAGCATGATAGATTACTGTACATGATCTGACATAAGATTTTAAAACACATTTGCAAAAGCAAAATAATCTAACCTCAAATCATGTACCGAAAGCTTTCATAGCAATGAAAGTTTCCGTCAATGTTCAATATCATAATACAAACATGTAGGTTTATGTTTTGTACATTTATTTAAGAATCCAGTTCCATTTATTTGACAATTCATCTTCATATTTATTAGGCTTTGGACTTCTTAATATTACACACATTAGAAACAGTTTAGCTCCCTACTTTTACGTCGCAAGTGGCACATGGTCACACCCACTTCACCCATTTGCAATACTAAGTAACCAACTAACCTTCATTTCCTTTATTTTTGCAATTAATTAAATTATATATATATATATTTTTGTTAAGTTTCTAAATAATTTTAACGTCAAAATTATGAATAATTTTTAATCTTATCTATTACTTATTTATTTTACATAAATATTAAAAAAAATCTTTCAATTATTTATTAATTCTGAAATACATTCGTAAAAATAAAATATCTAAAAAATATTAATATTATTCTAGATTTCGTTAGTTTTATATTTTATTTGTATAATCTATGACTAACTATTTTTTTTATATGGAATCTGTAGGAATACGTCATGCTTAAACTATTGTCCTTTTTATAGCAATCTCGCTAATTATATAGTACAATTGTTTTCTTAATTTATGAATTAATATCATTAGTCTCATCATATAAATCATTAAGATTAAAATCAAACTTATAAAAATTGACACTATTAATATTTTCACGCAGTGCACCTTAAAAAGCGGACAAACGGGCACGGGAGTGTCCGTTTGAACGCTAGTATATATAGGGGATATACATGTTTGGTCTTGCATATTTTATATACCATAATTACCCTTCACTTATTTTATATTTTATAACTCAAGACATCAATTTAAGTAACTTCTACATGCAATAACCACCTAGAAGTTGTATGAAATAGAGATAAAATAACCATAAGGAAGTTTTAAGGAAGAGAGATAAGCATAATATCATAAGAACAAATTTCATATATTTCACAAATGGATGAAATTCTTGAACATAACAATGACTCATTAATTCTAGAACATATATGCTGCAAATTGATGTGAATTCAATTCATTATAGCATGATAGATTACTGTACATGATCTGACGTAAGATTTTAAAACACATTTGCAAAAGCAAAATAATCTAACCTCAAATCATGTACCGAAAGCTTTCATAGCAATGAAAGTTTCCGTCAATGTTCAATATCATAATACAAACATGTAGGTTTATGTTTTGTACATTTATTTAAGAATCCAGTTCCATTTATTTGACAATTCACCTTCATATTTAGTAGGCTTTGGACTTCTTAATATTACACACATTAGAAACAGTTTAGCTCCCTACTTTTAC
This sequence comes from Lathyrus aphaca, assembly GCA_963966055.1. Taxonomy (NCBI): domain Eukaryota; kingdom Viridiplantae; phylum Streptophyta; class Magnoliopsida; order Fabales; family Fabaceae; genus Lathyrus; species Lathyrus aphaca. The sequence goes on from OZ014525.1 coordinate 30,171,498, forward strand.
GTCGCAAGTGGCACATGGTCACACCCACTTCACCCATTTGCAATACTAAGTAACCAACTAACCTTCATTTCCTTTATTTTTGCAATTAATTAAATTATATATATATATATATATATATATATATATATATATATATATATATATTTGTTAAGTTTCTAAATAATTTTAACGTCAAAATTATGAATTATTTTTAATCTTATCTATTACTTATTTATTTTACATAAATATTAAAAAAAATCTTTCAATTATTTATTAATTCTGAAATACATTCGTAAAAATAAAATATCTAAAAAATATTAATATTATTCTAGATTTCGTTAGTTTTATATTTTATTTGTATAATCTATGACTAACTATTTTTTTTTTATATGGAATCTGTAGGAATACGTCATGCTTAAACTATTGTCCTTTTTATAGCAATCTCGCTAATTATATAGTACAATTGTTTTGTTAATTTATGAATTAATATCATTAGTCTCATCATATAAATCATTAAGATTAAAATTAAACTTATAAAAATTGACACTATTAATATTTTCACGCAGTGCACCTTAAAAAGCGGACAAACGGGCACGGGAGTTCCCGTTTGAACGCTAGTATATATAAAGGGGATATACACGTTTGGTATTGCATATTTTATATTCCATAATTACCCTTCACTTATTTTATATTTTATAACTCAAGACATCAATTTAAGTAACTTCTACATGCAATAACCACCTAGAAGTTGTAAGAAATAGAGATAAAATAACCATAAGGAAGTTTTAAGGAAGAGAGATAAGCATAATATCATAAGAACAAATTTCAATTATTTCACACATGGATGAAATTCTTGAACATAACAATGACTCATTAATTCTAGAACATATATGCTGCATATTGAAGTGAATTTAATTCATTATGGCATGATAGATTACTGTACATGATCTGACGTAAGATTTTAAAACACATTTGCAAAAGCAAAATAATCTAACCTCAAATCATGTACCGTAAGCTTTCATAGCAATGAAAGTTTCCGTCAATGTTCAATATCATAATACAAACATGTAGGTTTATGTTTTGTACATTTATTTAAGAATCCAGTTCCATTTATTTGACAATTCATCTTCATATTTATTAGGCTTTGGACTTCTTAATATTACACACATTAGAAACAGTTTAGCTCCCTACTTTTACGTCGCAAGTGGCACATGGTCACACCCATTTCACCCATTTGCAATACTAAGTAACCAACTAACCTTCATTTCCTTTATTTTTGCAATTAATTAAATTATATATATATATATATATATATATATATATATCTATATATATATATATATATATATATATATTTGTTAAGTTTCTAAATAATTTTAACGTCAAAATTATGAATTATTTTTAATCTTATCTATTACTTATTTATTTTACATAAATATTAAAAAAAATCTTTCAATTATTTATTAATTCTGAAATACATTCGTAAAAATAAAATATCTAAAAAATATTAATATTATTCTAGATTTCTTTAGTTTTATATTTTATTTGTATAATCTATGACTAACTATTTTTTTTATATGGAATCTGTAGGAATACGTCATGCTTAAACTATTGTCCTTTTTATAGCAATCTCGCTAATTATATAGTACAATTGTTTTGTTAATTTATGAATTAATATCATTAGTCTCATCATATAAATCATTAAGATTAAAATTAAACTTATAAAAATTGACACTATTAATATTTTCACGCAGTGCACCTTAAAAAGCGGACAAACGGGCACGGGAGTGTCCGTTTGAACGCTAGTATATATAAAGGGGATATACACGTTTGGTCTTGCATATTTTATATACCATAATTACCCTTCACTTATTTTATATTTTATAACTCAAGACATCAATTTAAGTAACTTCTACATGCAATAACCACCTAGAAGTTGTATGAAATAGAGATAAAATAACCATAAGGAAGTTTTAAGGAAGAGAGATAAGCATAATATCATAAGAACAAATTTCATATATTTCACAAATGGATGAAATTCTTGAACATAACAATGACTCATTAATTCTAGAACATATATGCTGCAAATTGATGTGAATTCAATTCATTATAGCATGATAGATTACTGTACATGATCTGACATAAGATTTTAAAACACATTTGCAAAAGCAAAATAATCTAACCTCAAATCATGTACCGAAAGCTTTCATAGCAATGAAAGTTTCCGTCAATGTTCAATATCATAATACAAACATGTAGGTTTATGTTTTGTACATTTATTTAAGAATCCAGTTCCATTTATTTGACAATTCATCTTCATATTTATTAGGCTTTGGACTTCTTAATATTACACACATTAGAAACAGTTTAGCTCCCTACTTTTACGTCGCAAGTGGCACATGGTCACACCCACTTCACCCATTTGCAATACTAAGTAACCAACTAACCTTCATTTCCTTTATTTTTGCAATTAATTAAATTATATATATATATTTTTTTGTTAAGTTTCTAAATAATTTTAACGTCAAAATTATGAATAATTTTTAATCTTATCTATTACTTATTTATTTTACATAAATATTAAAAAAAATCTTTCAATTATTTATTAATTCTGAAATACATTCGTAAAAATAAAATATCTAAAAAATATTAATATTATTCTAGATTTCGTTAGTTTTATATTTTATTTGTATAATCTATGACTAACTATTTTTTTTATATGGAATCTGTAGGAATACGTCATGCTTAAACTATTGTCCTTTTTATAGCAATCTCGCTAATTATATAGTACAATTGTTTTCTTAATTTATGAATTAATATCATTAGTCTCATCATATAAATCATTAAGATTAAAATCAAACTTATAAAAATTGACACTATTAATATTTTCACGCAGTGCACCTTAAAAAGCGGACAAACGGGCACGGGAGTGTCCGTTTGAACGCTAGTATATATAGGGGATATACATGTTTGGTCTTGCATATTTTATATACCATAATTACCCTTCACTTATTTTATATTTTATAACTCAAGACATCAATTTAAGTAACTTCTACATGCAATAACCACCTAGAAGTTGTATGAAATAGAGATAAAATAACCATAAGGAAGTTTTAAGGAAGAGAGATAAGCATAATATCATAAGAACAAATTTCATATATTTCACAAATGGATGAAATTCTTGAACATAACAATGACTCATTAATTCTAGAACATATATGCTGCAAATTGATGTGAATTCAATTCATTATAGCATGATAGATTACTGTACATGATCTGACGTAAGATTTTAAAACACATTTGCAAAAGCAAAATAATCTAACCTCAAATCATGTACCGAAAGCTTTCATAGCAATGAAAGTTTCCGTCAATGTTCAATATCATAATACAAACATGTAGGTTTATGTTTTGTACATTTATTTAAGAATCCAGTTCCATTTATTTGACAATTCATCTTCATATTTAGTAGGCTTTGGACTTCTTAATATTACACACATTAGAAACAGTTTAGCTCCCTACTTTTACGTCGCAAGTGGCACATGGTCACACCCACTTCACCCATTTGCAATACTAAGTAACCAACTAACCTTCATTTCCTTTATTTTTGCAATTAATTAAATTATATATATATATATATATATATATATATATATATATTTGTTAAGTTTCTAAATAATTTTAACGTCAAAATTATGAATTATTTTTAATCTTATCTATTACTTATTTATTTTACATAAATATTAAAAAAAATCTTTCAATTATTTATTAATTCTGAAATACATTCGTAAAAATAAAATATCTAAAAAATATTAATATTATTCTAGATTTCGTTAGTTTTATATTTTATTTGTATAATCTATGACTAACTATTTTTTTTATATGGAATCTGTAGGAATACGTAATGCTTAAACTATTGTCCTTTTTATAGCAATCTCGCAATTATATAGTACAATTGTTTTCTTAATTTATGAATTAATATCATTAGTCTCATCATATAAATCATTAAGATTAAAATCAAACTTATAAAAATTGACACTATTAATATTTTCACGCAGTGCACCTTAAAAAGCGGACAAACGGGCACGGGAGTTCCCGTTTGAACGCTAGTATATATAAAGGGGATATACACGTTTGGTATTGCATATTTTATATTCCATAATTACCCTTCACTTATTTTATATTTTATAACTCAAGACATCAATTTAAGTAACTTCTACATGCAATAACCACCTAGAAGTTGTAAGTAATAGAGATAAAATAACCATAAGGAAGTTTTAAGGAAGAGAGATAAGCATAATATCATAAGAACAAATTTCAATTATTTCACGCATGGATGAAATTCTTGAACATAACAATGACTCATTAATTCTAGAACATATATGCTGCATATTGAAGTGAATTTAATTCATTATGGCATGATAGATTACTGTACATGATCTGACGTAAGATTTTAAAACACATTTGCAAAAGCAAAATAATCTAACCTCAAATCATGTACCGTAAGCTTTCATAGCAATGAAAGTTTCCGTCAATGTTCAATATCATAATACAAACATGTAGGTTTATGTTTTGTACATTTATTTAAGAATCCAGTTCCATTTATTTGACAATTCATCTTCATATTTATTAGGCTTTGGACTTCTTAATATTACACACATTAGAAACAGTTTAGCTCCCTACTTTTACGTCGCAAGTGGCACATGGTCACACCCACTTCACCCATTTGCAATACTAAGTAACCAACTAACCTTCATTTCCTTTATTTTTGCAATTAATTAAATTATATATATATATATATATATATATATATATTTGTTAAGTTTCTAAATAATTTTAACGTCAAAATTATGAATAATTTTTAATCTTATCTATTACTTATTTATTTTACATAAATATTAAAAAAAAATCTTTCAATTATTTATTAATTCTGAAATACATTCGTAAAAATAAAATATATAAAAAATATTAATATTATTCTAGATTTCGTTAGTTTTATATTTTATTTGTATAATCTATGACTAACTATTTTTTTTATATGGAATCTGTAGGAATACGTCATGCTTAAACTATTGTCCTTTTTATAGCAATCTCGCTAATTATATAGTACAATTGTTTTCTTAATTTATGAATTAATATCATTAGTCTCATCATATAAATCATTAAGATTAAAATCAAACTTATAAAAATTGACACTATTAATATTTTCACGCAGTGCACCTTAAAAAGCGGACAAACGGGCACGGGAGTGCCCGTTTGAACGCTAGTATATATAAAGGGGATATACACGTTTGGTCTTGCATATTTTATATTCCATAATTACCCTTCACTTATTTTATATTTTATAACTCAAGACATCAATTTAAGTAACTTCTACATGCAATAACCACCTAGAAGTTGTAAGAAATAGAGATAAAATAACCATAAGGAAGTTTTAAGGAAGAGAGATAAGCATAATATCATAAGAACAAATTTCAATTATTTCACACATGGATGAAATTCTTGAACATAACAATGACTCATTAATTCTAGAACATATATGCTGCATATTGAAGTGAATTCAATTCATTATGGCATGATAGATTACTGTACATGATCTGACGTAAGATTTTAAAACACATTTGCAAAAGCAAAATAATCTAACCTCAAATCATGTACCGTAAGCTTTCATAGCAATGAAAGTTTCCGTCAATGTTCAATATCATAATACAAACATGTAGGTTTATGTTTTGTACATTTATTTAAGAATCCAGTTCCATTTATTTGACAATTCATCTTCATATTTATTAGGCTTTGGACTTCTTAATATTACACACATTAGAAACAGTTTAGCTCCCTACTTTTATGTCGCAAGTGGCACATGGTCACACCCACTTCACCCATTTGCAATACTAAGTAACCAACTAACCTTCATTTCCTTTATTTTTGCAATTAATTAAATTATATATATATATTTTTGTTAAGTTTCTAAATAATTTTAACGTCAAAATTATGAATAATTTTTAATCTTATCTATTACTTATTTATTTTACATAAATATTAAAAAAAATCTTTCAATTATTTATTAATTCTAAAATACATTCGTAAAAATAAAATATCTAAAAAATATTAATATTATTCTAGATTTCGTTAGTTTTATATTTTATTTGTATAATCTATGACTAACTATTTTTTTTATATGGAATCTGTAGGAATACGTCATGCTTAAACTATTGTCCTTTTTATAGCAATCTCGCTAATTATATAGTACAATTGTTTTCTTAATTTATGAATTAATATCATTAGTCTCATCATATAAATCATTAAGATTAAAATCAAACTTATAAAAATTGACACTATTAATATTTTCACGCAGTGCACCTTAAAAAGCGGACAAACGGGCACGGGAGTGCCCGTTTGAACGCTAGTATATATAAAGGGGATATACACGTTTGGTCTTGCATATTTTATATTCCATAATTACCCTTCACTTATTTTATATTTTATAACTCAAGACATCAATTTAAGTAACTTCTACATGCAATAACCACCTAGAAGTTGTAAGAAATAGAGATAAAATAACCATAAGGAAGTTTTAAGGAAGAGAGATAAGCATAATATCATAAGAACAAATTTCAATTATTTCACACATGGATGAAATTCTTGAACATAACAATGACTCATTAATTCTAGAACATATATGCTGCATATTGAAGTGAATTCAATTCATTATGGCATGATAGATTACTGTACATGATCTGACGTAAGATTTTAAAACACATTTGCAAAAGCAAAATAATCTAACCTCAAATCATGTACCGTAAGTTTTCATAGCAATGAAAGTTTCCGTCAATGTTCAATATCATAATACAAACATGTAGGTTTATGTTTTGTACATTTATTTAAGAATCCAGTTCCATTTATTTGACAATTCATCTTCATATTTATTAGGCTTTGGACTTCTTAATATTACACACATTAGAAACAGTTTAGCTCCCTACTTTTATGTCGCAAGTGGCACATGGTCACACCCACTTCACCCATTTGCAATACTAAGTAACCAACTAACCTTCATTTCCTTTATTTTTGCAATTAATTAAATTATATATATATATATTTTTGTTAAGTTTCTAAATAATTTTAACGTCAAAATTATGAATAATTTTTAATCTTATCTATTACTTATTTATTTTACATAAATATTAAAAAAAATCTTTCAATTATTTATTAATTCTAAAATACATTCGTAAAAATAAAATATCTAAAAAATATTAATATTATTCTAGATTTCGTTAGTTTTATATTTTATTTGTATAATCTATGACTAACTATTTTTTTTATATGGAATCTGTAGGAATACGTCATGCTTAAACTATTGTCCTTTTTATAGCAATCTCGCTAATTATATAGTACAATTGTTTTCTTAATTTATGAATTAATATCATTAGTCTCATCATATAAATCATTAAGATTAAAATCAAACTTATAAAAATTGACACTATTAATATTTTCACGCAGTGCACCTTAAAAAGCGGACAAACGGGCACGGGAGTGCCCGTTTGAACGCTAGTATATATAAAGGGGATATACACGTTTGGTCTTGCATATTTTATATTCCATAATTACCCTTCACTTATTTTATATTTTATAACTCAAGACATCAATTTAAGTAACTTCTACATGCAATAACCACCTAGAAGTTGTAAGAAATAGAGATAAAATAACCATAAGGAAGTTTTAAGGAATAGAGATAAGCATAATATCATAAGAACAAATTTCAATTATTTCACAAATGGATGAAATTCTTGAACATAACAATGACTCATTAATTCTAGAACATATATGCTGCATATTGAAGTGAATTCAATTCATTATGGCATGATAGATTATTGTACATGATCTGACGTAAGATTTTAAAACACATTTGCAAAAGCAAAATAATCTAACCTCAAATCATGTACCGTAAGCTTTCTTAGCAATGAAAGTTTCCGTCAATGTTCAATATCATAATACAAACATGTAGGTTTATGTTTTGTACATTTATTTAAGAATCCAGTTCCATTTATTTGACAATTCATCTTCATATTTATTAGGCTTTGGACTTCTTAATATTACACACATTAGAAACAGTTTAGCTCCCTACTTTTACGTCGCAAGTGGCAAATGGTCACACCCACTTCACCCATTTGCAATACTAAGTAACCAACTAACCTTCATTTCCTTTATTTTTGCAATTAATTAAATTATATATATATATTTTTGTTAAGTTTCTAAATAATTTTAACGTCAAAATTATGAATAATTTTTAATCTTATCTATTACTTATTTATTTTACATAAATATTAAAAAAAATCTTTCAATTATTTATTAATTCTAAAATACATTCGTAAAAATAAAATATCTAAAAAATATTAATATTATTCTAGATTTCGTTAGTTTTATATTTTATTTGTATAATCTATGACTAACTATTTTTTTTATATGGAATCTGTAGGAATACGTCATGCTTAAACTATTGTCCTTTTTATAGCAATCTTGCTAATTATATATTACAATTGTTTTCTTAATTTATGAATTAATATCATTAGTCTCATCATATAAATCATTAAGATTAAAATCAAACTTGTAAAAATTGACACTAATAATATTTTCACGCAGTGCACCTTAAAAAGCGGACAAACGGGCACGGGAGTGCCCGTTTGAACGCTAGTATATATAAAGGGGATATACACGTTTGGTCTTGCATATTTTATATTCCATAATTACCCTTCACTTATTTTATATTTTATAACTCAAGACATCAATTTAAGTAACTTCTACATGCAATAACCACCTAGAAGTTGTAAGAAATAGAGATAAAATAACCATAAGGAAGTTTTAAGGAAGAGAGATAAGCATAATATCATAAGAACAAATTTCATTTATTTCACAAATGGATGAAATTCTTGAACATAACAATGACTCATTTATTCTAGAACATATATGCTGCATATTGAAGTGAATTCAATTCATTATGGCATGAAAGATTACTGTACATGATCTGACGTAAGATTTTAAAACACATTTGCAAAAGCAAAATAATCTAACCTCAAATCATGTACCGTAAGCTTTCATAGCAATGAAAGTTTCCGTCAATGTTCAATATCATAATACAAACATGTAGGTTTATGTTTTGTACATTTATTTAAGAATCCAGTTCCATTTATTTGACTATTCATCTTCCTATTTATTAGGCTTTGGACTTCTTAATATTACACACATTAGAAACAGTTTAGCCCCTTACTTTTACGTCGCAAGTGGCACATGGTCACACCCACTTCACCCATTTGCAATACTAAGTAACCAACTAACCTTCATTTCCTTTATTTTTGCAATTAATTAAATTATATATATATATATATATATATATATATATATATATATATATATATATATATATATATATATATATATATATATATTTTTGTTAAGTTTCTAAATAATTTTAACGTCAAAATTATGAATAATTTTTAATCTTATCTATTACTTATTTATTTTACATAAATATTAAAAAAAATCTTCCAATTATTTATTAATTCTAAAATACATTCGTAAAAATAAAATATCTAAAAAATATTAATATTATTCTAGATTTCGTTAGTTTTATATTTTATTTGTATAATCTATGACTAACTATTTTTTTTTATATGGAATCTGTAGGAATACGTCATGCTTAAACTATTGTCCTTTTTATAGCAATCTCGCTAATTATATAGTACAATTGTTTTCTTAATTTATGAATTAATATCATTAGTCTCATCATATAAATCATTAAGATTAAAATCAAACTTATAAAAATTGACACTATTAATATTTTCACGCAGTGCACCTTAAAAAGCGGACAAACGGGCACGGGAGTGCCCGTTTGAACGCTAGTATATATAAAGGGGATATACACGTTTGGTCTTGCATATTTTATAATCCATAATTACCCTTCACTTATTTTATATTTTATAACTCAAGACATCAATTTAAGTAACTTCTACATGCAATAACCACCTAGAAGTTGTAAGAAATAGAGATAAAATAACCATAAGGAAGTTTTAAGGAAGAGAGATAAGCATAATATCATAAGAACAAATTTTCGATTATTTCACAAATGGATGAAATTCTTGAACATAACAATGACTCATTTATTCTAGAACATATATGCTGCATATTGAAGTGAATTCAATTCATTATGGCATGAAAGATTACTGTACATGATCTGACGTAAGATTTTAAAACACATTTGCAAAAGCAAAATAATCTAACCTCAAATCATGTACCGTAAGCTTTCATAGCAATGAAAGTTTCCGTCAATGTTCAATATCATAATACAAACATGTAGGTTTATGTTTTGTACATTTATTTAAGAATCCAGTTCCATTTATTTGACTATTCATCTTCCTATTTATTAGGCTTTGGACTTCTTAATATTACACACATTAGAAACAGTTTAGCCCCTTACTTTTACGTCGCAAGTGGCACATGGTCACACCCACTTCACCCAGTTGCAATACTAATTAACCAACTAACCTTCATTTCCTTTATTTTTGCAATTAATTAAATTATATATATATATATATATATATATATATATATATATATATATATATCTTTTTGTTAAGTTTCTTAATAATTTTAACGTCTAAATTATGAATAATTTTTTAATCTTATCTATTACTTATTTATTTTACATAAATATTGAAAAAAAATCTTTCAATTATTTATTAATTCTGAAATACATTCGTAAAAATAAAATATCTAAAAAATAAATATTATTCTAGATTTCGTTAGTTTTATATTTTACTTGTATAATCTATGACTAACTATATTTTTTTTATATTGAATCTGTAGGAATACGTCATGCTAAAACTATGTCCTTTTTATAGCAATCTTGCTAATTATATAGTACAATTGTTTTCTTAATTTATGAATTAATATCATTAGTCTCATCATATAAATCATTAAGATTAAAATCAAACTTATAAAAATTGACACTATTAATATTTTCACGCAGTGCACCATAAAAAGCGGACAAACGGGCACGGGAGTGTCCGTTTGAACGCTAGTATATATAAAGGGGATATACACGTTTGGTCTTGCATATTTTATATACCATAATTACCCTTCACTTATTTTATATTTTATAACTCAAGACATCAATTTAAGTAACTTCTACATGCAATAACCACCTAGAAGTTGTATGAAATAGAGATAAAATAACCATAAGGAAGTTTTAAGGAAGAGAGATAAGCATAATATCATAAGAACAAATTTCATATATTTCAAAAATGGATGAAATTCTTGAACATAACAATGACTCATTAATTCTAGAACATATATGCTGCAAATTGATGTGAATTCAATTCATTATAGCATGATAGATTACTGTACATGATCTGACGTAAGATTTTAAAACACATTTGCAAAAGCAAAATAATCTAACCTCAAATCATGTACCGTAAGCTTTCATAGCAATGAAAGTTTCCGTCAATGTTCAATATCATAATACAAACATGTAGGTTTATGTTTTGTACATTTATTTAAGAATCCAGTTCCATTTATTTGACAATTCATCTTCATATTTATTAGGCTTTGGACTTCTTAATATTACACACATTAGAAACAGTTTAGCTCCCTACTTTTACGTCGCAAGTGGCACATGGTCACACCCACTTCACCCATTTGCAATACTAAGTAACCAACTAACCTTCATTTCGTTTATTTTTGCAATTAATTAAATTATATATTTATATATTTGTTAAGTTTCTTAATAATTTTAACCTCAAAATTATGAATAATTTTTTAATCTTATCTATTACTTATTTATTTTACATAAATATTAAAAAAAAATCTTTCAATTATTTATTAATTCTGAAATACATTCGTAAAAATAAAATATCTAAAAAATATTAATATTATTCTAGATTTCGTTAGTTTTATATTTTATTTGTATAATCTATGACTAACTATTTTTTTTTATATGGAATCTGTAGGAATACGTCATGCTAAAACTATTGTCCTTTTTATAGCAATCTCGCTAATTATATAGTACAATTGTTTTCTTAATTTATGAATTAATATCATTAGTCTCATCATATAAATCATTAAGATTAAAATCAAACTTATTAAAATTGACACTATTAATATTTACACGCGGTGCACCTTAAAAAGCGGACAAACGGGCACGGGAGTGCCCGTTTGAACGCTAGTATATATAAAGGGGATATACACGTTTGGTCTTGCATATTTTATATACCATAATTACCCTTCACTTATTTTATATTTTATAACTCAAGACATCAATTTAAGTAACTTCTACATGCAATAACCACCTAGAAGTTGTATGAAATAGAGATAAAATAACCATAAGGAAGTTTTAAGGAAGAGGGATAAGCATAATATCATAAGAACAAATTTCATATATTTCACAAATGGATGAAATTCTTGAACATAACAATGACTCATTAATTCTAGAACATATATGCTGCAAATTGAAGTGAATTCAATTCATTATGGCATGATAGATTACTGTACATGATCTGACGTAAGATTTTAAAACACATTTGCAAAAGCAAAATAATCTAACCACAAATCATGTACCGTAAGCTTTCATAGTAATGAAAGATTCCGTCAATGTTCAATATCATAATACAAACATGTAGGTTTATGTTTTGTACATTTATTTAAGAATCCAGTTCCCCTAATTTGACTACTCATCTTCCTATTTATTAGGCTTTGGACTTCTTAATATTACACACATAAGAAACAATTTAGCTCCCTACTTTTACGTCGCAAGTGGCACATGGTCACACCCACTTCACCCATTTGCAATACTAAGTAACCAACTAACCTTCGTTTCCTTTATTTTTGCAATTAATTAAATTATATATATATATATATATATATATATATATATATATATATATATATATATATATATATATATATATATATATATATATATATTGTTAAGTTTCTTAATAATTTTAACGTCAAAATTATGAATAAATTTTTAATCTTATCTATTACTTATTTATTTTACATAAATATTAAAAAAAATCTTTCAATTATTTATTAATTCTGAAATACATTCGTAAAAATAAAATATCTAAAAAATATTAATATTATTCTAGATTTCGTTAGTTTTATATTTTATTTGTATAATCTATGACTAACTATTTTTTTTTATATGGAATCTGTAGGAATACGTCATGCTAAAACTATTGTCCTTTTTATAGCAATCTTGCTAATTATATAGTACAATTGTTTTCTTAATTTATGAATTAATATCATTAGTCTCATCATATAAATCATTAAGATTAAAATCAAACTTATAAAAATTGACACTATTAATATTTTCACGCAGTGCACCTTAAAAAGCGGACAAACGGGCACGGGAGTGCCCGTTTGAACGCTAGTATATATAAAGGGGATATACACGTTTGGTCTTGCATATTTTATATTCCATAATTACCCTTCACTAATTTTATATTTTATAACTCAAGACATCAATTTAAGTAACTTCTACATGCAATAACCACCTAGAAGTTGTAAGAAATAGAGATAAAATAACCATAAGGAAGTTTTAAGGAAGAGAGATAAGCATGATATCATATGAACAAATTTCATATATTTCACAAATGGATGAAATTCTTGAACATAACAATGACTCATTAATTCTAGAACATATATGCTGCAAATTGAAGTGAATTCAATTCATTATGGCATGATAGATTACTGTACATGATCTGACGTAAGATTTTAAAACACATTTGCAAAAGCAAAATAATCTAACCTCAAATCATGTACCGTAAGCTTTCATAGCAATGAAAGTTTCCGTCAATGTTCAATATCATAATACAAACATGTAGGTTTATGTTTTGTACATTTATTTAAGAATCCAGTTCCACTTATTTGACTATTCATCTTCCTGTTTATTAGGCTTTGGACTTCTTAATATTACACACATTAGAAACAGTTTAGCTCCCTACTTTTACGTCGCAAGTGGCACATGGTCACACCCACTTCACCCATTTGCAATACTAAGTAACCAACTAACCTTCATTTCCCTTATTTTTGCAATTAATTAAATTTTATATATATATATATATATATATATATATATATATATATATATATATATATATTTGTTAAGTTTCTTCATAATTTTAACGTCAAAATTATGAATAATTTTTTAATCTTATCTATTACTTATTTATTTTACATAAATATTAAAAAAAATCTTTCAATTATTTATTAATTCTGAAATACATTCGTAAAAATAAAATATCTAAAAAATATTAATATTATTCTAGATTTCGTTAGTTTTATATTTTATTTGTATAATCTATGACTAACTATATTTTTTTTTATATTGAATCTGTAGGAATACGTCATGCTAAATCTATTGTCCTTTTTATAGCAATCTTGCTAATTATATAGTACAATTGTTTTCTTAATTTATGAATTAATATCATTAGTCTCATCATATAAATCATTAAGATCAAAATCAAACTTATAAAAATTGACACTATTAATATTTTCACCAAGTGCACCTTAAAAAGCGGACAAACGGGCACGAGAGTGTCCGTTTGAACGCTAGTATATATAAAGGGGATATACACGTTTGGTCTTGCATATTTTATATACCATAATTACCCTTCACTTATTTTATATTTTATAACTCAAGACATCAATTTAAGTAACTTCTACATGCAATAACCACCTAGAAGTTGTATGAAATAGAGATAAAATAACCATAAGGAAGTTTTAAGGAAGAGAGATAAGCATAATATCATAAGAACAAATTTCATATATTTCACAAATGGATGAAATTCTTGAACATAACAATGACTCATTAATTCTAGAACATATATGCTGCAAATTGATGTGAATTCAATTCATTATGGCATGATAGATTACTGTACATGATCTGACGTAAGATTTTAAAACACATTTGCAAAAGCAAAATAATCTAACCTCAAATCATGTACCGTAAGCTTTCATAGCAATGAAAGTTTCCGTCAATGTTCAATATCATAATACAAACATGTAGGTTTATGTTTTGTACATTTATTTAAGAATCCATTTCCACTTATTTGACTATTCATCTTCCTATTTATTAGGCTTTGGACTTCTTAATATTACACACATTAGAAACAGTTTAGCTCCCTACTTTTACGTCGCAAGTGGCACATGGTCACACCCACTTCACCCATTTGCAATACTAAGTAACCAACTAACCTTCGTTTCCTTTATTTTTGCAATTAATTAAATTTTATATATATATATATATATATATATATATATATATATATATATATATATATTTGTTAAGTTTCTTAATAATTTTAACGTCAAAATTATGAATAATTTTTTAATCTTATCTATTACTTATTTATTTTACATAAATATTAAAAAAAAACATTCAATTATTTATTAATTCTGAAATACATTCGTAAAAATAAAATATCTAAAAAATATTAATATTATTCTAGATTTCGTTAGTTTTATATTTTATTTGTATAATCTATGACTAACTATTTTTTTTTATATGGAATCTGTAGGAATACGTCATGCTAAAACTATTGTCCTTTTTATAGCAATCTCGCTAATTATATAGTACAATTGTTTTCTTAATTTATGAATTAATATCATTAGTCTCATCATATAAATCATTAAGATTAAAATCAAACTTATTAAAATTGACACTATTAATATTTACACGCGGTGCACCTTAAAAAGCGGACAAACGGGCACGGGAGTGCCCGTTTGAACGCTAGTATATATAAAGGGGATATACACGTTTGGTCTTGCATATTTTATATACCATAATTACCCTTCACTTATTTTATATTTTATAATTCAAGACATCAATTTAAGTAACTTCTACATGCAATAACCACCTAGAAGTTGTATGAAATAGAGATAAAATAACCATAAGGAAGTTTTAAGGAAGAGGGATAAGCATAATATCATAAGAACAAATTTCATATATTTCACAAATGGATGAAATTCTTGAACATAACAATGACTCATTAATTCTAGAACATATATGCTGCAAATTGAAGTGAATTCAATTCATTATGGCATGATAGATTACTGTACATGATCTGACGTAAGATTTTAAAACACATTTGCAAAAGCAAAATAATCTAACCACAAATCATGTACCGTAAGCTTTCATAGTAATGAAAGATTCCGTCAATGTTCAATATCATAATACAAACATGTAGGTTTATGTATTGTACATTTATTTAAGAATCCAGTTCCCCTTATTTGACTATTCATCTTCCTATTTATTAGGCTTTGGACTTCTTAATATTACACACATAAGAAACAATTTAGCTCCCTACTTTTACGTCGCAAGTGGCACATGGTCACACCCACTTCACCCATTTGCAATACTAAGTAACCAACTAACCTTCGTTTCCTTTATTTTTGCAATTAATTAAATTTTATATATATATATATATATATATATATATATATATATATATTTGTTAAATTTCTTAATAATTTTAACGTCAAAATTATGAATAAATTTTTAATCTTATCTATTACTTATTTATTTTACATAAATATTAAAAAAAATCTTTCAATTATTTATTAATTCTGAAATACATTCGTTAAAATAAAATATCTAAAAAATATTAATATTATTCTAGATTTCGTTAGTTTTATATTTTATTTGTATAATCTATGACTAACTATTTTTTTTTATATGGAATCTGTAGGAATACGTCATGCTAAAACTATTGTCCTTTTTATAGCAATCTTGCTAATTATATAGTACAATTGTTTTCTAAATTTATGAATTAATATCATTAGTCTCATCATATAAATCATTAAGATTAAAATCAAACTTATAAAAATTGACACTATTAATATTTTCACGCAGTGCACCTTAAAAAGAAGACAAACGGGCACGGGAGTGCCCGTTTGAACGCTAGTATATATAAAGGGGATAAACACGTTTGGTCTTGCATATTTTATATTCCATAATTACCCTTCACTTATTTTATATTTTATAACTCAAGACATCAATTTAAGTAACTTCTACATGCAATAACCACCTAGAAGTTGTAAGAAATAGAGATAAAATAACCATAAGGATGTTTTAAGGAAGAGAGATAAGCATGATATCATATGAACAAATTTCATATATTTCACAAATGGATGAAATTCTTGAACATAACAATGACTCATTAATTCTAGAACATATATCCTGCAAATTGAAGTGAATTCAATTCATTATGGCATGATAGATTACTGTACATGATCTGACGTAAGATTTTAAAACACATTTGCAAAAGCAAAATAATCTAACCTCATATCATGTACCATAAGCTTTCATAGCAATGAAAGTTTCCGTCAATGTTCAATATCATAATACAAACATGTAGGTTTATGTTTTGTACATTTATTTAAGAATCCAGTTCCACTTATTTGACTATTCATCTTCCTATTTATTAGGCTTTGGACTTCTTAATATTACACACATTAGAAACAGTTTAGCTCCCTACTTTTACGTCGCAAGTGGCACATGGTCACACCCACTTCACCCATTTGCAATACTAAGTAACCAACTAACCTTCATTTCCTTTATTTTTACAATTAATTAAATTATATATATATATATATATATATATATATATATATATATATATATATATATTTTTTTTTTGTTAAGTTTCTTAATAATTTTAACGTCAAAATTATGAATAATTTTTTAATCTTATCTATTACTTATTTATTTTACATAAATATTAAAAAAAATCTTTCAATTATTTATTAATTCTGAAATACTTTCGTAAAAATAAAATATCTAAAAAATATTAATATTATTCTAGATATTGTTAGTTTTATATTTTATTTGTATAATCTATGACTAACTATTTTTTTTATATTGAATCTGTAGAAATATGTCATGCTAAAACTATTGTCGTTTTTATAGCAATCTTGCTAATTATATAGTACAATTGTTTTCTTAATTTATGAATTAATATCATTAGTCTCATCATATAAATCATTAAGATTAAAATCAAACTTATAAAAATTGACACTATTAATATTTTCACGCAGTGCACCTTAAAAAGCGGACAAACGGGCACGGGAGTGCCCGTTTGAAAGCTAGTATATATAAAGGGGATATACACGTTTGGTCTTGCATATTTTATATTACATAATTACCCTTCACTTATTTTATATTTTATAACTCAAGACATCAATTTAAGTAACTTCTACATGCAATAACCACCTAGAAGTTGTAAGAAATAGAGATAAAATAACCATAAGGAAGTTTTAAGGAAGAGAGATAAGCATGATATCATATGAACAAATTTCATATATTTCACAAATGGATGAAATTCTTGAACATAACAATGACTCATTAATTCTAGAACATATATGCTGCAAATTGAAGTGAATTCAATTCATTATGGCATGATAGATTACTGTACATGATCTGACGTAAGATTTTAAAACACATTTGCAAAAGCAAAATAATCTAACCTCAAATCATGTACCGTAAGCTTTCATAGCAATGAAAGTTTCCGTCAATGTTCAATATCATAATACAAACATGTAGGTTTATGTTTTGTACATTTATTTAAGAATCCAGTTCCACTTATTTGACTATTCATCTTCCTGTTTATTAGTCTTTGGACTTCTTAATATTACACACATTAGAAACAGTTTAGCTCCCTACTTTTACGTCGCAAGTGGCACATGGTCACACCCACTTCACCCATTTGCAATACTAAGTAACCAACTAACCTTCATTTCCCTTATTTTTGCAATTAATTAAATTATATATATATATATATATATATATATATATATATATATATATATATATATATATATATATATATTTGTTAAGTTTCTTCATAATTTTAACGTCAAAATTATGAATAATTTTTTAATCTTATCTATTACTTATTTATTTTACATAAATATTAAAAAAAATCTTTCAATTATTTATTAATTCTGAAATACATTCGTAAAAATAAAATATCTAAAAAATATTAATATTATTCTAGATTTCGTTAGTTTTATATTTTATTTGTATAATCTATGACTAACTATATTTTTTTTTATATTGAATCTGTAGGAATACGTCATGCTAAATCTATTGTCCTTTTTATAGCAATCTTGCTAATTATATAGTACAATTGTTTTCTTAATTTATGAATTAATATCATTAGTCTCATCATATAAATCATTAAGATCAAAATCAAACTTATAAAAATTGACACTATTAATATTTTCACGCAGTGCACCTTAAAAAGCGGACAAACGGGCACGAGAGTGTCCGTTTGAACGCTAGTATATATAAAGGGGATATACACGTTTGGTCTTGCATATTTTATATACCATAATTACCCTTCACTTATTTTATATTTTATAACTCAAGACATCAATTTAAGTAACTTCTACATGCAATAACCACCTAGAAGTTGTATGAAATAGAGATAAAATAACCATAAGGAAGTTTTAAGGAAGAGAGATAAGCATAATATCATAAGAACAAATTTCATATATTTCACAAATGGATGAAATTCTTGAACATAACAATGACTCATTAATTCTAGAACATATATGCTGCAAATTGATGTGAATTCAATTCATTATGGCATGATAGATTACTGTACATGATCTGACGTAAGATTTTAAAACACATTTGCAAAAGCAAAATAATCTAACCTCAAATCATGTACCGTAAGCTTTCATAGCAATGAAAGTTTCCGTCAATGTTCAATATCATAATACAAACATGTAGGTTTATGTTTTGTACATTTATTTAAGAATCCATTTCCACTTATTTGACTATTCATCTTCCTATTTATTAGGCTTTGGACTTCTTAATATTACACACATTAGAAACAGTTTAGCTCCCTACTTTTACGTCGCAAGTGGCACATGGTCACACCCACTTCACCCATTTGCAATACTAAGTAACCAACTAACCTTCGTTTCCTTTATTTTTGCAATTAATTAAATTTTATATATATATATATATATATATATATATATATATATATATATATATATATATATATATATATATATATATATATTGTTAAGTTTCTTAATAATTTTAACGTCAAAATTATGAATAATTTTTTAATCTTATCTATTACTTATTTATTTTACATAAATATTAAAAAAAAACATTCAATTATTTATTAATTCTGAAATACATTCGTAAAAATAAAATATCTAAAAAATATTAATATTATTCTAGATTTCGTTAGTTTTATATTTTATTTGTATAATCTATGACTAACTATTTTTTTTTATATGGAATCTGTAGGAATACGTCATGCTAAAACTATTGTCCTTTTTATAGCAATCTCGCTAATTATATAGTACAATTGTTTTCTTAATTTATGAATTAATATCATTAGTCTCATCATATAAATCATTAAGATTAAAATCAAACTTATTAAAATTGACACTATTAATATTTACACGCGGTGCACCTTAAAAAGCGGACAAACGGGCACGGGAGTGCCCGTTTGAACGCTAGTATATATAAAGGGGATATACACGTTTGGTCTTGCATATTTTATATACCATAATTACCCTTCACTTATTTTATATTTTATAATTCAAGACATCAATTTAAGTAACTTCTACATGCAATAACCACCTAGAAGTTGTATGAAATAGAGATAAAATAACCATAAGGAAGTTTTAAGGAAGAGAGATAAGCATGATATCATATGTACAAATTTCATATATTTCAAAAATGGATGAAATTCTTGAACATAACAATGACTCATTAATTCTAGAACATATATGCTGCAAATTGAAGTGAATTCAATTCATTATGGCATGATAGATTACTGTACATGATCTGACGTAAGATTTTAAAACACATTTGCAAAAGCAAAATAACCTAACCTCATATCATGTACCGTAAGCTTTCATAGCAATGAAAGTTTCCGTCAATGTTCAATATCATAATACAAACATGTAGGTTTATGTTTTGTACATTTATTTAAGAATCCAGTTCCACTTATTTGACTATTCATCTTCCTATTTATTAGGCTTTGGACTTCTTAATATTACACACATTAGAAACAGTTTAGCTCCCTACTTTTACGTTGCAAGTGGCACATGGTCACACCCACTTCACCCATTTGCAATACTAAGTAACCAACTAACCTTCATTTCCTTTATTTTTGCAATTAATTAAATTATATATATATATATATATATATATATATATATATATATATTTATTTATTTATTTTTGTTAAGTTTCTTAATAATTTTAACGTCAAAATTATGAATAATTTTTTAATCTTATCTATTACTTATTTATTTTTCATAAATATTAAATAAAAATCTTTCAATAATTTATTAATTCTGAAATACTTTCGTAAAAATAAAATATCTAAAAAATATTAATATTATTCTAGATTTTGTTAGTTTTATATTTTATTTGTATAATCTATGACTAACTATTTTTTTTTATATTGAATCTGTAGGAATATGTCATGCTAAAACTATTGTCGTTTTTATAGCAATCTTGCTAATTATATAGTTCAATTGTTTTCTTAATTTATGAATTAATATCATTAGTCTCATCATATAAATCATTAAGATTAAAATCAAACTTATAAAAATTGACACTATTAATATTTTCACGCAGTGCACCTTAAAAAGCGGACAAATGGACACGGGAGTGCCCGTTTGAACGCTAGTATATATAAAGGGGATATACACGTTTGGTCTTGCATATTTTATATTCCATAATTACCCTTCACTTATTTTATATTTTATAACTCAAGACATCAATTTAAGTAACTTCTACATGCAATAACCACCTAGAAGTTGTAAGAAATAGAGATAAAATAACCATAAGGAAGTTTTAAGGAAGAGAAATAAGCATGATATCATATGAACAAATTTCATATATTTCACAAATGGATGAAATTCTTGAACATAACAATGACTCATTAATTCTAGAACATATATGCTGCAAATTGAAGTGAATACAATTCATTATGGCATGATAGATTACTGTACATGATCTGACGTAAGATTTTAAAACACATTTGCAAAAGCAAAATAATCTAACCTCAAATCATGTACCGTAAGCTTTCATAGCAATGAAAGTTTCCGTCAATGTTCAATATCATAATACAAACATGTAGGTTTATGTTTTGTACATTTATTTAAGAATCCAGTTCCACTTATTTGACTATTCATCTTCCTGTTTATTAGGCTTTGGACTTCTTAATATTAAACACATTAGAAACAGTTTAGCTCCCTACTTTTACGTCGCAAGTGGCACATGGTCACACCCACTTCACCCATTTGCAATACTAAGTAACCAACTAACCTTCATTTCCCTTATTTTTGCAATTAATTAAATTATATATATATATATATATATATAAATATGTATATATATATATATATATATATTTATATATTTGTTAAGTTTCTTAATAATTTTAACGTCAAAATTATGAATAATTTTTTAATCTTATCTATTACTTATTTATTTTACATAAATATTAAAAAAAAATCTTTCAATTATTTATTAATTCTGAAATACTTTCGTAAAAATAAAATATCTAAAAAATATTAATATTATTCTAGATTTCGTTAGTTTTATATTTTATTTGTATAATCTATGACTAACTATATTTTTTTTTATATTGAATCTGTAGGAATACGTCATGCTAAATCTATTGTCCTTTTTATAGCAATCTTGCTAATTATATAGTACAATTGTTTTCTTAATTTATGAATTAATATCATTAGTCTCATCATATAAATCATTAAGATCAAAATCAAACTTATAAAAATTGACACTATTAATATTTTCACGCAGTGCACCTGAAAAAGCGGACAAACGGGCACGAGAGTGTCCGTTTGAACGCTAGTATATATAAAGGGGATATACACGTTTGGTCTTGCATATTTTATATACCATAATTACCCTTCACTTATTTTATATTTTATAACTCAAGACATCAATTTAAGTAACTTCTACATGCAATAACCACCTAGAAGTTGTATGAAATAGAGATAAAATAACCATAAGGAAGTTTTAAGGAAGAGAGATAAGCATAATATCATAAGAACAAATTTCATATATTTCACAAATGGATGAAATTCTTGAACATAACAATGACTCATTAATTCTAGAACATATATGCTGCAAATTGATGTGAATTCAATTCATTATGGCATGATAGATTACTGTACATGATCTGACGTAAGATTTTAAAACACATTTGCAAAAGCAAAATAATCTAACCTCAAATCATGTACCGTAAGCTTTCATAGCAATGAAAGTTTCCGTCAATGTTCAATATCATAATACAAACATGTAGGTTTATGTTTTGTACATTTATTTAAGAATCCATTTCCACTTATTTGACTATTCATCTTCCTATTTATTAGGCTTTGGACTTCTTAATATTACACACATTAGAAACAGTTTAGCTCCCTACTTTTACGTCGCAAGTGGCACATGGTCACACCCACTTCACCCATTTGCAATACTAAGTAACCAACTAACATTCGTTTCCTTTATTTTTGCAATTAATTAAATTATATATATATATATATATATATATATATATATATATATATATATATATATATATATTTGTTAAGTTTCTTAATAATTTTAACGTCAAAATTATGAATAATTTTTTAATCTTATCTATTACTTATTTATTTTACATAAATATTAAAAAAAAATCATTCAATTATTTATTAATTCTGAAATACATTCGTAAAAATAAAATATCTAAAAAATATTAATATTATTCTAGATTTCGTTAGTTTTATATTTTATTTGTATAATCTATGACTAACTATTTTTTTTATATTGAATCTGTAGGAATACGTCATGCTAAAACTATTGTCCTTTTTATATTAATCTTGCTAATTATATAGTACAATTGTTTTCTTAATTTATGAATTAATATCATTAGTCTCATCATATAAATCATTAAGATTAAAATCAAACTTATAAAAGTTGACACTGTTAATATTTTCACGCAGTGCACCTTAAAAAGCGGACAAACGGGCACGGGAGTGCCCGTTTGAACGCTAGTATATATAAAGGGGATATACACGTTTGGTCTTGCATATTTTATATTCCATAATTACCCTTCACTTATTTTATATTTTATAACTCAAGACATCAATTTAAGTAACTTCTACATGCAATAACCACCTAGAAGTTGTAAGAAATAGAGATAAAATAACCATAAGGAAGTTTTAAGGAAGAGAGATAAGCATGATATCATATGTACAAATTTCATATATTTCAAAAATGGATGAAATTCTTGAACATAACAATGACTCATTAATTCTAGAACATATATGCTGCAAATTGAAGTGAATTCAATTCATTATGGCATGATAGATTACTGTACATGATCTGACGTAAGATTTTAAAACACATTTGCAAAAGCCAAATAACCTAACCTCATATCATGTACCGTAAGCTTTCATAGCAATGAAAGTTTCCGTCAATGTTCAATATCATAATACAAACATGTAGGTTTATGTTTTGTACATTTATTTAAGAATCCAGTTCCACTTATTTGACTATTCATCTTCCTATTTATTACGCTTTGGACTTCTTAATATTACACACATTAGAAACAGTTTAGCTCCCTACTTTTACGTTGCAAGTGGCACATGGTCACACCCACTTCACCCATTTGCAATACTAAGTAACCAACTAACCTTCATTTCCTTTATTTTTGCAATTAATTAAATAAAATTATATATATATATATATATATATATATATATATATATTTATTTATTTATTTATTTTTGTTAAGTTTCTTAATAATTTTAACGTCAAAATTATGAATAATTTTTTAATCTTATCTATTACTTATTTATTTTTCATAAATATTAAATAAAAATCTTTCAATAATTTATTAATTCTGAAATACTTTCGTAAAAATAAAATATCTAAAAAATATTAATATTATTCTAGATTTTGTTAGTTTTATTTTTTATTTGTATAATCTATGACTAACTATTTTTTTTTATATTGAATCTGTAGGAATATGTCATGCTAAAACTATTGTCGTTTTTATAGCAATCTTGCTAATTATATAGTTCAATTGTTTTCTTAATTTATGAATTAATATCATTAGTCTCATCATATAAATCATTAAGATTAAAATCAAACTTATAAAAATTGACACTATTAATATTTTCACGCAGTGCACCTTAAAAAGCGGACAAATGGACACGGGAGTGCCCGTTTGAACGCTAGTATATATAAAGGGGATATACACGTTTGGTCTTGCATATTTTATATTCCATAATTACCCTTCACTTATTTTATATTTTATAACTCAAGACATCAATTTAAGTAACTTCTACATGCAATAACCACCTAGAAGTTGTAAGAAATAGAGATAAAATAACCATAAGGAAGTTTTAAGGAAGAGAAATAAGCATGATATCATATGAACAAATTTCATATATTTCACAAATGGATGAAATTCTTGAACATAACAATGACTCATTAATTCTAGAACATATATGCTGCAAATTGAAGTGAATTCAATTCATTATGGCATGATAGATTACTGTACATGATCTGACGTAAGATTTTAAAACACATTTGCAAAAGCAAAATAATCTAACCTCAAATCATGTACCGTAAGCTTTCATAGCAATGAAAGTTTCCGTCAATGTTCAATATCATAATACAAACATGTAGGTTTATGTTTTGTACATTTATTTAAGAATCCAGTTCCACTTATTTGACTATTCATCTTCCTGTTTATTAGGCTTTGGACTTCTTAATATTAAACACATTAGAAACAGTTTAGCTCCCTACTTTTACGTCGCAAGTGGCACATGGTCACACCCACTTCACCCATTTGCAATACTAAGTAACCAACTAACCTTCATTTCCCTTATTTTTGCAATTAATTAAATTATATATATATATATATATATATATATATATATATAAATATGTATATATATATATATATATATATATATATATATATATATATATATTTATATATTTGTTAAGTTTCTTAATAATTTTAACGTCAAAATTATGAATAATTTTTTAATCTTATCTATTACTTATTTATTTTACATAAATATTAAAAAAAAATCTTTCAATTATTTATTAATTCTGAAATACTTTCGTAAAAATAAAATATCTAAAAAATATTAATATTATTCTAGATTTCGTTAGTTTTATATTTTATTTGTATAATCTATGACTAACTATTTTTTTTTATATTGAATCTGTAGGAATACGTCATGCTCAAACTATTTTCGTTTTTATAGCAATCTTGCTAATTATATAGTACAATTGTTTTCTTAATTTATGAATTAATATCATTAGTCTCATCATATAAATCATTAAGATTAAAATCAAACTTATAAAAATTGACACTATTAATATTTTCACGCAGTGCACCTTAAAAAGCGGACAAACAGGCACGGGAGTGCCCGTTTGAATGCTAGTATATATAAAGGGGATATACACGTTTGGTCTTGCATATTTTATATTCCATAATTACCCTTCACTTATTTTATATTTTATAACTCAAGACATCAATTTAAGTAACTTCTACATGCAATAACCACCTAGAAGTTGTAAGAAATAGAGATAAAATAACCATAAGGAAGTTTAAAGGAAGAGAGATAAGCATAATATCATAAGAACAAATTTCATATATTTCACAAATGGATGAAATTCTTGAACATAACAATGACTCATTAACTCTAGAACATATATGCTGCAAATTGAAGTGAGTTCAATTCATTATGGCATGATAGATTACTGTACATGATCTGACGTAAGATTTTAAAACACATTTGCAAAAGAAAAATAATCTAACATCAAATCATGTACGTAAGCTTTCATAGCAATGAAAGTTTCCGTCAATGTTCAATATCATAATACAAACATGTAGGTTTATGTTTTGTACATTTATTTAAGAATCACGTTCCACTTATTTGACTATTCATCTTCCTATTTATTAGGCCTTAGACTTCTTAATATTACACACAATAGAAATAGTTTAGCTCCCTACTTTTACGTCGCAAGTGGCACATGGTCACACCCACTTCACCCATTTGCAATACTAAGAAACCAACTAACCTTCATTTCCTTTATTTTTGCAATTAATTAAATTTTATATATATATATATATATATATATATATATATATATATATATATATATATATATATATAATTTATATTTTTTTGTTAAGTTTCTTCATAATTTTAACGTCAAAATTATGAATAATTTTTTAATCTTATCTATTACTTATTTATTTTACATAAATATTAAAAAAAAATCTTTCAATTATTTATTAATTCTAAAATACATTCGTAAAAATAAAATATCTAAAAAATATTAATATTATTCTAGATTTCGTTAGTTTTATATTTTATTTGTATAATCTATGACTAACTATATTTTTTTTTATATTGAATCTGTAGGAATACGTCATGCTAAACTATTGTCCTTTTTATAGCAATCTTTCTAATTATATAGTACAATTGTTTTCTTAATTTATGAATTAATATCATTAGTCTCGTCATATAAATCATTAATATCAAAATCAAACTTATAAAAATTGACACTATTAATATTTTCACGCAGTGCACCTTAAAAAGAGGACAAACGGGCACGGGAGTGTCCGTTTGAACGCTAGTATATATAAAGGGGATATACACGTTTGGTCTTGCATATTTTATATACCATAATTACCCTTCACTTATTTTATATTTTATAACTCAAGACATCAATTTTACATGCAATAACCACCAAGAAGTTGTAAGAAATAGAGATAAAATAACCATTAGGAAGTTTTAAGGAAGAGAGATAAGCATAATATCATAAGAACAAATTTCATATATTTCACAAATGGATGAAATTCTTGAACATAACAATGACTCATTAATTCTAGAACATATATGCTGCAAATTGAAGTGAACTCAATTCATTATGGCATGATAGATTACTGTACATGATCTGACGTAAGATTTTAAAACACATTTGCAAAAGCAAAATAATCTAACCTCAAATCATGTACCGTAAGCTTTCATAGCAATGAAAGTTTCCGTCAACGTTCAATATCATAATACAAACATGTAGGTTTATGTTTTGTACATTTATTTAAGAATCCAGTTCCACTTATTTGACTATTCATCTTCCTGTTTATTAGGCTTTGGACTTCTTAATATTAAACACATTAGAAACAGTTTAGCTCCCTACTTTTACGTCGCAAGTGGCACATGGTCACACCCACTTCACCCATTTGCAATACTAAGTAACCAACTAACCTTCATTTCCCTTATTTTTGCAATTAATTAAATTTTATATATATATATATATATATATATATATATATATATATATATATATATATATATATATATATATATATATATATATATATATATATATATATATATATATATATATTTGTTAAGTTTCTTAATAATTTTAACGTCAAAATTATGAATAATTTTTTAATCTTATCTATTACTTATTTATTTTACATAAATATTAAAAAAAAATCTTTCAATTATTTATTAATTCTGAAATACTTTCGTAAAAATAAAATATCTAAAAAATATTAATATTATTCTAGATTTCGTTAGTTTTATATTTTATTTGTATAATCTATGACTAACTATTTTTTTTTTTATATTGAATCTGTAGGAATACGTCATGCTAAAACTATTGTCGTTTTTATAGCAATCTTGCTAATTATATAGTACAATTGTTTTCTTAATTTATGAATTAATATCATTAGTCTCATCATATAAATCATTAAGATTAAAATCAAACTTATAAAAATTGACACTATTAATATTTTCACGCAGTGCACCTTAAAAAGCGGACAAACGGGCACGGGAGTGCCCGTTTGAATGCTAGTATATATAAAGGGGATATACACGTTTGGTCTTGCATATTTTATATTCCATAATTACCTTTTACTTATTTTATATTTTATAACTCAAGACATCAATTTAAGTAACTTCTACATGCAATAACCACCTAGAAGTTGTAAGAAATAGAGATAAAATAACCATAAGGAAGTTTAAAGGAAGAGAGATAAGCATAATATCATAAGAACAAATTTCATATATTTCACAAATGGATGAAATTCTTGAACATAACAATGACTCATTAACTCTAGAACATATATGCTGCAAATTGAAGTGAGTTCAATTCATTATGGCATGATAGATTACTGTACATGATCTGACGTAAGATTTTAAAACACATTTGCAAAAGAAAAATAATCTAACATCAAATCATGTACGTAAGCTTTCATAGCAATGAAAGTTTCCGTCAATGTTCAATATCATAATACAAACATGTAGGTTTATGTTTTGTACATTTATTTAAGAATCCAGTTCCACTTATTTGACTATTCATCTTCCTATTTATTAGGCCTTAGACTTCTTAATATTACACACAATAGAAACAGTTTAGCTCCCTACTTTTACGTCGCAAGTGGCACATGGTCACACCCACTTCACCCATTTGCAATACTAAGAAACCAACTAACCTTCATTTCCTTTATTTTTGCAATTAATTAAATTTTATATATATATATATATATATATATATATATATATATATTTATATATATATATATATATATATATATATATATATATATATATATATATATTTTTTATTTTTTTTTGTTAAGTTTCTTCATAATTTTAACGTCAAAATTATGAATAATTTTTTAATCTTATCTATTACTTATTTATTTTACATAAATATTAAAAAAAAATCTTTCAATTATTTATTAATTCTAAAATACATTCGTAAAAATAAAATATCTAAAAAATATTAATATTATTCTAGATTTCGTTAGTTTTATATTTTATTTGTATAATCTATGACTAACTATATTTTTTTTATAATGAATCTGTAGGAATACGTCATGCTAAAACTATTGTCCTTTTTATAGCAATCTTGCTAATTATATAGTACAATTGTTTTCTTAATTTATGAATTAATATCATTAGTCTCATCATATAAATCATTAAGATCAAAATCAAACTTATAAAAATTGACACTATTAATATTTTCACGCAGTGCACCTTAAAAAGAGGACAAACGGGCACGGGAGTGTCCGTTTGAACGCTAGTATATATAAAGGGGATATACACGTTTGGTCTTGCATATTTTATATACCATAATTACCCTTCACTTATTTTATATTTTATAACTCAAGACATCAATTTAAGTAACTTCTACATGCAATAACCACCTAGAAGTTGTATGAAATAGAGATAAAATAACCATAAGGAAGTTTTAAGGAAGAGAGATAAGCATAAAATCATAAGAACAAATTTCATATATTTCACAAATGGATGAAATTCTTGAACATAACAATGACTCATTAATTCTAGAACATATATGCTACAAATTGAAGTGAATTCAATTCATTATGGCATGATAGATTACTGTACATGATCTGACGTAAGATTTTAAAACTCATTTGCAAAAGCAAAATAATCTAACCTCAAATCATGTACCGTAAGCTTTCATAGCAATGAAAGTTTCCGTCAATGTTCAATATCACAATACAAACATGTAGGTTTATGTTTTGTACATTTATTTAAGAATCCAGTTCCACTTATTTGACTATTCATCTTCCTGTTTATTAGGCTTTGGACTTCTTAATATTAAACACATTAGAAACAGGTTAGCTCCCTACTTTTACGTCGCAAGTGGCACATGGTCACACCCACTTCACCCATTTGCAATACTAAGTAACCAACTAACCTTCATTTCCCTTATTTTTGCAATTAATTAAATTTTATATATATATATATATATATATATATATAAATATATATATATATATATATATATATATATATATATATATATATTTATATATTTGTTAAGTTTCTTAATAATTTTAACGTCAAAATTATGAATAAT
This sequence comes from Lathyrus aphaca, assembly GCA_963966055.1. Lineage (NCBI taxonomy): Eukaryota > Viridiplantae > Streptophyta > Magnoliopsida > Fabales > Fabaceae > Lathyrus > Lathyrus aphaca. The sequence continues at coordinate 30,202,450 of OZ014525.1, forward strand.
TTTTTAATCTTATCTATTACTTATTTATTTTACATAAATATTAAAAAAAAATCTTTCAATTATTTATTAATTCTGAAATACTTTCGTAAAAATAAAATATCTAAAAAATATTAATATTATTCTAGATTTCGTTAGTTTTATATTTTATTTGTATAATCTATGACTAACTATTTTTTTTTATATTGAATCTGTAGGAATACGTCATGCTAAAACTATTGTCGTTTTTATAGCAATCTTGCTAATAATATAGTACAATTGTTTTCTTAATTTATGAATTAATATCATTAGTCTCATCATATAAATCATTAAGATTAAAATCAAACTTATAAAAATTGACACTATTAATATTTTCACGCAGTGCACCTTAAAAAGCGGACAAACGGGCACGGGAGTGCCCGTTTGAATGCTAGTATATATAAAGGGGATATACACGTTTGGTCTTGCATATTTTATATTCCATAATTACACTTTACTTATTTTATATTTTATAACTCAAGACATCAATTTAAGTAACTTCTACATGCAATAACCACCTAGAAGTTGTAAGAAATAGAGATAAAATAACCATAAGGAAGTTTAAAGGAAGAGAGATAAGCATAATATCATAAGAACAAATTTCATATATTTCACAAATGGATGAAATTCTTGAACATAACAATGACTCATTAACTCTAGAACATATATGCTGCAAATTGAAGTGAGTTCAATTCATTATGGCATGATAGATAACTGTACATGATCTGACGTAAGATTTTAAAACACATTTGCAAAAGAAAAATAATCTAACATCAAATCATGTACGTAAGCTTTCATAACAATGAAAGTTTCCGTCAATGTTCAATATCATAATACAAACATGTAGGTTTATGTTTTGTACATTTATTTAAGAATCCAGTTCCACTTATTTGACTATTCATCTTCCTATTTATTAGGCCTTAGACTTCTTAATATTACACACAATAGAAACAGTTTAGCTCCCTACTTTTACGTCGCAAGTGGCACATGGTCACACCCACTTCACCCATTTGCAATACTAAGAAACAAACTAACCTTCATTTCCTTTATTTTTGCAATTAATTAAATTATATATATATATATATATATATATATATATATATATATATATATATATATATATATATATATATATATATATATATATATATATATAATTTTTTTTTTGTTAAGTTTCTTCATAATTTTAACGTCAAAATTATGAATAATTTTTTAATCTTATCTATTACTTATTTATTTTACATAAATATTAAAAAAAAATCTTTCAATTATTTATTAATTCTAAAATACATTCGTAAAAATAAAATATCTAAAAAATATTAATATTATTTTAGATTTCGTTAGTTTTATATTTTATTTGTATAATCTATGACTAACTATATTTTTTTTTATATTGAATCTGTAGGAATACGTCATGGTAAAACTATTGTCCTTTTTATAGCAATCTTGCTAATTATATAGTACAATTGTTTTCTTAATTTATGAATTAATATCATTAGTCTCATCATATAAATCATTAAGATCAAAATCAAACTTATAAAAATTGACACTATTAATATTTTCACGCAGTGCACCTTAAAAAGAGGATAAACGGGCACGGGAGTGTCCGTTTGAACGCTAGTATATATAAAGGGGATATACACGTTTGGTCTTGCATATTTTATATACCATAATTACCCTTCACTTATTTTATATTTTATAACTCAAGACATCAATTTAAGTAACTTCTACATGCAATAACCACCTAGAAGTTGTATGAAATAGAGATAAAATAACCATAAGGAAGTTTTAAGGAAGAGAGATAAGCATAAAATCATAAGAACAAATTTCATATATTTCACAAATGGATGAAATTCTTGAACATAACAATGACTCATTAATTCTAGAACATATATGCTACAAATTGAAGTGAATTCAATTCATTATGGCATGATAGATTACTGTACATGATCTGACGTAAGATTTTAAAACTCATTTGCAAAAGCAAAATAATCTAACCTCAAATCATGTACCGTAAGCTTTCATAGCAATGAAAGTTTCCGTCAATGTTCAATATCACAATACAAACATGTAGGTTTATGTTTTGTACATTTATTTAAGAATCCAGTTCCACTTATTTGACTATTCATCTTCCTATTTATTAGGCTTTGGACTTCTTAATATTACACACATTAGAAACAGTTTAGCTCCCTACTTTTACGTCGCAAGTGGCACATGGTCACACCCACTTCACCCATTTGCAATACTAAGTAACCAAGTAACCTTCATTTCCTTTATATTTGTAATTAATTAAATTATATATATATATATATATATATATATATATATATATATATATATATTTTTTTTTTTTTTTGGTAAGTTTCTTAATAATTTTAACGTCAAAATTATGAATAATTTTTTAATCTTATCTATTACTTATTTATTTTACATAAATATTAAAAAAAATATTTCAATTATTTATTAATTCTGAAATACATTCGTAAAAATAAAATATCTAAAAAATATTAATATTATTCTAGATTTCGTTAGTTTTATATTTTATTTGTATAATCTATGACTAACTATATTTTTTTTTATATTGAATCTGTAGGAATACGTCATGCTAAAACTATTGTCCTTTTTATAGCAATCTTGCTAATTATATAGTACAATTGTTTTCTTAATTTATGAATTAATATCATTAGTCTCGTCATATAAATCATTAATATCAAAATCAAACTTATAAAAATTGACACTATTAATATTTTCACGCAGTGCACCTTAAAAAGAGGACAAACGGGCACGGGAGTGTCCGTTTGAACGCTAGTATATATAAAGGGGATATACACGTTTGGTCTTGCATATTTTATATACCATAATTACCCTTCACTTATTTTATATTTTATAACTCAAGACATCAATTTAAGTAACTTCTACATGCAATAACCACCTAGAAGTTGTATGAAATAGAGATAAAATAACCATAAGGAAGTTTCAAGGAAGAGAGATAAGCATAAAATCATAAGAACAAATTTCATATATTTCACAAATGGATGAAATTCTTGAACATAACAATGACTCATTAATACTAGAACATATATGCTACAAATTGAAGTGAATTCAATTCATTATGGCATGATAGATTACTGTACATGATCTGACGTAAGATTTTAAAACACATTTGCAAAAGCAAAATAATCTAACCTCAAATCATGTACCGTAAGCTTTCATAGCAATGAAAGTTTCCGTCAATGTTCAATATCACAATACAAACATGTAGGTTTATGTTTTGTACATTTATTTAAGAATCCAGTTCCACTTATTTGACTATTCATCTTCCTATTTATTAGGCTTTGGACTTCTTAATATTACACACATTAGAAACAGTTTAGCTCCCTACTTTTACGTCGCAAGTGGCACATGGTCACACCCACTTCACCCATTTGCAATACTAAGTAACCAAGTAACCTTCATTTCCTTTATATTTGTAATTAATTAAATTATATATATATATATATATATATATATATATATATATATTTATTTATTTTTGTTAAGTTTCTTAATAATTTTAACGTCAAAATTATGAATAATTTTTTAATCTTATCTATTACTTATTTATTTTACATAAATATTAAAAAAAATCTTTCAATTATTTATTAATTCTGAAATACATTCGTAAAAAAAAAATATCTAAAAAATATTAATATTATTCTAGATTTCGTTAGTTTTATATTTTATTTGTATAATCTATGACTAACTATTTTTTTTTATATTGAATCTGTAGGAATACGTCATGCTAAAACTATTGTCCTTTTTATAGCAATCTTGCTAATTATATAGTACAATTGTTTTCTTAATTTATGAATTAATATCATTAGTCTCGTCATATAAATCATTAATATCAAAATCAAACTTATAAAAATTGACACTATTAATATTTTCACGCAGTGCACCTTAAAAAGTGGACAAACGGGCACGGGAGTGTCCGTTTGAACGCTAGTATATATAAAGGGGATATACACGTTTGGTCTTGCATATTTTATATACCATAATTACCCTTCACTTATTTTATATTTTATAACTCAAGACATCAATTTAAGTAACTTCTACATGCAATAACCACCTAGAAGTTGTATGAAATAGAGATAAAATAACCATAAGGAAGTTTTAAGGAAGAGAGATAAGCATAATATCATAAGAACAAATTTCATATATTTCACAAATGGATGAAATTCTTGAACATAACAATGACTCATTAATTCTAGAACATATATG